>OX103971.1:25592372-26334175 GCA_944470395.2 Schistosoma turkestanicum
GTAGTTTGGAACGGGGTTTAAGGAGACCAGGAACGACGTTTCGCAAACTCGCATCGTTTGCATTAGCTGTGCACTGTAATAAATGAATGTGAGAAGAGTTAGTTGTGGAGATAAGAGAGGTATTAGGGGAATGTAGGAAGGATTTGATTTTGAACAATTTTGTCTCGTGTGCTGTTGCGGGTATGAGGGCGGTTATCACTTCCCGGCTGCCCACACCGTGGAAGGTTGTTTCTTGACGAACCTGAAAAGGAAGATGGATTAGTGTTGGTGCGTGACTGCAGAGCCCAAGGGACAACTGCTTGAGGCCGGTCACGCACGGCCTTTTTATGAAATGTTTTTAGAGGATTAGCTCCGTTCTTAAAGGCCCTTAGTGGGCACCCTTACCCAAGGAGACGGAAATCCGTGAGTTAGGGGAGGTGTGACATTTTTAGGGCCGACCTTTTCTAACCCTTCCTTCCTTGTGAGAAGGCAGCATCGCTGCAGATGCTGGTTGTCCGAGGGAAACACCTTACTGCTGTCACACCCCTCTGCAGTCAGCAGTACGACTTCGCCCTCAGACCTTGGGTAGCTGCTTTTAGTCTCATCGTTTTCCAATCGACCTGCCTGGCCTGGTAGGACCTGCAGGAACATGTGTTCCAGCCAATATAGCTCGGTTGGGTCATCACGATAGGCAAGCCCGACCACCCCGTCAAGGTAGCAGCTTCGGTCGGGCAAAGGTAGGGAAATATGCATGATATCAAATACCTGTTGGACTGTCTGCCAGCTGTCTAGGAAAACAGCGAGTCTCTATTTCCCCTTGATCATACACCAATTTATCATTCCGTCTTTTATGATAGATGTTCATTCAATGTCGCTACATCAAAATTCACTACTTTCCTTTCCAATATTTTATCTAGACTTGCTAGTGGGGAGCTGAGTTCGGGTTTATCTGTTTTGACATAATATTACATCATTTAAGTTGTTTTCAATAAATCCATGGTAATCATGCAAACAATCCTGTGAATGCTTGCTTTTCAGATTGAACATATTGATGAGGCTATCCAGTGGCGCTTATCATTAAATGATGTAAGATTAATTATATCATTCGTTTATCAATTTTAATATTTAAAAATGAGATTTTGTATGTTGATCGTAATGGTAATGTTCTTATTACTCCATCTTGTAGGCGCGTATTTGGTGTTTATCTTGATATTCTTTTGAAACTAGCCTGTTTTGAAATGATAAGACCTTAGCACCAAATATTTAATCTAAGGTAGTTTTTATACGATAATCTTTACTTTATCTACCCTCTTTCCATCTAAAGGCCGGCTTAAATAGTAATAAGATATCGAATCAATGTAAGCATAGTTCAAAGGCTTAATTCTCATTTCATTTACGTCATGGGTTGAATGTTTCACTGCATCATGATTAACTGATTTATTCTTTCTGTCTTCTGTAATAATTTTAAGATAGAATTAAAAGAATACACAGATTAGAAAATATTTTACACTTGAAGTTACCTTTCGTACCTTTTTATTTAAATTGACTAGCGAATGGAAACAACACATTCTCAATTATTTTATCAATTGCAGTTAGTCAGCTTATGAGTATGACAGTAATTAATTTAGTAATGTTTCGATAGAGTTAAATAACCAGCTTTAACCTCTAGTTTAAAAAAAACAGCAAACAATCATGTTGATGTAGCAATCATTCATGTTTTTGATAAACTGACAAATGATCATAGTTATTCTTTTTTTGACAGTCAGAAGTTCAAAGAAAAAGAGAAGAATATCAGCTATCTGAGTATGTTAAATTAATTTTTTTAAACATTCTTCTTGGATGTCATTCATGTTTATAAATATTGTCAAACTGTTTGTTAATTACTCAGCTTTCTGTTCATTAAACTTGGTTCGAAATCTGTTGCTTTCATTATGTATTAGGTATCCGAGTAGTGTTTCTCCAGCCTTGCTTGTCTAGCATTCCGGCTTATCTTCTGAACATCCACTTCTGTTAAATTATTTACTTAAGGAAGCCACTTCACGTAAATGTTTTAAAATTATTTTTAGATAAGGATCTAACTCGCTCCTTAGGTCATTTCTCAATTATAAATAATATGTTATTAGGTCATCTTGACCAATTGTTGGAGACTCAGAAACATTACTTCGAATCGTTCTCACTGATAAGGAGTTAAGTAGTTAATTGCGTCAAACACTTCACTGATCTCGGAAGTCTCATTACCCCTACTGCGTTGTTGTCTGACGAAATATCAGCATGGGTTTATAAAGTTCCATTGGCTTTTGCTAATTTGTGTCACTTGTGGTGTGGGGGAGATATGTGTCTGCCAACCAAAGAACAGGTTTACTGCGCAGCTCTTTTCTTCCTAATGGATTTGAAACATGGCCGTTGAGAATAGCGGATATTCGTAGGTTATTAGTATCAGATTATGCTCATGGTCAAAGCGTTGCTCGTATATTTTGGGACCATAAAGTTATCGATTCTGAGGTTAGACGTAGGGTACTAGATAATTATGACCAATCAATTGAATCTTTATCGTCTGAGTTGGTTTGAGCGTGTAGTACATACTAGCCCTCCACTGACTATCTCAACACGTGACGATGGTTAATGTAGGGGAAAGTTGAAAGAATGTTAGGGGCGGTCAAACCAAGACATGGTTTCAGTATATGAAGTCATTGACTGTCTAACTGAGCTATGCTGATAGGCGCAGACTTCCTGGTTGGGGTCAGTGTGATTGTTGTAACCAGTGGTTAACGAGTTCGAATGACATGACTCGAAATCATCTTCAGTAGCAGAGGTGCATTCATTCATTATCTTCCCTTAGATTCTAAGTTTCTAAATCTCCTTAGAAATCACACATACCATCAACTCAAGTTGCTACATCATACGAGCACATCGCGATAAAATTTAAAAGATGGAGGACAACAGTCTTCAAATAGTAGTAATTTTGACTATAGCATGAAGGTCCGAAGGTGAAAACATTTTTAAAAGTAGTGAATGGAATATTATTTGAACTCAAGATCTAGGGGAGTAAATGCATCTACCTCACTAAGACCAACTGAACAATGTCACAACGACGCCTTCAAGCAATGGTCTTGGTTGTCGCATGAACTCCTGCTGCTAATTTGTTCTTATCCACACTGCTCAGGCTAATAATGAATTCAAACACTGATGGCACCTCTTTCTTTAGGCAGTTCATAGCTTTTGTCCAGTGTACTCCTATCATAGACAAAATCACTTTTTGACAAATGCGGTTGTTAGACTTCACACTATTAGGGGCGTGAGAAAAAGGTTCACATTTATAAGGGTGACTATCGAAATACCGCATTTTAATGAGGGTCATCATTGAAGAGAGGAACAACATACTTAATGGTGTGGAATATGCTCCATTTTCCCCCTATCCCTCTGCCTTATGACTAACCAAAGACGTATTTTTCTAAACAGATAATAAAGCGTATTCTTTCAATAAATACTATAATTATTGTCATATAGTGTCATATGTTTTTCTCTGTTCTTCAGACTAGTACTTGCCAGAAATAAGCGTCTTAGTATTTGTATTTTTCACGTCGTTGTTACTTACATTAAGATACGCCTAATTAGAAAATATACGTCTTTTAGGTCATGTAGTCCTTGTATGTGCTCTTTCAAAGAAGAAAACTAAACAGATAATGAGTTCCAGTACTCTAAATTTGAGAATTTAAAAGTTCAGTTGTTTTGCTTAAACTGCACTAAATTATTGTCTTTATTTGTTATAAAAAAATTAGCAAAATAATTCATATTTACAGCCCCTTGTGTTTGTGTTTCGATATCGTAAACCTACTATTGTATATGATATTATTCTACATTTTAATAATTTCCAGGGTTTTTTGTCAATCAGAAGCTCATAGATCTGATACTCAAACATTATCGGTGCATTTAGATTCTCATATTCAACAACCGTCCTATCCAGACGTGACTGAAGGATGTCCACTGAACAGACATATGTCAATTTGCTCTCTGAAAATGTTATGCATAGAAAACTGTAAAAAACTGAAAAAATACACGAATGTTGAACAGTATAAATTAGCTCACAAATCACTCGAATCCATTTTCATCGAGGTTCAGAGAGGATGTTGTGCTGATGGACCTCATGATCGATCCAAGTATGTTTTCTGTAATTAAAATGTTTAAGTGATCCAGTGTTCTCAGTACAGATATTTTCCCGTGTGTTTGCTATTTCGATGGATTGGATGTAAAAACTGGTGCTTCAATTCAGTTGCATGAATGGATTTTTCACATCAATAGTGCCTACTCAACTAACAATAACTTTCTGGATAATTTCCTTACTCAGGTAGCCTATTTTGCCCGACAAGATAAGCATCCAAATCTGTGTAGAATCTTAGGTGTTGAATGTACCAGAAATTTACCTGCTTGTGGTAAGTCTGAAACTTACAACCTTTCATTTCGATAATATCCAATAGGCTTGTTTGTTTCTCCATGTCTTTTTAGAACTACAGACCGTATAGTGAGTTATTCAAACGTATGAGGTGTACTGGTAAAGATATATTTCATAAATCCATAATAAAGCAATTCTTTTTAATATTAAAGTGAATTAGGAAATGTTTATCTGTTAGAGCAAGTTTAAGTCAGTACATGCTTACATTCAACTCGACTGTTAGAAATGTATCTCAAAAGAGCGGAAGCTAAGTGATTTGTAAAAAATAATCCGATCTTCTCTTTGTTGAATTTTTATTCAGATTATAAGTTGAATGTATAATATCTGCCAACGACTATAAATAGCAAAATTTGATTGTTATGCAAACTAGTGAATATTATCTGAGGATCTTAAAGCAGAAGTTAAACATTTTATTTCACTGTGTCCACTGAATGAAGGAATCTAATCCATTTGCTTATACCAAGTAACTTTGAATAGTAAAGACATTATTTACATTTTGCTAGTAGTTATATGAAGATGCCGATGCCACATATGTAATTGAAAATGTCACCTATTACAATTATACCTCTGTTTGAATCAAACACCAAACCTTCCTAGTTAGGAGAGTTTGGTTACTGAAAGATTTTAATGAAGCAATACAAAATCCTTCATTGTAATTTTTATGTCCATTTATCTAGAGACAATGGCTTCGGATCTCTGTTTACTGACACTGACTGTAGTTTGTTTTACTCGGTGGTGCTGCTACCATGTCTTACTAAATTAAAAAAGCTGTTATGAGTATGTAGGCTGTAGTAGGTCACAAGTTAATAAACATATTATTTATTACAATGCCTGCTTAAATACCACCATCTCAATTCCATATTGTACTAGGCAGATAATATTGAATAAAGTTATTTATTATTATTATTATTATTAATTACACCGATTTACTGTTCAGGAGCCTCGAAATATCCATCAGGAAACTGCAGAGGCTCAAAAACGCCAGTAAACGTTTCACGTGTTGATTGGAACCTTCGCAAAAACATCTGGGAGATGCTTAATCACATTGTGTTTTTAATGGGACATTTAGCCATATCGCTGCTATATTTGGTATGGTTCTCGAACCTTCCAGGAGCCTAAGTTTGTGACTCTATGAATGCCCTCATTTTTCTGCACATAAGCTAACCTTTTAATGAAGCGCTCTTAGCGTATTTCTCGCTTTTCTCTTGTCTCGAAGTTGAAGTGTAGATTTGGCCTAGGGTTACTAGAAGCAAACTCCGCCTGGAGCATTTCTGGAGTTATTTCCTGTCCCTAGTCGAGATAAAGGAGGAGAGTTGGGTGTCGAGTCAGCAACTCAATCCCGTAGAAAACCAACCCGCTAAAAAAATGCTAACCAGAAAACGTAATTCAAACCATTTAAACTCTGTCCTGAGATTTGGAAGGTCTTCGTTTAGAAGACTTATGAGGACCCATGATGATAGCCGAGTTTCTTCGGAAGTCTCGAGACCGATTCCTTTTCTGGCAACCAGAGCAACAATTAACTTAGGTACGTGGAATGTTCGCACAATGTGGAAGACCGGCAGAACTATTAAAGTTGCTACAACCTAATGGTTCTTCGAACAGTTGTTGCTCTAATCTCAATTCACTATTTCCGCTTCCCCATAATCTCTATCTTTTTTTCTAAAGGTATCTCACTGAATTATACTTCTTGAATGATATCTTCGAACCCTAATCTTCTCCATTACCGCTAATACTTCAGAGTTCCACTCCATCGTTTGTGTTGTGTTTTATTCGCATATCAGGCGTCTTTTTAATGAATAAGATTGAGAGAAATATTAAAACGCACGGTGAAATGCAAGGTTTTATCATAGCATCTCCTTTTTTTTTAAGGTATTGATATTAGTGCCTATAATCAGAACATGGAGAAATTATGGGAGAACTGGGATGTTGTTCGTTTGATTACCGAACGTCCAAAAGGCTCAAGTTTGGAATCTGTCGGAGCTGGAGTACTTCCATTCGCTAATGAAAAACTTGATCCTAACTTACTCTACGTTTCTCTTCCTAAAGTTCTTGAAATCGATGATAATAAATTGATATGGTTACGTTATATAATAGATCAAATCGTTAGTGCTGTTTCTTGGCTTCATACCTATTCATTTGTGCACAGAAATTTACATGTGAGTTGGATGTATGTGCTTTTCCTTATTACTATGTGTCTAATTCATTCTTCATCTCAATTGGTGCTGTAGTCAGTTAAGCCATTTAATACATGTCATCAACTTTAAATCTGAGAGTGATTTGTGAACTGCTATGTAGCATCACTCTAAAATAAGAGTTTATTGACATTTTAGATTAGCATATTGGTAATTTTTGGCTGACTACAAGCTCGAACCTATAAAAAGTGATTTTTTTTCAACCAGTTTTTTCAAATAGTAAGTATTTATACATTTGAATGATCTTCGTACTTTACTAAGATTTAATAAGATGTCGTAGGTACATTCTGAATAATTTGTCTTCCACCATTTCTCCAGAACTAATTCTCAACAGGTTCTCTATTGAACTTAAATATTGCTTTCCAAGTCTTTTCTCAAAAGAGAAATGTATTTTAAGCATTATAATGGAGAATTTGTTACACACTTACCCTTGTGATCTATAGTTAACTTCTTGCTAATGCGGCAATTTTCTAAAATTCATTAAGTAATTATGTTAATTCTCTTCACATTGAAATCATGAATGAATTATACATCTTATTTCAGATAGTTATAACAGTAATAATTAAGTATTTATATTTTTACTTTATTCTAGCCATCGAATATATTTGTGGACAAATCAGGTCACGTCACACTATGCAGATATGAATTTTTTGCAAGGTAATAACTATGTTATAATTCCTCCTAGTTTTATGGACTATAACTGCCTTTTAGTTGTGATCCTTGTTCCACTAATTAATTGTAGCTAAGTTTGTTAAATTTTCACTAATCTCAATTTTCTAAAGTCAGATAAATAGAATGATAATTTCTTTCAATCAAGTTTTATAATCAGGTGTATCGTGCAAAAAGCTGAATTACTGTTAAAATCCATTTCGGTTGTTAATGCACATCACATCCCGTCACATTTGTCGTTTTAGGTCAACAGACAGGTCACAACAGAGAATCTAATTGTATTATCAGCGTTTCAAACACGTTGATGAAGTTATTGATCTTCATTGACCGAGGTAGTCTGAGTATGTATGCTTAACCCACTGCCTTACCCGACCTTTTCGTGCTGAAAATCCATACTTTTCAAATGAATTTGTTTACGCTCACTGGTTGATTTCCATGGTTGTGCATCATCCATTAAGAATTTAATGTAGGATTTGCTGATTTAGTTAATGATTCTTTAAAATGACTTTGGATAGATGATTACGTGTTTTCATCTTTTATTTTGGATTAATTTCTGTTTTTTATCAACTTGTAAATTTTTTTCTGTTTTCAGACTTGATCAAGTCGTTTCCGAAAATCTAAAACAACTAGGTGTTCAGTTACCACCAAAAGTATATCAAAATTCTGTTCACTACTTTGGACGTTCGGTACAACAAAGAGATCTTCATCAACTCGTAAGTGCTCTGCTGATTGGATGACCTTAATTATATTTCCATGCTATACAGAGAACTATAAATACATATAGGCTCTCTGTACATTTTGATATCTTGCAGTAAATCGTTCTCATACTTCTTTTCTTTTGCGTTCGAGTTGTAGTGTAGACTTAGTTTGGACTCATTAAAAGCGGATAGGTAACCTGATCTTGCATTCATTTAGCAGATTTATCATAGCTACTACCTTGACGCGGTGGTCGAGCTTGCCTATCGTGATAACGCATCCGAGCTATATTGGCTGGAACATATGTTCTTGCAGGTTTTACCATGCCAGGTCGATCGGAGAACTGTGAGACTAAAATCAGCTACTCAAGGTCTGAGGATGATGTCGTACTTCTGACTGACAGTCAGGTAGTTGCAACGTAGAACTTCATACGTAAGTATATCAATTAAAGTTGCCATAGCACATTAGCACAGAGACACAATTGTCAGTTCAAATCCCGTAGTGGTAGTGATAGTAGAAGTATTAGTGGTAATAGAGAAGAATGGGGTTCGAAGATATCATTCAGAAAGTATATTTCAGTGAGATAAATCTAGACGGAGAAAGGTAGAGATGATGACGAATTCAGAAGATTAGATTTTCATAAAACAACGAATGGATGCACCAGTGCCTGTATAGGGGTGTGACAACAGTAAGGTGTTTTCCTCACACAACCAGCATCCGCATCTTTCTCACAAGGAAGGAAGGGGTTAGAAAAGGTCGACCGCAAAAATGCCACATCTCACCTTATCTCATGGGTTTCCGTCTCCGACGGTAAGACCACTTGAAGAGTGGAGCAAACACCTTAAAACCTCTCATAAAAATGCCGTGCGTGACCTGCCTCAAGCAGTTGCCTCTCGGGCTCTGCGGTCACGCTCACAGGTCTCTAAGACCAACACTAATTCGACTTCTTTTTCAGGTTTCTCCAGAAATACCCTTTCACGGTGTGAGAAGCCGGAAGATGACATCCACCCTCATACCGGTAACAGCACACGAGACCAAATTGGTCACAACCAAACCGTTCCTACACCTCTTAATAACCCTCTTACCTCCATGACCAAACATTTCGTTCCCTTGTCACCTCACGCCACTGTTGCAGACGATCCGAGTAAAGGACACGTTAATCCTACTCTGCTGAAACCAAGCTCTAAGATACATTTTGTTGTTTTCAATGTTCGGACCCTGTATCAAATATGGTAACAAGCTTCCTTAGCTAATACTCTAGAATCTCGCGCCATCTATGTAGCCTGCGTCTCGGAAACGCGCATACAGGATCCTAGTACAATTATTAATCTGATTTTACCTTGTCAAAATGAAGAAGCAGCTCTATTTACTCTTCGTGTATCTGGAAGCCCTGATGCTGCTTCTCGTGGCCTTGCTGGTGTAGGTTTAGCATTGAATCGTAGGGCAAAACTAGCTTTGTTAGAATGGATGAATTGTGCGCTGTCCGCCATAACGGGACAGTAGGGACTCGGAAAGATAGGGACACTTGTCGTTCCCTCTTTGTTATATCTGCCTACACTCCCACTGACTGCAGCTCGGACGAGGCCGAACATGATTTTTAAAAAGAAGCTTTCCAACCTCCTTCAAAAAGTTAGGCACTCTGGGTGAAGGTGGTGACGAAATGCAGAGTCTTCTGACCACCTTAAGCATGTTCGGGATGCGATTCTCCCTGTCGATATGCAAAATGTTGCTTTATAATTGTCGTGTCGGCACTTAAACTAGTGTTATGGGGTGGAGTACTTGAGCGTTTTAACTACTTCACTTATCTCGGGAGTCTCATCAATGCTGATGTACCGGTGTGTGACGATATAGAAGGCTCGACTGGCTTTCGTCAACTTGCGTCATTTATGGTGTAGGCATGATATCCGCTACTAACCGAAGGACGGTTTTACTGCGCAGCAGTTCGCTCCCTCCTACTCTATGGCTGTTTAAACATGGCCAGTAAGAGTAGAGGATATTTGTAGGTCACTGGTATTCGATCATAGGTGTCTTCGAAGCATCGCTCATATATTCTGATACAATTGAATAAGCAATGCTTTTGTTAGGAAAAGGGTGCCAGGTAGGGATGGCAAAGCAGTTGATAAGGTATTGAAACTTCATCATTTGAGGTGATTTGGACATGTGTTGCGTATGCGTTACCACTGACTGCTCCGACGAGATATGTTCTTCGATGTAATAGTACGTTGAAACAAAGCTAGGTGCGATCAGACCAAAATGTGACACAATTCTATAGAGACACTGACAGCTGGGAATCGCATATGCACGCTGCACATTACTACTTTCAGTGAAAATTTTCTACGTTACTTGAATTGAGTCTATTGTAGTGCCGTGTGAAAATGTTAGGATATTGTTTCTCTATCAATTGATACTTCTCGGTTTGCTAAAGACATTTTTTTCATTTTAGGATATGTAAAAATCATATTTGAAATCATTTCAGCAATTAAAATTTACGTCCAACATCCCACACTGCAAACTGGTTCGAGCTTGTATAGGGAAGTAATGAAAATAAACCATGTTTAAAGATTAAATGTAAATGACATTAAATGTTTGTCCAATCACGTCCAGGTGTTTATTTTGTGTAAAGTAAGGTCATGAAATGTTTAATGTGGAGAGTGTTCACAATTTGATAAGTGTATGTATAAATGTGCCCACACACGGTTGTTGTTGGAAGCAATAATAAAAATAATGCCTCCAGCCACAAAACAAGTTCATGTTGTTTTTGTTTATTTTAAAACTTATAGTACATTTGAGCAAAATGACCTTGTCGAAATATGTGTAGATTCAGATTCGTCACATTGTTATTGTTAAATCAACGATGATTATCGATAAATTTAAAAGTAATGCGTAAACAGGCGTCTATTTTTATTGAGATCAAGCTCCAAGTCGTATACACGGGATAGGTGTTCAGGTCCAAGTACTTAGTTATTCGTCAACAGTTTCTATGGAGTAGCAATCTGTTTCCCGACTCTTCTGATTGAAAAATATATACGGATCATTTAAAAATCCTTTTGAACTAATCAAATTCTCAGCAGTTTATGTAACACATTGTTTTCTGTTTTCCCTTCAATTTACTTGGTTATTTATGAGTCGGAGCTCAGTTTGCATCAGCTTTCATAACTTGCCCCGAAAATATGTTTTTTCATATGATTCTGAGTTTCACTGATGGGTTTTGTTGTTTTCATATAACAGGGTCTTGTTATACTTCATATTCTTATTGGTCCATTACCTCATACTAATTCAAGTCAACTAAATTTAATAATATCTAAAGTGTTGGACAGTCTAAAATCAACTCAACCGATATTTCGAGACTTTTTACAAACATGTTTATCTACTCATCATAATGATCATGCATCTATGATTAATTCTCTAATGTCACATCAATTCTTGCATGACTCTATTCCATGTAATTTCTTGTCCACCAAATCGACCAAAACAGAAGGGATTTCAAGTGCAATGACTAGAACACCAGGGCAGATCAGTACTTTAAACAATCCAGGTGAGTATCCAAGTTAGTACATTTCTTATAGAGTATGATAGGATTCCATCTTTTATAGTTGAGTTATTTAATTGATTCTTAAAAATCAGTTTTTATTCACAACATTTCATATACATAAGCTCTCATTTGAATGACTTTATTCTTTTTCATAACATAAAACACACAAGAAAGAAGTATGGCGAAAAGTGTACCAAACTTTCCTATGATAAATATATTTTCGGCTACCGAAATAAAATTCTGTTAAAAACAAACATTCTTTTGTTCAAATTGTAGGGTTAAAAACATTTCTCACATAATTGTAATTGCTTCACAGGATACTGTTTTCTTATGTCACGGACATTTCACTAGACAAGCATCTTTGTTACTTTTTATAAAACTGGTTTATTTGGATTCGTTCCTTGTCTAGTCCTATGCGGTTGTCAAAAATTCTTCAACTAGTGTAAGTTCATAAAGCAAAATTATTTATGAATCACCTTAATGTATTTAGTGCTATCCAAGTGAAAAGTATCACATATTGAGTCGTTTTTCTAAAAGCAGTCATAGAATTGTTATTTTCATCATACTTATCAACAATTTCTACTTTCATATGGCGACTCAATCACCAATTATAGCTTGACGTGCTTTATTGCGATCCATATTTCTTCTGAGATTAATAATATTACCTAAATGCTCAATCAAGAATCGAATAAACTTTCAGCTTAATAATCAGGTGCCTAAACCATTACACACACATCCTATTTCGTTATACATCTGCTACAATTCACTAGAAACAGAAAAATCTATCCACTCGTTTATTTGTGATGTACGTCATTTTATTGAAACTAAGACAAATAATTGCCTTTTTCAACGGAACATATCATTAGTTATCATTAGAACAGCTTACTTTTCGTTTGATATTTATCTAACTTGATGAACTAATGTTCTGTTTTTGATGTTGGATTAATCATTTTATTGAACTTTGACTACATGAGGTTTGTTGTGTTTCTATACATATTTTTCATATGATTATAATGTATACGACCTCATATCTTTCCAAGCCTTTGAGTAAATAACAGTGAAATCTAGTTGTTTTTTCTACCAGTTTATTTGTTTTATTTTCTTGTAGATGTGCAAACTGTTGAAGGGAATGTAACTCCTAAATGCCCTCGATTGTTTGAAGATTTTACTGATTTTGTTCTAATTGGAAAAGGTGGTTTTGGTTGTGTACTGAAGGTATTGCTATACTATTTTAGTCAAGTGTTTCATTTTAGACATATTTTTTCGATAAATATCTGTATGTATCTGTGCAGTGTTAATGTTTTAGCGTGAAGTAGTAGTGATAACATTTTTATTTAAATACTATGTTATGCATGTTATATTTTTGCTTATCATATATGTAGTTTGTACAATAAATCCACTGTCTATATATTTCTTATTTTCCAAATTTTATTTTGAAGTTTGAATATAGTTGCTCTTCAAAGTACAATTATTCTAATGTAATACTTTATATACATCCCGTATAATAAAACAGTAACTTCCGTGGTATCGGTAGCTTATTTGAACTAAGCATGGCTGATGTTCCGATTCTCTGAAGGTGCGTGACATGTTTATCAAGCTATGTACATTGAGGAGACTTTCTGAAGGATACACTTAGTTCAGATGAGTACTCATTCTAATGTCGTAGTTTTGATCAACCATCAACTTTCGTTTACCATTAATAAGGGGAACATTATGATTTTGGTTAGTGCTCAACTCGTGTGCTAAAATCTCAGTGATAATATTTCTGCCGTGTCTGATTCTGTAGCCTTGGAGTTTAGAGATAAAAGAATTGTTTTTTGAATCTCAGACATGTCTCACCAGTAAGTACCATTAATTTGAACTTTGAATCCAAGTTCTCTTATGTCAAGAATTCACAACAGATGTTAGAAAAGTATTCGAATCGTCATTGGCTTCTATTTTGAGCCGTGTCTGATAACGTCCCAGACCACTAAGTTGCACCATCTCTATGACTTCAATCAGAAAGTCATGATGGACCGATTGATGCTAGTCATACATAGATTGCTTTCATACCTTGGCACTATGTCAAAAACTTGCCATCTCTTGACTTTCTTCAACCCTGGCGTCGGCAAATCAATCAGGATGTGGAAGTTGCCGCGATCACATTCGTAGCCCATGTCCAATCCCCCGAAGCTAATCTTTCAAGATGGTGACATCAATCAAGTTATCGTCATTGCACTCAAACACACTGCCAAACATCAGAATTACTAACATGGAACTGTCACAGAATGTTAGCATTCCTTCGAAGACAACAAAATCCAACACATTCTTCAAACTTCCTCACTTCAGAGGACATATTTCACAAATAGCAAAATTACTTTCATTGCTGCGTCATAAACCAAACCTTTTTCAACCAGATCAATATCGCGACAACGTAAAGGATGGACAAGATTGTCATAAGCCCCTAAGTGCCTTGATACCACTGAGTATGTGAAGAGTCTGCTCTCCGTCCCGAAATCCTATCCTGTGTCTACGCTTTTATTGACACTACCAAAGAATTCCTACTCCATGACTTCTCTCTGTTGGGGTATTCTTTACGGAAGTAGGAGGACGAAAATCAAATGTCTGGGGTTTGAACCAGTTTGGCAGTTACAAAGGGCCCATTTAGCGAAGTTAAAATACCCTAAATCTTAACTGATAATCCTTAAGGACTCCAAGGTTGTCAAGGAACTAATTACCTATTAACCTATTTTGGCCAGTGAGTGCCATACAACTTCATTTAAAGTTGTGGACTAGATCTCTAGTTTAAAGACCTTGGACTGGCGCCTTCAAAAAAACCATGCTTCTGTGTGAGCGCTCGGACAGTATTCTTGGCTACATACAAATATGTTTGCTAATGACGAAAGTGTTCTTGCTGTTCCTTGGCATGTACAAAATACTGAGGTGCGTCTAGAATCTTTTGAGATTTAATTTAATACTTTTACCAATCTAATCTATTATAATACAGTCGGTTTGTCAACTACTTATTTAATCAAAACTAATACAGTTTCGAATTTGAAATGTTTTTTTAATCATTAAGGCTCGGAATATTATTGAAGACCGTGATTATGCTATCAAATGTGTAAGAGCATCTAGAAGTCAAACAAATACATTATTTCGTGAAATTCGTACTCTTTCGGGTTTACAACATGAAAATATAGTTAGGTAACTTTCTTTCTTTTATTTGTTTTGCCTGAATATTCATTCTTCACGCTTTTCTCAACAAACTCGTTTAATCATAAAGAATACTTTGTTATTATCAATTATCATAGTTTCATTTTCAACAACACCAATTAGCTAGCCTCTATCAATATTGACTATATTCTAATAGATTCAGTGCACTTATTTTATTGTAAATCATTGATTCATCAAATTGTTACCTTCAAAACAATCACACATGTTTATAATTGCATGTTCCGCGGAGAGTTTTTAGTTAATTCTCATTTAGTTATTGAAATTAGTCTATGAAGCCATTTGCGAATAAGCACTGCGGTGATAGATTGGAAATGAATCTAACTTCTTAGTTTCATTTTACCAATTTCTGTTTATTCTCATTATAACCAGTAATTAGAAACCATGAACTAGATACCCAGTGACCTATCATTGTAACCACTTTCATACTCAATGCATCTAATTAAAAGTGTCAACATGTAGTTTTTGGCTGAATAGATAATATAACCTGGTAAAACAATAACACGTAGGTTTTCGCTGGTAATTCAGGTGAGATCAATCTTTGACAAATGCAACTTATAACATAATGTTTTTTCTTTTATCTTCAAAGTAATTTTCTTTCTGGTCACTCTATATTAATAAATGACTAATTAATTTGGTTTTCTTTTTTTATCACTTAATAGATATTTCACATCCTGGCAAGATACATTCACTGAACCACTTCCTCATAAAAATATGCCATGCTCTGATTGGAATAAAAAATGGGATGATTCGAAATGTCGTAACGGTAAAAGCACTTCTTTTTGTTCGGAAGATAATAAAGAAGAAGATAGTACTAATCATCATATGTACAGAAACCCAGTGACACACAAATCCCCAAAACCCTGTACAACTCCCACACATATTAACGCTACACTTGACGAGCTAACTGAACTTGTTACAAATGGTATTAATTTCGATAATTGTATACTTAAGAATTCTTCCGATCATTTAAATGATGAATCTTGGTATATAGGAAGTGAGTGAATGTTTTTTCCTTGCTAATTATTATTATTGTTCGAGACTAAATTATATTCTATGACTTTATTTATTATAACACATTTGTGTCCATTTCAAAATAAATTTTTAAATAATATTTAATTTAAGCTCTGCTTACAATCGTAAAACGATTATACATAAAAAAAATGCAGAAAAATTGTTTCACCCTGTCTGATTGAATATGTTTTCTTTAAAAGTTTGTTTTTATGATAGTGTTCTTGGCATTGATTTTATAATATTTTGTAATGTATGATTTCTACCAGTTTTCTCTAACCATCGGATAATGTCGCCTCGCGGACCCCAACCACGTAGTCTCTACATCAACCGACATGACTCAATCCACTCGTCAGTGACTTCATGGATTTCTGCCATGTTTTGGTCTGGACACCCCCAGCTTTCTTCCAACCTATTCCTACATTACAAAACACAGCTCGTCGTGCAAGTTCGCCATAAGCTCTCACTCGACTTGTAGTGTTCGAGTAGAGAGCCTGTATAAGGTTAATGTACTTCTTTGGTACACCTTTCAATGACAGACACTGCCACAGAACCTCACGATCAACAGAGTCAAATGCCTGTTTAAGGTCGAGAAATACTAGTTCTGTGGGACGTCTGAACGTGTGTCTTTGTTCTAGGACCTCACGTGGTTTTAATATTCGGTCTGTGCATCCACTTCCAGGTCTGAAAGCAGCCTGGTTTTCTCGAGTCTGCTCTTCACGAGCTCTCATTAATCGTCTAAGTATAATCGAAGCTAACAGTTTAGAAACGACATTAGTCAGACTTATTTCTCAGTGATTGTTACATTAGTACTTTTGCCCTTTCTTATAAATTGGGACAGTCAGCGATTGAGACCAGTTGGATGGGATTACGTCCAGTTCCCGAAATCTACCTAAGATTTCAGCCTATCTAGCTGCTAAAACGACTTAATGGCTGAGATTCAAACTTCCTAATCATTAAGCCACTGTTCCATTAATAGCATAAACTTTCATCATATTGTTTTGTAATCATTCAATTAAATAGTGGTAGAATATAGTATCTGTCTAAATGACTTTTAGCTGTACAGATGTAACTAAGCAGATAATTAGTTGAGTTTTCTCACTATTGGGTTCATCAAAAATGTGAATATAATGTGAACTAGATTATTTTCGTATGACTGATTTGTGTGTACAAGTAAAACTTATAAATATAATAAAATTCTTAATTTAAGGTAATTGATGATACAAATATTTATTTCTGAATAATGAATTATTTTAATTTCGGTACTAATAAACCTCTTATGATTATAATTATTACTTCAGCAAAAAAATCAACAAACGTAGTTCGTAATAATTTTTTTCGAGTTCCTGGAGAAAGTAGCGATGAGACCGAGCATATAAATGATTTTTCATCTTCACTCACATCACTATCATGTTCATGTGCATCTTCGGAACTTTCTGATTCATCTACTGAGTTTGCAGATACTTATGTTAATCATCAAAAAACAAGTGATACGTTCGTGAATAAAAATGCTTCTAATGTTGAGTAAGTTGTGAATTATTTTGATTTTTTTATTAATACTTAAATGGTTCATAGAAGCGTCAGCTACTTAGTATTTATCTTCATACTGCTCTTAAATGATTTTATTTATAATAATGCTAATACGTTGGTGATCGAGTAGGACGAATCGGTAGATAAATATGTAAGTCTCCTCTGATGGTTACTTTTTGATACATATTGTAACATAATAAGTTTAGAAATAGATCAAGATCAATTAGATCTGAACAATCATTCAATCATAATGTATCAACTTAGTGAATCAGTAACGGTTTCTCTAATCGGATTTGAGCTACATTCATTTATCTGGATAACAAGAAATATTTATATGCTCTGGAACCTTCATTTTTCCTTTAACTTTTCTTAATGTGGCATGCATAAAAATTACGATTACTTGATATTTGTCTTCCGGTTTAGTGATTGCTTCAAGACAAGGGTATTCACTATAGGCGACAGAAAGTTGTCGGTGAATATGTAGTCACAGTTTTTTTCTTTTTTTATTTCAAATCGATCAGCTTAAACCATTCACTTGATAACAATGAACCTTTTTGATAAATTTAGTCTAATTTCTTTATAATGACAAGTGAACAACATGTTAGTACATAGTGTAGTTCTGATAAACTTTATTTCTTTGCATTATTTAAATGGAGTTATTCAATCATTTTTTTATTGTTGCTTCAGATTGGTTAACTTTTTATGCAAAGAGTTGTAATCATTCTTCGTGATTTCAGACTAAATATTAACTTGTGATATTTGTGTGTCTCAATGCGATAATAATTTACTAAGTGAGTGGTTGTGGTTCTGATCGTACCTGTCGTCGATTTGTATTCAGCATAATCTACTCTCGTTATCACAATGATCCACAAAGTAATATTAGTTATAAGTGCTCATAAATTTCTTGCTATGTATTCAAGGTTTAAATATAAATCCTTTCCCCGTATTGGTTGTTTTCATAATGAAACTGTATGTTTGAAAGAGCACTGTTCTTGTTTATTGATTGATTGACTGTTTAACCTTTTCACCTTCTGTCTGTTCATCATCGTTTATTCCGCTAATATATCAACTGGTTGTTTCACCAGAACGAGTATTTATTTATGTTTTCAATGAGCCACGTGAATGAAATGATATTTTTTTCATCCGATTTTGTGTCTCGGTACCTGTGTAAAGTTGCAATTCGTGATGTATATCAGTTGTATCAAATAGATTTTTCTTACTCGTTTTTTTATCTGTAGCGATGATTCACAGGACAATAAGATTGAGAAGTCTGTACGAGAATATCGAGTAAGTTTTTATTCATATGATTAAGTGATTTTATATTCTAATGTTTTGTTTGTTGGTTTGATTCAATATTTAGTTAAGTTATTGCAAACTTTCTTACAACAAGTAGATTCTCTTTACAAATGTAGTAAACAAAATCAGCTACCACTTTGTCTGTACAATATATGTACTTCCTATTTTCTTAAACACTAGAAGTGTTTCACGTAGGTCGTCACAACTAAAAATTATCCATGGTGAGGCTTAATTTAACATACTTAGTTTCTGGCTTTGGAGCACACAAGAAGCATTATGGCGTTTTAAAGAAGAGTCGATTAAAATGGATTAGGATTTTTTGTTGGGCGTTTACTTGTAACTGAAATTGTGTTCTCAACAATAGCTGATACTCATCAATCATAGCTACATAATATTATATTCTAGAAATTTTAATGAGGTATCTCGTGCTACAAAGATCTCATGAACAACTGTTTAATAGCAGCCAAATACAACTGTTTTATCAGTGGTTTTAAATGTATTAGCTCTATACTTTGCAGACCTTGCTACTGAGGACAGAAATCCATGGGATAAGGTTAGGTGTTCTATGGCTAAGTTCGACCCCTTCCTTCCGTTGTAAGTAGGCGGCATTGCTTCTGATGCTGATCGTTTCAAGTAGTGTTTTGAAGGTTAGTGTGCTAAAATGACTGTGCTTACTTATCTCCTCTCTACTAAACAATGTGGAAAGACACTGTAAATTTAAGCTGAAATCAGTATAAGCAACTTTACTTTGTCGTTCCTTCTGATAACTCGAGCTTACTGACTTAATTAATACTGTTAGAAAATTGTTTTATAAACTTATTTCAGTTCCTGTAATTTTTTAATACTGTATTTCTATTTATTAGTATATTATCATTCAAATGGAATTATGTCCATCCAAATCATTGAGATATGTGATTGACTTTGAAAATTTATCATGCAGTCCAGATAGAGCATGGAGTTTGTTTCGTGAATTGACAGATGGATTGGCATACATTCATTCAAAAGGTGTTATTCATAGAGATTTGAAACCAGCCAATATTATGTTAGATTCTAATGATCATGTGAAAATTGTAGATTTCGGCTTGGCCACACGGACTGTACAGGAAAAACTAATGAATGCACGCCAAGCTGTTGCAGCTGAATTTCATGTAAGCATTTTTTTAATTATGTTCTTATTCATCCCGGTTAACACATAACACCGTTAAACATCACTATTCTCTGGATATAGTCTCAGATAAACTTCTCTACTCTTACTTATATCACAACATTGGTGGTTATATTTTACACTTTTAAAATTCACCATTTTATACATAACCTTTACATAACCTTTTATACATAACCTTTAGAACTTTACACGGGAAATACCATATTTTCAATGAGCAGTATATCTAGTAAACGAGCTGACATATAGTCGTAAACCACTCGTAATTTTAATTCTCGATTAAAATCAAGATTATTACTTATGCGCCCTTAATGTGTCTATTGTAAACGAGTTGTTTTACAAACAAAACCATTTACTGTATCATGCATCTTGATTTTCAATCAATTTTAGTGTGAAATTTATAATGCTTACAACTGTTTATCCTGCAATCATCGCGTTGTACCTCCAAAACCCATCTCACCTGCATTGATTTGTGAAGCGGATTAATATCATTAGCTTTCACACATGTAACCAAACCTCTACATTTTTTGAATTAAGTATTTTGTTTTACTTTTCTCATATTTTAATCAGAAATGTAATAAACAGACAGAATGCTTAGATTCTATACAACAGTTTTCACCAGTTGCACATGAAGATATACCGAATTCTACAGGCCAGAATGAAAATGCTGCGAAGTTCTACGATCATTCCATGACTCACAACGTTGGCACCTTCTTATATATAAGTCCTGAAGTTTTACTTTTGGATTCTCAAAAAAATCGTGTTTATGATGAGGTAGGTTGTTGTTTTTTGTATACATGATATCTGCGATAGCTTCATTATGTTTAATATGTAACCTGAAAATGTCATTCACGCTTACTGTTTCTAAAATTCAAGTGTCAGTTGATATGAAGTTACAAGGGCAATTTTAATTCTTTTATCTATCCTACTATAGAGATGCTTAATTTAGTCATTTTAAATGAACGATAACCAATTTCGTGTATATGGTGTGTAACAAATAATGTGAATATAAAAAACTGTTTAAATAAGTTGGTAAATGACCTACAAAATCAGAATCCAATATTTATTTACTTTTCATATGATTTTCAATCTTATCTAACGTGCAATCGCTCAACAATCTAAGTCAATGGGTAGTCAGTAGTTGAGGAAAAACCAAATATTTAGGAAGTCAAATTTACAGACAAAACTAGAAATCTCAGAGTGAGAACGATCAATTAACTGCCACAAGGGCCAATACGAAAATGGGAATATAAAGAAAGTCGACATTTATTAGCAAAAACTAGCTTACCTAAAAGTCGTCTTGTCACACTACATACTCACATAAATTAAGCTAGCCTATTTTGTTAATTAAATATCAATAAACATTGAATCACAAGTTAAAACATTGGTGTTGCGTAAAAATTAAAATCTTCTGTTTAATGCACTTAATTTGTAAGATGCATCATCTTTTATATGAGCACTTTAATCATTACTTGTTAATACAAAAGGAACTAAGTTTGTATAAATCTTCAATACACTACACACTCTCAGTTTATTGTAAACCCACAAATATTTATCACTTTTTACCACTCCAAGCTAGTTTTTTTTCCCAGAGTACATTCAATACATTTGTAAATCCATTAGTCGTTGTACTTTTCTCAGTGCATTTTTTTCTAGTTTAGTTTATGTGTATAAATTTTTGTGCTTTATCCGCTTATTTTTTTTATTATTCCACAAACGCTAGCGGGTTGATATCTACAGTTTGGGAGTAATTCTTTTTGAAATGTTTTATCGTGCTATGCCAACGGCAATGGAACGTGTTTTAATTCTTACTGAATTAAGGAAAGAAAAGATTATCTTTCCAAAAGATTGGTCTCAAGATGAACTTGTCAATCAAACCTGGTTAATTCGTACTATGCTTCAACATGATCCATCTAAAAGGCCAAGTGCTTCTGTACGTCATACAGTTTCCTATAGTGGTAATAACTATTCATTTCACCTTTTTTCAAATAAACTTAACTTTGGTAGGCTAATGTAAATCATACTTCCACTAATAGTTTACGAATAAATATCTTGCTTAGTGTTGAAAATGCTGCGCGAAAAATGAAGAAAATCCTAGCATATTTTCCTGTTGATATCTATGGACTGGAAACATGATAGAGTATTCAACAAAGAGATCTTTGTTTGGGAGATCTTACACTTTGCAATTTCTGCATGTTTATTGTGTTTGAATGTGATGTTTACATGTTTTCTATCACAGCGTCGGACTTGATTTACGATAGTTGGTAACCTAGCGCCTAGTTTCAGTGAGTAAATATTTGTTAGTAATTGTTGTCAATTAAGTGATTGTTCAGCCCATTTTTCACCTTAAAGGTATATTTCATTACTGCAAAATAGTTGCTGGATATATCAATCAACACGATCTACACAGCATTCGTGCAATTGAAAATCGTCGAAAAGAACATTCACTTGATTGGCTTTCAAGCTAGATATAAAGTAATCTACTCATAATAGATCTGTGAGAGATCCTATTGTTGTAGTATACTTTTTTCGCACATCAAATCGTCTCTAAGTTTTACATACACTTCAACACTAATTCCTGCTGATAGAAAGTGGGTGTTATAATATTATTGAAATATATCTCAGGTGATTTCATTGTCAGAGTTGTACAGTCACAAATATTTTCTACAAGCACCAATTAAAATTAAGTACAACTTCAAGACTGAAGTCATCTGAAAACATTCTGAATGAAAAGTACTCATTTAATCATAAAGGAAATGATCGGTTCAGCGTAGAATTCAGTTTCTTAAACTATACAATTGCAGATGCTTACAATTTTTCCGTAGTAATTTATAATGTGGTTATTAACAGCATTAAAATATCAAAGATTGCAGCGAAATAAAAATAAAACAGTTACGATTATTTCTAATCAGTGATTAGAAATGGACATTATGAAATAGAAACCAGATATATATTACTAGCTATGAATGGTGAGTTGTATAACTTAAGAATGATATATAGTCATTGAAATCATAAATTAATCTAAGATAGGTCACAATTAAAAACTTGAAGGTAACTGAACGGACATTTTATCCGAGTATGGAACTTCTCTACACTGCAAATACACGAATACTCATGCGGAAACACAAACACAACTTATAAATCAGAGGTGCTTAGGTATTTGTACGGGAAACCGAAAGTCCCGGCCGTTCAATGCCTCCTGATGTTTGACTTGGATGGGTTCATAGTTTCAACAGTCTCCACAACTACATACTAACATGAAAAAATCAGTTTACGTAAAACATTTGAAAAAATACGAGGAGTTATTGAATGAAAAAAGTACTTATCAACGCATTCTCTCTATTAAACCGCTCTCTTTATGCGTCACAATAAATGCATTCTGTACCTAAATTTGTAAATTACGCACAATTTTTCTTTTTTTTCAGTAGGAATTAAGTTTTCTCTGTATATTCGTCTTTTCTCTTCTTATAGGACCTACTAACTTCTTCACGTGTCCCACCATTCAAGTCGACTGAAGCAGCATTTAAAAAGCAACTTATTGAAATTTGTAAAACTCCCGATAGCAATTTATATCGTTTTGTTACTCATACACTTTTTTCTCAAGCTTGTTCAGGAGCATCAGTAAGTTCGTTTTTGACAGAAATTTCGATTTTTCTATTAAACTAAGATGACTGAATAATTCTATATCTTATAGTATATGTAGCTTGGCTGTTGGATACTTAGAAAATCACTTTTACTTGTTTCACACAGCTGCGGTACTACTCCACTTTATATCTGTTTTTCGTTTGTCTTTTTTTAGGATTTACTATATGATTGCAACACATGGATAACATCAATTCAACAAGATATCAATCAAAATGATGGAAGTGTTTTATCACAATTATTGAATAAAGATTGTTTTATGCAAGAAGATCCAAATCGTGTATTATATAATTTTTTTAAAACACGCAGGTAAGAGGTGTATGCATGTATGGTATTATTTTATCACGGATACAACTTTACTCTAATGAAGTCTGAAGTTTTCGTACTCTATTATTACCAGTCACGTAACTATTTTTGTTTACATGAAGAATAATCTTCAAACAGATAGATATATCAGTATGTTTCTCATAAAAGTGCATTCGTTCAAATATACGAAAAGGAATGAGTTATTCAAAAGAAAAGCTATTTCAAAGCTATTTCAAACAAATCAGTATTTTTAAGTATTCCAATTGTGAAAGACTTAATCTTCGGGTCCTCTACTACTAACAATAACTAGTTAACAGTGACAGTTATTTCATTTATATTTCAGTGCTTCAACCCATATTACATGATTACTGTGTATTATGTATGGAGAACTGAAAAATAGTAAATAAATCTAATCTGTTCGAAAAGTAAGCAATAATCGTCCACTATAGACTTCTTATGGAAGAGCAAATATTGGGTATTGCTTCTTACTTGAAGGTTTATCAAACTCTTTGAAGATCATGTGGAACGAAATTTCTTTGATACTGGTAGACACCTGTTTTATCAGGGCAATGTAGCTTTAAATTCATCAATGAATATTTATGAGTTTCTGGTCTGTAATTTCCTCTTCATGCTAGATAACACCGTCTAATTTTTAGACATATCCCTTTGTGATTTCTGTTTATGATCTTTGCTTTTACAATCTAAAGGAATCGCTAGGTTGGTGTGTGTTACCCAACAAACATCAGTAAATAATCAGTAATACTAGTCCACTTCATCCGTTAAAACATGGAGCAGATAATTTCTAAATAACACGAAAGTACTTATAAAATATATCATCAAAATTTTCAGAAAATAGCGAACTAATAACTTGTTTCAAATATTTCTAGCAATATATAAAGATGAGTGTTTGTCATCTGCTCTTACTGGGTCATCCTAGTTTGTTTGTTTCGTTAAACCTAGTCATACGATTGATTTTAACTCAGCCTTTTAACCATACAGTAGTTCACACTCTCTTAAATGTTCCAGACCTATTTGTATTCACACTAAACTTACCCTGGTAGTATTTTTTTCGTATTATCCATTGTTTTCCTTTTCATCTTTGTTCTGCTCTTATTTTTGAATTTGTCCAGTTGATCTTCATTTTCTCATATATAAATACTGTAACAAGTAAATATGTGAAAAGATTGCTCCAGGGTCATATAGTTCTGATAATCGAAATTGAGATTAATAAAATGACTAATCTGCACGGTTATAGCACAAATATGACCTTGAGATATTTAACTAAATTTTTTTCGTACTTGTGGAAGCTTATATGTTCTAGCTTAATGCACTGTAATCAGTAATAACAATTTTTGTCAATATTTTTTATTGTATGTATATCCTAATATTTCGTACATTTTGAAAAATGATTTTTAACCAGATTTATTACACATGTTGTGGAGACTTCATTCATCGCACATGGTGGTGTTCTGTTGGAATCGCCTACACTTGTTCCAGTGATTCACAGACCTTATCAAACATCATGGTTTAGCCAGTCAAAACAGGATAACAGTGATATGTTTGATGTGAATGATAATCAAGATACTGAGTATTGGGATCGTTTATCAGCGGCTCCTGTCTTGCTGGATGAAAACGGTCTACCTGTTCGTTTGCCTGATTCTTTACATATACCATTTGCGCGCTATCTGGCTCGATCGGGATCAATTTTGCTTGAAAATAGAAATGAATCGGATCCACTGAAGCGATATGAATTTGGACGAACTTACCACAGTTCTTCAGTTTCAAATTCTAGCGGACCCCATATGTTATTTGGTTGTCCGATAGAAGTTAATCGAGCAACGTTTGATATTGTTTCGCTAGAAAACAGGTAACTGTCATTATTGTCATTATTTTGATCTTTATTCTTTATGACTTCCAAAGTAAAATCCTGTTCAACGGTACTTCACATTGTTTATTTAAGTAATCAGATTACCGGTTAGATTCTTATGGACTGGTCACTATATTATGCTTGCGTTTCATCATTGTATAAAGTAACTGCAGTTAGTTTCTTTTTGAAGTTGTGATAAAAATTATTGAAACAAACAGCATTTAAATACATAACATACTAAACAGTAGTTGATATTTCCAGGTTTCTCAATGAACATCCAACATTTAGACCACCTAGCCGTTGCACCCATTAGTTCACAATTCACTTCGTGATATTCTCCAACTACTAGTTTTTACAATATCTCGATTATGTTGCATTAAGGTTTACAGAAAGGCCTCTCTGTAACTTGGAAATGCAATCCAGTCTTCACTCGATATATAAGCTATCTGCAATAGCCATCACATCCATGTTTAGGTTGTTCTAAATAATTCAAGAATTTTTTTGGAACCATATGCTACTTCAAAAGATCTATGCTTCAAATGCGCATGTGAATTGAATCACTACCTACGTCACTCTAATCTACATACCTAAATACATAAAATGTACTGCACAAATGTAACAGGGTTGTAAAATGTGGAGACTTGTTCGTATGTATTCCTTTACAATTTAATCTGACGTGCTATTCTGCCATGTAAAACTTTTCATCTACTCCTACTGATACTTTTTCACCCTACCATATGTTTGGTGCTTTGTCTAACACTTTACCTTTTGTTTTCTAAGCACTTACTGGGCTGTGGAATTGTTTATCATCTTACGTGAAGTGACAAGTAAACTCTTTCGCTCCAAAGTATGTGATTAAATACAATATATTCATATTTTTATTTGATTATACATTTTAATTTGGTCAGTTTATACATTATTGAAATCTCCAAATGAACATGTTTCTCAGTACCGTGAAGTAGTTACATTTCTAAAACTTATCCATATGACAACCACATATCGTCATGTAGATTTATTGACATGACATAAGCTTTAGAAATATCAGATTTCATTTCAATAAAAGTGACATTGAAAACTAATAACTTACGTTAAACCTCTATCATCGATATAGTTTGGCGATAGTATTCGTTAGTATCTTGTACAAATAGAACATCTTTTAAAAATCATAAAATAGTGGATGTTTACAAAAACTCGATCAAAATAAAACAAAAGTAACATTCAGTTGTCTTAGTGACAACTATTTCAAAAGAATTAAAATGTCATTTATTTATTCAAACATAAACATTGGTATAGAGGCACACCAAAATACATATGCGACTCACAAGTAATTTGTATATGGGCCCCGGACATTGTCTGTTGGTCCTCGATTTCGGAAATAACAGACCCGCCACCAGAAGGTAGTAAGTAGGACCTCTTCGACAGTAGAAATATACGCGTGGCAATATGACAGCATTTTCTGAATTAGGGTTAACTTTTCCCACCCTCAGTCGTACCAAGGCATTTCAGAATAAAATGTCCTTTCCATTCTCATATACTGCCTTTTATTCTGAAATAAATTAGCAGAGCTACAACTTCTTTCCTAAAATGACAATTGTTCTTAATATTAATCTTCATACTAATCGATTTTTCGGAAGCAGACAATTCCGTATGTTCAGATTGTTTGAATCAATATTTCTTTAGATAGGAATGATTTTAGACAGTTCTATTTTAATCATGATAATTTATAATTTCAAAATGTATCGAAGTTCTCTATTATAGATTGATTAATATAACTGACTTACAATTTATCTCAAATTAATTAGCAACTGAGTAATCTAGTAAGAGAAAATAGTTGTATTGTGCTTCATGTTATCAGTAGCTCTACAATTGATTTGCTAATAGATATCTTACTAATAATTTAGTTACAGTTTTGAACAATCACTTAGCAGTGAATTGATGAGTTTGAGTCGATGCGAAAAAGTTTTTTGAGTTTACGTCATTTTTCTGACTTTTATTCTCTGTATTGATCTTTTTAAAAGGAAGTAACATTTTTCCTGTATGTAAATCATACCAACCTGATCAAAGCATTATTTAAACTATCTGGAATTCAATCTGGATCTCGTGCAACTGTTTGGCGTCATTTATCGGAAGCAAATGCTGATCCAAAACCTGTTAATCCATCTACATATTCATCTTTTTTTACTTCATTGAATTGCCCTACCACATATTCTGCAACAACACCTTACTCTTCTTCATCTTCTAATTATTCATCATCGGTATCATCAAGATTGAATGAACCGACACGTTCGCTCATTTTACCTGAATATTTAACAAGTAAACCCCGTGGACATGCACAAAAGCGTTTTATGAAAATAATTCGTCTGGAATCTTCACACATTTACCATATACGTGAAGTATTTACACAGCATTCAGTTCAACAATGTCATGCAGTTAGTAAATTAGTAGATGGTGCTGTTAAATTATTGGAAGAGTTAGCAGATATTTATACAAAATTTGATTGGTCAGAAAGATTTCATGTATGTTATGATTGTCACATATGCTTTGTCAATTGTATATGTTTTGTTAATATGTACCTCAATTTTTGGATAACAAACCAATCTTAAAAAGATATCGTTTTATGCACTTCCTTCTGTGTACATGCTATGAAGATAGCCAATCAGTCTTCCAGATAGTTCTTTCTCAGTAACGAGGTCATAAGTTTATACGCATCTACCCAAAGTATATTTGAAACATAAATAAACATAGTAGATGAATTTATCCTCTTCTAATTGACAGACTTCTATCGTATTGACTTTATTTCCGGCAAATGATCATTTTTGATAATAGGGAGTTGTAGAAATGTTACTACTTATTTTCATGTACTACTGTATTCATAAAAACATTCTAGGTACGTTATTCTCATATGAGCGCTCAAACGTTTCAACAGATTTATTATCTTTTTTGATCACTTGTTTCCTTCGTAGATTACATTCGTTGATGATCTCATATAATCATTGCATTCAAGACATACTTCCATTTTATCATCGGAAACTAATTACGTAAATAATTGTAGGAATTCCAGTTCTAATAAACGCAACTGGTATTTTCAGCACAAAACCTTGATGAGTATTAGCATGCTTGTTTAGGCCGTCATTTCAATGTTTAACTGTAATAAACTTAAGCTAGACCAATAAAAAAGTATTTTTCACTAATTTCTACTCATTGTTTTGTGTTTAATTCTTAGCTTCGATTTACTCCCGGATTAGTTCTACCACATCATATGTACAGTGGCTTGATTTTTCAGTTGGTCGCACTAGGGGATTTATCCCCGAAATCAGTTGTACCCAGTTCCTCTACTTCCGTCTATTACCCACGTCAGGTTGAAGTGAATTCTAAAGTAAATATCAATACAACCGCACCTACAATGATGTATGTTTTAGGACAAGGAGGCGAGTATAACCATTTAATCGCTAAACACTGTGTACAGAAGGAATTCTGTACTATTCGGTAAGTGAATAAATAAACACACTAAAATGCACGTAAACAGCAAACTGTTTGTTCATAGCTTAGTGATAACTTTGATACTATCCACTAATATCGATTGATGATCTTTTCATGTCATAACTACACCTTACAACTCAATAAATCTTCGAAGCGTAACTCATGACAAAGTTGAATGGCTATAGAAAAAACTATGTCCTCAAAACAATACATTAAATATAGTGGTTATTTTTGGTGTTAAGTTCTCGCTTTGTGTTTCTCACTAAATTCAAAATATGAACCAAAGTAATAAGATAATTTCTAATTAATTAATTAATTATCTGATATGATTATCAGATTCGTTGGGGTTCATCCCGGCATCAATACATTCATATCCATACATAACTAATTAAAATATTTCAATAGTTATCCAGTTTTATATTTATATTATTGAATAAACACTGTCTATTCATTTTGAACAGGTTACCAAGAAAAATATCTAGATGTAGTTCTACATCTAATAATTTGAATATAACTGCATTGACTATAGATAAGTGTCCTTATGCAATTGGTTTAAGTTTGGATATGGATAAATTAGTGTATTGCTACATGACTTCTGTCTGCAAGAGCCCCACACAAGTTTCGTATAATTTAGTAAGTGATTTGTTAATATATATATACTTGTTTTTTTTATTTGAATAAATACTCACCGTAATAACATTTTACCAAACAGTTTACTACTACTTATAAATAATGAATCCTGAGGTTTATGTATTTCCTTTTACCTGATGCTTTTCGGTTGCATATCATTTTATCTCATTTTTAGAAATTTATTTTAATATTTCTATGACTTTGTGAACCATTATTTTTTTAATGTAAAATCTAATACTGAAATATAGGTAGGAGAGAGTTTAAGCCATCAAAATAATTGAAAGATGATTAACTTATTTGATCAGCTTCTGTTCCAACTCTATCTCAATACAGATTAATACCGTTATGTTATTAACATTCACTCGAATATAGCTAAGTGATTATTTTTGTCTAGAATTTTGTTACTTATCACAAATCATCACTCGAATGCAATTTATTTGATGTCAGAACTGGCAGTCTAAACTATTCGTACATCTATCCAGTATTTTCATTAATATATATGAATTCATGATATTTAATTAGGAGTTTATAGCACTTTAGCATCGTATCTCCGATGTTACATAAGCTACGCGGTCAGCAACACCACAGAACGTGGTACGTATGTAAATCAGTTCAAGTTTCTATGACACATTAGCACAGAAAGATGGAACTGTCGATCTCACCGCTAAAAACTGGACCACCATCCTTAAAACTATCAGGGCCTGCTGATTTCCCTTACCGTAGATTTTCTGTAGCTTTTTTCAACCTCAGTGAGAGTCGGAGGACTTACACCAACTTTCCATTCAAGTCGACTGAAGATCATGGGTAACCGAACTACTTTCTCAAGTGTTCTACTCATCGATCCGATTTCTTGAATTGAGAATGAATAATAAGTCCATTCTTTTCCGAGATAGTCTCACTAACAGTTGGATTCCTAATTCTGGTTTGATTGATAAGTCTAAATAGTCGTCTACTGTTGCCTATCTTCGCTTTCTTTCCCATTTCTCTTACTTTCGCTACTCACCCCTTCGCGATCATCCTGTAGGCTTTTTATCAGCGTGCGTTTAAGCTGCCTCTACTCCTGATTGTATTCAAAACAACATGGAATTAGTTTCCGAGCGTCTATCAGTTCAGTAGATGCTACTGACACCTACTGCTTCTTCCCAACCTTAGGGTTTACCTTACTAGCAGATATCACTGCTGTTTTCATAGCTTCGTGAATATCATATCATGCTACCTTGGAGCCGGGCATCGCTTACTTGGCTGTGTAACATTTTTAGTTGCTCTCGAAATATACTCTTGGCCTTTTGATCGTCATGTAGAGGTGTAAGGGGTTTCCTTGCAGTGTCTTTCTCACGTCCAGTAAGTCGCAGACAAATACGTGCTCGTGCTAGAGCATTATCTGTGTCTAAATATGTGCTCCAGAATGAGGGGAACATCATCAGTCATTTAGTTTAAACAATGGTTTAACTCAGTCAATTCTCACACTAGGTAATCAGTTGTATAGATATTAATCATAATTTTTACCTTTCCCTGTTTTTTTTCTCAATAGATTTATTATTCATTAGTTTCATTTTGGTGGAGTTTCGTTCTCTGAGCTGGATGTTTTGGTTGTGAATCTTTTATTGTTCTTCTGAACAACATCAGCACGAACTTCAGATAGAACATCTGGCTCAGAGAACGAAATACCACTACATCTTATGTTAAAATGGTTGGTATGACCAGCATAACTCCTACAAAGCACTTGTTTACTTTTTTTAAGCGATCTCTTGCATACTAGTTTTTCCTGTCGTGTTAGAATTATAGTTATTTTATCGATTTCCTTTCAGTCTGATTGCATTATATTCAATCCTAAATGGCGCATACTACTTGGATGGGAATCACGTACTGTTGAAACTCTTCATGATTTATACACTTGCCCATTTCGTAACCCTACAACTAATTATATTCGTCGATCTGGTCTAGGATCTAGTCAACGTTCATTGAGTGAATGCGGTACCAATACCCCGTGCAGTGCTACGAATCCGACATCACCTAATAATTGTGCATCTGATGTCTCAAACTCTCCTAACAATATATCGTTGTCTTACTCCGGTACTTCGGGTACGGTGAATCCAACTTTATCATCGGAATCATTTGTATTAACTCAGAATGTTCTGAAATTAGCGTTTCATTTAGCTCAAATATTTTGGAATTTAAATTGGACATGTGATTTACTAACAAAAGCAGGTTCAGTAAGTGAATTTAACTCGTTATTTACTGTTTTCCATTTGTTTATAGATATTTTCATTCATATATAGTTTCCTATATTATTCACCATTATCATTAATTGCATGTGTTTTATAGCAAATGGTATTCTCTGATATTAAATGATAAACTTTATATTTCTCGGAAACCTAATATGATCCATGATTTTATCTGTCATACCAACAATCATAACCCTGAAAATTTGGGGTATTCCTGCGATAAACTAGCTGAGCTAATAGAAAATAGGAATATAAGTATAATTTAAAATAGTAAGTCCATTCGATAAATGTAGATAGTGCAATGAGAAGGCGAAGATTATGTTGATATGTTTTTGCAATTCATTTCGAACAATTCGATCACATAAAATTGTTAAAACAATATGAAGAAAAAAATCGAAGGTCAACTAGACAAATTAGAAAGTAAGACAAAATAAATAAAATGTGAAAATCACTCTTGATAATAAATCAATATCACCAGGGTAGTTTTTAAATACATAAATAGAGCTTCAGTTTTCGTATACCTGATGCTTAATAAACTTAAGTCTACAACTTTGAACAGTTTATGTTACGCTACACCTCTGCAATTAGACTGATTAAGCATCAAAATATATCACTGACTACCATTTATTTTCTGTAAATGAACTGATCTTCTAAGTAAAGTTGTTTTCATATTGACGTAAGTTCTCCAACTCCTAATGAGGTTGAAAAGGCTGTAGGTAATCTGAAGTGACAGAGATCAGCAGGACCTGATTGATTAACACCTGATAGCAAATATACTGTCCAAAATGTTAGCTTCGATATTATTTCGACGTCTGACTAGAGCTCGTAAAGAGCAGACTAGAGAAAACCAAGCTGGTTTCAGACCTGGACCGGGTGTATTGACCACATATTCACACTACGTTAGATGCTAGAATGTACACACATTTAGGCGTCCAACAATAGTTGTATTCCTGGCATTTGACTCCGTTGTTCATGAGGTTCTGTGGCAGTGTTTGTCACTGAAAGGTGTCCCAAAGATGTGCATTCACCTTATGCAGGCTCTCCACTCGAACACTACTGGCCGAGTCAGAGCTTATGGCGAACTGTCATTGGAATCGATCACTTCATGTGGTTTTCGTCAGGATTTCCCACTCTCTCTATTCTTGTTTAACTTTGTCATAGACTTGCTTTTAGAGATAACATTATCTTTGTCTGACCTTTGAGGGGTGGACCTGTCTACCAGGAGACTTAAGTAACAGTGCAAGCATGTTTGGAATATGATTCTTTTCCTCCAAGCCTAAAATTTTGCCACAGGATTGCATTGCTTTGGCGCCTAAATCATTGATAGGGAGTGAAACAGTTGAGTCTGTTAATCGCTGCACTCATTTTCGACATCTTGTCAGCCCTGCCATCAGTCCATGAAGTCATTCAAGATTAGATATCCGTTTTAGCAGGTGTAGACTACATGGTTAGGATCCGCATGATTGTCGTATCCAAAGGCTAGAGACTTTGAATGATATGATTCGAAATGGTTTGTAATGGCACAGGTGCATCCATTCTTTGTCTCCTCCGAAATTCTAATCTTCAGAATTCCTTATAACCTTGATAAAAGTTTGTTCCATTGATTTTTAACCTCTTTATTCATATATTTAATTCCCAATCTTTTCCGCTACCGATAACATTGCTACTATCTCTACTACTCTGGGCTTTAACTTGACAATTTCATCTCTATATTCTAAGGTAGTACAGAAACTTGAATTGATGTATGTACACACCACTTTCTACTTTGCTACTGACTCACCTAGTTCCTGTTTTTGAAAAGTATAGAATTTGAAATCTCTTAGAAATTTAATATTTTAAACGATCTTAGTAGAGGATTTATTAAAGACCATCGTAATCTGTTTGGTCGAATTGGGTGTCATGGCTCAAAATAAGTCGATGCCATACAAATGCATTTGCTCTACATAACACTTAATTTTAAATTTTACTGTTTTAGTTTGGTTTACCGTCGACTGCATTTGTTTTTCTCAAACTGCGTTCACCACGTGCTAATTCATTGATCTTGTTTATTTCACCTTGCTATGCCTATGTGACATGGCGCATATATATATATATATATATATATATATATATATATATATATACTAGGTTGTACAAATTACATCCCTTATCTGCTTACTCTGTCTTATTTTACTTTTTGATATGTTTAATTATTTTAGGACCTAGTACGTGAAGCTGAAGATCGAGAAGTAGAATATGCTGTCCGGGTTATTTTAGTTAAATTATCCACATCTGCTGCAGCTAATCTGCCACTTGAATCGAAGCATTTATCTCTTGTAACCTATCAAATATGGGCAAGACATAATGCCACTCCAATAAGTGGACAGCATGTCATGGTTTTTGAATTACGAAGATCTGACCCAGATTCTGTACTGAATTATTTTTATTCACGACTCCCAACAAATGTACGCCGACCTTCAGTTGACCTTGATAAAAGTTCTTTGATCATGTCTTCAAAGAATTCTACAGAACTAATTCATTATTCTAAGGATTTTCTATCACACCCTAATCCCGAAAAGACAATCATCTATTGTCCTGGGATAACGGAATCCAATTTACGAATGCCTGATCTGACAGATACAAAAGAAATGTCTGCAAATATAGTTAACACTTTACGTCGTAGTTCTAACAGATATAGGTATGCTCAGTCTATATATTCTTCAGTATATAATTAATTTTCTGATGATGGAATGTAAATTAAACTTTAAAATTACTTGAAACAAAAAACGAAAATTTGTTTTTAAAATACTTGTATACTATACATGTCGGTTATTTGATGTAGAACTGTTGACAAGGATTGATCGGTTAAGCATTAAATATCTCTTTATTGTCTGTCATAGGTGGGGAAAGGTGAAGACCGTGAATTATTAACATGGAATAAAGGATAACTATGTTGAATAAGTTTTCATTGATTCACCACAACTCCTTACATGGTATCGCACAAAGTACATATCACTAATGGTTTGGATTATCGACAATAACTTCAAACAAGATTTAATGATAATCCTAATGTGTTTGCTACGTTCTTCATGAACAATAATATCTAAATTTAAGAAGAATGGTATCTACTTTGCTTTTGTTCTCATTGAATGAAAATGAATACTAAACAAAAACTAACCTATCGAATGATATAAATTCGTACATTTAAAAGTATTTATTTTAATGATCACTGTATCTAATTCTGGTCTACAAATACTAAACGTATTCACAATGTTTACCAAACGTTTGAATTCGTTTTTATCATGATTCTTTTGTGCTACATTCACAGGGTCAGTAAACCAGTAACAGATTAAATAAAGTTAGAAATAAACCACTGATCACTAACCCGATGGTCTAAAGTTTAAGTACTTGCCTCATTGCTTGGGGGCCTTAGATTCAATTCCCTATGATGGTTTCTCATTCCTGTAGAGTCCCACAGTAGGATGTTATCGCTCTCTAATGATTCTTAATCCTCATGGTTGTCCAAGATCAGTCCATGATGAAAACTACATAAACTAAGTTTTGTTGTTCTGATTTTGTGTCTATATATTCTAACCACTTCCTCCACAAGGCACAATTTATTGACGGTTTCATTTTTACGATTTCAGACAATATTCAAAGCATTCTAAACGTACTTGAAAGAAGAAAAGATGAGAAATATCCACAACCAAGCAGTTCTCGAAACACTTTTAATTAACAATCTACTTACACTGTCTTTTATCGATACTTGAATGCATTTTTAAAATGGATGATGTGAAATATAGATTTTTTCACACAACATCTATCTTCACAAAGAACTCAAATTTACTTTTCTCAATCTAAATACTAAGAGTAATTTTATCTCCTTTTTACTAGTTGTACATTGAATATTTAACAGATTATCGGTATTCTTATATATTTTTGTTATCTTTCGATATTTTAACAGTTAGTGATCAGAAAAACGATGACTTGTTTTGAATAAAGATATCTAGATGCCTATTAATCAAACTTGTGTTATATTAGGGATTTGGTATTCTTGAACTTGATTTCTTGTGCTATCGACGCATATGATTTTTGGAAATAATAAAACATATTGTGAATATATTTTCAAGAGTTTTTATTTTTATCCCTCAGTGTTACCATTTTAACAATAAATTTTTAGCAAATTAGATTTGTGACTAGCAATGAAATTCAGGACATATGTTTCGTTCTATCTGAAAACCATCGGCTTTGTGTGACTGCATTGTAGCAATTGATGTTCACAGCGTAGAGCCAGCACTGATTACAAACAAAATGTAAGCTATCATTTGAGGTTATCACTTGAATCCTCCAATGAATCATTCAGAAACTGAAAAAATATCCTCTAAATATCATGTGGATTAATGCTGGAGCAGCTTTTGAGTGATAGTGTAGTGAAGAAGAACACAGGTGAGGACAACGAAATTGTATTTAGCAAAAATTACGGAGTTACCCAGTAAAATCGGAAAACCATATCGTAAATCGTTTATTTGCAAAATATCAGTCCATCCTATCGAACTGGACTGTTCCTGTTGCAAAACATCAATCCATTGTCACTATTCATGCGTTTCATACAAATTCCATTGTGTTCCCACTCTTCCTTTCTTGATCTTCCCCTATCTTCTGCTGCCAGACATTACGTTGACACTCACGTCATATACTACTTATAAGTAGCTCACACCACAATAGTATTGTTCTTCAATAAAACAAAAATCGGTAACATAAAATACCTAGATCGCAGATCAAAACGTTCTTCATTCTCAAACCATTTAATGTTACGAATAGTAATGTTATTAGAAACGAGTTTCACTCAAGTTAAGAAGTAAGATGAAAACGATTTGGAAGCTGCTAACAAAGTTCGAAGAAGCCGTAGTTATGTGATGCTTATAGATTGCTTTTTTTTAATGAAGAGCAGAATAATAGCTCTAATTTAATTGATACGAAAACTGAGAATCGTCTCATTGTTGATATTCAAGACAACAGTCGATCAGTCTAGTTTAATATATATCCAACTTGAGCGGATAAGCATTAGACCATAATTGTTTTTAAGCACTTACACTCAGGATATGTGCTTCTTATTATTTGGGACTCACCAAATGGATGTTTGAGCACTCGTTACGTGATAATATTGACCTTTAAATACCGTTCGTGTTCCGTCACGGTTATGCCGTGGTTGCAAAGTTATCTGTTAGACGTATTTGATGATTTTTATATTCGTAGATAGTGGAAACCATTCTGCAAAATTTTTACGCATAACGATAACGACAAAAACTTTTCAATAGCCTCAGAATTTATGGATACTACTGCTGACCCTTAATCCTGGTGAACTTGATTTAAATTCAAAACGATCCTAATAACAACAAACTATCTATGGTGAACAGAAGTTATCGATAAACTAACGAAGAATGAATGATAATGTAATTTCAAGGATCTCATGAAATTCATTTTGTTTCTGGTACCCTGTTCTGTATAGTGAATGATTAGCATTTGTTGAGCTAAAGCGTTTGACAGTGAGTGCCTTGAAAATGGTTTGCTACAACACCGTTGTGCATTTTGTCCTTAAGTATACATACCTTAATATAGTACCCTTTATCTTTTACCCTTTTTTCGTTATAAAAAGTTAACTAAAAGTAGAAGAGTGAGGATATCTTTTGAACAAATAAAGCCAGTGAACTGTGTTTAAAACTTTTCTCTTGTTGACCGTTTACTTCTATCTTATTAAGTAGTATGAATGATTTTTCCTTCCAATCCAATATCTATGTCTCGGATTTTTATAAGTTTGTGATATTTTTTATTCTACTGCCTACACAAACCTGCTTCTCTCTAGAAGTATTTGTTAACTACTTCCCTATTCATTGTACACCTTGCCACATACTTTTCAAATTGGAAATCGCTCTTTTCATGCAACTTCTTTTGTTATAAAATGAATAGCACCAGTGTTAAGCTCCTTTTCATTCACCGTCTTTATCTCTACTCATCCCACTTTCTTTTGTTGACTTTTCACTAACCCATTTTTTTCTAATAACTTTTAAGTATGGTAGATCCTGCAATATTTTTAAGTGCAAAAACCAGTAACATTCACTTTGGTCATTGTTATAATTACATTCTCTGAACAACTGCAACGCTTCGAATTTTAGCGCATTTCTTAACAGTTTGTTTATATACTGTAGTAACGTTTTTGTCCTTTTTCCCTTTTCCATTATTGATGATTAGAGTTGACTTTATTCACCTTAAGAGGTGTTCTACAAGTTATAATATATTGTTAGTCACTTTTATACGGTTATCTCAAGAAACATTTTGTTTTCTCACAAATTGTGGCTTTTTCAACTAATTTAAATATATTTTATAACAGTGAAACCGTTCAGTAGATAAACCGTCTTTTAACTCGAATTTACGCGTATCTCAGTTGTGTTGTGAGATGCTTCAACGAACTTTACAACAATGTTCTCATAATAGTCCTATCTTCTGAGCAAATTATCATGACGAAACATAATAAAATTCCAACCTAATGCATATGAATAGCACAGAAATTTTATGAAATCTACATCATGTAACGACTCTAGTACTAAGCCACGAAGCGTTCATTGATCAATACTAGATCAAGTTTTCAGCCGCAGTTAACAAATATACGTGTTTAGGTTTAACTGCAGAATAAATTGCAGTGATATCTGTATGTAACCGTTCAAATGGACAACCAGCATATAACTAATTATTGCAGTCCATGCAACAAATCTCGACTAGTTGAAAACAACGCTTTTAACATTACCAACTGGAAAAAGTTTGCAAAATACACAGATGTAGCCATCGTGTAATCGTAAATGAACGATTACATTTAGCTATTCATTAGTATTCAGTTAATAACCAAGTATATTTTAGGTAATGTCGTCCAAACTTTGAACGTATTTATAAAATCATCAGTATTATGTGAAGAGCGTACTAAGTTTGATGTCGTTAATATACTTTACACTCAACATCACCTTGTTTAATCATTTTATTGGTACAACGTGAAATAAACAAATTTACTTAATTCTGTACAAAGACCCCGTTGTCTGTAATCTTTGAAAAGATATTTCTATATGTGTGTGAACATATTTGTAATAAAACATAGTCAACGTGTATAATAATTTACCTAACTTGACAAAACCGATAATAAAATACTGTACTTACTTATACATCATAAACGACTTAAATGGTCAGTCAGTCAGCTACAACGTAGAACTTCTTACTTATGTGCATCAGTTCAGGTTACCATACCACGGTAGCACAGAGATGCAATTGCTGGTCCTTGTGGTAGTGTTTCGTTCTCTGAGCTGGATATTTTGGTTGTGGAACTTTCATTGTTCGTCTGAACATCATCAGCACAATCTTCAGACCTGTAGCTTGTTCTGCTAACCTCGATCTTGATTGGTTGCTGTTGACTTTAAACCTGTCGTTGTTTGCACGTTTGTTTTGATTGTATCTCCCTTTCTGATCTGTTTCTTGATCCTATGCCACCTATGATTTTTCTGATTGGTTGATAAATTGGTTCAGTGTAGATGTGTTTGTTGATTGCTAATCGGACCTGAGCGCCAAGCTTCTAAAAATTCTCTAGTGCTCTTTGTCCTCCCCCTATCCAGTATTTCCACATTGTTCCAATCGAATTTGTGTCCATAATTTTCCGTGTGTATTGATGTAAGCGAAGAATTGTCCTGGTGTTCGATTGGTAATTGGTGTTCACGTAAATGAAGCTGAAGAGGCCGTCGACTTTGTCGTACGTAGTGTTTTTCTCCACTATCACAATTGCTGGTGAAAATCCCATAGTAGTAGAGGAAGTGCAAGTATGAGCAGTAATCGGAAATATCACAAGAAGAATAATCCAGTGAAATAGATTTGAGAAGAGAAAGATGAAGTTAATGAGGACTTTAGATAAGAATTTGACAAGACAAAAATAATGGATGCACCTGCGCCATTGCAAACGATTTTCAGCCATGTCGTTCATGGTCTCTAACCATCGGATACTTTCGTTTCGTGGACCCTAACTAGGTAGTCTACACCTACTAACATGGCTCATTCCACTTGTCAGTGACTTCATGAATCTGTGTCTTGTTCTGGCCACCACTATCTTTATTCCAACCTACCCCCACACCACAAAACATTGCCGGTCGAGACAGTCGGTGGTTGGGTATATGCAACGACCTAAAAAATTATATTTAAACTGAATGTGTAAGCAATAAACTGCCCATTAGTATTAAATGATCATATTAACGATTCGAAAATCAATTCGAATGTTTATTTGTAGGTAAAATACAAGCTTTTAAAAACAAAAACAAAATGGAAAATACCCACATAAAAATGAATACAAGAATGACCTACATGAGTATGCATATATATATATATATAAAATCAATATTTATGTAGTAATGTTAATAGTAGTGGTTTATTATTAACACGAAATGATCCATTATGTTAATTATAGAAGACCCTGGGAGATAGGCACCTTCAAAACACTCATCTCTAATTCAAGACTAAAAATAAAGTCAACATTCTAGGGGATGACAACAAATTTTTGTAAAAATTTAACGCCAATGGATTATGTATTTCAAATTTTACTCTCAAAACATAAATCTGATAAAAAATCCAGCCATGTAACTTTTATCTCGACTGAAAATTGGTAAATGAATTATTGGTATATAAATACAAAAATCAAGTGCTTTAGTGATCAGACATTGTAGTAACTAATTAGGCAAGAGAAAAACTGTTACTGTACTAATTATTACAGATTGTCTAACCAAATTACCTGTCAACTATTTTGTACTAAGTGACATTGTGGATTTCATCACATTTTGATTTAAATCAAACAACAATTAAATATCAGAACATGATGAAACTAGTAATTTCACTTTAGTATTCATTTGTATAACACATACAAAATATGAATGTTTTCCCTAAAACATTGTTGAACTTATCAATGGTTTATAATTTATAAACTTCAAAAGTAACTGACAGGACAATCAACATTCAAGTTCGACTAATAAAATATCATGACTGAATAGTTATTTACTTCAGTGATTTCAAACTCCTTGTGGAACACAGGCGGCCAACCAGTATTCACAAACAACTCTATCCTGGGCCTTCCCTTCCAGTTTCGTTCAATTTTTGTCCATTCTTTCCAAGTCTGTCTCCATTTCTCAGCGTAATGTGTTCTCCGGCCTTCCTCTTTTCCTTTTGCCTTGAGGGTTCCAAATGAGGGCTTGTCTCGTGACTCAGTTAGGTGCTTTTCGTAGTGTGTCCTATCCACTTCCACCGCTTCTTCCTGATTTTCTTCTCCACTGGAATCTGGTTTGTTCTCTCCCACAGTACGTTGTTGCTGATGGTGTTTTCCCAACGAATCCGAAGTATTTTGCGAAGACAACTGTAAATAAATACTTGCATCTCATGGATGATGGCTTCGGCAGTTTTCAAAACGTATGACCCATACACAGTAGAACTGTCTTGACATTTGAATTGGAAACTCTGACTTTGGTGTTGGTTGATAGTTTTTTTGTGTTCCAGACGTTGTTCAATTGTAGAAATACAGTCATTGCTTTTCGTATCCGCGCCTTCACATCTGCGTCAGATCAACCTTCCTCGTCAATCATGCTGTCCAGAAATATAAAGGTTTTCGCATCCTCCAAGGCATCTCCATCAAGTGTGATTTTGTTGGTGCATGTTGTGCTGTATAGGAGAATCTTACTTTTTCCTTTTTGTATGCTGAGACCTGCTGCTGCTGAGCCTACTGCTACACAGGTCATCCTCTCCTGCATTTGTTGGTGCATGTAAGATAGAAGAGCCAGATCATCTGTGAAATCTAGATCGTCCAGCTGCATCCTGGCTGTCCTCTGTATACCGTTCTTCTCTCCTGATGTTGATGTCTTCATAATCTAGTTGATCAACAGGAGAAAGAGAAAGGGTAAGAGTAAGCAACCTTAGCCTGGTGTTGAGAGAAGAGTGATGCCTCTATAGTTCTCACACTTACTGAGATCGCCTTTCTTTGGCATTTTGATCAGGTATCCTGCTTTCCAGTCTGTTGGTACTCGTTCTTTATCGCAAATCTTGTTGACGAGAATGTGGAATATCTTCGCAGTTGCTGCCACGTCGGCTTTCATTGCCTCTGCCTGAATGTTTTCTGGTCCCTCTGCTTTGCCGCTCTTGATCAGTCTTCAATTATTGGTGAGCCAACATTGATTGGGAGGTCTGCGGATGCGAATTCGATGTTGGGTGTGTTCCGTGTGGGATGACTACTAGTAATCACATTCAAATTAAAAAGGTTCATGTAATGGAAATAATCACTGATTGTACAATCATTCAGCATGATAAGAAACAAAATCAATTTGGTCTGCGGGCGTCAATAGGATTATCTAAGAGATAAAAACCATAAGACCAAAATAGTGGAAGTTTGTAAAATTGAATAAAGGTTATTTGATAAATACTGAGTTACCATGACAGAGAAAGGTTAATCAAGCTTTCTTTCTGTAAATATTAGTTAGGTCTGAAATTTTTAATATCGACTGTATTTGTAGAATAGAGCGAAGTTGATGTTGGCTGTTTTTTTAATTATTCTAAACGCATTACTTAAATTCATTTCATGTTTACTATCTGCATTACAACTTGTATACATGGCAATTCATATCGATTTTAAATACATTCATTCATACATTGTGTTGTTGTATTCTTCGTTTTATTATGATTTAAGGGGCGTTTCGAGTATTTATTTTAACTGCACAAACCAAAACAGATTAAATATTTGTTTACAATTATACTAATAATTGTAGCTTTAGCCCGTATACAGTTAATAAGAAGCCATAAGATAGACTGAATTCATTTTATTCTTTTTAAACCTTGTTGTTTTTGCTCTTTTTAAATTTATTCATGGATCTGATTGCATCAACTATGAGTGTTTGAAAGTTAGTAGTACATTGTGAATCCGTTTTACTGACGATTAAATAACCAATATTTTATCAGTTCTCAGAGTATTCAAAACTTTTTTTACTCCTATTCTCAAGTCAATAAGATTTTGAGCTTTGTACACATAAACTATGTTTGGGGTGTTTGTTACATAAACGGAGATTATAATTCATTTCACTGGTTTATTACGAACGTTACTTAAGTAGTCTCGATTCCTACAATTCAAATGTCATGAAAAGTTTTTATGGCTAATATTCTCAAGACATAATGAAACTTTTGCGGGAAAGCACTAAAAACGGAAAACATTAAAAGTTAAGTAGTCACTTGATCAAGTGAGTAAAATAATTTCTTGTCACATTAATTCTAGTATGATACAAATATTTCTTTCTCATTTTGTTCACATTCCAACTATCCAGTTATGTAAGTCAACAACAAAAATTCTGCATCAATAACTACTACGTAGTGAATTGTTATTTTTCTGAAATGGTATTCAATGATTAACTACCGAAACTTTTATTACAAAGATTTATTGTTTATACTACTATGTAAAGTATCCTTTTCATCTGTACCATCTTGATGCAGTTAACTAAATATAAGAATAGACAAAATGCTCTGAAAGAGTTTATTCTTTTTGATACTTGGTCTAAAGTAAGTGAGTAAATTCAAGTCATACGTTCTATTATTAGTATCAGTATTATTATCATGATAAACAATATTATTACAACTTTAAAATCCTATTAAAAATCTAATCTCAAGAAAATTGCATTTAGGGCCCAAATATTAATTATGCTAATGTATATCTAATTTCAAATTTCGCTATCGGTGTGATACACTGGCTGACATTTTGAAAAACACTACATATTTATTTATATTCGAACGTTTTCATTGCTTCTAACTGAATATTCTATGTAGTTCACTAATTTTTCTGCATAACTGAGTAAAATAATTTTTCAAAATAATATGGTCATGTAATTTCTATGAGCAGTTGATATATCACGCAGAAACACGTATGACGTTAGAATCTATCAGAAGTGATTTTCAAAGTTTACATAATTTAGTCATCATTAGTTTTCTTTTAGAATAGAATGCATTCTTTTGAAGTTTCTAATTGTAACTTCTTTAAAATATAAAATAATCTTTGTTGAACTAGTTATCTCTTTCATGTCAGTAAATTTTAACTTGGGAAAAATCTGTAGTCGGATTAAATAAATACAAATAGATAAAATTCTAATGGTGGTCTAACAATGATTGATTGATGATTTCAAATGTGTAAAAACACAAACCTCAAAAATATCGTAACAGTGCTCACTAGTGACTAGCTTCGTGAGGAAATTCTCGGAGTTCTAGTTGAGAAGACGTGACCGATGGAGTTCAACCCTGTCGGGCGTAGGCAGTAACTATCAAAGACAAATGGGTCAGGTCGTGCAAAATCCGTAGATCAATCAGAGTTAGACATTAACACCGTTGGATGCCAGCCCAGTGGTCCGATGGTTAGGCGTTCGCGCACAATCCTGAAGGTCCCGGGTCCGAATCCTGCGAGGTTCAGGAGTCGTGGATGCGCACTGCTGATGAGTCCCATACCAGGACGAAACGGCCGTCCAGTGCTTCCAGGTTTCTAATGGTGGTCTAACAATGATTGATTGATGATTTCAAATGTGTAAAAACACAAACCTTCAAAAACTCTGCTTGAAAATAAAATTTAATGTCTTATTATGGTCTGTATACTTACTAAATAATAAAACTAATTAGAATCTTGTTACTAGCTCCACATGTATCAATAACTCGATAATGCAGTTTATTATGAACCTATACATATTATCCATTTGCTGACTATGATCAATTAATGATGTACGACAAATATACGGTGTAAGGATATGCCAGAATGCATACTCACATGGATCATGATCTTATGTCATAGCAAATTTATTTATACAGTTCATCATTTTCCCAATGAGATAGAACACTTATGAATTTATGTGAGCTTAAATACCTACGTTTTAGGTTGGAAAAGTTAGTTGATTTGGGATAATAAATAATCATAAAGGATTATTAATTAAATTATTGCCACTATGTAAACTAAAATCTATTTCCAACTTTGTAAACAACTGTTTATTTATGAAATTCACTGTAGCTTATAGCTTAACAATTATATTTCCTCAAATTACTCTGTCCTCAACAAAGGTTAGACAATTATCTAAAATTTTAAAAATCCTGAGAACACACAAATAATAATATCGTGGTATAAAAAATGGCTTATGTTAAACAGTAAATTACAACTCATGTTATTAGAAGTGATTAATGATATTATGCCAATCAATTCAGATCAATTTTTTTTTCTATACCCATATTACTCAGAATTCAATATGTTCTAAAATCAATAATTGATTACATCATATATAAAACTTTACTGAACATGATTGGCTCATACAGACTTAACAATTTGGTGTTATTATTAAGGGAAAATGTAATGTAAAATAATAAGTTTAAATATAGCCAGTCGAATGTGTCTGTTCAGTAGGTGTCTTTATCACTACTCACTTATGAAGATATAACTTTAGGACTTATTGTATTGCACTATATATTTAACTGTCAATAAATTCGAATGCACTAAATCTATTTCATAAATTACATATTCTCTAATACAAACATTTCAAATATTCGAGGATAATTATTACAACAGGCAGTACATCATTGTCATTATTCATTTTAAAAATTACCATTACTGCTTCAGTCAGGGACTGTAATACTCTGAGGTGGTGTTAAGTATGCCTTTATTATGCGTATTTAAAGGCGAATTATGGTATTCTTTACATTTCGTCATAGTATACATTATTTTTGGTAAGTATCAAGTGTGTTCACTAGGAAAAAAATATTTGTTTAGTTAATTTCTTGAGTTTTATTGAAATGATATTTGTTTGAAAAAAATACTTTCTGATATTTATTATCATATAAAAAGTGTATGTAATTACAACAAAAAATAACATGTAGATCAGAATAATGATGCGATGAAGTGTAAAATTTCATATTAGATTTTTACTTAAAATTTGTTTTGAAACTTGTAGATGCTAGATTAGAAATTACACTGATTTAGACTGGAAATTTATGTATTTCACTAGTCACTTCTGTGAACAGGTGACCTGATCACTAATTAGCCAGTCTTTGGAAGGAGCTGCAAAAACCAGATTATTAAGTTTCGATTTCATTCAACTTACCAAGCTTCTTACTAAGATATTAATCCAATAGAATATTTCATTTTCAGTAAATTATATGTTCATCTTAACAAATTTGACAAATCATCATTCAGTTTCAATTACAATCTAATTGACTAACAGATATTTTCATGAAATCTTCATAAATTTGTTAACGAAACTGAACAACAACCTTGCATACAATGTAACCAAAAAGTCTTATCATGAATAATGTTATCAAGGCAATAAGTGTAGCCAATCTCATCTAGTTTACTGGTGTGAGAGTAACCCATATTTGGTTTTAGAATCAATTATCCTTTTCGAATTTACATTTATAATATATCAATTCAAGAAAAAAAAGGAATATTATTGCTGAAATCCTAATTGTTCATGGCATGGTTCCAAAGTAAATGCAACTAAATTATACTATCTTTTCCATAGAAGAAAATTCATCAAAAAGGGATATATAATGCTGATCAGAAATTTGTGATGTTTGTTCACAGTCAGAAATTATAGTTTGACTTTGAAAAAGTTTCTCATAGATTTGCAAAATATGAACTGTTTTTAAGTTTCAGAAATTGTTGAAACATACTGCTGTATGATACACGTTACTTGCTGTGATTCTTTTTAACAGACAGTTTACAAAGTGATTTTTTAAGATGACTAAATTATGTTTACTCATAAAGTAGAAAATAATAAGTAGAGGAATAAGATGTAAACAAACAGTCTATCATTTCTGATTCCGTCATTATTTACTGACTCGAACAGTTCAGACCTCATAAGTAAGGTAAGTAATCTAATATTCTCATTTAAATAAGAAGTAATATCAAGTAACTTTAAAAAAACTAGTTTGGGTTAACAACATTCACACATAAATTCTTATAAATTCACACTGGATTTGTAATACAGTCATTTATTATGGAATTAAAAATTCAGTTAATTCACAAAATTTATGTTGACTAGTAAAGCTGCAACTCAACTAATTCCTATGAATCTTCCAATCAAAAACACTACTTGTGTTTGCTCAGAAGCCACTAAGTTAAGAGTGAATTTCTGAGGTACTATTGTGAAGTCGTAGATAGCGAAGTCCAGCCATTTCATAGTAAAATGCTTTAACCCCCAGTAACAAGAGTTGGTGTTACACTGTATAACGAAATAGTTGAAGTCAGAAATGTGGTCTAAAAATCCCTAGAAGTTGAGAATGAATGTAACTGACTAATTAAAGCAAACAAAAATCTTGATTCAAATTTTGAAAAAGTTTACCTAGTAATCATAAAACTTACTGACAATCAGAGATATGTTCTGATTAATGATGATGAATAAAAATACAACGTCAATCACTTTTAATAATTACCAATTGAGGGTGTTTGATTTCATTTGATTATTTGTTTGTCATATTGGAAATTAAAAAAAATTCAATGTACATTGATTGCTTTTTCAATACATGCCGATAATCTGTAAAAAAATTTGTCAATAGATCGATAGTACTTCATAAGTGAAAGGTATATAAAAACAGATTGGTCTTCATATTGTCAATAAACTACTCAATTCACTTTGTCCATAATTATTGTTGTTGATATACGGAATAAAATAGTATTTCTGTAACCTCAATAAATGTTTGAGACAAATATCGGTACATCTCATGAATTTTGATAATTATAGCTAATATTCTTAAAATCGATTATCTTGAATAGTAATCTTTGCTGATGATTTTCTGTGTTGTTAAACGTTCATCTCATTTCGTTTTGATATCTTTGTAGCAAGCTATAAACAGAAAATCTATTCTTAAAAATAACAGATTTATTAATTAGATTCTAAACTCGGAAGACCTATACACTGTTATAGATTTCATGACAGTACTGATGTATACTTACCGTGAACCCATGTAACATCAAAGACTCATCTGATATAGTTTGTAAGCCAATCATAAAAAAGTTACATTTACATATAGATTATTAACAAACTGTTTAAAAGTTATCTAAAGAACTTGAAAATACTAAAGGATTAATGCGTTAGGTTGACTGGAATACAGTATTTTGTTATATTAAAAATAAAATAAGCTAGTATAAAGATTTTGGACCATAGTGATATGTTTGAATTATTATTTAAGTGGACATTGTAAAGTTTGAACAGATTGCGTAGATGAAATAATGCCAACCCCATTTTTAAAGGCGCCACTTTCGGAGAGACTGTGTTGTTATATAATGTCTATGCTAAAAATGAATAAAATACTTTGAATTTGAGAAACAGTTCAAGTGACTTGACACTATATATTAAAACACTAATGGAATTCAAATATCAATTATACTGAGAGAGGTGGAGTCTATTTCAAACAATTTTATTGGTAATCTAAAAAATTTTTTTAAATGATAAATAAAGTGGTAATCATTTTGCTTGTAATCATGTTTATCAGACAACATAACTTTGATATTATTATTAGAAGGAATGTTTCACAATAGTACACATTACTAGGTGTTTTGTTTCTAGGCTAAAGAGTACTTCTTTAATCTAGATTTTCAGTTCTTAGTCATCGATTTTAAAACAAAAAGCCAGTGACTTCGGTATAACTGCATGTCTATGTACCGATTTCTTTATTGAATACACACATGTTTACAGTATGTAGCAGCTCAGAAAATTTTACCCTGCTGTAGAACGGAATACACTAAAATGTATTTAAAATATTTTGATTTTGCATATATATATATATATATATATATATATATATATATATATATATATGTATATATATTCCATACAGGTACCTGGTTGTGGAGATAACTATTCATGTAATTAATCGGTTTCGTAGGGCAATATTGATAATTACAAATGTGTAACTTAGATAATTAAACAGATATCAAATAAATCTATTATGGTAAATTACATAGGGAAATATCTATTTCTTTCTATTTTTAGGTTTCAAATGCGTGTTATGTGAAAGCGTCAATAACTCTGTTATTGATGGAAAGTCAAGTGATCATTTAATCATATGGATTTCAACTGGTATGGTGTTTCAGTTTTTCAATATTCACATTTACCATCAACGTTTGGATGTTCAATAACTTTTGTTGACGTTCATTTTTTCGTCTATGTACTATACCAATAGGTCAATAGGTCAAATTAAAGTAGTATACCTTTAGTTTCTATAGGACAGTCAGTTATGCACATGGCCAATAAGCCCAAAACTTGAAATTAATTACTGTAAAATACTTGGTGTATGAGTAGTATTATAAATGAGAAATTTTCTTATTGGAGAATACTTAAAGAATATCCATCTGTTAAAGGCATAATACAATGAATACTGAAACTATTATGACAGCTAATGCACTTGATATTACATTAATTATTTATGAACTATTATTGGTCTTAAATCTTCAGTTAAAAGTTTATATTCAGCATTAAACTTTAATACTGACAGATGTATGTGTTGTCCAGTTCTTGAATTAATTAGTTGATTAAGTGAAACCGCTTTGGCCGAAAAGCTCGAAGATGTGTTCTGTAATTTACAATGGTTTTAATTGCTCCATATGCCAGAAGATGTTTAATATCGTCCTAGGAATTTTTTTTCCTATTTACTCGGAAAATAAATAAACTTATATTTAATAATCAAACCCAAATGAACAATTTGGAAACTGAATTTCAGTCGCCTGTAATGACTAAATTTAATGATATTGTCTATGACTGTTGCGAAAATCACCCTTTCTTACAACTGAACATCACTTTTTTAGTCATAAAGACTGATGGGTGCAATTGAACATCTTAGTTAAGATCAAATAAAAACATTTCAATATGGTTACGTTTTGCCGAAATTCTCATCAAATCTAAGAATTTGAATTCACGTAGCGTTAATCTGAAATCTGGAATTTTGTAATAAGTGAATTATGAAGAATCAGTTCAATTAGGTATTAAAGGAAATTTAGTTTCATGTGTAAAATTATATTCTACAGAAAGGTCTTAAATGTGTATCTAAATAACCATATGTAAAGCAGAAAAATTGATTTCTCGTGAATCTTCTTTTTAATTAAAATAACGAATCGATCATCATTAGAAACCTGAAAGTTTTATCCTGTAGTAAGCAACTTATCAGTAGTGAGCATCCACGGCCCCGTATAACTGAATCAAACCCAGGATCTTTAGTCTCACGTGTAAACGCCAAACAGCTTGACATGATGTTTGAATGGATTCTAGTTCGTCAGCTGTTCTCTTGTTAAACAACCGTTAAATTAAATAAATTAAATTAAATAACATGTTTTAATTTTTATATCCCATTGTAAAATACAGGACTAGGTATATCGGTTGCTGTTCTTATCATAATTGTATGCTGCTTGCTTGTACTAGTTTGTAATCTTAGGTAAGTATCACTTTCGTAAATCTTAAATAATTAAGTGCAATAATTTTAAATATTGAGCAATGTAACTCTATTGTCTAGTAATTGACCACATTATTGTACCCTATTATTGAAACTGAACTTTTGGTGATTCTCCTCTTATTTAATTGCTCATGATGTTTTTTCTGAATTAGAACCAGATATGTAAACATTTCATTAACTCGAAAATTCATAAAAATCAGAAAAAGCAGGAGCATTTAAAAATGTCATATCATGTAGGAATTCAACTCACAACTTATCACAAGTTTCTGATCTACTACTTTTTGTAGAAGTTTCAGGATAAAATACAACAATAAGAGCAGAAAAATTAACTCGATGTCTGAGTGTAACAAATGTTGCAAGGCAGCAAGCGAACAGATAGATAAGCAGAAAGAATTAGTCGAATCTTAAAAAGGTTACTGCCAAAAACAGTACCGACATAAACGTTTGTATCAGAATGCAATAGTTTCCTCATTTACCTATTTTCACTTATAACAAAAAGCGTTTGAAAAATATCTTCATAAAATGTTCATTCTAAATGCTATCATTATAACTTACATGAATATATCTTACAGCTTGATAATGAACATTTTCTTTTATCGCTGTTTACTATTCATTGAAAAATTTATTCACACATTTTCTTCTAACAAAAAGTTACAGTCTACTTAAGCCCTTCGAAGCTCTTGGAAAGTAAGCAGCTGGCCAGGGATCTTCAACCAACTTTACTATAAGCTCTTCTTCCTAGCGGTATTCAAGTCATCCTTATCATGTAAATGTGTCATCGATTGCCGATCTAATGTGTTCTTTCGTCTGCTTCTTTTCTTTTCACCTTGTGATACGGGGTGATGAATTTTCAAAGTGTGACCTATCCACTTCCGGTGTCTTTTCTGAATTATTTTATTCACCCGCAATCTCGTTTGTTCTCTCATAGTAGGTTGTTGTTGATGGTGTCTGATTAACAGATCCAGGCTATCTCTTTCGTATGTAACCGTTTATAAATACCTGCATCCTCTGAATGATAATTTCTGTAGTTCTCCAAGTTTCGGCTTCATGCAATAGAACTTTCTTGACGTTTTGTCAAAAGCTTGAACTTCAGTGTTGGCTAAAGGATGTTACAAGTTCCTTGCCTTGCCTTGCTAAATAGTGCCTTGACATCTGTGCCAGATTCCTTTTGTTTATTGATGGCATCTCTAGATACATGAAGGCTTTCACCTCTTCCAAAGTTTCTCCACCAAGTGTGATTTATTTTATGCTTACTGCGTTGTTCTATAGGTTATTGCTTTTTCCTTATTAGATGTTGAAAAGTACTGCTGAGGAATCGGCGACTACATTGTCTGTCTTCACTTGCATTTGTTGCACTGTATGAAATAAAAAGGTTAGGTTTACTGCGAAGTTTAAATTGTCTAGCTGTACCCAAGCTGCCCCCTCTATTTCTGGCTTTTCCTGGAATGTAGAGGTGTTCATAATCCAGTAAAAACCAAATTTAAAGAAAAAGGTTGACAGAATTGTCTGACAAAGGTCTTCACTTGGAAAATATATGTGAGCTGTCTTCCATGCATGACCTTACAATCCATTCGCTCTTAAGAGTTCTGTATGATGGCGATCATCTCAAGTATACTACACTTCTGAAGATTACACGATGCTTGTAGATCTACGTTGTCCAATCGTTTCCCATTATCAAGGAAGCTGACATGTAATAACGAGTTTTATCCAGTTGACTGCTCAAAAATGACCCATAGTATCACTATTTGTTCGGTACATAATCGATTCTAATGAAAGTCAGCTTATCAATCTCGTGGTTAGATATGTACTGATTTCTTCTTTGGGTCCAAGTACACTATGTTGGAAGTTTTACCTAATGCTGACGATAGCTTGATTTCCGTACTTCTCAAACTTCTAAAGATTTTCGTTCAACAGTTTTTCGAAGAGATCTTCCTTCAAGTCAGTGATTTCATGATTTTTACAGTTCACAACTTGAAGTGTGTTATTGATTCTCTATGTCACAGATATTAGACTTTTCTCAAATCTTCACTCTATAGTAGAACTTGACATACTTTCACCCTTGCATAAATGTGCTTTTGCTTAATTATCAAAGGTCAATAAAGTGTGATTCGGAGCCAGCTATTTTTAAAGATCCAAATACTAACGGAAACAGCTGTTTGCCTGGTGACCGTGTTCTTGCCACATCTGCTCAACGGTATCATTTCAGCCATCAGAAACAACAGATGCTAGGTGAACATAAGTAAGTTGCAGTGATTATAAAAGTTTCTGCTCAAATTTATAAAAACAGATTTCGGCTGTTGATGTGTTATAAATATTTTATATATAGTGCCTTTATAATATTCTAAGACATTTTATGGACAAAACGAGAGGGTGACTCCACTAAAAACTTATTTAATCTCTATGACTAAATAATTATTTTATGCTTTCATAAATGTTCAAGTGTTTCCAATAACCTGTTGAAACTTAATCAATAATCACTCGTAGGAAAATATCCGGACTAAAGGTTATAAGGTTGAAAGGAGTGTCCAACAAAAGGAAAGAGTAGTTATGAGGTAACTAGTAAAAGATTTATCGAAAAAAGTTAAGTGGAAAGCAAGAGGGTGAATGACAGTGTGAATTTTTAAAACTAAGAATTTCAGCTTGAAATAGCTAATTATTCAGCTCTGGCATTTTTTAAATCCTACCTAATCATAGATTTGAACATGAAATTGGGGACCTATCACAATGCTGTTGGAAGAAAACATTGGATTTTATTGAAATAGCCACCAACAATTGGTAGAACCCAGTTGATGTGTTCTAAAAGTTACTGTTATCAGTAATCCGTTCCTTTCATGATCAGTAGAAGTATAATATATTGACGACTTTGAGTGGCCTGTCAGCCAATCAAGAAACACTGCCTAGTTCTAAAACAATTGACTGCTAAAAGCAATAAAATACCAATGGAATAATGTCTTTGTTTTGATAACCAACTCTTGCATGTCCAATTATTCCTTGTAGAAAGGAAAAAAAGTTTAGTCAACATATTAATAGTTAGACTGGTATTATAAATTATGGTTATCACTTCATTGGATTTCTGTCACCAGCGGACACCAGCTCTAGTGCTAAAGGTTCGAATGAAGTAATAAGAGTTAAGCAGGAGTTGCAACTTGAGTTTACAAATTAGGGTTTGGGTTTCCATCACTGATTGACATCGGCAGTGATTCATTGCTTCGTCAACGTTCTCTTTACAAGCTTTAGAAAATTAGGACTGAGAGGAAATATTATCTAGCTTCACTAACTACTTTTGACTAGGTGCTGAATCACATCATACACTTTAGCACGATCTGCAATTGCATTTTGTCATTTAGCCGAAACAGCATTTAAAATTCACTTTTGGTATTACAACATAATTTTAAGGACAGTGTATTGCCGATTTTACTTCATTAATCATAAGATACAAGTTATCTTTCACTGTACTTTGAATTAGTTATAAAATATGTGGTGTTAGCTTAATCATGACTGGTCAACTCAAGGTCATCAGCATATACTTTTACTAAATTTTGTTTGATTTTACTGTTAACCGACTTTTTGTAGACTCAGTTCAGTAGTATGTAACGCCAATCCTTATCTCTAGACCCTTCTCAGCTTTCCGAATAAAAGCATTCATCTAACTTTCAATTACCCTTCTTACCACTGTTAGTTTCATTATTTGTTTAATTCTGTGAATACTTTTGATTCGTACTTGAAATTCTCCAATAGCAGTTCAAAATGTTTCTAATTCTTCTTTAATATACATTTACTCAAGTGGCCATTCTTCAACTCGTGCACCCAGCTACCATCAGTAAACTCCCCTATTTTAATCTGCATGATAATAGATTTGAAGCTATTATGCTTTTATGCTTAATAGCTAGAACATTCTTCGTTCCGTGTTATTCTATAATCTCAAATTACGGAAAACGTTATCTTTCCGTTTGTATAAAATCATTAATATAATATAGAGATGTCACTTTTTTATTATGAACTAGAGTACAACTCTTATCAACAATGTCATCTGATATTTCCTTTCGCTTATCACTACTGTAATTCAAAGAAACACCTCTAACAGTATTTACCTAATTATTTTCACTGCATAAAAATTTTTCATATTATTTCAACATACTAGAAAGTGCTATTTGTAAATTAGAATGGAAGCAAGAATTTTGTATGAGGTCACTTATTATCATTACCACTGTAACACGGACACATCATGATTTTTAAAGTACTTTACATGTATCTAATTAAGTGTAATCACGATTTGTGGTTCCTGATGCTTTGATGAATAGTAATTTCTGTTGTAATGTACTGATGCAAAATTTCCTCAAATTCATTACCAACCAAACTTACTAGTGGCGGTAGCTAATGATGATGTTGTTGGAATACTAACTATCTAAATGATACTAAAGAGTGGCAATAGTCAGCAAACACTGTATTACATTATTCATCTGAAAATAAGGAAAATAACTGTTTCGTAACATACCCACGTAAAATGATCATGACTTGTTTTAATGCTGAAACACTAAAATTTTAACTTTGAAGAAACGAGGAAATATTATCTAGAATACTGGTGAAAAAAAGAGAATAAATAAGTGACAGGCTGTAAAACTTTATTACTAACTTTTCAGGTTGAACGTAGATATTCATAAAACAGTTGGTAAAAAAATGGTTATCTGATGGATGTCATGTATTTTTGACTGCATTATTTAAGAAATGATATCATCCCTTAATAATATTTCAGAATTATTTATTTAATTACAGGGGTTCGTACCTTCTTTTCAATATTTTCCCTTATAATATTCACTTTTCAACCTCATTATCAGCCTACATAGTTCTTTTCCTTTTTAACAAGATAAATATTGGTAAAGTTCACTAGTGGTTTGCAGGTGCCCGTAGCTATAATATCTTCGATATAAAAAGGTTAATTTATCCAGTCGTATTTAGTAAAAAAATGGTCCCGCTTGAAAACTACTATCTCACTGACTTCAATCTGTGTGCTTTTATGATTCTTTAGATTTGATCACTCTCTCGGTCAATGAACAAATTTTGATTTCGTAAAAGAATTCTTTGTTATCATTTTTAATTTCATCTAGACATTAGTGAATGACTGAATTTACAAACGAGCTGTTCTCCTACTTGATAAATGTCGTGCGAATGCAGTCATTAACAGTAAAGTCTAACAAAAGATAAAAGATTACTGCATAAAATTGTGCATAAAAATAATTTGAGTGTACATTTACATAATTCTTTTGTAGATTTTCCGTTGTACCTGAAAGAGGCGATAGCCCACCCAAAGTGCTCTATTCCAATTTAAAACCTGTAAGTTAACACAAGTCGTTTCAATAATGTAACCAAGCTTGTTTGCCTTTCAGCATTATACTCTTTGTAGTAATGACTTAACAAAACTAATGTCTTAACTATTACTTTATTAGAGAGTAGTAATAAATGAATTCCTTGTAATCTATTCCATCTAATCTGACAAATTAATATGCTTTCACCTTAAAATCATGAATAAATTAATGCTAGAAACGTGTAAGCGCTGGATGGTCGTTTCGTCCTAATGGGGGACTCATCAGAAGTGCCCATCCACGACTCCGCAGGATTTAAAGCCAGGACCTTGAGTCTTGTGCGCGGACACTTGACGAGGACGAAACGGCCGTCCAGTGCTTCCAGGTTTCTAATGGTGATCTAACGATGATTCATTCATGCTTTCAGGGTAAAAGGATGGTCCCCATTATACTCCAATGAACTTTCCTTGTTGTCAGTTAACAACCAGAGGACAGACCCAGATTTCATACTTTTCATTAAAGCTGGTGTTCAAAAAACATTTTTCTTTCAAGTTTAAATCTACGGACTGAATGAGTCATTAGATTGACATTATAAATGGTATGATTTTGAGCATGCTATCTATATTTGTGGCTCTATGTTTACTGTCTCTAGACAAAAAACATTTAACAACCACTTAGTTTTTTTTAATCTTTAATATCCAATTAAAACGCTTTTGGCAGATGATTGGACGTCATTATTTACATAAAGAGAAAATGTTTATGCCATACGAGTGTACACTTCATCGGAGTATAATAACATATTTCAAATAATCTTTAAATTCATTATGTTATTAAATTAAAATGTCAATAACACTGAAGTGAGTGCAAATAGGCTTCAACAAAATTTGTGTTAAGTCTCCAACGCCTCTCGATCGAACCATTAACTACAGAAAATACATAAGGAACTAAACCGTCTATTTTCCGACCATGATACTAGTAAAAATGTGTGTGTATCAATAGACTTTCCGAGTCGTTAAGAGTCAGGCATTCAGGCGTTTAGTTTTCAAGGCCTGATTTAATTGTACGTGTGTAGATTAACAATCTCAAATGACGATCATAAAATATCAATTTTTTGCTTAGTCCTCGTCGAGTTTTCAAGAAATAACTAGATTCCAAACACATTAGTTTTATGCAGTGATGGACGATAAAATTGCCAGTAATGTATGAAAAGAACCCAAAAAGCACTAGCTCCCAGTCAATAGAGAATATTGTAATCGAACCTAAAATTTTATTCTTGACAACACTACTTCTGTTCATAATTTGATAAATGGTTGAGAATTTACAAAAATTAATTTTAATGAAGGGTTATTTTCAAAGATCTTTGAAAGACACTACATTTCCTATATTCATACACTTGGTGTATTATGTTAATATGATTCAAAAAAAAGTGAGGAAATATAGAGCTCAGAAGAGTGTACTTTCTTATTCAACATAAACTTTATAATACGTTAGATTTTTGTGAGTTGATTGGTAAAATTTCAGTTTCGATGATTTGGAGATGATCTTTTAAATTTTGAACGAATGTTCAAAATTTATCTAAAAATCAGTCATCCTACTCATATAGCTATGGAATCATTTATAGGCTAAGAAGTATAACAAAAACATATTTCAACAGAACTGTTAATATATATACATATATATTCTATGATAAATACTAATTATATTACTGTTTTGGATACAGGCTGAGAAATTAGAAATTGAGAATCCAGGTTTCACAGGACCTGCAGAAAATAATAGTGATAACTCAACAACAATAAACCAATCTACAACACAATAACGCTTTATTCAAATATACTCAACTGCGAGTTTAGAAACCTAATTTTTTGTTTTCTGGCCACTTTTACTACATTTAAACACACTTATCCCGGTTTATGCAATGACGATTTCATCTTTTATCCTGTACTTATTGTTGGGTAGATTCTGGGACAAGTAAAAAAAAAGATATTTGTATGAATACTTGTTGTCCCCCTTTACTTTTACTGTCTCATTAATTGATTTATTTGTTTAACTTTATATTCTGATAACATGCGTAGCTATAATATAAGATCATTTAGTTTATTCCTGGATAGGTGATTGCTGAGACGTTTTATTACCGCAATTATGTGGTAAAAAGCATATTAAAATATAATTTATTTTTTTTGGAACTTTTAACTCTAAGGAAAAGTGCTTTTCCATTTGTGTGTTAGGCTCAACAAAAATTGATATTAAACCCAAATGAAGCTTTTTAGTACCTTTATGGATAAATTTTGATAGTATGATCATAAATAATAATGAGATAGTGACAGGCTTAAATGTTTACAAAATATGTGCTCAGTTTATTGATGGTAGAGTTCTCGTCAATTAAAATTATTATTTAATTAGTTGTAAATCATTTCTTTGCAAGATTTGATTAATTAAACTCTTTGATTTTTTGGAAATCCCTTCTCTGGTGTCGAATAATTTATTTTTTTCTGAGCTGCTTCATAGTATTATTATATAGCCAGCCACATTATTGGCGTAATATCTCTATATTGACCAAGTACTTTAGCTATGCGATATAATATTATAAAAAAGCGTAATAGAACGTTGGATATCTATCGATGTATTATTTAGGTAGAGGCAGAAGCTTCTGCTGACGAAATAACCTCCTTGGCTGGTATACTCATCTCTCAAATTAGCATCTGAAATGCTGCAGAAGTCATTTGGTCTTGAAGATAACGAGACAGTGAATGAAGCTCGAAACTGTATTTGTTCCTGCTGTTCTGCATATATATATATGCAGCGGTACTTGAATCCAGTATCCGGAACGATGTAACAACCTGAATATAAACTCAAGGACTGAAGTTCGTCTACTTAGTTTATGCAGGTTCGAAATCCTGTGCGCTGGCTCCACAAAACTGGCAATACTCTGTCACAACAGTTTTGCAGCAGACAAAAATACACTGAGCCATTTGTGGCTTTTCTGACCATAGATAGATCTATGAAGGAATAGATCCGTGGTTTCTATCTTGTTGATGTAGATTAGGAAACTAAAATACAATTAAGCTTCAATAAATACTGTTTACCTGTCGACATCCTTGGGTTAAATTAGGCAGAAAAAATTTCTATAAAATTTCCAATCGCAGCCTCTATAATATCATTAATAGTGAAATATAAGACATCGTGTAGCATAGTAAATGATATGAATCCGGAGATATTACCATGATTGTAGCGGCGATGGCCAGGGAATCGTCCCACACAGTTGGATTTATAAATGCTGGACAACTTCATTTCAGTGAAGTCCTACTTACTTAATTAAGTAATTATTTAAATGCGCCTGTTACCACCAATAGAGCATAAGCAACCGACCAGCATTCTCCAACCAACTCTGTCCTAGACCTTCGTTTTCACTTCTACGAAATTGCTGTTCATTCTTTTCATATCTGTCTCCGATTCTCAGCGCAAAGTATTCTTTAGTCCTACTCTTTTAATTTGATCTTAACGATGCCAAGTGAGGACTTGTTTTGTACTGCATTTGGGTGATTTACGCAATGTGTTACCTATCCACCTTCAGCTCTTCCTCCTGATTTCTTTGTCTTCTGGGATATGGTTTGTTCTCTCACACAATAGGTTGCTGCTGATGATGTCTGGCCGATGGATCCTCAGCATCTTGCGTAGACAACTGTTAGTAAACACTTATATCTTTTGGATAATGGCTTTTGTGGAGCTGTCTTAACACTTGTATTAAAACTCGTGACTTTGATAATGGTTGACGAATTTTTGAGTTCCAGATGTTCTTCAATTGTATAAATACTGACGTTGCTTTGCCAATTCGTGCCTTCATATCTGCATCAGATCCACCTTGTTTATCGATGCTGCTGCTCAGGTATGTCAAGGTTTCCACATCTCTGAGAGCTAGACCATCTGCGAAGTCCAGCTCGTCCAGATGCATCCAAGCTGCTCACTGTATCCCGCGCTTCCCTCCAGATGTTGACATCTTCATAATCCAGTCGATCACCAAGAGAAAGAGAAAGGGTGAGAGAAAGCAACCTTGCCTGACACTGGTATTCACTTTAGATGAACCTGTGAGCTGCCCTTCGTGCACAATTTCGCAGTTTAATCCATTTTAATAATTCCTTATGATGTTGACTATCTTCCCATGAACACTATGGTGTCAAAGAAGCCTTCGTAGTGTCATGCTGTCCACGCTGTTGGGTGCTTTCTCGTAGTCAATGAAGTTGATGTATAGTGGTGAGTTCCATCAAATTGGCTGTTCCACATGGTATCACTTGAGTTGGACTGTAAATCTTTAACTTTTATCAGTTAGTGATTAAATGAAGCTTTCGATCACCTTAAATTCTCCATATGTATGACTCGAATAGCATTGAGAAATACGTGATTTGAGGTTACTTAACTGGATATTATGTTACAGAACAGATTCAAGTGCACAAGTTACTGAAAACAGTCCATAGATGGAATATATTTTCATGAATTAAATATTTCATTTATAAACAAAATATCTAACTGATGTAGTGCAATCTATCGAATAATAGATTATGAATTTAAGATTGTTACGAAAAAGACAGTGAAACCAGTGAATGTTTGCCTCTATTATACTATCCATGTTCTAATGGAACCAATCGAGTTGAAAGTGAAACACTAGCTAATAGATGACGCCAAATGGCCATTACACTTATTTGCTGATTGACTGTGGTTAAAAATGTGGATTCCGACTTAATGACTTAATGGTATCTCAAGTTTTTGTATTCAATCTCGTGTTAGTTACGGTAGTCGTGTAGTTCTGGGAAACTCCAAATTAAGGTGAGATGCTTAACTTATGTCTGCAAAGGTTCCCGTAATCATGCCGGTGTTCGTGATGAAAACTACCCTCAATACATACAAACTCTCTACAACCACTCAAATTAATATAATGATTTTATATTTTCTATCAAAAACTTCCGTCGATGCTTAAGATTATAGATTAAGGGAAAGTAAAACTGGACTGAATATTAGGCGAAATTTTCATTTGTATCGATATGCAAGGCAATAAAATTAGTGAAATTTAAGAAGTGAAAATTTAAATGGAAGAGGATGTGTATACTGACATTTTGACGTAGCTTTGGAATACAGATGGTTACTTTTGAACTCATTCTATAGACATCTCAGGTACTAAAGAACGTTTAGGATGTATTATTTTAAAAGTAAAAAATTGACTGTCGAAGTTTCATGGCTATCGTTTTTGTTGATTTGATGGCTTGGTTAGAAAAATATTGATGTAGACATAACTCACTAATGGCTTCATAAAGACCTCATCCAATTGTTCTTAGAGTTTACTGTCAAGCATGAAATCCACATTTATGAAGCTCATCAGTAGTAATTTTTCAAGATAACTACTGGAATTGCAGTGAAAACATTCATTTCCTCAATTTAACCAGATATTAGCTTGACTTTCAGCTGGAGTGGAACATTTGTGCATAATGAGGTTTTATCCGAGAACAACACAGAATTTTTTCTATGCTCCTATATATTACACAAAATGTCAGTCAGCAAGTTACAACGAAGAACATCGTACGTACGTACATCAATTCAAATTGCCATACAACATAATCACAGAGACGCAATCGCCATTCCAAACCCCGTAGAAGTGGGGGTAGTAGGAGTATTAGCAGTAGTATTCGGATATATCAATCCAGATGTATACACCAGAGTAATCATTTGAAAAAAAGTGAAACCGTCATGAGGAATTCAGAAGACTAAAATTCGAGAGAACACAAAGAATCTATGCACTTGCGCCATTGCAAGCGACTTTGAATCATGTCCTTCAAGGTCTCTAACCATCGATTTCTATCGTCTCAAGGACCCCAAACAGGTAGTCCACACCTACTAACATGGCTCAGTCCACTTGTAAGTGACTTCATTGATTTCTGCCATGCTTTGTTCTGGCCGCCTCTATATTTATTGTAACCTATTCCTACACTTCAAAACATCGTTAGCCGAATCAGTTTCACTACTTCATCTGTTGATCTTCCATCCTTACCTAGCACCCGTTTCCCAACAACTGCAATGGTTACTCGATAGTCCCAAGATAAACGAGCAATGCTTCGGAAACACTCATGATCGAAAACCAGTAACCTACGAATATCTTGTACTCTAACTGACCATGTCTCGCATCCATAAAGTAGAACGGAGCGGACTCCTGCATGGTACACTCGTCTTTTGGTCAGCAGACGGACATATCGCTTACGTCATAGGTGACGCAAGTTGGTAAAAGCCAATCGAGACTTCTATATCCGTGCCGAGGTTTCGTCAGTCACCAGGCCATCAGCACTGATGAAACTGACGAGGTATGTCAAGCGGTCAACAAGCTCAACTACTTCACTCTCTATCACTAGTTCAGGTGCCAACGCAAGCCAATCGTCGAGCAACATTTTGCATTTATAGGGCAAGAACCTCATCCCGAACATGCTTGCATTTTGGTCACGGTAGTCAGAAGACTCTGCATTTTGCCACGGTCCTCACCGAATAGAACTAGTAGAAGGTCTACCCCTGAAAAGTCAGACGAAGATAACGCTATCTCTAAAACAAGGTCTACGAAAAAGTTGGACAAGAATGGAGAAAGTGGACAGACAATGTAATTCTTTGGTACACCTTTCAATGACAGACACTGCCACAGAACCTCACGATCAACAGAGTCGAATGCCGCCTTATGGTCGAGGAAGACAACTATTGTCGGACGCCTAAATGTGTGTCTATGTTCCAGTACCTGATGCAGTGTGACTATGTCGTCCATACAGCCACGTCCAGGTTTGAAACCAGCCTGGTTTTCTCTAGTCTGCTCTTCAAGAGCTCTAGTTAGGCGTCCAAGGATTATCGAGGCTAACAATTTAGAAACTATATTAGTTAGACTTATTCCTCCGTGACTATCACGAGAGGAATTTTGTCCTTTTTCATAGATTGGGACAATCAGCGCTTCTATGATATTAGGATATATTTTAGCATACGTGGCTTTCAAATAATTATAAACTGCTGTGCTTAAATAAGACATTATTTAAAAAATGTGCTCTTACATAATTTCTGATTTGTGTACCTTGAAACATAGAACTTTCATATTTTTGATCTTTTCAATGTCTTTTTTGTGGTTATCTTTATTTAAGTCTACTGTGTATAATTTCATTCCCCTATAATGACGTGAAGAATCAACTCTATATGATTTGAAGCTTTCTAGTTCTAGATCGGATGATTACTCTTGAAAACGACGTATGAAGCTTATGACCTAAAGGTAAGCCTAAAAAAGTAAAAAAGGACAATTATACCGAATGATTAGATCAAAAGCTGCAAAGCAGAAAATAAAATACGATTATATAATGTGAAAATATTACCAGTCACAAGAAATAGGATTATTGTCGCATTTGGAAATCTTTACGATAAAGCAGGCTTTAAGAAGTATTGCATAATAGTAAATAGAGGAAGAGGTGAAGAGATACTGTCACATGTAAAAAATCGAGAGAATCATATCATGAGTTTATACAGCTGCCTTGAGGGGCTAACTGTAGAAAACAAATAAGCGAAATTTAGAAGTCGATAAATGCAAGTCAAACTACTGATTAATAGCACGTGGTATAGCATATGAACTCCACCTGGCCGCTTCTGGGACTACTATCGAGCTCAAGCTCAGATAAGGGAGGAGAATGTGTTTAGAAACCACATCCCGTAGAAGATGAACCCGCTAAAAAAAAGCTAACCAGAATGAATAATTCAAACCATTTAAACTCCGCTCTGGGAGTAAAACGTCTTCGTTTAGAAGAGTTATCACGCTTCATAGCGAAAGGCGAGTTTCTTCGAAAGTCACGAGGCTGATATACCTTCTGACAACCAGAGCAACAACTAATGTGTGTAAGGAATGTTCATAAAATGTGAGAAATGGAAAGGACCATTAAAGCTGCTCCGGAAATGAAAAGATACAACCTGGTGGTGTTTGGAATAAGTGAAACCCAGAAACATAAGCTGAACAAAAAAGATTAGATTCAGGAAAAATTCTGTAGTACTCTGGTCGTGAAAAAGAAAATGTCTCACACACACGAGCTGCACTGATGCTATCCAAAAAACTCCAGAAAGCACTTATACGATGGGAATATCACGCATACAGGATCATCTAAACATCCTTCAAAAAAACAGATCACAGTGAATATCATCCAGTGCTGCGCACCTACCAACGATAAGAATGAAGATCAAAAGATCAATTCTACAAGAGGATGCAGTCAGTCAACGAGAAATGCCCTACAAAGGACTTGACTATTCTGTTGCGAGACCTAAACGCCAAGGTTGGAATGAACAGCTCCAAACACAACTGCATACACAAAGCTACATGAGTTTCACTGGATCACACAACGCAAAACCAAAGTGACCCCATCTGAATCAATAAAAAGTTCTGGAGGACCATGTTGGAAGTGAAAATTAGGAAAGGAGCTGACAGTTTCACATCATGATTTGTTGGTCGCCAAGATGTTGTAGTGTGCCGATTTACTGAGTGTTCTTAAGCTCGGTAATTAGCTGGTCTAGACAATCGTTACTAACTAGCGTCTGACGGTTATATATCAGAAGGTGAACTCGTAGTGATGAATACGTTTATTCGGGACACACCACGAAGCGAAGCGAAGAAGCAATGAATAAGAGAAGGCTAATGAGCCAACTCAGAGAAGTAGAGCATGACTAAGAATATATAGTCAGGCAAAAATAAGACAGACATGTGATCAACGAGATTGGCATGCACACACATGAATAAAAGCGACGAACGGTTGACAAGGTCAAATGACAAGTGGGACACGTCATGTGAGCTCATACAAACCAGACAATAATAAGAACGAATGGTACATATAATTTGTTGCTATACAAATGGCTTGGTCAAATAAATTAATCGAAAGGGATTAACCAAATTAAATGTAAGCGAACTGGAGTATATGTGGAGGCACTACAATGTAACAGAAACTGATGGAGCACTGGGCGACTAGGTAACCAGCATCATAAAAGTTTAATACGGCCTTTCTTCGGGATACTAGAACACTCAATGAATTCAAGATATCCCTCAGCAATAGGTTCCAATTCTTTCACATCTTATTCAATATAGAGGAAACTACTTTAGTGGTGATCGAGTCGAGGTTGACTATGATCACCACTAAATACTAGTTACTAGCCCATCACTGAGAAGACAAATAAATTCAGGGTAAAGAATATATTTGCTTGTGATTTCGTGCAGTCGGAAGAAGACCGAAATTGCACAAAGAAAGTGGGCGAAATAAAAAGCAGCTACAGCAGAGATGGCAGCAACACAAACAGATGGTCGTAATCAGCTTTATCAAACAGCAATTGAGAATGAAAATCATATATCAATTTAGGGACACGACAGACTGTCAAGTCAGTTTCTTCCATGCCTTTTGAAGAGTAGGCCAAGATATCCAGTTAGGTTGAGATATAGGTATAAATCTGTTCCCATCGAAACGCGGCTGAGGTAACAACTACTGAAGTTGGAATTAGTTTATTATTATTCATAGGGGTTGAAAGGCTTATCAGTTACTTGCAGGTAAAAGGTAAGGATATTATCCTCTTCGATCGTTCCGTTACCTACAGGTCTATTTATGGATAGTTTAAAAATTTAATGTTGCGACAAGTGGAATGTAAAATGTGACTGTATTTCTAAACAACAGAATCCATTAAAATATACTTTATATTTAATGATTGTTGAGAGAGAACAATTGAAAGTCGACATCTTTAGATGTGTAGAGGACGACAAATCTCATCAAGAAATATGAGTAAACTGAAAATGATTTGATTCATTATTAAGTCTTCTACTTGAAAGTTTGTTTCTGACTTCTTAGCTGGTTCCTCAATCCCCATACTACTTCTCCATTTTAATTCAATCTCAAGAGAGAAGGCGCGAAATATGAGTGAACGTTGTACTTTAAGATTAATCTGATGTGTACGAAATTGAGGTTCTTTACAGCTTTTTGAGTAACTTTCATATTTTGAGGATTTCCGGAGACATTCTTAATATAATAATAAAACAGGTAGCTATCCAATCAAAACATGATACACAGTCTAGATGTACCTGGGAAGCCTATATTTAATGTTGATTGGGCTAAACTGTTTCTAAGTTCATTTTGAAGTGTGCTATTACTACGTCTGATGTCGAAGAAATAGGTCGGAAGAAAGTTGATCACTGGTAAACTAAGATGCTATATGAATCACTGAAGTGGCTATCCAATCCGCTAATCTACGATAACAAATCGTGTGCAAGGTCGTAACACTCAGCATTCGAAACAGGCTATTTATAATACAAAACGAAGTAGTCATAATAATAAAACTACATCTAGTTTATAAGTTCTAAATGGAACAAATCACTAGCTACGAAAGTATGATCATCCCATTCAAAGTACTTTTACCATTTTTTCTTTATCGGACCACAATTACAAGAACTTACTTTCGTACACAAAATCATTTTTAATTTCTAAACTATTTTCTTGTGATCTATATAGTTCTTGTGGTAGGCTTGCAAATATTAGTTATTTATAAGTGAATAAATGAGCAAATGACTGAAATAATTATAGAAGTTAGATTCAAACTAAGATCAAACACGTAACTGCCATTATAATTTGATTGAAAGCTTAATGGATATATTAATAAGATTATCTATCGTTCACGCTAAATATCTAACAATTAATTGATTAAGTTACTCAAATAACGGTTGTTGAGACTATGTAGTAGGTTTTGATCAGTTTTGGTTTACAAATGAGCATCCTATGCGGATTCCTTCGAAACAACCTCTATGTCACAAGTTATTTGATATAAATGGATTTCGGTTAACAATGGTGGTATCTATGGCGCCTATTTCGTTCTTTATGGAACTAGCCAGCTGAACTTACTGGATGTGAAATTCAGTGCTGGGATCAAAGTATATTCAGTTGACAAGTTCCAAATACTAGTGGCACCAATCACTCATATTCGATTGTTTTACTGGCTGTTCTTTATTGAATGATAACACTAGATCTATTCAGTACTAGAATAATTTTTTGATGGTATTGAGAATTCGTTTTCAAGAATTTAGTTTATCATAACACTCTCTATTCTTTGTTTGAGAACCTATGAAACATAGTACAAAAATAATATTTTTAGATTCATCATCAGAATTAAAAGGATCAATTTGGTTTTGTGAATAGTGCTCTAATTCTATTCATTTCACTGTGATAACGAATAAAATATTATCATTGTAATTCATGTTAATTTATTCACCAGTTGTGATAATACAATAATCATTCATCAACCATGAAAGATCTAGATGTCAAACTTCATTTTTTTCATATTCCCCTTTCTCAAATGAGATCGCGAGTATTGTTAGAATTGTGGAAAACTTACTAGTTTCTCTTTATTATTGAATGCATTGAACGTTGATTTGAAGTTAAAAGACTGTTACTCTGTTCACATCTTATTTTATAATACCGTTTTACGGTAGTGGCTTATAGGTTTGCCACAAATCCTGTTTTTTGGCCACCACAGTGTGTTCTATGTCCCAATAGTCTAATAAGCATAGTCGATAATTCTAAGCTATTCACTAATTAACATGGAGTTTAATTTTTCTGTTCATCGGGAATAGTAGGATTAGTTTTCGATTGAAAAAATGTATGCAATGAGGTAACTTTATGATCTGGATCATTGATCTTAATGTTTTCTTATTAATTAAAATGAAAAAAAAGACAAGCCCACCTGTTATTATTAGCTTTAAAGCCTAGGTTACAATTTTAACTTTATGACAAATCGATTTAATCCCAACTAGTAGCAAAATACAAGTGTATTAACAATACTAGACGACAGTTTATTTGAGTGCTCGATAGGTAGCAAATCGGAATAACATTACTTCACAATCTCTTATTAATTTATTTGACATATACATGATAACCATGTGCGAAATTCATAAAAAAAAGAAAACCTACTAAGGACATTGACTGGACAAGTGTATTGTTCAATTCATACGGGGCTATTTAATGAGAGCATGTTTGGTTACGTAAATAAAATTAAAAATTTAACATAGCATGAATTATTAGACAACAAACAGTGAAAGTAATCAGAACAATGTGCAGAAGACAAAAAACAATCAGATATGATATAAGTGACCACACAATAAGTGGAACATTTACATAGCCTAATCCTAATAGAAACAAATTTACAGAATAGAATTCGACTAATAAAGTCATATTCAACACGATTAGTACTTGTGATAAATTTAGATAATGCAAAGAGAAAATGAAAATTTTAACTACATAATATGTATATCATAATAAATCACAGCCTGAGTGGGAGAAAAAAAATGGTTTTTAAAAAAAAGGCAGATTATAATGACAACTAATTTTAGTACATAGTGTATAAAAAGAACCTAATTGAAAAAAAACTGATATTATGAAATGATAGTAACACGAAAAACTAGATATGTAAAATATAATTTCAAAAGTGTTACAACTTATGCAAGAAGAGATTCTATATTAAAAAAAATTGTCTATAAAACATTTTAAAAATAGGTAGTAGGTACAGTAGTTGTTCCTTTAAGAAAATGATTGAATGAATTCATTTTATATCACATTTACTTGAGAGGTAATCATCATGAAAGCTAGACTCATTGATTTGCATAAATTAAGTATTTTTCCAATTAGATACGATTAACCAAAAGTGGAGTTGTAGATAAAAAAGATTCTTAAAATAAATTCACACACATTGATATGTAATATTGAAACCACATTGAGGTATAATCATTGAATACGAATTTTTTTTTTTGAAAAACAATAATGGTAACAATTAAAAATGTTACTTTAAAAAGTAGAATAAAAAAAAAGAGAAAAATGAAAATGACAATAGAAAAAGGTAGTGTACATTCAAAGTTTTACTCCAAGCGTCGAGGATATCAAGGCATCCAGTAATTTCCAATGGAAGAAATATTATGTTTTATATTCTTGTCTGCGTCTAAGCGCCAATCAATGGAGCATTTAGCCATCTATCGAAAAAAATAGAGATTTGTGAATAGATTTAAAAAGGTTATTCATGTTATCATTGTTATCAGTAACGAAAATATCCATCCATAGAATAGATATTATAATATACTATCATTCTCTCAGTTAAAATTGATTTTTAAAAACTATATTTCACATGATATTAGCATATTTCCATTTTAAAAGAGCAAATCAAGATATTCATTGAGTTCATGAACCAATCATTCTTGGACCATCATTGAAAACCTGGAAGTACTCAGCTGCCATTTCATTCGAGTGTAGAACTTCTCAGCAGTACAAACTCATGATCTTGTATGCTGGAATCGGATTCAAGACACTCAAACTCGCGCACAAACGCTTAACTCTTGGACCATTAGGTGGGTGTCATTCATGTTAACATCTAACTTCAGTTAATCCACGATCTTGCATGACCATTATCTACCGTTGGATGCAGGCTCAGTGGTCTAGAGGCTAACCATTCGTGTGCAAGACAAAGTGTTCTGAGTTCCATTCTATCATGTAAGGTCATGGGTGCGTACTGCTGAGAAGTTCTGTACTAGGACGAAGTGGAAGTGCAGTACTTTCATGTTTCTGATGGTGGCCTAAAATTGATCTGTTCATAATTTCACTGAAGCCCAACAAACTTAACAACCCTATAATGACAAAAAAAATTTGATTATTGATATGTACAGGCAATATGAACTAATCTCAAATCTTGATCGGGTAATAAATCAATGAATAAAATTTGTAATCAATAAATACTACAAGATAAGGACAAACACCTGTTTATTTTTGGTGAAACAATAAACATATATGGAAAATAATTAAAACATGCAAACAACTATTATTCAAAGCAATTCAAGACATTCATACAGATGTAGAATAAAGGAACTTGATTATCAATCATTAGTCAATATAACTAAGATTTGATGAATTCATATTTCATGAAATACTTACTGCCAGATATTTCATACGCCAAGTTGCTGATATTATTTGAATTTAAGTGTTTATAATTGTAATTACTTAGCTGAACAAATTTATAGACAGCAGATAGTACTTTTCCATCACTGCATGAGTGATAAGTGATTGAACCAGTCAGTCGGCAAAGACGTAAAACTTGGTGCGCATGCACATCAGCTCAGGTTGCCATACCACACTAGCACAGAAACGTAATTGTCAATTCAAATCCCATAGTTGTAGAAGTAGTAGAAGTATTAGCAGTAATCAAAAAGATTAGACTTCGAATATATTATTCAATGAAATAAACTTAAAAGAAAAAGATAAAGGTCATAAGGATGCAGATTGGAATTTGAGAGAACATAAAGGACGGATGCACTAGCGCCATTGCAAACGATTCTCGGCCATGTCGTTCAAGATCTCTAACCATCGATTACTATCGTCTCACGGACCCCAAGTAGGTAGTCTAACACCTACTAACATGGCTCAGTCCACTTGTCAGTGACTTCATAGATTTCTGCCATGTTTTGTTCTGGCCGCCTCTATATTTCTTCTAACCTATTCCTACACTACAAAACATCGCTCGCCGAATCAGTTTCACTACTTCATCTGTTGATCTGCTATCCTTACCGAGCACCCATTTCCCAACAACTGCAATGGTTACTCGATAGTCCCAAGATAAACGAGCAATGCTTTGGAAACACTCATGATCGAAAACCAGTAACCTACGAATATCTTGTACTCTGAGTGACTATGTTTCGCATCCATAAAGTAGGACAGAGAGAACTCCTGCACAATACACTTGTCGTTTGGTTAGCAAACGGATATCTCGCTTACGTCATAAGTGATGCTTAAGGTGTCTAAATGATTCTGCATTTTTTCAACGTCTTAACCGAGTAGAACTATGTCATCGGCATATTCTAAGTGAACAACAAGACCACTCCACCACTAGTATTAAATAAAGACTGGATACTCGGATATATTGCCTTCTGTTGCTGTTGTACTTCAATAAAAGCATTTCACCATAGAATTATTGAAGAGTTTGTTAGGTGTTCCTTTACTAAAAAACTGACTTATTATTTCTTTGTAAATCATCTATGATCTTAGCAATAAATGTAATTAGATGATTATTAAATAATTCTAAGCATTTAAATTCTTTTATAAGTTGATATAAAAAATTTATGAGTACAAGTTAAAATTAGTAATCAGAATCTATTGAATAGCCTTGTTAAACGACTAAGAGATGTGGATTAGTAAAAATAATGTACCGTAGAATACAACATGTTCATAATTTGAACCTAACTGATTTCATCTTATTTCACAGATAATAAGTTTTAAAATAATATATACAAGTCTTTAAGTCAGGTCTAATTATAGTTGACTGTTTAACGAAGTTTGATTAGTGAAACAGACCATATATTAACCATACAGTAATCTGAAATTATCTCACATTACAAAGACATAGTTTGCCTAAAAATTGCTAAGAGGTGTGTATGTTTTTATTAGCTATTGACAAAGTCCTTTAACCTTAAAACTATGTATACCTCAAAGAAAATAAATGATACACGTTGACTAACGTATAAATCAAATAGTTTGAAAAACCAATTCATCTTTGGTCTTAGTGATTACATTATGAAAAGATAAACAATGAATAGAGAATTAAAAAAAAAGAATTTAAATAATCGATGAAAGCGAAAAACAAGTTATTCATTAATAAACACATTGAAACTATTAGTGTTTTTTTTCAAGTTGAATAATTTGTTCTCTGAAAACAGCGATCTATCTTAATTGAAATGATCCTGTAAAGTATGGTATAATAATGATGAATAGATTATAAAATCTAAATGTTCAAGTTAACAAAGTAACACTTTAAAAAAAAGAAAAAACTTACATAGTTAAAAGTGTGTATTAATCCCACATTTTTCGTTGGTATCTCTTTTTAAACAGCGCTTTCTCAATTTATTTGAATTAGTGAAAGTTGATTTCTTGAGTAATTTGTTAACTGATGGTTCAATATTTCTTAAGAAACCATTTGTATAACTATGACTCTTATTTTTGCATAAAATTTCTTTAGCCCATTCTGGAATTGGTTGTTTACTATAACGAATTCCTATTTCATCAGCAACTTGGTCGATTATATTTAATGCCTAAATAATAAAAAAATTTAAACATTAAAGAAGTTATAGGTTTTAAATTTTTTTAGTTCGAAATAAAAAAACATTTTATATACAGCATCGACTAAGCAAAAGTGAGAAACACAATTAATTTAGTATAACACATTATTCCGAATGTAGATATGGATACTTTATGATATAGCAGACAGGTTTCCTCATCATTAGCAAACAAACCAAAATATATGAAAGTCACACAGCTGATAGTCAGGCAGTCCTAAAGGAATTCCAGTGTTTATAGATTAACTATTATCTCATTTAAGGGAAAGGCGTTTGTAAAGAATAACCTGAAAAAACATAACCCATGCTAGATATGAACTTTCTTCATTCTTATTAGGTTTTGAAAACCATGAAGCTAGTACATCAAATACTTTCGACAAATATTCATACACTGTTGACATCAACCAATTGTCTTTTATACTCTATAGTCATGCTCCGAAGTCAGCCAGACTAGTAACACCAATCCAATTTTATATACGAGTCTCAGTTGAAGTAGCATCCTTTCGTGATTTGGGAGAACAAGGAATTTCAATATCTTACACATTGCCAATAGTGTTCACGTTAATATTGTTATCGATAAATCCGTTTTCGTATTTCTCAGCGCTTCCTCTACTCGTGCTGGTAACAAATTCTTCTTTAGCTCAACTACCTTTCTTATAATCGACCATTGTTAACGATGTGAGAAAACGAAATGTAGTCCGTCCTACCTAAATTTGCATTGCATTGAAATATTGAGGTCAACGTTTTTTGAACCCTGTATCGAATCAAACTACAATGCTTGTCGGCAGACATTTAAAAATTTTGCATCTTTGATGTATCATGTGTCTCTACAGGACCAGCATATAGTCGTTAACTTGACTTCAACTTATCAGCGTGGAGAAGAGGCTGAAGTTACCGAGTGGGCACATGAAGACAAGTATGTGTGAGTTTGGCATTAATTTTAATAGCAGAGGATTCATTAGCAAGATTTCTGACTATAATCTGTTGTGAATGAATATCTCTCTCAGTAAGAACTTAAAAAGATAAGGATACACACCATCGCTCATCCGAAGTCCCTGTCAACACTCTTGGTGGCTAACTTAGAAGAATTGAAAGATTAGATTACTAACATGTTTAAGCATCTTTATCTAAATTAGAAAGGCTTAGTGGGTTTTCATAGCTTCTGTTGACTTTTTGGGTCGCTTAAAACTCATCCCAAACTCCTCTGAACATGAAAATGCATGATAGCGACTCAAAGGTAGGATGACAAAAGCTTTCTGAAAGACGGTAGGCAGTTGTTTCCGACGATTACCAAAGAGATGGAGAAGACTGCAACTACAGGATATTTGGACATATTTAAAAACTCACTTATGAAACTGAGAATATAAAGATATTTGTTAACGAAAGTGTCTCTGAAAGAGACAACAGTTAAATTGCCCTACAGCTACTCTTTAGTTGCCTACTACCCACGAGCATCGTGAACCGAAAATTGACATAGGCCATGTCCTCAAAGCTTAATGAGGAAGAGAAAAAACTAACATGGAGTGAGCAAATAAGTTAAATCCAAAGATCTTTTAGAATGATGACTCGATATAACCAGTAAGTCTGACTAAGATATAACTGAGAGCTTCAGAGTAGAACATAACGTTATTGGACTAATTTTGATCAACGATATCTGTTAGTGAAAGTTACTTTTTTCAAAAGTGAAGGAAAACACGAGAAGCTTACCCTGTCTAATAATTCCCGTGTATGTGCTGATGAAATGCAAAATCTTACTCTGGATAAAAGTAGAGTTGTAGCTGGAAAACCAACGATCACAGTTCCTAATCCTAATTCTAAACACCTACGCGAAAAAGCAGTTAGTTTAGCTGGCATACAAATGATAACTGGTACAACAGGACTATCGCGATTTCCATATACAATCAAGCGCATTTCATGTAATCTTGCACGAAAATAACGTATATTCTCAGCTAAACATTTAATTCTGAAAGAATTAAAAATGAAAATATAAGACCAAACTATTTCGAAATCTTATGTGTGATTTTGAAAAAAAATAAATATTCGAATATAATTATAAACATTATCATCGCATATTTAAGGCAATGTTTATATTTTGATTTTGGTCTAGTAGCCAAATAACTTTAAGATTACAGGTTCAAACTCTTGATGAAGAAAAGATAAGAAACATCCATTTTATACAGAAAGGAGACAAACTTCTTGCTCCGAGAATTACACAGGATGAATATCAACCTATCTTAAATCTGTTTTAATTGAAAAAGCTGAGCATGAGATGTTTCGAAGGTGATTAGACAGTAAATGCTTTGTCTACGGTTTACGCCAGTACACAGAACATATAAGCGGTATTTGTCTTTGACATCTAGTTGAAATCTTATTAATTAGTTAAAAGTAATTTTAGAATTAATGGAATACGCATTCAAATAATAAATTAAGCAGCGTACTAAGAAAAGTAACACATAAGTCAAAGATGTACAAATGTACGTCAGTGAAATACATTTTATTAATAAATATATCTTCTCTGCGGTTCAGGGTCAGTCGTAAATATTTTATGTGCAATGATTGCCCAATTTCATTAGTTTATCATATATACTAACTACAACAATATTAAGCAATGATTTGGTATGCTAGTTTAGCGTTTAAACCAGTTTGTTGAAAGCAAACAAACAGTTATCAACATCATATACAAAATTATATTTTTTCTATTCGAATAACAGAATAATAATTTTCTTGTCAATAGGATTTTGTATGACAAATATTATAATTATCATAGTTTTCTCATTAATGAAATTTACTGGTGATGAAAAATCAATGATTATGAGGAGTTCAAGGCTTAAAGATAAACCAGAATAAGTCTGTGTATATTCTATCATGATTACATCGTAATGAGAACTTTAGCCATTGAAATTTAATAATCCAGTTTATTTGAAATGTTATACTAACCAGTTACATTTAATTAGAATCCTGAAATAGAGTTGTGGATAAACCATTGATTTAGTTTTATATTCACATTAAGAAGTCGGGTGTTAAGAGGAAATAAAATAATAGACAGTTTTTTAATGTTGCATGTTATGAATTCAATATTTACTTGCATTGAGTTTGCGAAGAATCCATTCGTACTTTCTCATTATTTCAGTTACGTGTGGTATTCATTGACTAATTATCACATACCAGTAACACCTGCATAAAAACTAGCATGGTTAGACATATTCTTTCTTAGATTACGTGAACTTGAGCTTTGTTGTTCTAAGTGCCAGCTATCCTTAGCTGTAAGTTTTCGATAAAAATATGCCATACAGATAATACTTGACCTGGTAGAAGGTTAGCGAGCTATTTCACACTTCACTGTAAATATATTAATATATATTTGAGTCACATTGAGATCATGAACCAATCAATGTTGGACCATCATTAAAAACCTAGAAGTACTCGATCGCCATTTCATTCGAGTGTAGAACTTCTCAGCAGTACGAACTCATGATCTTGTATGCTGGAATCGGATTCAAGACACTCGTACTCGTGCACAAACGCTTAACTTTTGGACAATTAGGTGGGTGTCATTCATGTTAATGTCTAACTTCAGTCAATCCACGATCTTGCATGACCATTGTCCAACGTTGGATGCCAACTTAGTGATCTAGAGGTAAATCATTTTTGAGTGGGATCCTATTTGGGATTCGTTTGTTGTATGTATCTGAATTTCATAGTTGATGCTCACTGCGATATTCGAACTCAGCACCGTCCGTTCCAAACGCCATTCTATTATCCTCTATCCATCTCTGGAAATACAGTCAACCAGCACAGTATACACATATACCAAACAGACTGATCAATTGCAGTCCCAAGCATCAATGGAAAGATCCAAGCAACCGATACAACTGAATATATAATAGATAGTTCATATTTTATTTTCACGTAAACTATACTCATACACATGCAACTATGAAAATACCGGGGTGAGCTGGCAACTAGTCACTGATGATTGAAGCATTGAAAGAAGTTATATTTATGTGCTCATCAGAAACAAAATAAATAATACTAAACCTTTCTTGCTTTTGAACGTAAAGAACTACAACTAACTTTGTACATAGACAGTGTCACTTATAAATGTTTTGCCACATATGAATTTCTGAATACCTAATGAAAACCGGTATCTATGCTGAATTACTTACAAATCACCAACCCTCCAAGGTTAGTAAAACAATGTTGTTAGATATATTTGAGCTTAAGTCCCAAATTTTATACGTTTTATCAAATATAAATGTATTGTGAATGCATATAGTAACATATTTAGTTGCTTACATAGTATTCACCTAGTATTTTATTGAAATATTTTGCTAGGAAACGCTAAAATCTAAAGTATGTTAAAAAAAACTGGTAAATATATATATACATAACAGTAATGTGATTAATTTACCTTCGTTCACCTTCACCAGGTATATCTTTCCCCATAATAATTCTTATGGATGATATAATTTGTTGAGCTATTGGTCCTGACATACTACAACCATAAACAGCATTATATGACACTGAACGAATATAATCTATTAACTTTCGACTTCCAGCTAGATATCCACCACATGAACCGAAACTTTTTGTAAATGTACCCATTGAAATATCAATATCACGTGGATCAACACCAAAATAATCAGCCACACCACGACCCATTTGACCTAATGCACCAATACTATGCGCTTCATCCAAATAAAGATAAGCATTATATTTCTTCTTTAAAGCAATTACTTCAGGAAGATGAAGAATACTTCCTTCCATACTGTGTGAATATAAACGCAAAATCAAAAAAATATATATAAATTAACTTAATCTTATTTGGATAAGCATTGAAATCAGTGTTCAAGGTAATCATCATATTAAAATAGTACCATAGAGGAATACAAGATCGACACTGATTAAGTATTCTTTCAATAACAGGAATTTATAAAGCGAAATGGTATGGACTTTATGTAAATTGTTGAATTTTATGGCTTGCACCATGAATGAACCTTAATCAAACTACCATTGAAGACTATAAAGCACTTCAAAGCTGTCTTTTTTCTGATTTTAAGACTGCAAAAGAATACATCCGTGACGTCACCGGGCCTTTCAGGTCTCATGATGACCGCTTAACCTTTAGACTACCAAATCACCATCAAATGATTTATATTTCTAACTTTATAGTTTTCAATCAGTTCGTAATTTAAACTGTAAAATTCCTTCACACTTGTGGTAACTTGCAGATAACAAAGTTAATTTATTACTCACTAAGACTACATTGTTATTAGCCATAGAGATAATACTATACATTCTTATTCTCATCAGTTAAACAGGAAGTACATTCCGATATATGAAAATCGTCACATTAAAAAAAGTATCGTCAATATTCCTTGATATTCATTTATCCAGTAATAATCTGGATATTGCATTTCTGAATACTTGCTTTTATCCATTTATTTTTCAAGTAATTCAAATGTATTGAAAAATCTTGTGTATGATGATTGTTTTAATCAATACAAGTTCACATTAATTTTAATCGAATAAAACACCTGTTAGTTTTATTTATAAAAATACCAATAGCTTTTCGAAAACTCATGTAAAATGGATGAATTAACTAAAGATCAGAAATCGTTTGTGTGCATATTTCATTGCTATAATGTAGTTTTAAACAATTATTTAAGCAGCGTAGCTTACAACTTGAATCTCCTTGGTAAGTATACCATTTTTGTATTCGTATGAGCTATGAAAACTTTGATCTCTGAACACTTAATTTAGATTAAGTGAAGTAAACTCTAAAGATACATGATATTGCGTAGGTTGTAGTAATAAACTATCGTACAATCATCAGTTCTGCTTAGTCGTTATATTAGACTAAAATATTTGAAGTAAATAATATAAATTGCGTAATTGTCTCATAGGTAATATGATTCATGAGGAACAAATATTTATTTATGAGATTATGATTTATTATGAAACTTTAGGTTATAAGAAAATCCTAGGAAATAGTACGATGTTTATGTACGATGAGTGAAGGAAGTGAAGGAATTTTTGTGAATTTTCTTGAATTATGTTTGAATAAACATCACTCTGAACAACTTTGGCAATTTCCTGAATGATTTTAAGGTCAATAATCCAGTCAGAAAAAAAAAAAACAAGTTGATTAACGGTGAAGATGCTTTAAAGAATCTTTTAGTGATTCACTATAACAGTAATGTGATATATTTACTGGAAAAACTGAGCGCTGAATAACAAGTTGACCATGTATTGTTGTGATTTCACTGTAAGTTTAATAGACAAGATTAAACATGAATATAGCTCATCAATCGTACAAATCTACATGTATCATAATATGGTTCACATATTTTTCTAGACAAAAGATGTCACTTTTCCAAAGTGTGGTTTGAATATATGGTCTTATTGATAGTTCATTTTAGAAAAAAAAGACATGTAAGTCGAGGCGTTCTGTAATGACAGAGACGTTGACCTGAGTATAAATCGTCATGTTCATGAAGAAGCTTTATTTTACATTTGTGACATCTAACCATTAGATGATTATCACGTCATGTTAGTCCATTTCGAAGTCTCATTGTTTGCACAGAGTTGTTTGATAATCAATCAGAACACCAGATAAGCAATACTGAAGTTGAATAAGGATAAATAATCTCATAATGTATCTCTCATTAATTGAAGATATTTTATATAAACAAGTCCGATAGAATATAGATCAAGCACGACTATCTGATGATACTGATAAGGTCTACATCTACAAACATTAAAAATTTCCAACTATTTCTAATGGGATATTTACAAAACAAATGAAGCTCAGCGTAAAATTACTTCGGAAACAAATGAACCATATAGAATGCAGAGAACTACAAAGATTATTCTCAAATATTTTGGTAGAAGAATGACAAATGGATTGATTACTTGAAATATACTCAAATAGTTGTAAATATTTTAAGCTCATCTGATAAATAAACAAGGGATGAGACAGAAACAAGAAGATGGTTTTTTGAAGTCAAAGAACAAACCTAAGTACTGGTTTATTAAGTAATTTTTAGTAATATGATCATGTCATGAAATCAAGAACTTTCAAGATGATGGTAATCGTGGTAACAATCACTAGCAAAACCGTTGTAACAATTGATATCATTTTAAAGGAAGTTAAGTGATGATAACATTATAAAATTACTAGACTGAAAACTTTCCACAAAAATGAAATACATTAAAGCTAGAAACAGATTTATTAAACTGTATGTAAATCAATTAAGAACCTGTAATGAAATACGTTTATAAGATACCGAGTCAATAAGTTTCCGAAAAAAAAACTTTTCAAATACTTTGCCATGCCATTGAAGTAAAATTGAAATTTACTTAAATTAGGATCTAATAATTCATCTTAGAAGTTTGATTTCTTAGAAAACATATCGTTTAATCTAGAAACATTGAAATCAAGGTCGCTTTGCAAGTTTTAGGAATCGGTAGTTGGAATATAAACAAAAAAACCCGTTAAACTTTGTCCAATAACTGCTAATTGTTCACCAACCATACCACGTAAATTCTGAATTATGAGACTTTTGTTACTAGAAGCTATTTATTAGTCTGACTTGGTATTTTTAACTCTTTTAAAATGCATCCAAAAAGTTTCGTTCACTTATTTACTCAGAAATAAATATAGAAGCTGCAGCGATTTGATCCAGCCATTCTAGTTTTTGTAATATCATTTATATTGTCAGAGGAAAAGTTATTGATATTCTTTGTAATTTTTTATACTGTTTGTTTATTTGCTCTCAACTCTTTCAATCCTCTGCTTTCTTAATTGTGTACTTAAACTTAATTTTACGTAAAAATTATTTTCTGAAGTTTGACGTACTTACGACTTTAAGATGCTTTGGTTCATACTATCATGCTTTCTGTCATTCGAGTGATAAATATCACACCTACGATTACAATATAAAACTAATTGCGTAATCTACTTCGTTAGTAGTATATATGTCACTGCTAATTTCTCATCAAGACAACAACCATTAACAATTAGAGACATTTAGTTACACTTGAAAATCAACTATGTTATTGCAAACAATCTGATTTTTTAATTCCTTTAAATAGATTAAACATACTATAATGCCTTAATGTATTTTTAATATTTTATACCTAATAATTGATTAAATTTATGCCTGAAAATTATAAAATACAGTGGTATGAAATGATCTAAAATTGTCTTAGGTTGAATTTCTAATCGGCCTGTCAGAGGCTAGATTAAATAATAATAATACAACAGTCATTAGATGGGTTTTCGTATGAAATCGATTAGCCTAATCAACAAATATTATTGAAATTCTTCATAATCAAGAAATTCAATGTGCAGAAATTGTTCATTCGCATGAATTGCTAGACCAGTTATATAACAACTTGTGATGAAAATAATGCTCAAATTAGCCATGCAATGTTTTAATTCACCTTACTTCAGGATGTATGCTTTAAATGTATTGACACATTTTTAACTAATGGTAAATATCTGCATAACAAAAATCATAATACAATACAAGTACAGATTCGTAAAGTAGGATATAAGTCAAATTTACTGTGGTCAGGTTAAAAATACTATTCAGACAAAAATAAATAAATTTGTCACGTGCGATCATGAGAAAAGTATAAAGAGAATCATTAAATAACAGTTAGAAATAAAAGTGGACTTGCATTTCAATGGGAAATAAACTAAAAATAACATTTGTGTTTCAGGGCTAATGCTTTTACAACTAACGACTAATGATTTTAGATACCGGTTTTAATTCAAACGTTCACATTAATTAAAGGTACACATAACAATTGTATTTTCACTATAATTTCTGTTTAGTTAGACGTAGTTGTAAAATATCTCCAAATCATCAAATAAAAAGAGATTGGTTTAAATAAACAATTAATTGTTCTATGCATATATCGATCTGTCTGTTAGTGAAATCGAGTAACTTTGAAAATATAAGCCTAATTTATTTTTTTAATGTATGTATTTTTGGCACAGTTCAAGACAAAAACAAATTAAATACAAACATTTACCTGTATATGCCTTCAACTACAACTAAGATCTTTTTATATGGTCTGTGAGTGCGTGGACGACCATAAACAACAGAATCTTGTAGAACTCGTTCCAAATCTTCCATATCATTATGCTTAAAACGACGTACAGTTGCTCCCGTCAACCGACATCCCAAAACTAAACTTGTATGATTTAGTTCATCACTGACTACACAACAATCCTAGAACAGTCAATAGATAAGAACAAGTTTTTTTTAAAAAAAAGACATAAATTCAAAATTAAACACAAGTTAATGAATTGATGTGTTTAAGGCAGCTAGACAATTCACATTTTATTAACTAATACTTTGAGTCAGTATAGTATAAACGCAATTTTCTGGTAACTGAGAAACATCCCATATTCCAAAGAAGTGGCGAAACTAACTAAACAGGATTTGGGATAGTAATATAAGTTTGGCTCTGTATAGCAAGCCCTAACTTAAAATCCTCAAGGCGAAATGAAAAGATTAAGACTAAATAACATAATGAACCAGGAATTGGAGGCATATATCAAAACAATTATTAGACCTTGACAACAGTTAGAAAGCCGAACCCAGGACAGAGTAGGTTGGAGATGAGGGGTTGGGGGCCTATGTTCCATGAAGAGTAACAGGTGTAACTAATCGATCGATCGACCTACTTCAATTAATCCAAAGTGTACCAACTATCAGATAAATGGATAATTGGAAATGTTGCTTTAGTTATTAATTAATTACTAATAATCACTGAAGAAGCTTGTAACAAAGACAGACTGCAATAGTGTTAATGTATGATAAAAATCATTCGCTTATGAAGCAAATAAATTAAAGCTAGAAATATATATCCAACGCAATTGATATTAGAATTACCTTATCAATTTTATCTTAGATTATCAAAAATTTATATATGATGAATTATGATTTCTTCACATGCATAAACAATGTAAGTTGGAGTAATGATAAGAACGAATAACTTAATGGTGTTCATTACTTACAAAATAACTGGGCTAACTAACCTTCTAAATATCAAAATGAGTATAGTAAAGTTTTATAACCTGTCAAGAGTCTGTTCCTTACTTTACTTTAATTACTCAGAATCCACCTGATAAGTGTTTAGAATTTCGATAGTTTACACATAGTTAACATTGAAGTTTTTTTTTCAATGTCTAAATGAACATACAAAGTTAACTAATTATTTTCTATATTAGTTATATTCAACTTCACATTTTAAATAGATAAAGTAGAATTAAAAATTAAAGCTTTGAAAGAAGAATGCAGATCAATGAATTAAGTCATATTATTCTGTAATTTGTAGTACAGTTTATATACATGTTTACACATAGACAAGTAAAATAATATCAACCATTTCAAGTTTATTGACTTGTTTTTTTCTTTTTTAATCATTAAAAACCAATCAGTAATTCAACTGAGTAGAAAGGGTTAAGGATTAGTGAGTGAACTTAAACTAGAAAAAAAATATTTCCATTTAATGTAACAGAAAGTACTACTAAAGTAATGTCCATTTGTGCACAAATTCATTCATAGACAAAAAATAATGAACGTACTAAATGACACATAAGTACATGTTGGCAAGTGCCATTGTATTTCAATTTTTTATGATAATATGGATAATTGTTATGACAACCATCTACCTGTCTGTCACACAATTTTGTGGACGCTGAGATATCTTAGCATTTTAGCTTCGAAAATTCACCAAGGCACCGTATTTTTCTAATGTTCTTAAATTTACAATGAATGTTTTAAAAATGCATAGTGTGCATTTTACATACTCACTCAGTCGACTGAACTCAATAATTGTTTGTGTGTAGCTAACTTACTGATAATCAGCTTTAAACAAGCACGTTGACAACAACATGTTCACAGAATTGTGGTCTAATTATTAATCTTGTAAAAAAAATATTGATGGTGACCTTATCCACAAATTAAAATAAATATATACCAGTATTATATGTAAAATAGATTCGTCAGTAATCTAGTTTAAAAAGTTTTACCACATATACATATATATATATAATTCAACGGAGTTTCTATTACTTGTACTAAAACGATTAAAAATCAATATAGGGTCATACTTGTTTCACATGATAATGACTTTTTTCGACTACTATTATTCATCGCCATAATCTCTTTTGCAAACTAGTTTTGAATATGAATCGATCAGTTTTAAAATTTCAATCGACTTCTAGGTGTACACATAATATTTCTTGTGTCCACTGAATCTTATTTAGTATGAGAGGTGATGGATGGTGGCTAGCAGCGGAAAATCCTTCTTTGCTAAAATGCTTGTAACCTAACTGAGTATACACAAATGACAAAAGAGACTGATTAGTTGCAGTCCTAAACATTTAAGGTCATCATCAATCATCAACAGCAACGTAGAACTATGGTGGTTAAGTACAGCAGTTTAAGTTGCCATACCACATTAGCACAGATGTCAAGTTCAAGGTCTCTAACCATCGGTTACTCTCGCCTCAGGTATCCTAACCATGTAGTCTACATCTACCAAAATGTGTAAGTTCACTTGTCGGTGAGTTCATGGATTTATGCCATGTCCCAGGATACACGAGCACTGCTTCGAGTGCATATGTAATTGAATACCAATAACCTACGAATATCTTTTAATCTTACTAGACATGTTTCGCATCCATACAGTAGGACAGAGCGAACTACTTCGCAGTAGTAAACGGATATCTCGCCTTCGCCATAAGTGACGTAGGTTAGCAAAAGCCAATCGAAACTTCTGTATCCGTGCTGAGATTTCGTCAGTCACCAGACCATCAGCACTGATGAGACTCCCCAGATACGTAAAGCGGTCTACACGTTCGACTACTTCACTCCCTATCAGTAGTTTAGGTGCCGTCGCAAGCCAATCTTGAAACAACATTTTGCATTTCGACTGGGAGAACCACATCCTGAACATCCTTGCACTGTTGCTCAGGGTAGTCAAAATAATCTGCATTTTGTCAAGGTATTAACCGAATAGAACTGTCATCGGCATAGTCTGAGTCAACAATCGATCATACTGGTAGAAGGTCCACCCCTGAAAAAACTGACGAGGATAATATTAACTCTAAAAGCATATCAATCAACAAATTGAAAAAGAATGGTAAGAGTGGACAGCCCTGACGAACACTACTTGAATTAATGAATTCCGATGATAGTTCGCATAAGCACTCACTCGACCAGTAGTGTTTGAGTAGAGAGCTTATACAAGGTTAATGTACTTCTTTGATACACCTTTTAATGACAGACACTGCAACACGACCTCATTATCAACGGAGTCAAATGCCGCCTTCAGGTCGACAAATACCACTATTGTGGGGCTTCTGAACGTGTGTTATTGTTCTAGGACCTGCGTAGTATGAATAGATGGTCTATAAATCCACTTCCAGGACGAAAATCGTCCAAGCTTTCTCTAGTCTGCTCTTCGTGAGCTCTAGTAAGGCTTTCGAGTATTATCGATGCCAATATTTTAGATACTATATTAGTTATACTGATTTCTCTATGGCTGTCACAAGAGACCTTATGTTCTTTGTTGTAGTCTGGAACCATCAGTGATTGAAACTAGTCAGATGGGATTATGCCCAGTTACCGAATTCTACCTAAGATCTCAGTCAATTTTACTGATAAAACTGGACCATCATCCCAAAAATTTCAGGATTAAGCCTGTCAGGCCCTGCTGCTCTCAATCGCTTCAGATTTCCTACAGCTTTCTCAACTTCATCAAGACTCGGAGGACTTACATCGATTTGCCTTTTAGGTTGACTAGAGATCGTGAGAAACCGAAGTGTGGCTGAAGGCTAGTTGAGTTGATCGCTGAAGTGTTCTGCCCGTCAATCCAATCTCCTGGATTGAGGACTGATACAGCCGTCCTTTTCTGAGATAGTTTCGTTAATAGATGGGTTTCTAATACCGGTTTCCTTGATAAGGTGGAACAGTTATCTAATGTTACCTATCACCGCCGCCTTTTCTGTCTCTCTCAGTTTCGCTACCAACCACTGTTTATGATCATTGCGTAGGCCTTTTATCAGCCTGTGGTTTAGCTGACCTTGCTCTTCATCATGTTCAGTGCCAGGCAGGATGAGTTTCTGAGCGTCTATCAGTTCTGCAGATGCGACTGATCCACGGCTTATTCGTAACCTTATGGTTTAATTTACTAGCAGATATCACTGCTGTTTCCACAGCTTTTCGGATATCATTCCAAGCTGACTCCAGATGGGAATCACTTACTTGGCCGCAGCATCGTTTTTCTAATTGTTTCTGAAATATATTCCTAGCTATGTTATCCTACGGTGTCTTTCCTACGTCCAGTGTGTCGCAAACAAATACGTGCTCGCGCTGGAGCATGATCTGAATCTAAACATGTGCCCCAAAACGAGCGACAGTCCTCTATCGAACCCATCAATCGGTGGCTGATAGCGAAGTGATTTAGTTGGGTCCAACGTTGGGACGACATCGGAGTTCACTAGGCCAAAATATATTTTTCCATGTGCTTAAAGTTAGTGTTTGTTAGAAAATAGGCACTTGTCTGAGCATAGCTACAGCAGACGGTTGCCTTTGTCTCTTCTCTGGGCCTCGACACCAAAAGATCCACCCGTGTCTCTATGTTTCACTTAGTCTACCTGCTTGAGCATGAAAGTCGCCAGCCGTTATTACTATATCAGAGGAGTTCTGAAAGCTTTTGATAAAACTCAACTTTAACTTTGTCTGAACTGCAGTTAAGGGGAACGTAGACATAGACAACAAAGAGTCTACCACGAGTTTCCCTATCTTTATGAATCCCTACTGTTCCGTTTAGTCGGACAGCGCACAAGCGACTAATTACTAGAATCCAGTATACGAGAGCTAGCTCTGCTCTAAGACTCAATGCAATACCTACACCAGCGGGACCCCGGGAAGCAGCAGCAGGGCCTCCAGATACATGAAGAGTAAAATTGAGTTGCTTCTTTATCTTGACACGATGAGGTCAAATGAATGATTCTACTCTGGTCCTGTATGTGCGTTTTGGAGACGCAGCATACATCGATGGTGCGAGATTCTAGAGTCCTAGCTAAGGAAGCCTGTTGCCAGTTTGACACAATGTACGGACATTAAGAGCTCCAACATATAGTCTAGAACGGGGTTTTATGAGACAATGAATCGTGTTTCATGAACTTGAATGGTTTGGATTAGTGGCGCCAGGTGACAAAGGAATGAGAGAACGGTTGGTCATGGAGATAAAAGAGATGTTAGGGGGTGTAGGAAGGAGGACTTGATTGTGACCGATTTTTTCTCGTGTGTTTTTACGTGTATGAGGGCGGATGTCACTTCTCGGCTGCCCACACTTTTGAAGGGTGTTTCTTGAGGAACCTGAAAAGGAAGGAAGATTAGCGTTGGTCTCAGAGAGCTGGGAGCGTGACCGTAGGGCCCGAGGGGAAACTGCTTCAGGCTGGTCACGCATGTTCTTTTTATGGGAAATTTTTAGTGTTAGCTCCACTCTTGTTTAAAAGGCCTTACTGCCGGAGATGAGAATGCGTGGGGTAAGGTGAGGTGTGACATTTTTAGGGTCGACCTTTTCTAACCCCTTTCTTGCTTGTGAGAAGGTAGCATCGCTGCAGATGCTGGTTGTGTGAAGAAAGCAACTTAGTGCTGTCACGCCACTCTGCAGTCAGCAGTTCGACTTCGCCCTCAGACCTTGAGTAGCTGCTTTTAGTCTCATCGTCCTCCAATCGACCTGCCTGGCATGGTAGGACCTACAGAAACGTATATTCCAACCAATATAGCTCGATTTGGTCATCACGGTAGGCATGCTCGACCATCACGTCTAGGTAGCAGCTACGGTCGGGATACCAATACAAATAAGGATAAGTTAATTGTGCTAAGTCCCATGTTGACGACAACCAATTGACTTAGTTAACTGCCTAACTCATCATAATTTTGAATTGTTTATTGTGAATTGATACTCGATCTTGGAGTCAACATTTATCAAAATATAGGCTAAGCATCAGTCGACACTTTTATCCGATTATACTAAAAATACACCTACATTCTTACCACTAATTAGCTTCGTCCTTCATTATATATGGCAAGTGACCATGTAGGCAACCTATAGTTATACTATTAAGTATTGAAACTTATGTAAAGCTAGTCCTAAAGTTGATATCGATTAGTCATAAACTATGTAGAATCGGAGATAAATGTGCATTTAGTTAAATTACTCTAAATTAGATCAACCTTCAGGAGTAAAGATGAAAAGCAAATGAGCTGAAATTATAATAGAAATAACAATTAAAGTAGAATAACGAAAATGAATACACATCTCTGTCTCTGGGACCTATTTCAAACTATTTCACGAAAGGTATCAAATCATATATTGCAATTATATCTTTGGCATCAACTAGGAAATCTGCGACTGTTGACAATAGTTAGCCTAGCAATCAGTGGACTGATGCGAAGCAGTTGTTTGGACATTTGGACAATTTCTTCTAACTTATTCCTACGTCAGCGAGAACTGTTCGCTCGGCTAGCATTGTAAGAGTATTCGTAACACACGTACCAACAGCCTCAGCTGATAAACATTCACGACACTACCAAACATGCTTAAATCCAACAGGTGAACTAAGCTGATTCGTTACGCTGACTGCTTAGCTAGGGATCGTATAGGAGTCATATATGTGAGTTTCAGAGACAATACACAGTTGATAAATATTCAACTTAGTCGGTGTGTAACTGATTTACTTTGATGGAAATCGGATCTAATGGCATTTTCACCTGATAAATCTTCCTAGTAAGGAGTAGTCGAGGTTAAGAAAGGAAGATTTTGTACTTTAACTTATAGTCTTATTGAAATGGTCACTGTAACTTCAAACTGTCACATTTGTTGTTTGGTTTGATACAGGGCACGAATGTTACACTTTTAAAAGTTACCGTAGCGTAAAATTTCAGCAGCACAAAGATAAAATTTTGTTATCTCACTTCGTTAACATTGCTCGATCATAGGAAAGATAATTGACCTGAAAAAGAATTTGTTGTGAACATGAGTGGAAGAAATGCTGAGGTATACAAAAACGGCTTTGTTGAAATCAATATTAACTTGAACACTATTCGCAATATGTAAGATATTGGACCTCCTTGTTTTCCCAAATCACGAAAGGATACTTCTTCAACTGAGACTCGTATATAAAATTGGATTGGTGTTAGTAGTCTGGCTGACTTTGAAGCATGACTATAGAGCATAAAAGACCATTGGTTGATGTTAACAGTGTATGATTATTTGGGGATAGTACTTGATGTACTAGTCTCATAGCTTTCAGATCTAATTAGCAGTCAGAGTACATATGGGAATTAAGCCTAATATATCCGAATATTGGCAACGCGAAAACGCAAACACTAATGAATAGCTACTTAACTGTTTGTCCATAAATTAACAACACGACATGACTCACTTTATCAACTAGGCATGGCAGATTTAGGGAATTAGTTGAAAACCCCATACTGAAAACTATAGCTGCTTCCTGTCCTACAAATTCAGCGACCAAATCCTCGAGTTCTTTGTGCAATATTAAACTTCCAGCCTCCTGCCTAGAACTTGCTACACCTACACCAAATTTTCTTGCAGCTTTTTCTGTAGCATCAGTGCAAGGTCCGGTAGGATCACCGAATCCCAAATAATTATATGATCCCAAGTTTAAAACCTTCGATGTTGTTCCTGTGAAACTGATATGAACAAAATAACGTAAGAAAAAAAATTTAGGCACAAAGTGAGAGAAAGGGGGTAAATTCGTTCTGAGTTCGACAACTTAACTGGAAGAAAAAGTGATAAGCAAGATGAGTTATATGTGAATCTTTCTTATCAGCGATACTACGCAAATGAATATAGATGAGAACCTGATGGAGAAGCAATATAATATGAACTCATAAATAATATCAAGGAAACATTATGGCTTATTCACAAGGATCTGTCAATTCAGTGTATTACATACGTTTTTGTTCATAAAAAGGAGCTCAACTAAGATCATGGTTGGAATTGAGACATACAAATTCTCAGGAGTATTCAGATTACAACTTTTCAGATTATTCAGTGCGTCAAACTCTTCATAAATAAATACCTCTATGCTCACACACTTCATTCTCAAATAAGAGACAAAATGTCATCAAAATCCTCCGTAAATCTTCATCAAGTAAAAAATAATTATGTATGAAATAAAAATTTATTGCATATCATCCATCTTGATTATGGCTGGCCCTAAGTAATAACTTCGTACGAGTGATACTTTCTCTCAGTAAATAGACCAGTTAAAATAGTTCGAATTGTTTTTTGGCCCATGCTCGATTGGGGGTTACAGGTGCAAGTAAGTAATTGGATCGAACACTAAATAGAGGCTCAAATAAAGCTTTCTCTATAGATTTGTTTCCACATCAAGGAACTGAATGTAATAATTTAGCTAGATAATATCTTTGCTTTGGCAGATATTATCAAAAGCCACAAAGCAATCAGAAGAGCAGTATCATCAAGAGCGTAGCAGCCCTTATTTCAGATTACCAGATAATTATGTTTAGAAATTTTAGCTTTTCTACTCTGAAGGTCCGCCACGTTACTACCAGACAAATGATACATAATAAATATCCAGAGTTTCAAGTGACTTGTTTCTCTTTTAGTAACACTTGAAAAATCCTATCGGAAGTTTTCAAAATATTATCGGGATTTTGGTGACCTTAACTATCCATAATCAATGGGACTAGGAGTTTAAGAAATTGTTGGCCTTACCTCCTATCAAAACTGAAACCTATGCTCAACATCATATATCTAAAACATGTTATTTCCTCAGAGTAAGAAATCAATTTAAACTATTGAATAAAAAACCTTTGATTTGTAATCAGCCGATCAATATCATCACAGGTATTAACCTAGTAGTCTTTTACACTCTTCAAACCTATTTTCACCCCGTATATGTCAACCTAAAATACAGAAATATAAATACGTAGACTGAACTGTAATACATTATGTTAAATTACGCTTTTGGTTTATTGACTTGAGTAAAACCTTGTTCTCAGGGCTTAGATTTACAGATATATGACCCAGTGTTTTATAACGTTTATAGATAGACTTAATTAATAGACATTCAGCAAAAAAACTCATTTGAACTTGAATTTTTATTGTTCATACTTTTGGTTGTAAGTCACTTGCATAAGCACCCGATATCTACTTAATGACAGCTTTTTGAAAATAGACTATTCCAGCTCCCACCATATTATGTGGATGACTAGGACGTTGTGTAGTGGATAAATTTAGATATTCAAGCTTACAGTTGAAAGTGAACAAGTTAACGTCTTGTTAATCTGTTAACAACCTAGTGAATTCTGATAAGGTGAGATTTTGAAAATGATATAACAAACCTTCTCAACAGTATTCAAGAAGAGGTAGAGTGATTCTATGTAAAACTTAAAATCGGGTTCCCTTCCAAATAATTCTTTTACCTAACTACAAAATGTGGTATTTTATAGGTCTTTAATGTCCTGAACGTTTAGGGAAACAAAGCTGACTAAACTGTTTGGAATAATAAATACAACTCGTAATTCGAAGTTGTGAAGCAGTACTAATCATATACTGAATAGCATGATGAAGACAGGATTTGGAGTGATAACACAAAAATGTGACTATTCAGCTTTAGGATGTCCCTAGCAACCTCTGAAACGGGGAGACGATGTTTCACTTTGCAGCTCGTGAGTTGAAATCAATTGCTTAAACAGATATTGGGTGTCATTAACACTATATGAACACAACATACCCATACAGTCATGCATAAGAAACTTAGTAGCTTTGTTATGTTAAGTGCAGTGGGAAGCCGAATGGTGTGTAATTATATAAATATTCAAGACAATTAGTCCCCTTTACAATTTTTGATAGAATAGTGAGACGTCACATTTTTCAGATAGATTACGTCTTCTCACTGTTCTGTCGAAATATAAACTTTCGATGCGCGTTTTAAAATTGTAAAATTTACTACTAAACTGAACATATTGGTACAGAATATACGAAACATAGAAGAGAGCAAAAGATTGAATTATATGAAAGTATTTGAGCAAACATAGGTTGGAAATAACAATTTTATCGGCTTACTAGAATTATGTTTAGCTACCGGTAATCAAAGGACGTGGTTCACTACCAAAATAGAAAAAGCAGCCATAATAATCCAGCTGATGGCCACAAGGTTAAGTGAGATCGGTATAAAAACTAAGCTATTTGATTAAAATTCTATGAATCTAAGTAAACAGATTTTGGAAAACGAAAATTTAAGATTTATTCAAACTGTGTATGGAAAGTGACAGTCATGGTTATTCCAAATAACTTACTTCAAAGTCCAACCACAATCTGGTGATTTACGATCCATCACAACAATTTCACTTCCAGGAGCTGAACAAATAGGTCTATTCCAACAATCTTGCACTCTTCTATATAAATTACGAGTATAAAATGCCTCGTACGAAGAATAAAGAGGCACAAATGATTTGGTGTTTGGAGGCTCTGTTACTGAGTGATTTTTTAAAACATGAATAAATCTAAGGAAATCCTGAAGTCGACCCAAGATATTTAAAATCAGAAAGCTCAGATAAGTAAGTACGGCTGTTAATAGAGGCGCTCCTTCGAAAGACTCATAGAACTCTTCCCCTGTTCGAGGACTCCGAAATTCTTTCATTTTAGTCGAAAAGGTTCCAACGAACCTGAAATAACCAAAATATCCACAATATCCGACTAAATTTACGTGAATACCCGCTCACTGTTGCCTAGCTTTTACTATACTTGATGTATTAAAACAGACGCTCTGGACCTGCTAAAGGGTGAAAATAATTGCAACGTACTCCCGTTTTTTCAGCTCAGAAACACTGTAAACTTCGTAAATCGAAATATATTGTGTATATTTCTCTGCTACTTATAAAAGAAACAGTTTTATATGTAATCATCAAACTCTACGTTGTGGTGATGAAAGTGTAATAATGTTGCGTTATGCTTGAGATATATATTATTATATAGTCATATATAACCCTACCACTAGTATTGTATGGTAAGTGACGGTGATAACTTCTAAGAACGTCAATGCTTCTAAATAGACGTGATGGAATCTACGAAACATATCAATTGTGACTATGATAAGCTAGTGCTATAAACTGATATAGATGAAATATTCGGGTTGTGGAAGAATTGAATAGAGGCAAAAAAAGTGCATACTTATCACAAATGTCAATATAAAATCAATAAGATGCTATTCTTAATTACCGTATGTTTGAGGTATGTTCTTCAAATGTTAGGCTTCCTGAGTAATGGTTAGCCAGATCGTGTATCAATATGAGAATCTGAACCCTGTATTTTTGTAATTAATAAAATTTCATGGTCATTCTTACAAAATGCATCATCCCACATTTGTTGTGGTTAGATGGTAACTGTCACGTTTTGTTCCAGATTGACAGATTATCATCGTCACTCTGAACGTATGCTACATTTTCACTCATTCCTTAAGACTTAAAGCTGTATACTATTTTGAGAGCGTCTTCTTATAGGCATTGTCCTCGAAATTCTGTGGTTTCAAATATGTCGTTTATTTACATGAGAAACTAGAGTGGGCCTAATACACTTCTCTAAATAACTCCTTCTGTTATTGGTCCTGTAGATGAAAGGTGCTACCTGTAATTTACAGTGTGCTGGCGACCATCTAGGAATGAAGCAAAGCACAAGTATAGTGAGTAACTGAAACCGAATAACTCTGGTTTCCCAAAAAAATTTGTGAGTGACCATGAGAAAACTTTCCTTTAAATCGATGGTTTTGAATTGCACAAGCAGTTCACTTTCTTATTTTTGAGTAATATCATATGCATATTCTGGTTGGTATGTGTTGCATCAGTCGGATAACATAAACCCAGCTTCCTATACGATTGAAAAAGGCAACTATCACCAGAAACTGCAGGAAATATTCGCTTTGTAACGGACAATTTACATGCTGACGTTACTTCACATGGCGATGCAAAGACTGTTCAGTAAACTAATGATTGATTACATGAAGATGAGCAACATCTTCAAAGAAGACCAACACGTATTTCGAAGACAGGTTCTGTGCATAGGAAAAACGGATAACCGGTATTTACCAAACGGTATCTGTCCATGTAATTTTGTCCGATGACTCAATCTCAGGTCTCCGCGTATTCATGGTAGTGAAGATTAAGTGCGATATTTCCCTGATCTACTTCTATCTTGTTGCCGAAGTTATCTGAGGAAAAAGGCATTCCATTAGAAGCAAAACAGGATGTAATTAAAATAGTGATTCTCAGAATCCCGATTTTCGGAGACGACTATACTAGGTCTTCTCATCTTGCAGGTATTTGTGAATGGCCTGTTCTATACAATCTGCCTGGTGGGCCTAATATGTTCAGATCACTCCAAAATCCGGAAATCCATAAGAAGCGAAACCGGTCCATTCAAATTTAAGAAAAACCTTGCAGTAATGGGGGAATGAGCAGTAAACAATGTGTCAGAACTCGATTATCCATGTAGCAGTAACAGAGCAGTCTTCCATAGAAGTCCACCAACAAAGGTCTCTCCAGAGTGAGGCTTCATATTATTAACTAAATGTGCTTGATTACAAAATCAAACTACATAAGGGATGTAGCCGATGAGAACGGAACACTTTACTTTATACGAAGACAAGATGCCAGAGCCACCACACAACTGTTACTATTTTTGAAACGTACGCTCAGCCTGACGTTCAATTCCACAATGTTGTTCGGCCTCCTCTCTTCAAAATGAAAATAATTATCGTAGATCGAGTGCAGAGACGGGCATTCATGTAGATGATCGTTTTAGGAACAACACAAACGGTCGTTATCGAATAGATCTACCAGATCTACTAGATACACATTCTGAAACTCTTCTACTGTTGTAAGATTGGCAACTTAACCCTACGTCGAGTATTGCCAACTAATTTCCTTTTATATTCACACTTTTGTCCTCGGGCACCAGTTGAACTACTAAATAGTAGATAAACTAATTTTTCGATTCGTCAAATTTTCATTTTCTCCTCAGTATTAGAATTTCTACGTTTACCGTTCTTCACGCTGCCAGTAATCGAGCTTCGTTCTGTTAGCGTGATAGCTTCTGACACCCCACTGTCCTTAGTCGATCTCATCCATTCGAGTTACACTTGCAAATCCATCAATGACTAACTAAATGACTTGAATTAGTGATGTCAAGCAGCTAGACTACCATCCACTAAACAGTTTCAGATACCTGGCCCCGCACTGAAACGGCTATATGAGGGCTCATGCAAATCAAATGATTTCTACGTTTAGGGGACGTTCAAACTCACAACCTACTGCCAACCGACTAGGATTCGAAAATTGAGCGGCTAGACATCCATTCACTGGACATTAACAAACATCTGGACCAAGCGTCAAGTGCAAATATATCAGTTAATTTATACTATCTCACGAAAAAGACATTGGATATTGGATATTGAAGAGTCTCAAGCGGCTTTTCAAATGTATGGCCTTGAGTGTCAAATTTGATAAAATGGGCACTATTGGTCGCTTAATCGAGGATATAGTACCAGTTAAAGTTAGTGGCAAGGTAGATTTTTTCTTCAATATCTTATGAAAACTTACTAGTGGAAGAAGAAGCTTTGTGCACTTGAAAGACCTGCGACGTTCATAAGTAAAATAATTATATTATAACCGTGTTTAGATTCATTAAAGTTGTACGTATTTAACGAAGATGGGACTATATGTCGATGTCAAGACGTTCATGCCTACATTCTTGGAGTAGACTCCAAGCATAATGGAGTGATAATGTTTGTATGCACATATAAATTACGTTGCATATCATTTCAACATTTTGAGGAGATGACTAAATGGGATGACGTATTAAAAGCTAATTTGAAATGTGAGTCTCGGTTCTGAGCTTTCAAATCAGGTCCATATTATCAAACTTTTACCAGTTGGTTTCTTTCACGACTTTAGAACATTACATATAACCCTAATCGCTTTACCTAATCGCACCAGCTATGTTACTTTGACTTTACTTACTGGAATAAGAAAAATCTGTGGAAAATAATACCTCCGAAAAATTAGGTCTAACTGTCTCGGTCTGATGTTTCGATTATTTAATATACACGTGTTTTCCACTTTAGTCTGCTGTACCATATTATCTATGTTTTATTTGATTGAGGGCTCCTATATTCGAAATTTCTTCCTAACTTTGTTGTCATATTTAAGTAAAAAGAACTATTAGTTCTTAAGCGCTTCGACGCTGCCGAGACTGGGGTGTATCAACTTTCTCTCGAATCGCTCTCACCTGGCCACGCGAATATACTCACTTCCAGAGGTGCCCTACGCGATGCCTTTTCGTGGGTAAATATTTCTCACGATTTTAAGTGCTCATAAACTTCTCAAACCTTTTTAACGAACATTTTGATATCAGTCCTATTCAATAAATTAAATCCGATTAATGTGTCAAGAGATGCTACATTAATAGTAGATCACCTTACAAAGTCATTTATTTTGTAGGTTATGTAAAGATATAGTTAAATAACCAACAGCCCGAACGAAACCAGCCTGCTTTTCATTGTTCATTATCTCACTTGTTTCTCAGTCCATAAAGTAATTGTTTTATCCTCAACTAGTTAAAAGATTTAGTCAGTTATCATTTGAATTAGTCTTGGTATTCTTATGTGCGTATTTTTTACGACCTAATTTGATTTTTCAACAATATTCAGTATTTGTGAAAAATACTATAGTATTTTCGAATAATAGATTCTAATTACTTGTCACCCAATAGATGTGATTATAAGAGATGCGATTTCCTTTGTAAGAATGATTGAAATCATTTAAAGCCATAGCTAATGGTTTTGGTATGATTTTTATGAGCTTTTAGTATGCAGCATAATCCCCAGTATTTTCGTGTCAGGCTGAAGTGTTGTTTTCACCAGTAATGAAGGTGAAAAGTCTCTAGTTTGCTTTGGCTTTTATCAGCAAATATGCATCCTGTAGAAAAAACCGATTTTTAAGAAAAATATATTCATCTCATCAGTAAAATACTTCTGAAGTAATCTTTTCTCTTTTTTGGTTCCTTTAGTTAACTTAGTAACACATTGTTTCTTTTGCTCCATTTAGGTTCATATTTCCATGCGGATTTAATTGTTGCTCCTAAGAACAGCATTTTATATAGTTATGCACGTCACAGGAGACATTTTCCACTCATTCAAAAGCCCAAAAACCAGACTTTATCATCTCCAAGAAAATCGTCTCCTACACTATGCAATAATTCAAGTGATGGTTATTTACATGTGACACGTGATCGTATATGTTTTACTACGGGACCGGGTTGTTCCCATCCTCGCCTTTTGGCAACATGGACTTTTGACAATGATGAAATTGTACAGTGTGGTACAGCCCGTGTTCAGAACATTGCGAAAGGAAACTTCACTGATCCTCCGTCACTTTTTTTTCTTACCGCTTTCCCTGACCACCCTGAAGCTCCTGGAAGTCACCTGTTTCTTTCTAACCGGGCAACTGATTTATGTGATATTATTGAATATACTAATCGAGCAGCAGTTTATCAAGCAGACTGGAGACGCCTAACTTGCATAGCTTCACTTATTGATTCCCCCTCTTGCTCTAACGTATGTGATTCTGACCAGATCGGTTCAATATGTGATCCTATCCGTTCTGTTACCAGTATTTTCTACTCCAGTGGGATTCAAAATGCTGCAATAATTTCTCGTGCCAAATATCCAGACAAAAATATCAATGCTGAAATTCCTATGATAGATTTGTCATCTTCGTCTAAAAAGCCGGCTCTTGAGAATGCAACACAGGTAGTGCTTTACTTTATATCGTCATAATTTTGCGTAACTCTGTTACGCCACTTATTTACTTGCACTGTATTAGCAGAAATAACGTTCTCGCTTGCTGTCAAATCAGGGTATCAGTGCGTAGTCTATTAACTTATTGTGTCTACAGTAAAGTATGTTCCCATCTTAGTTATAATTTTTTGAATACGTTTTTCATTTATATCCAGGTTTCTTAAGTTTGTCTTTCTACTTAAATTCTTTTGGTCACAAGGATTTATTGAAAAATACTATGTTCATTGATAAGGAGTAGTATCCAACAAGATTATTCACTCTGCACATTCCTGTTGATTGTTTTGTATCAGTATACTAAGATCCATGAAATAACTTAGCGTTTTCAAACCAAATAATCATGTGGAGCGGAGACTTTGAAAAATGTACAATCTTTTAGACATCTTGAGAGTTTCGAGTACGTTTAAATGATTTTTCGCTCCCGTCGTGTTAAGGATCCAAATAAATTATCTTTTGTATGATTTTCTGTTTAGCTCGACCTGAAGTGTTAAAACTCGTCCTTCCACGTGTTCACCTTTCACAATTTTATAGTTATTGACCGTAATCAATCAGTCAGCTACAACATAAAACTCCGTACATCAGTTCAGATTGCCATATTGCATGAACACGGACACACAATCGTCAGTTGAAATCCCATGGTAGTAGAGGTAGTAAAAGTATTAACAGTAATGGACAAAATTGGGGTTCGAATATGTTTTTCAAGAAATGTAATCCAGTGAGATAACTTTAGAAAGAAAAAGATAGGTGGTGAGTCATTCAAAAGATTAGAATTTGAGAGAATAAAAAGAGTGCACTCTTCTGCGCTATTGCGAACGTTTTTTAACCATCGCTTTCAAGGTCTCTAACCATCGGTTACTATCGGCTCGCGGACCCCAACTAGGCAGTCGACATTTAACAGTATGACTCAGTCCAGTTGTCAGTGACTTCATGGATTTTTACCAAGTTTTGGTTTGTTCTCCCCTATCTTCCTTCCAACTTACTCTTACACTACAAAACATGGCTCGTCGAGTCAGTCGGTGGTTGAGCATACGTAACACATCTCCTGACTAACTCAGTTGGAGTTTCAATACATCATCTATTGACTTTCCATTCTTACGTAGTCCCCGTTTCCTAACAACAGCATTGCTCACTCAATTGTCCCAAGATATACGAGCAATGCTTTGAAGACTCCGATGATTGAATACCAGTAACTTACAAATATCTTCTATTACTAATGGCAATCTCTCCCATCCATATTGTAGGTTGGAGCAAACTACTGCGCAGTACACTCGTCCTTTAGTTAGCTAACGGATATCTTGCCTACGCCGTGTGACGCAAGTTGGCAAAAGCCAATCGAGCTTTCTGTATTGGTGCTGAGATTTCGTCAGTCACCAGGCCATCAGCGCTGATGAGACTCCTGGGGTAAGTGAGGCGGTTGACACGCTCAACTGTTTCACTCTTTGTGACTAGTTTAGGTGCCGCCGCATGCCAATCTTGATGCAACATTTTGCATCTTGGGAGGGAATAACGCATCCCGACCATTTTTGCATTGTTGCTTGGGGTAGTGAGAAGACTGCATTTTGTCAGCGTCTTCAACAAATATGTTATCGGTATATTCTAAGTCGAAAAGTGAATCTCCCTGGAAAGTTCAACCCCTGAAAATTAAGACGAGAGTGTTATCTCCTAAAGTACGTCAACGATAAAGTTAAACAAGAATGAAGAAAAAGAACTGCCCTAACGAACACCACTGGAAATAATCAATTCAGATGACGTTATGTCATAAGGTCTCACTGGACCTGCTGCTTTCCCTCGCTCTAGATTTCCTTAAGCCTTTTTAACTGCGTTTAGGGCCGAACGGCTTACATCAATTCGCCATTCAGGTTGACTTGAGATCTTGGGAAACCGAATGGTGGCTGAGGACCAGTTGTATTGATCCCTAACGTGTTCTGCACATCAATCCAATCTTCTGGATTGAGAATGAGTAGTAAGCACACCCTTTACCGAGATAGTCTCGCCAATAGTTGGATTCCTAGTATCAGTTTCCCGGATAAGTATGAACAATTGTCTACTGTTAGTTGTTGCCGTTGCCTTTTCTATCGCTCTTACTTTTGCTACTCACCACTGTTCACAATCATTGAGTAGGCTTCTTATCAGCCTGTCTTTGAGCTAACTCCGTTCTTCGTCGTGTTCTAAGCCAGATGGGCTGCGTTTCCGAGCATTTATGAGATCAGTAGATGTTACTGAGATCCACTGCTTCTCCCTAACCTTATGGTTAACCTCATTAGCAGATGTCACTGCGGTTTCCACATCTTTTCGGATATCGTTCCCAGCTCTCTCACAATGGACATCACTTACATGGCTTCCTAAGTGTTTTCCTAGTGTTTCCTGAAATAAATTTTTAGCTGTGCAACCATTAAGTAGAACCTTTAGAGGTTTCTTTTTGGTGTCTTTCCTACGTCTGGTAAGTCCCAAAAAGATACGCGCTCGCACTCAAGCATGATCTGAATCTAAACGCGTGCACCAAAATGACAGACAGTATTCTATCAAGCCATGGGAAGCAACATCAGGACCTCCAGACACACGAAGAGTGAATTGAGTTGCTTCTTTATCTTGACACAGTGAGGTTAAATGAATGATTCTACTCTGGTCCTGTATGCGCGTTTTGGAGACGCAGCATACATCGGTGGTGCGAGATTCTAGAGTCCTAGCTAAGGAGGATTACGTAGAACAACTGAATCAGTGCTTTAAATACTCATTTCTTACAGAGTTTATATGATCTTTTTAAAAAATTCAGTAACTGCTATAGTACCCTCAAATGACAAAAAACTCGGATGAATGCATCTATTCATGTAACTGAACATCAGAATTGACTGAGTAGTGAAAACTTGTATCTCAAAGCTCAAACTTCGTGTTTCCTATTCCCTTTCGGGTTTATTACATTGTGGGGTAATTTCTGATCTAAAACTTGTGTTTCTTTAAACGAGCTACTCACCTTATTTTATCGCACTTCAGTCCGTGTTATTACGATAGTTAACTGGGTAACTGTATGCATGTTCATACCATACTTTAACTAAATGTTTTCTTACCTTTTCTCAATAGATAGAGATTTATTCCAATGAAAGTTCTAAAAAAGTAGAGGAGCAAACACCTGTTGATTCTCGTCTAGGTTCAGTGATTGACCGAAAAAAATGGTGAGTGTTGTTGTCTTGATTTGACATTCTGTTTCTCGAGAGGCATATATATAAATAGTCAAAGTCACTCAGCTATTTTGTGTCCATGACAAAAATTAATCAAGTTCTTCGGCTAAAGTATACTTATTGGAACCTGATTATTGTCTTTTATACATAAAATCACTGACTTGTTACTTGCTAAAAAAGTGTTTGTACTCACTAGGTGTCTATATAGAATGTTTTAGATGGATTAGAATAAATTAGTGTTGCTGAACGACAAATTGCATGTTCATTTTAGAAGGAAAGTCATTGGGAAAATAGACTAATAAATTTAAGTCATCACTATCATCAACGTAGAGCTTGATGCTGATCTGCTTAGATCGATTTGCCATATCATCTCGGCATGACAAACAGCTAGAGAAATCGAAATCATGTAGTGGCAATAATGAAAGGCAAGACTGAGCATTTAGAACATGATTAGAAAAGACAGTAGTGAAGTATGTATCAAGAGATATTGAGACTCAAGAACTATTTTAAGATATGGAATTAATACATTAAAATCATTGTGAATGACTTAGCTCCATGATGTTGAAAACCTCTAACCAGACAGACAGACAGGTATAACGCAGAACTTCGTACATAAGTACATCAGTTCAGGTTGTCATACCACGTCAGCACAGAGACGTAACTGTCAGTTCAAATCCAAGAGTGATACCGATACTAGAATTATTAGCAGCAATGGAGAAGAATAGGAACAAAGATATGATTGGAATAGTATAATTCAGTGAGATAAGTTTGGAAGGATAAAGATAGAGAATATGAGGAATCCAGAAGGTTAGAATTAAAAAGCACACAAAGAGTGGATGCACCTGCGCCATTGCGCCATGTCTTTCAAGGTCTCTAACCGGTGGTGACTTTCGTCTCGCGGACCTTAATCAGATAGCCTACATCTACCAACATGACTCAGTCCACTTGTCAGTGATTTCATGGATTTGTACCATGTTTTGGTTTGGCCGCCCCTAACTTTCTTCCAACCTACTCCTACACCACAAAACATAGCTCGTCGCTGCAGTCGGTGGTTAGGCATACATAACACATGACCCAACCACCTTAACTGATGAAGCTACACTACTTCATCTATTGATTTGCCATCTCCACCTAGAACTCGTTTCCTAACGACAGCACTGCTTATACGGTTGTCCCAGGATACAGGAGCAATGCTTTGGAGACACCGATTATCAAAGACTAGTAACCTACGAATGTCCTCTACTCTTAACGGCCATGTTTCGCATCCGTATAGTAGGACGGAGCGAACTACTGCACAGTACACTCGTCCTTTGGTTAGCAAGCGGATAACTCGCCTGCGCCATAGTTGGCGCAGGTTGGTAAAAGCCAATCAAGCCTTCTGTATACGTGCTGAGATTTCGTCAGTCACCAGACTATCAGCACTGATGAGACTCCCGGGGTAAGTGAAGCGGTCTACACGTTCGACTACTTCACTCCCCATCACTAGTTCCAGTGAAGTCGCAAGCCAATCTTAAAGCAACATTTTGTATTTCGAGGGGAAAATCGCATCCCGAACATGCTTGCATTGTTGCTGAGGGTAGTCAGAAGACTGCATTTTGTCATCGTCTACACCGAATACAACTATGTCATCGGCATATTCTAGGTCGGTAAGCGACTTTCCTGGTAGAAGGTCAACCCCTGAAAAATCTGACGAGCTTAATGTTAACTCTAAGAGGATGTCTACGACAAAGTTAAACAAGAATGGGGAAAGTGGACATCCCTGACAGACACCACTTGATGTAGAGAATTCCGATGACAGTTCTCACTCGACCTGTAGTGTTCGAGTAGAGAGCTTGTATAAGGTTAATGTACTTCTTTGTTACACCTTTCAACGACAGACACTGCCACAGAACCTCACGATCCACCGAGTCAAATGCCGCCTTAAGGTCCAGGAAAACTATTGTAGGACGTCTGAATGTGTGTCTGTGTTCCAAAACCTGTCGTATTGTTAAAATGTGGTCTATACATTCACGTCCGGGTCTGAAACCAGCCTGGTTTTCTTTAGTCTTCTCTTCACAAGCACTAGTTAGACGTCTAAGTATAATCGAGGCTAACAATTTAGAAACTATATTAGTTAGACTTATTCCCCTGTGATTGTCACAAGAAGACTTTTATCCTTTCTTATAAATTGTGACAATAAGGGTTCGGAGGATTAACGTCGACTTGCCATTCAGGATGACTGAAGATCGTGGGTAACCGAAGTGTTGCTGAAGGTCAGTTGAACTGATCCCTAAAGTGTTTTTCCAATCGATCCAGTCTCCTGGATTGAGAATGGATAATAAGACCATCCTTTTCGAGATAGTCTCACTTACACTAGGAATCCTAATACCAGTTTCCTTGATAAGTCGGTACAACTGTCTGTTGTTGTCTATCGCCGCTGCCTTTTCCATCTCTCTTGATTTTGCCACCCACCACTGTTCACGGTCGTTACGTAGGCTTTTTATAAGTCTGCGCCTAAGCTGACTACGCTCTTCATCATGTTCAGAGTCAGGTGGGATGCGTTTTCGAGCATCCATCAGTTCGGTGGATACGACTGAAATCCACGGCTTCATTTTAACCTAATGGTTTACCTTATTAGCAGAAATCACTGCTGTTTCCGCAGCATTTTTGATATCATTCCAACCTGCTTCCGGATGGGAATCACTTGCGTGGTCGCCTAACTGTTTTTCTAGTTCTTCCTGAAATATTTTCTTAGCTTGTTTATCATTAAGTAAAGCCTTAAGAGGCTTCCTTACGGTGTCTTTCCTACGTCCAGTAAGCCTCAAACAAATACGCGCTTGCACTAGTGCATGATCTGAATCTAAGCATGTGCTCCAGAACGAGCGACGGTCATCTATCGAACCCCTCCATCGGTGGCTGATGGCGATGTGATCTAGTTGAGTCCAACGTTGAGATGACTTCGAGGGTCGCCAGGTCAAAAGATGTTTTTCCTTATGCCTACAATTAGTGTTTGCTAGAAATAGTTGGTTATCTGAGCACAATTGCAACAGACGGTCGCCATTGTCTGTCCTATTAGCCGCGACACCATAAGATCCACCTAGGTGTCTTTCATTTTCACTTAGTCTACCTACTTGAGCATTGAAGTCACCAGCCATTATAACTATATCAGATTGCCTAACTTTTTGGAGGAGGTTCGAAAGCTTTCTGTAAAACTCATCTTTCATCTCGTCTGAACTGCAGTCAGTGGGGGCATAGGCAGACATGACGAAGAGTCAACGACGGGTGTCCCTATCTTTTCGAGTCCTTACTGTCCTTTGCAATCCTATACTTGCTTTTGTTTTCTCCACATAAACTAATCGTTGCCGCTGAGCTTCTTACAAGTATCGAGGAGTGTAAAAGCCTAAGAACAGATTATGATGTTTGTTTTTTAAACATAGGGTTAGTGGTTGTGATTATCAATTTTATAAATCCGAATAACGTCTAGTCTGCCAATTAGTATGAATAATAAAGAAATTATCGTTTGCTTGCGAGTACTGATATGTTCACATTTTCATTACGAACTTTTGTTGTATGTTTATTTCAAGTAACGTTGATGTTTGTTTACTCTTCTCAAATTATGTCAGGGTTTCTCTGCACCCAAGACGGCGTTTTTCTAGTCATCCTGTAGCAACAGATCAAGTCACTAATCTTAATGACATTACTGTAAGTCCTCTGTGTACATAGAATGAATCCATATTGATTAGTCGAAGTTATATTATAATCCTTATAAATATTATCATTTTTTTCATTATCTGGGGAAATAAGACATTCACTGTAACTCTTATGTCTTTCTTGGTCTTTTTTAACGTTTCTTAACTGTAACTGTTGTTTTGGTTTTGTAATTCAAAGACCAGTCACATTGTTTAGTAGGAGATATGTTGATAAGACACCGTTTAATTAGTTTTTTTACATATCTTTTAGTATTATTATTATTGAAAGAGAACTTTATGCATTCGAAAAAAATTTTTAAATTCACTTAAGCCAGTAATTAATATCAGACCGATCCAGGTTCGTTGGTCACACTAGGAAACGTAATTGAAAAACCTCATCTGTTTACCATTAAATATGCAGCAATCAACTGTAATATACGAAATTATTGTTTGTGATAATTCGATATTTTACAAGTTGGATGTAAAATGTAGGATAATGAGCACTTTTATATTCTTTGGATTCTTAGTTTCATCGCTTTAAGCTCTCCTTTCGGAGGCCAGGACATTAGCTTTAGTCCACTTATTGCGTTAAGCTGAGGTTACCAAACGTTATTAAATATTTTCACTTACCTGAACATCTACTCATTACTTGTTAAGTTTATCATATTGCTGACTGATAATTTTTTCTATTTTATTGAAGCTGAAAATTTTTTTTTCTTGAAAAGCAAATATCACTCGTAACCAGTAAATAAATGTCTGTTATTTCAATTTTGAAACTTATCATCCTTCAATGAAAGTTTAATTTGATCGATACAACTTAAACAGGGATTATTTGTTGCATTACAGACGATTTCCAGAATTAAGCCGACAATTGGAAGACCAACTGTTGTATGCTTAATCCTCTTAGATTAATTGAAGTGTGTACAGTGTTTTTTTTGGCAGTAGTTGACAAAGTTAAAGTATTTTCAGTGAAAGTTCTCGTATACCTCAAAAATAGATGTTCCCACTGTATTTACTCAAAAGCAGATGTAAAGCATTTTACGAGAATTCGCGATTTCATTATTCTTATTTCTTTTGATCATCTTTATTGTGCGAACGAATAGCTAACTTGGAATAGTTTCTATGTAATAAAAGCAACATGCAAATGTTTTTTATGAAATTTGTCAAAATATTATTTTCATGTAAATTGACTGCTCAAAATGTAGTGTTCATTTCTATATTTTGTTTATTGTTTTAGTTTATGATAACTTTTCTCGAATTCTTCATTTAATACTTTTGAATTTGATAGATCAATGCCAATCCCCAATCTTATCCATATTCTGGACATACACACTGTTCACGAAGATGTAATATCTGTCACTGGAGACGGTGAGTAAGATGTTCATTTGTAAGAAAGTCGACGTATGACATACTGATTACTTTAAGGGAAAAAACATATCTAACTGTTCAGACGATTGTGATCACATTGTTTCTTTCTACACATGCTTTATAACCATAACCTTAGGTCAACATATAATTTACTAATACATGTTTTCAGATACACGAAGAGTAAAATTGAGTTGCTTCTTTATCTTGACACGATGAGGTCAAATGAATGATTCTACTCTGGTCCTGTATGCGCGTTTTGGAGACGCAGCATACATCGATGGCGCGAGATTCTAGAGTCCTAGCTAAGGAAGCCTGTTGCCTTGTTTGACACAATGTACGGACATTAAGAGCTCCAACATATAGTCTAGAACGGGGTTTTAGGAGACGATGAATTGTGTTTCATGAACTTGAATCGTTTGGATTAGTGGCGCGAGGTGACAAAGGAATGAGAGAACTGTTGGTCATGGAGATAAAAGAGATGTTAGGGGGTGTAGGAAGGACTTGACGGTGACCGGTTTTTTCTCGTGTGTTTTCACGTGCATGAGGATTGATGTCATTTCCCGGTTGCCCACACCGTGAAAGTGAGTTTCCTTCTTTGACGGGGTGTTTTGATTGTGGAGCTTTCCTTGCTCTTCTTGATAACATTATCAGCAAAAACTTCAGATCGAATTGAAGTCGGTCATTTAATACTTTTCTTCGCTTTCTTGTACTTCAAGTGTGCTTGATTGTGTCTCCGCTCTTCTGAACAACGTTTGTGTGCAGTTGATTTTGTGAGTTCTTAGGTTTTTGCTACTATAGTTGAGAATTAGGTCTGTGTGGGCTTCACAAAATACGTCCAGCTCAGAAAACGAAAATCGACCGCAATCATCCACTTGAGCTACAAAATTTCTCCACCATCCCAATATGAACTATTGGCTTTCTTTTGTAAATTTTAATCACATATAAGCAGAAGTTGGTCAGAATCTTCTTTAATGTAATGAAAACATTCTGCTGAAAGACTAAGCTTATTCAAATGTCCAGTTTCCAGTAGAACAATTACTCCCTAAATACTATGTTATGTGTTGTTTATAATGTGTGACATGTTTGGATTTCTAGTCAGTATTTGAAGCGTATGAATGATATGATTCAATCGCAAATATATTGACTTCAATGTGTCTCAAAGTCATGAGTATGAAATATTTGGTATATTTAGTTATTTACTGTGGATTTAAACTGTGTACGTAGTGGTGTGTATTTATTCTTCTTGACATTTGCTATGAATAACACTTTATAAGATAACTGAGTGGTTCAAATGAACCCACTTATTATCTCACTTTGAATCAATCATTTTATCCAACAAATTTCACCAGCATTATCTTGTATAATGGATCCATAAAAAGTCTAGTCATTTAATATCTTTTGAACACATTGTTTAAACTTAACTACAGATGAAATATAAACCTATTAAATGCAGTCACTCAGTTACTTAAAACAACATAAAACCTGGTTTTCGTCTTCTGTACATAGATACATCATTCACCGTACATTTAGAGAATCCGAAACCACGTATACCAAAGAAACTTAACAGATAATATGGTCCTAAACTCCAGCGTTCTAAAGTCATTTACTCTTGGTTGAACTGTTTCAAGTGGTAAATATTCATGTAGCGGGGTCCGAGACAACTATATTGTTCTGTATTGTGCCTTGACCTTGAAGACATTGCTTGTGTATGTTAGGACGGCCGAGTGAACAATCCTGAAGTTGGACGTATTACACAATGTGAATATGGTAGATCGGTAAAGGATATTGTGCCAATTCACTGATTTTAGTTGTTAGGAGGAGGGTTGGGCATCCTGTAGAAAACTAACTTGCTAATAACAGCTAACTAGAAAAATAAATCAAACCATTTAAAATCTGCCCTCAGAGCTGGAAGGTACATGCAGCGTTCGCACAATATGGGAGACCGAGAGAGTCACTCAATTTGCTGCGGAAATGAAAAGCTGCAACCTGGTGGAACTTGGAATCAGTGAAACAACATTGGATACAGGCTGGGCTAAAAAGACTAGCTTCAGAAGAGATGCTGTTATTCTCTGGGCATGAAGAAACCTATGTCTCACTTACACACGGAGTTGTACTGACGCTGTCCAGAAAATTACAAAAAGCACCTATAGGATGAAAATCTTGTAGACCCAGGATCATCGAAGCATCCTTCACAAAGAAAGAAGGGGATTGGATAAGACATCGAATCATTTGATTTACTGTGATTCTTGTTTTGTTTAACATTCTTTTTAATTCAGTGTGTTGTTTGTTCAGCATAACATTTTCTCGTAATAATTTTCTGTAAAACCTATTCCCGTGTTTCCCCCATTTCAGCTACATGTGATATTGACTAATCACTAAGTGCCAGCGTAATGTATGTAGACGAGTGTATTTGGTCATTAAGTTGTTGCCATGTTTTTTGAAAATAAATAAAATCACCATCTGCTATCAGTTTTTGTTTTGTTCGCATCTTGCACATCTCTGTGTTTTCCTATTGCATGTCCAGTTTTTACGATGATTGCATTGCTCAATAATTTTCATTTTCTTATGCATCTATTGAGTGGTTTTTTTTACTACGGATGATACAATTACTACCACTTCTTTGTTTTTACGTTTCTTCATTTGTCCGCAGTGTTGTTGTAAAACAGGGGCTTGAACTGGGAATTTTTTTCTGGGTTCTAATTTGTTTTTCTTTTGACTTAGAATCTAATAGCACAAACGAAAATTTCATATTTTCATCTACAGTAAACCTTTCAATAAAATCGATTGCTATTTGTCAGTTATGATATCGACATGCTTCCCGCTCGGAATTCTTCCTTTAGGACCGAGTGTTTGTTGCATTTAACACAACTGTTATTGGGACAAGATGTCGATAAGACGGAGTTGGTCTGAAAATTGTGATGTATTTGCGCCATACATTTTGAACAATCTGGTCACACATATGCCTAGATATTGCATAAACGATTGCGTCACATCCTATTGCATTTATTGATTTACATGTTTGTGTGGACACATACATAGAGAGAGGAGTAACCGGACAATACAATCAATAGCTATGAAACATGTGTTTATTTGGCTTCAAAATCACTTAATCTCAAATGATCCGATAAAAATGGGAATTAGCGAACCATGTTCATCAATATCAAAACACAATTGAAACGGGGCATAGAATTTACATCAATACAGCTTGTAAAACATTGTATAGACTGTGTTATCGAAATTTTGGCTACTCGCGAATTCAAACTCCACTTATGTGCACAAAAACAATTCGTCGTAACCTTGAATTTGCCCTTGTAATGTTTAAGACTTTCTTTGGACTATAGTAGTGCAACTATTTCCTATTCTCTCCATACTATGTTAATTTTCTCTCCTTAATTTACAATCAACACCTTTATGTTTATTTGAACTCATATTTAATTTAATTTTCACACAAAATACCGTTTCACATATACGTGTGACCAGGTTGTTCGAAATGTACAGCATAATAGCATCATATTTTTTTAAGATCAACTCCGTCTTCTTACTCTTCTATCAAAATTTATAAGAGGGATTAATTACTTTCAACAACCATTGTTAAACATGATAATGACGTACTTGAGTTCTTACCAGATTGACGCATTTTTAGTTGTTGATCTTTTTTATTGTCTGGGTTTTGTGCTCATTAGTAAAGAAAAACAAATGCATTTAATGAAAAGTAACAATTACAGTTACAACATTTAAATCTCTGTTATTTTAGATCTGAGCCTTATTTGGTGACTTTACCTTCACAACCTCTGGATACGTTGAAGTTAGAAGAACTTCTCAATCAACCGTACTGTTCGTATTGCTTCAAAGATATGCCCTGTACTTCTGATATACTTTTATCCCACTCTTGTAATTCTCATGATTCATATGATAATACCTCTCTCAAGAAAACTTTTGATGATAAAAATATCTGCCTGGCTTGTTCAGAAAAGCAAACTAAAGATAATAATTCCAACGATACTTTTTTGTCAAACAACTGTTTACATCATAACAGCAACATGCACTCAATTACTTCGTGCAATAAAACTCAATGCAATTTAATTTCATCTGCTAAAAATGAACACCACAATAACACTATTGCTAATAATGTCATTACAGAAAAAATGGACTTCGATTTTAAGTGTAACCCCTATACACCATTTTCTATATCAGAGCAGAGTGTCTGCAAGCAGCTAACTGGTTCTCCTGGTCGTTCTAGCGCAGTTTCTGTCTCTCACTGTGTTCGACGACGTAAGCGTTTACCGAGTAGCTGGTCCGCTATTAGTCCAACAGTGACAAACAACGGAGATACGTCAGGTAATATAAGATTTGTCATCAAATTTGTTTAATATCATTATTAATGTTTTCTTTCATCAACATTAAGAAATGGTGAAAAGAAATATATTTTGGTGTTAGCTCACTCTTTTGTCTCATCTTTAGCTTACTTCGAAACGCGACTATTTCTTATAAATACACTTTTCAACGGTCAAGACTTCATATTTGGCACTATTTTGCAGTGAAATTAATAAGGTTCATATCTGACGATTATCAACCTTTGTCACGTAGACTTTACCCTCTCTTTTATTGTCATTATACTAACATGGAGAATATTTTTTCCTTCATCATACCACAAATCTTCTCTTATTTATCTATTTAAAGTAATTTGCTATTTCGTACTTGAATCTTGCTCACAACATTCTCTTATTAGCGCTCATAATGACTTTAACTCAAAGCATCTGATACTACTTAGAATCGATATGGTAAAAGCCGAATTCATATCTGTATATGATGGTCAATTGATTATTAAAAATATGCACAACGTTCGGTTAACAAACTGCTAATAAAAAAACGCCAGATATATACTTTTTTCATTATCGAGTTTACCGTTTGTTGGTTAAATCAAGCCAACATGAATATACAAACGGTAAGAGATATTATAAATTGTTACGTAGGAGAGATATCGTTTTAAATTTTTATACATTGTATCTAGTGATACTAGTTTTGCCATAAATTCAGTTTAATATTCCAAGTCACATTCGTAAAACCGTCGATTTATTCACAATCTAGCTTTTATAACGATACTTTAGAATATGATTAAATTATCAAACTTTGCATAATTTATTTCACTGAGAGATTTATCTTTTGCTTTTCAAGCGAATGTTACTCATTGTAACATTCTTCCCATCCGTAGACGTCGAACGGAATTGAATCAGTGTTTATCCAATGGGAATAGCTCACGACACGCTTATGTTTCATCTTTAACGACACCAACGGTTATCCCAGGAAGTCAATATGCTAGAACTCGAAAACATACTACGAGTACATGCGAAAGCACAACTTATTGCAAAGACTCAGGCAATTCACATAGTCTCCATTGTTCTACAACCACAAACAAACAGGATAGTATCAAGTCTTCATTAGTCTCTCTATCACCTTCTGCCACACCACTTTGGGCAGACGCACCTACATATGCTAAACCGAAAACTGGGAAACATTATGTCTCCAGAGAAGCGATTCACGCTCTCTGTATTGATCAGCAACATCGACTTTTGTCTGTTTCAGATAATGCGAACGGTTTTGGTAACTGTTCTCAGATGAATTCATCAAACAATATATCCCGTATTGGAAATCACTCAAGTGAATCTGGTAAGGAGTTTACTGTATCATACTTGTTCTATCTGGTCTTCTACTTATTTCCAATATGTAAAAGTAATTTTTAAAAATAAAATTTTGTTGTAGACCTAGTAATACATATGTACTGTTAGCATTTTCGTATACATATTTGAATTGAATAAATTTACCTATCTATATGAAGCATGTAATTATATTATCCGTATTTCAATCTATTTATTAAGCATACGGGAATATTTTCCGATAAATACTCTTAGTATTTACCGAAAATATAGAGGGCGACATTAAGTCCGGGTGCTTTAATAATGTAGCCATTGTAGACCATTATGATACTTTTGACGAAAACCGCTGATTGTCAGTTGCCAGTTCATTTCCAATCGACAGAAGTGATGTCATATTTTGCTATACCATTCAGATTTCATCAGTCAGAAAGTACAGTGTATTCATTAGGTTGCATGATAATGACACCGTACTGCATTGCATTCAATGTTTTATGATTAATAATTGTGAGCCTTACAGTTTATAGGTTTCCGAATATATTACACTTCGACTTAAACTTCACAAGTATAGTCACCATGTTTACACTGCCCTGAGTGAGTCTAATCCACCAGCCATACAAATTCACATTAATTCCTCCTCTTATGCTACTATATTTTTCAGATCACTATTTTACTGTTCAAAATTAAAAACATAAGTGGGGTATATGTCTTACTAAATTCACTTGGTACGAATTCAGTTTTACTGGATGTACACTTGACTTAAATCCTAACCACTGATTGATTTTAAAATTAAGTTTTATGCGTTAAAGGTATTACCAATGATTAACTCATGTTACCCTTTACTGATGTCTCACTGTGCACTTAATGTTTAATGTCTATCAGAAATACACTAGTTAATGAAAAAGTAGCTAATCAATTTCATATTCGTTATTTGTTTGGAGGAAGTATATTTGATTTCGTGCCATTACAAATAAAAACTAAAATAAAGCGTAGTAGTTAGAAAACTTAAAATAATAAGCTAGTCTCCTGTTGGTTTCTTTTTCAGGCATATGCCATGAGTCACTGTACTTTACATCAAATGACGTTCAAAAATTTACACTAAGAGTTTTCAACTTGTAACTGTAAGCTAGACAACAGTTTCATAAGCGTAATATCTTACCCTTTCTTTTAGGTAGCAGGTTAACAGGCCTGACAGGGGCATCTGATGGAAATGCAACTTTTCAGCATAAACAGCAGCTGTCAAACGACTCTGTTCAATATAAATCATCAGCTTTTTATCCTACAACGACAAATTTATCAGATTTTAATTTGTTGTCACAGACTACATCCAATCATGTTGTGCCGTCTCAAAGTGATAAATCATTACCAACTCTTTCTGGGTAAGTATATCACAAGTATTTTCTTAAGTTGGTCAGAAATTATTTAATAGGGTTCATCAATATAATGTGTTATGCAATGACAGTTTTTCTTAGAATAATGTTATTGTTTCTTTTATATATTTTCTCATTCATTCATATGGTTATTTTCTTCATGAAACAGTCTACAATTACAAGTTAAATTGACCAGATATCTTCGTTGTTTAGTTTCTTTGATTTGCATCTACTTCCATATGGTGATATATACTATTCAGTGTTCCTTAAGTTCCACCTTCAGGATATCTTTCTTATCCTTGAAGCTTGATATCGCACACCCACAATGAGAACTTGCTTAAATATTTGAGCTACCTGTGTTCCTAAAATCAAAATACTTCAACAAGTTACCTCCTTTCGTCTATTTTAACGCGGAAATTATAGCTGTTAATTGCATGATCTATTTAGGGTCGTATATAAAAAGTGTACGAGCTATCGTTTCACTTGTTACAAAAACGTACAATCGGAGACATCGCAGTGACTGGTAATCTGCTGAAAAAGGAATGATCGTTAATAAGAAAGATTTCAATTACTGAATTGCTTACTTCCAACTGTTAATCACTAATTGTTGTATTATACATATAATATTAATTAAAGCCATTATTATTGTTGTTATTATTATTACTAACATAGTAAATATTATCAAATTACTCTCTATGAAAACCTCAGTGTCTAAACTCAGCCTTCAATTAAAATACAAAGGCTGGTATTTGTCTGAGATTATGCACTGAATGCAACTCCTCAAATCAAAGTTTGCTTATCAATTAACAAGTATGTGTTATTAGCAATTTTGGCATTTGACGTCACTATAAAAATTTACCCAACGACCATATATAATCCGCTACAGTTTCTTTGACTTGTGTACATTGTCAGTTATTTATTGACACACGGACAATATCTCACAATATCTCACTCAAATTCAATGATTTGTGTGGTGCCTAGATATTTAGGTTTTTATTTGAACCAATAATTATGTATTTAAATAAATGAATCAAATATTTATTGTCTTACTATGAAAAAAGTAATGAACACTAATGTAGCTTCTCAAATGTATGACTCAGATAGTTACTACATCTTATCGCCCGTTCGATATTTATTTTCTTAATAAAAGGTTTCATTCTAAAGGGAAGTAGCACCAAGCTATTATACCTCGTAATTTGGGTCCAGTTAGAGCATACGATTTTTACGGATCTTAAGACAACCGTCAATTCTCTGAAATTCGACGATTGCAATTCACTCACAACACATCAACACCTTGCAGTTAACACAGAAAGGCGACTTGCAAGAAACTTGATACTCGAGAAGAGGACAAACAATACATGCGAATTCGATTTTCCTTATATATATATATATATATATATATATATATATATATATATTTACGTGAATGTTATTAACTCTCCTTTCAAAGAGATATTTATCTCTGTAAGGATTTCTAATTATATTGTATAATTATCATATTACTAAATATAACATTTCTTAATTCTGTCAAAATATTTTCCAATTTCTCTTTAGACCCTATATTAATATGTTCCCAAATACCCTTCATGGTGAATTACAACCATTGTCTGAAAAACATCAATCGATCCCTGTTTCATCTACTTCGACGCAACCTATTCAAAATTATAGTGTCAAGAATAAACAGCAAGATGTTAATCAAATAGCTAACAATATTAGTAATACCTTCGAATTACCAGTGGGTACAGACATTATCTTTGAAAATCCCGAACGTTATGTGAATTTATTAGGTTTACAGAAAAGTGGTTTCACAGTTTTAAATCACTCAGATGCAACTGTATATTATATCAATTTTTCACCAAGTAATTTTGAACGTAAATGTTTTGCGGACTCAACCTCTGCTCAATTATCAATGTGAGTCTTTGTTTTACTTCGTATTTGAGTAACAACATTTTATTCTGCTTAGTTAAAAGGTACAAGATAGATGATGAATTTTCAAGTGATAAATATATTAGAGTTTATCTCTTTCAGTGTTAAACATTTTCAAGTAACAGCTTTTGTTGACTAAAACTTTGAACCTATTGATTATGAGTAGTTAGTTCAAGAACTAAAATTAAATCCAATACAGTTTTCTCGTAAATTAGAATTGATAAACAACCACTGTTTAAGTATTCCAATATATATATATATATATATATATATATATATATATATATATATATATATATATATAAATCAGTAGAAAGTGAACTGATATACAGTGATGCGACATCATTTGTTTTAGTAAGGCTTCGACAAAACCATGTAAGTTAGCAAAATAAAAATCAATAATGGGATAATGTTTTTACTTTATTCATACCCGACCGAAGCTGCTACCTTGACGTGGTGGTCGGGCTTGCCTATCGTGATGACCCAACCGAGCTATACTGGCTGGAACACATGTTCCTGCAGGTCCTACCATGCCAGGCAGGTCGATTGGAGAACGATGAGACTAAAAGCAGCTACCCAAGGTCTGAGGGCGAAGTCGTACTGCTGACTGCAGAGGGGTGTGACAGCAGTAAGGTGTTTCCCTCGGACAACCAGCATCTGCAGCGATGCTGCCTTCTCACAAGGAAGGAAGGGTTAGAAAAGGTCGGCCCTAAAAATGTCACACCTCCCCTACCTCACGGATTTCCGTCTCCTTGGGTAAGGGTGCCCACTAAGGGCCTTTAAGAACGGAGCTAGTCCTCTAAATACCTCTCATAAAAAGGCCGTGCGTGACCGGCCTCAAGCAGTTGTCCCTTGGACTCTGCGGTCACGCACCAACACTAATCCATCTTCCTTTTCAGGTTCGTCAAGAAACAACCTTCCACGGTGTGGGCAGCCGGGAAGTGATAACCGCCCTCATACCCGCAACGGCACACGAGACAAAATTGTTCAAAATCAAATCCTTCCTACATTCCCTAATACCTCTCTTATCTCCACAACTAACTCTTCTCACATTCATTTATTACAGTGCACAGCTAATGCAAACGATGCGAGTTTGCGAAACGTCGTTCCTGGTCTCCTTAAACCCCGTTCCAAACTACATGTTGGAGCATTCAATGTACGGACATTGTGTCAAATAGGGCAACAGGCATCATTAGCTAGGACTTTAGAATCTCGTTCCATCGATGTGTGCTGCATCTCGGAAACGCGCATACAGGATCCGAGTAGCATCACTCATTTGACCTCACCATGTCAAGATAAAGAAGCAGCTCGATTTACACTTCGTGTATCCGGTAGCCCTGATGCTGCTTCTAGGGGCCTCGCCGGTGTAGGTATAGCATTGAGTCGTAGGGCAGAACAATCTCTCCTTGACTGGATCCCTGTAGATAGTCGCTTGTGCGCCGTCCGACTGAACGGGACAGTAAGGACTCGGAAAGATAGGGACACTCGCCGTTGCCTCTTCGTCATATCAGCCTACGCCCCCACTGACTGCAGCCCAGATGATGTGAAAGATGAGTTTTACAGAAAGCTTTCGGACCTCCTCCAAAAAGTTAAGCGCTCTGATATAGTTATAATGGCTGGTGACTTCAATGCACAAGTAGGTAGACTAAGTGAAAATGAAAGACACCTAGGTGGATGTTACGGTCTCGCGGCTCAAAGAACAGACAATGGCGACCGTCTGTTGCAACTGTGCTCAGATAACCAACTATTTCTAGCAAACACTAATTTTAAGCATAAGGAAAAACACCTTTTGACCTGGCGACCCCCGAAGTCGTCTCAACGTTGGACACAACTAGATCATATCGCCATCAGCCACCGGTGGAGGGGTTCGATAGAGGACTGTCGCTCGTTCTGGGGCACATGTTTAGATTCAGATCATGCCCTAGTGCGAGCACGTATTTGTTTGAGGCTTGCTGGACGTAGGAAAGACACCGTAAGGAAGCCTCTTAGGGCTTTACTTGATGATAATCAAGCTAAGAAAATATTTCAGGAGGAACTAGAAAAACAGTTGGGCGATCATGCAAGTGATTCCCATCCGGAGTCAGGTTGGAACGATATCAAGAAGGCTGTGGAAACAGCAGTGATATCTGCTAGCAAGGTAAACCATAAGGCTAGGATGAAGCCGTGGATTTCAGTCGCATCCACCGAACTGATGGATGCACGAAAACGCATCCCACCTGACTCTGAACATGATGAAGAGCGTACTCAACTTAGGCGCAGACTTATAAAAAGCCTACGTAACGACCGTGAACAGTGGTGGGTGGCGAAAGCAAAAGCGATGGAAAAGGCAGCGGCGATAGGCAACACTAGACAACTTTTCCGCCTTATCAAGGAAACCGGTATTAGGAACCCGAATGTAAGTGAGACTATCTCGGAAAAGGATGGTCTTATTATCCATTCTCAATCTAGGAGGCTGGACCGATGGGCAGAACACTTTAGGGATCAGTTCAACTGGCCTTCAGCCACACTTCGGTTGCCCACGATCTCCAGTCATCCTGAATGGCAAATCGATATAAGTCCTCCCAGTTTACATGAAGTTGAGAAAGCTATAGGAAATCTAAGGGGAGGTAGAGCGGCAGGTCCCGACAGGCTTACCCCTGAGATGTTTAAGGATGGTGGTCCAGTTTTAACGGTTAGACTGACTGAGATCCTAGGTAGAATCTGGGAAATGGACGTAATCCCATCTGACTGGTCTCAGTCGCTAATTGTCCCAATCTACAAGAAAGGACAGAAGTCCTCTTGTGACAATCACAGGGGAATAAGTTTAACTAATATAGTTTCTAAATTGTTAGCCTCGATTATACTTAGACGTCTAACTAGAGCTCGTGAAGAGCAGACTCGAGAAAACCAGGCTGGTTTTCGACCTGGACGTGGTTGTATAGACCACATCTTCACACTACGACAGGTCCTGGAACACAGACACACATTTAGACGTCCGACAATAGTCGTGTTCCTGGACCTTAAGGCGGCATTCGACTCAGTGGATCGTGAGGTTCTGTGGCAGTGTCTGTCATTGAAAGGTGTACCAAAGAAGTACATTAACCTTATACAAGCACTCTACTCGAACACCACTGGTCGGGTGAGAGCATATGGCGAACTGTCATCTGAATTCTCTACATCAAGTGGTGTCCGCCAGGGCTGTCCACTCTCTCCATTCTTGTTCAACTTTGTCGTAGACATCCTCTTAGAGTTAACATTAAGCTCGTCAGATTTTTCAGGGGTTGACCTTCTACCAGGAAAGTCGCTTACTGATCTAGAATATGCCAATGACATAGTTCTATTCGGTGAAGACGCTGACAAAATGCAGAGTCTTCTGACTACCATAAGCAACAATGCGAGCATGTTCGGGATGCGGTTTTCCCCCTCGAAATGCAAAATGTTGCTTCAAGACTGGGTTGCTTCGGCACCTGAACTAGTGATAGGGAGTGAAGTAGTCGAGCGTGTAGATCACTTCACTTATCTAGGGAGTCTCATCAGTGCTGACGGTCTGGTGACTGACGAAATCTCAGCTCGGATACAGAAGGCTCGATTGGCTTTTGCCAACCTGCGTCACTTATGGCGTAGGCGTGATATCCGTTCGCTAACCAAAGGGCGGGTGTACTGCGCAGCAGTTCGTTCCGTTCTCTTATATGGCTGTGAAACATGGCCGTTAAGAGTAGATGTTCGTAGGTTACTAGTATTCGATCATAGATGTTTAAGAAGCATTGCTCGTATATCGTGGGACAGCCGAGTAAGCAATGCTGTCGTTAGGAAACGAGTACTAGGTAAGGATGGCAGATCAATCGATGAAGTGGTGAAACTTCATCAGTTGAGGTGGTTGGGACATGTGTTACGTATGCCTAACCACCGACTGCCTCGACGAGCTATGTTTTGTGGTGTAGGAGTAGGTTGGAAGAAAGCTAGGGGCGGCCAAACCAAAACATGGCAGAAATCCATGAAGTCATTGACAAGTGGACTGAGTCATGTTGGTAGATGTAGACTACCTGGTTGGGGTCCGCGAGACGAAAGTCATCAATGGTTAGAGACCTTGAACGACATGGCTCAAAATCGTTTGCAATGGCGCAGGTGCATCCACTCTTTGAGCTCTCTCAAATCCTAATCTTCTGGATTAGCCAGCACCTATACCTTTGTCTTTCTAACCTTATCTCACTGAATTATATTTTTTGAATAATATCTTAAACCCTAGTCTTCTTTATTATAACATTAATACCTCTACCATCTTTATCACCATGGGATTTGATTTGACACTTGCGTCTCTGTGCTAATAATGTGGTATGGCAACATGAACTTATGTACATACGTACGACGTTCTACGTTGCAACTGACTGACTGACTGACTGACTTTATTCATAAACCCATTAAATAGTACATATGAAATAGATAAATGATTTTACATAAGTAAACGAATACCAGAAACCTATTTTGTATAACAGTATTTGAATCATACACAACATGTCATACAACATAATGACATGAACTAACTCAAAAGATTATTAAAAGTTTATTACCAATTAGTGATCAAAAGTTACCATCCTATAAAGTGAATCATTGGAGGTAGAAAGGATTTATGTAGTGAATCAGGTTACTTACCAACGATCACAAATTGTATTCATATCAAATGATTTCAATCAGCTCTCTTAGAAATCAATCCTTCTGATAGAAAGAAGTGCCATGGATGTGAATTCTTGTTAATGCATGTGTAACTGGTTGGTGTCCATACTAAATAAATTTAATTTGATAATGTTGTCAATAGAAATGGTTAGTTCAAGTTGGAACTCAAAAGTTTCGACTATCTTCACAAATTTTTAGCTTAGAAAAATAATTCAAATGGTGTATTTTTGTTTGATTGTACTTTTTATCAGATATTCCTGCTTTTAGGCCTTCGTTATCCTGTCGGTCTTTTAGAAAACTATATCAGTGTAAGAATTATTATGTATATGAATCCATATTTGGCGTTAATAAAATGTTTTAGAGCATATAAATTAACACAATACTTTGCTTTTTATTTGTTACCTAGTTCTGATTCCTCTCTAGCGCCACGTCTTCCAGCGTCAATACCTATTCTTTCGGGTTCTCTTCTGGAAAAACCACCGACTCCACAGAGGCTAATGATATCTACAAATAATCTTACTTGCATTAATAACTTATCTATTTCCAAAACACCACAACTACATTACGCTCATCTTACTCTATCTGACAGAGTAAATAGTTCAACAACTAATATATGTCAACAAAAAAAACTGAGTGACCAAATGACTGATGATGACAATAGTTCCGAGAATAAGATCAGTCTTCACTCGTCTCAATCCTTACAGTGTGCATTATCTTCTGATCCAAACCATTCTGAAACTAGGCTTCTGGATCATAACTGTTACCTAGTTGACAATAACTGTGATGGCTGTTCCTCACAAGGATTAAATTATGTAACTATAGATATGAGACAGACTAAAGCACTTTCTGAATTAGGGCAAGAATTGCGCATCAGTGCTGGATTAGTGTGTAACGCTGGTTATCATATACCATGGTCAGGATGTATTCTTCGTGATCAGAACTGTAATGATCTGAAAACTAGTAGTAAATCCACAGTGTTACGCAAACATTTCACGATTCCATGCAACCTCCCCAGTTATTTTGCCAGAAAAAAAGATGATGTAAGTGTGTATTTTTCATATTTTGAGTGAAATTTTTTCACAAAATACCTTTTTGCGATAAGATACAAATAGATCTTCTATTTAGAGTATCCATTTTCGAGGCGTTGTGGTTTCTAAGCTCATCTCCAGGTGAAAAGAATATGTAGGCCTAGCCAAATGTTAACAGCTAAATAGAAATAAGAGTGTTTGGAATACATGAACACACAACTCGCACATCATGAATAAATCCCGCGAAGAACAACTAAAAATTATACGAAATAAGTTATAAAACTATAATCCCTAAAAGATGTTATCCTAGATCTAAGTATTCTTTACAATTCAGTTACAAGCATACTTAAAAAACTCTGTAAAACTTCGGTCCCTTATGTTTCTTCGCGTCGCCTGTTTGCAAAAAATAATTGTATGCATTCCTTATAGTCACAAGTTCAGTGTATCGTAAGCTCTATGTACTCATCCATATTTCTATTGTCTCAAAAATCAACTGCTTGTATTAACTGATTCATCCGATACGTTGAAAGCCGACTAAATATTATAACAGCTTGTAATAATAATATTTGTATTACATTAAATTCGGATGATTACACTATCATTGGCTATGATAACAATAATCGAGTATTATATTTATTCCATAATGTAATGATACTCTGTACAGATGCGAAACATTTCTCATTTACCATAGTCATGCTTCAAATTCGCCACAGTGGAAATTTACTAATTGTGTATAATATATTTTCGGTGTTTGACTATTTTCTCAGGCAATACAGCTTGATATTATTAGCGAAATTCCTAAAATTATTTTAACAACATTTTCCACTTAGTAAACTTCACACTGTTTTATTAGTAAGGATACATAATCGATCAGTTAAACATTATAAACACAAAGCCCTGTACAAATGTGTTTTGGTCCAAGTTACCACAGAATGTAAGCATGATGAGATGAAATTGACAACAGAGATCGAAAGAAAGTATTAGCAATGACAGTAAGAAAGACTCGACATTGAGAGTATGGTTCAGAAAGACAGCGTATAAAGATATGTATGAAGTAATACTGAAGTCCAAGCTCAGAAGCAAGACAAAGAGTAAATGGAATCGAGCTATGTCACCCAAAGTCTCCAGTCACTGATTGCAGTTATCACATGAAGCTCCTCCCAACCGGGTAGTCTGATACATACGTACATAAGGTTTGCTTTCTTTTGTTTCAGACGGTTCATGCGTTAACAAACTTTTCTGAAAACTCACAAGGAAAGAAAGAAAACCGTGAAAATATTGCCTCTCTGACCAATCGAGTTTTTAAGCGTTTAATCCATTCTATTCATCTTCCACATCACAATCAAAACTGACATTATGGCAAAATGGCCTAAAGCCTGTCCAGTCCAACTGCTTCTATCTACGTATGTATCTCTTCTAGTAAGTGCTGTAATTGTTTTTATACTCTAATCAGCCAAAAAGTTGTACCAAACGACGTCTGTTTAATAAGAAGATCCATTTAATATCAATTAATAATAAACTATTTAACATGACCATTGTGTGCAGAAACATGCTATTTTTGTAACATATCATACATATGTGTATATTTCTTTATCGGCCTTTTTATATTAAAGATATTTTTGTTACCTTTCGTGCATTCATTCATATGTACATTTTCTTTATTAAACTATTTCATTTTTTAGAAGTATCAGTCGAAACTTTATTTTTTGTTCTGATTGGTTGACTACTTGCTGAAGTCAAGTTAAAACTCAGCTTAAAATTCAATGTTTCATAGTTACTCAGATTCTGTATTCGAGGGTTGGATTAACTAGAACCTAAATCAGTTCGAGGTTTAGCAATAAACTTCAGTAACTTAACTACTGACTATTGAATTCCAGAGCGATTTGGGTACCCTCAAAAAAGGTTCTCCTATAGTAATATGAAGGAGTTTACATATATCTTCAAATATAACTAATTTGCAAAATACCCACACAATTTATTATTTGACTGAATGTACTGGTATAAAATTCGCGAAATCTATGTTCGAAATGAATAATCGTAGTGTTTAAGTCATCTTTTTCTTCGGTCCTTTCATTTTGCATACGCCTTTATGATCGACCGAAAAATGCTTAACGAAAATTCGAAAGTTGATGTTCACTGATACATATATAGTATGACAACTGTTTCAAACAAGTAGGTTACGAGTATCATTCCACAATGATTTCCGATGGTCAGTGGAGAAACACATTGTCTAGAATCCTACTGTACAACCAATTCCTGAATAGGTCAACTAGACTCCCACCTTTTCATGGGGTAACATGTCTTTGGTACTATGAATGACAAATTGTTATTGAATTTGAAAAATTACGGTATTTATTGAAGGTAAACTCTTCATTAGATGTTCAAAGAACCACGTTTTTGATTGGTCTTAGAGGCAATGGGATAGATAGTAAATTGAAAAACTCTCAAACTCAGGAAAATTTTATTCCTCCTTTTGATGCTCACCTTTACTAATATATACCTTTTTGATGATCGTCATTTTTCCCGCGCCGTTATTAGTGTGCTCTTTGTTTCGATACAGAAGTAGTAGTTGGACAACCCTATATAAGCTGCTTGCTGTTGTGAATTGAGTTGGATATTTTTTCATCTTGAACTATTGGGGAAACCTAATACAAAATGGTATCGATGTCAACTGGATAGACTGGACAACTAATATATGTAGCAATAATCCATCTTGCGATTGGAAAAGTGATGTATTTTAGGGAAAATATATTTGTAAAGTCCTCAGAAGAATTAATTTGTAGTTAAGTTTATTGAACCACTTATCTAATATTTAAAGATCAATAATTAAAGAATTTTGTTAAATTGATCAATTGTCACTGAATGCAAGATTACATTGAATTGATCGGTACAAGTGAAAACACAGTGAAATCTAATGAACGGAGTTCAATCAACAGCGACTTAAAACTTTGTACGTACGTACGTCAGTTCAAGTTGCCATACCACATTAGCCCAGAGATGCAATTTTCAGTTCAAATCCCATAGTATAAGTTGTGGTAAAAGTATTAGCAGTAATCGGAGAGATTAGGGTTCGAATCTAGTGAAATAAACTTAAAAAGAAAAAGATGAAGGTGATAAGGGACTCTGAAGGTTAGGATTTGACAGAACACAAAGAATGGATGCACCTGCACCATTTCAAACGGTTTTGAGCCATGTCATCCATGGTCTCTAACCATCGATTACTATCATCTCGCGAACCCCAACCAGGTAGTCGACACCTAACAACATGACTTAGTCCTGTTGTCAGTGGCTTCATGGATTTGTGCCATGTTTTGTTCTGGCCGCTCCTAGCTTTCCTTCAACCTATTCTTCAGTGAACGGAGTTCACTAGTAATAAATTATCACAACGAAACGCGTTGATAGTCAACCGTAAGAAAACGACTTTAAATGGATAAGCAAATTTCAAAATGTAATTTCTTCCTCATATTCTGTTTCAGAGGATAATATATCTCTAACACTTACTGATTATTTTTATTTTTTCCCATTCTCTTTTTGCGTTTGAAAATGTTACTTTTTTATCGGTATGTTGCCGTTAGTTTGGTGGATTTCCGCACCCATTTACAAGGTCATTGCACATGTATTTAATTGCGTGTGTTGGACACTTAGATGTATGAACTATTGGTATCCTAATGAATGATGTTATAGTTGGTTCATACTTTAGATAATCGACCATGTCTAGAAGTCACTCCTTTTGAAATAATGTACAGCTTGAAGCTAGTTGCTCGACTGAATTAAGCATCTAAATTCCCAAGTCTAGACTTCGACTAGTATTTAAACTTCCTGATTTAAAAATGGTTGGGAAAAATATAATATCAAAATATAGCAGACGTTCTTACTTAATTTATACTTCAAAATCTAGATATTGTTGTTGAACAAGTCGATTGGGAAATAGGATAGCGATATGTAATGCAATGACGACAAATAACGTGTTAATTCTGAGAAATATTTTGAATTTGAAAGTGGAATAAATGAACTCAACTTTAAACAGCATTAAAACTTATGAATAAAACTGTATTTTCAAATGGATACAAAAGATTGAAGAATATAAGTAGCATGTACAAAACTTTTTTTATATGATACAATATGATAAGTAAATAAGTACATCAAATCATATTGCACACAGAAAATAAATTAAATAGATTCATGTAGCGTATCACCAATAATCTTTCCGATCGATTACGTATTCATCCAATGTGAAAACCAATCAATTTTCGTTGTCCATGCACCAGAATAAGCTTCATTAAATTTCTGATGAAAATAGGCGAGCGCTTCTTGTTCATTATCAATTTCGACAGCTAAAGTTTTTCTTACATGTTCCAAATCACACACTGAAGTCAACTCGGGTAATCCAGAAGGTAACATCATAGCTAATAATGTTAATATGAGATTTGAATGTTTACGTAAAAGTAGATAAGCTTTGCCACATAAATCAGTGAATTCTTGAAAATATGTATTACCGTATATTCCTCCAACAGTACTATGGATGACCGATGGTGGAGTATTAGTTGCTGTCGTAATTGACCCAGCATCAGGATTACCACGTGCTATTACTGTAATAAAATCTTTTGTCAAAACAAATGGTACACGTTCACGAGTGAAACCAAATTTCTTCTTACGATTATCTAAAATATGCCCAAAATCAATGTGAAACAATCGGCCAGTTGAATCAACCATTATATTGTCTGGATGTCTATCTCGAATTCCTAAAATAAATGTAGCAACGCAGTAACCAGCACATGACATAGTAAATGTACGTATCATTCGTTCATAGGCAGAACTATCACCTAATGGTGAGTGGTTTTGCTGTCTTGCTTTTTGTTTAGAATGTTGCATTAACCATTTATATAGCTGTGATGAGTCAATTTGTAAAGCGGAACGTAAACGTTCTCCTTGTATAGACATAACTGTACGTGAATCACGTACTGCTTCAATTATTCCCATTTCATAACCTGTTGCAAAACAACCATATGATGTTAAACACATATCCATCCCTTCTTCTTTCCATATTCGGTCCATTAACTATAAAATAAACATATAAAAACACGATAAAATACATATTATTTTATTGGAAAGATAATGATAATTTACCTATTTAGCAGTTAATACCCCCCCCCAACCGTTGATCGCGATGATTGTCTGAGTCTTATTTGTTAAGGCATTCGATACAGTAAGAATTCAGCTAGTCAGATGAACAATGCAAAGGATTTACCTGGTATAGTTGAAAAATCGTGCGTAAAATATTTAATATCATCACTCGTCATCGTTTAAATCTATATTTGGCATGAATTGGTCAATCTTACGATATTATATTTGTTCACTGCAACCTAATTATCAATGACTCTTCAATTGACCCAAGTTCGTGATGAAATTACCTTTAGATTGTAAGAAACTTATCAGTATATTTGATCATTTTAACCAAATAACATTGCACTCAATGTCGCATGACTAACTAAACTATATTGCTCTAATGGTATGAATAATCTGCTGATTAATTTTGTTTTTATCATTTTCTGTATTGTAAATTAGATTATGAAACAATGACATTGTTTATGTATAACACGAAAAATGCATTGTATGTGACAATTCTTAACAAACATCGATGCAGTCAATTTTTGTCTGACCAGTAGTAAATAAATCATTATAATTCGATTAAGTATTTTATTAATTCTGTATGCAAATTCATTTGAATAAAATAATAATAAAGAGAAATTCAGCGAAGAATATTGTTTTGGATGAAATTATTCATTCAAGCTATTCTTCTTGAAATGCAGCCTCTTTTTTGATATTTAAAATCACAGATTACTTTATGTTGCAACAATCTCTTTCATCTCATGGAAAGTTTATATTATCTATCAAACAGCTATAAATACGAATGTGTACAGTTTAAGTAGTAAATGTTTTCATCCAAAAGAAAATTTTCTTCATTGAATTCTCTTTATCTTTAGTGAATGACACAAGTTTATTTCCTGATAGTTACAAGTGTATGTCTGTTTTTGTGAACGAAATTGGTCATCCGTATAGATTGTACCATTTCTCAGGAGTTATGTGTTTATTTGAGTATATATCTTGTACATTGTGTTATAAGACTGTAAAGATTATGTCAGTCTTAGTTCAGTGAAATTTCCCAAAAGCCAATTTTAATATTGATATACATTACAAAAATTAAGTACAATAAACTATGTACGCGTAACATGAGAAGAAACCTACTTTAAGTAACTGAAGTGTTAGCATATCTTGACGGAGATCATCACCATGTTTAAATATCAGTTGATAGTTCTTGTGATGAAATTCTGCAAGTCTATCAGGATTTGTCCATACAAGCCATAAGGGTCTTTTTTTAGATCGTTTAACATCACATTTTTTAATTAATAATTCGCCTAAGGTTTCACTTAAACATAATGGAGATGGTAACCATTGAAGATCACTTTGAGTTTCTGTTCGAGACACTTCCTCACGGAAAAGTTCACGTTGTTCATCTTCATTAGTTAATTCTTTTAAACGTGTACTTAAAGCTTCTAAACGATTAAGAGCAGTTACTTGACGGGAAAGTAATATTAACAGTGGTCCACAACCTCGACAAAATGCTTCTAATATTAGACTGAATCGAAGGCGTACATCTGGCAAATGAAGTTCAGAACGTAAATGCCAAAAGAAGCGTAAACCAATTTGCAGTGGATTTTTTAAAGCACGATATAAGATAAAGCGGGTTAATGGATTGTCCAAATAGGTTTCGGCTTTAAGGGCCTAAATAATAAAAGAATTTATTAGTACAAACAAATCCAGATACGAATTTAATCCTATATATATATATATATGCCCCACATAAAATAAATATTTACTGAAATGTCCAGATGACTGTAGATGAAATGTACCCAAGCTAAGAGTGTTGCAAATAGCTTCGAAACATCGATACTCAAATACAAGCTTGCAGTCTACCGAGTTAGATCTTTATTTGCGAAAAATTGAGCTATTCCTACTGCGACTGGGATTAGGATACGTTTGCACAATACAACTCTCAAACTCAGCAGACGTGTGATAATTTGAGCCGCGATATGTGTGTCAGATTCTACGTTGATTATGACAGATGAACTAAGCGGACACTGAATATCTGGATGATCTGATTCTACATACTTGATCTGTAAGTGTGCGTTTCAGACTGATACCACAATATCAACCATATAATGTGCATCAGCACTGCAATATTCAATTGTTTAACTTGACTTTCAAGCTTGACAGTGTAAATCTACTACAGTAGTATGGTCAGTGACACTACTGATTCCGGATGTCGAATACACAGAACTAATCCAAATGGTATGTCGGATAAGTGAATAATAATAGTATATAACACATCAACAGTTTTGGATAAAACCGCTCAGATGTAGACGAGTTTTAAAAATGCATGTAGTTTGGTGATGCAGGTTCCACACTAAAAAGTTATATTCATGTGATTAGCAGTATTTGTAGACCCTATGGTTTAAAACGAATAACAGCCATAAAAATGTGAATGTTTCCAACTGTTTCAAGATCATTAGCCAGGTTAAGAATCCAAAAGTGATTCGGTCTCGAACAAAGGAATCGAATGTTTATCACTAGCATTTCTTGTGAAATAAGTGCGTTCATAGTGTATGGTTAATAGACACCTTTTTATGAAAAGCAATTTTTTCAAGGAACGAAAGACAATTTACTGATTATTGATTTATACTTCAACTAGAATGAACTTAGAAACATTCATAAATTTTGCTCTATTAAAACATTGTAGTTGTTAACAGCATACAGTTCTGATTATTAAATGCTCTGATCTGGCTAAATTTGATATCCACTGATTAGTCCGTTTTCAACCAACCAATTGATCGATATGTTAAAAGATTCACTTATAAACTCTAATGGTTTTAATGGATTCCTATTGTTTGGGTTATTGAAATATAGATTATTCTATCTCAATTCTAATTTTGATTTGATAAAAGTCAAGCGAAGCATTGTTTACAAAGAATAATCGAACAATGATAATATTCTAAAACAAACATTATGCCTTACCTGAACCAACTGTAACAGGTAATCATTTAGTTCAGCATCACTAAGACTATACAAACTATTTACAGCTAATTTACGTAAATACAGGTCAGCTATTCCACTTGCTCCAACTTTTATTCCATTTGGTAAATTAATAAGATTTGAATTACTTCTTGTCAAATCGAATGCACCAAGTAGTCGCAAAGCAATGTCAACACTTAATGGTTGTGGCCATTGATGTATAAGTTTATAGAACTCTGTTAATGTATCACGACCATACCAATTAACAACTTGACATATCCATGGTAATGCTGCAGGTAAATTATTTAAACACCAATAACGACCACGCCATAAATAATCTTTTTCTTGTTCACATAATTCATATAACGGGTCACGACTAACTATTTCACGTAATCTTGACTCTAATATTTTATTTGATAAATTTGTTGTTGCTGAATTAATGGTGTTATTTTGAAGAGATTTATTCAATGCAAATTCTGATGGTATATCTTGACTATGAATTGTTAAATTATTATTTGATTCCATGAATAGACAAGTGTCTACATCACCTTCAATTTCATTTGTACAAAATGTATAATCTACTTTTCTACTCTTAACATCCTTATCATCCTCATTATTATCATCATCATTATTGCGCGATTTCATTGAATCATTGTCTGAATAGGATTGGGAAGAAGAATGAAAATTTTTATTATGATATGCATTAATATAACAATTAACTGTTGGTCGACGAATACGACCTTGGGTTGGATTATGAATTTTGATCTGCAAAAAAAAGGTTAAAGTAAGAAGAAAACTAAGTAATAAGTTACAATAATGAGCTAATTTAATTTACAATAACACTATAACTAATTTAAGTTTTATGATCGGCATGTTCGGTTCGATGCGTTTTAAAAAAAAATATCATGGACATCTGTATTACAAATCAATAGCAATTGGAAAACCTCAAGTGGTTAAGTTGACGCTGTTGACTTTTCCTGTGGCTCTCACGCTTGTTGAGATCTTTTGTTGGTATCTTGTATCACATAGTTGTCCTATGTTTCCTCTTGCAGCTATTCCCGCTGTCGTGGCTAGGTTTTCTACATATTTTCGTTTATTAGCTTCGATGCTCCTCCTCACTTGCTTGTTTGCTTCTGTGTATTCAGCTTGTGCCTTCGGTTTTTCTGCTCTCGTTCAGCTGATATTGATTACTGCCTTCTCGTTCTGCGTTTTTCGAATCTTATCCAAAATATCCACAGAGACCCATTCCTTGTGATGATATTTCTTGTGGCCCTTAACTTCGTGGCATGTTGAAGTTGTTGCTTCGTTGATCCCTTTTTAGTTGTTCTCCATCGTCGTTTGCTCTTCATAGAACAGATCGTGAAATGATTGGAACTTATTGCTGGTAGTTAGCTTAAATTCGTAGAGTTTGCCAGTACTCGGAAGAAAAACTGTATTGAAAGTTTGTGATGCTGTTCGCCCTGTTTTCTAGTGCTTTTTTAATTTCACTTCACCTTGGCTACCACTAAGTGATGATGAGGCAAAAGGCTGCCGCGTACGAAGAATGCATATTTAGAAGCTTGGTACTCAAGGTCGATCGGCAATCAACAACCACATGCACATTATCAACAAATTAGAAAAATCATAGATAACCAGAAGATCAAGAACCGAATCAAAGGGGATAACATAAAAAAAGACAGACAATGACAAGTAAAAGGTCAATAACAACGAATTATACCGACGTCAACAGGACAATCTACGAGTCAAACGTGGAAATATTCGAATACTTCACTTCCACCTGAAATTTATGCTGAAGATGTTGTTCATAAGAACAATGAAAGCTACACAACCAAAACATCCAGCTCAGAAGACGACTCCACCATAAATATAAGTGTTATTTTGTTAGATATATAAGTCTATTCTACTAACCAACTGTCTTATTTTGTGATATCAGTTTAAATGAGTGCTTCAGTGAATCATCTGGTGTTGTGAGTAGTTGTTATTCCGCCACATCGTATATTTGCATATCAGCTACCGATCAGCATTCTTTCATTTTGAAAGTCATAACCTCGTTCAGAAAATCATGAACTAACTTCAGGATAAAAAGAGATTGTTGGAATATCAATCATTTTGGATGAGTGCAAATCAGCATGGGTTCAGTTAAAAGTAGAACTTTGTAAAATACTTATCAATCAGTTGAAATCTGAACACCATTTGCCATCAAAATTCTGTCATAGGTTGGCAGTCACGACTTCCTGAAAATTCTTCGACTTCAAGTTCAAAACCTTAGATTTTAGTTTCAGGATGTTAAGCTATCAAATATGCAAAACAATTGCCACATATTAAACAACTTCACTAGAACCCACTAAGTTGGCGCCTAAAACAGTTCAGGTGCACATGTCGTTATAACTCAAATCATATGACAATGAAGAAAGAAGTTAAATTGAAAATTAATGTCTACTTATCAATCAGAGTATGACAAAGGAAAGTTTGAAAATCAGATTTCAAATATAGTTGTAGTCGATAAACAGAAAAGAAACATGATTTCCATAGAAAACTGAATCTATAAAACAAGACAAAATGAAAAGCTACTCCGGTTATTAAATCCAAATCCATGGGATTTAATTATATCTATAATCGTAACTGTTTACCACATTTGTTAATCACTATCAATTGAGTTAATGAGGTCATTGAAAGTCGAACTTGAACAGTGTTAAATAAAATAAAAACATCTATCAACGTTCATTTTCTATAACCAGATTCATATAGACATTTAAAATGTGTCATTGTTTCACCATAACAAAGCATAGAATCAATTGAGGAAGTGTGTGTATGAAAAAAAAAAGGTAATGTTATTTCACATACACATGTACAATGCTTTTTTTGTGATTTGCGTGTAATAACGAGAAAATGAAACTTCTTCTTTTTTGTTTTTTTACAGAACAAGAAATAGCTAGCAATTAATACACATACATTACATACACCGCATAGATTGTTTTTCTTCTTATAAATAAGTGTATACCATAATTCTTTGAAATTTCACAAAAAATACATGGGGTTTAAATAATTGATTTAGTGAAAATTTCTGTTTGTACATACATACATACATAAAACGCATAAATAAAAATACATACTATAAATGTCTGCTTTAACTAAAGTGTTTCTATACTGTATTAAAATTTAATATCAGATATTATTCTGTTAATTAATTGCAATTTAACGTCAGTAGTATTGACTGATTTATTTAATTCAATTTTACACATAATAAAAAGACACGCCTTTCTAGTTTGTTTTTTTTTTCAAGAAGGAGACAGTTGGATTTATTTATAATCAACTTAGTCATAGAGTTGTTTGTTGGATAAACAAGTAAAAACAGTGGATATATGAAGCATTAAAGAAGAAAAAAAAAGAAACCAGCATTTAGAATAAAATTCAACTGATCAAGTTATGTATTTTGAAGGATATTCTGAAAGATTTTCACTATATATTATAATACTGTAGAAATAATTTAGATTTATATTTATTAACTCCAAGAAACGATATTAAGATACAACACAAAAACTGATAAAAGGTTTTGAAATTTTAGCAAAGTTTTGAGAATTTACAACATTACTTTAAAGTGTTCTGCTTCGAGGAAAGAGGAAGGAAGTGAACCACGTCAGCTCAACTTGAAAGAAGCTATTCGTTGAAATATATATGTTATTATGATGTAACAAATTATCACACATTCCTACATTATTTGCTTTTTAAGTTAGTTTTATATCTACCATGAAAATCATTTATTTGCATACTTTATGGTTAAACAAAAATTATAATTACAGATAGTTAAAGGAGATACATATAAACGACTATCCTAAGCTATAAGAACATATGTTCTAATCTCGTCTAGTTTGAAAATGTCAAAAGGTATGAATTCTGAAGAATTTTGATAAATTATCGTTAAGATGACTTCAAGTTATCTAGTTTTTGTTGACAAATGTTAACCTTTTCTCTGTAACTAATAACCCAGAGGACGTTTTTACTTTCATATTTATGCCTGACCTTCCCTGTTTTTTTGACTTTTTGTTACCACTTTTAGTTTAGTAATTTTATTGTGTTCCAAACTCATGATCTGTTTGTATACATAGATAATTCCTCTACTTCCGTTTTATATTAACTGAATATTAAACTTTTTTCCGAACTTCTGCTTTATTCTTAGGTCCCATCATTTGCGGGTTTTTTGGGAAGCATTATATACGTCGATCCCCGTATATGCCAGTGTGTAACAGACTCTCTTCGTATTATAATAATCTTAATCGTCTATTATTGAGAAACATCGTAGACACAACTGATGATATAGTTTAAACTTTGCGAAAGAAAATTATTCCTGTTGACTAAACTGCCAATAAATGCATAAAATACAGTCTAATGTTGATTTCATGAAAACACTAAGTAAATAAATAACATGTAAATGGAACAGTTTTTTTTTTACCTGTACTGATAATTCAGGGTTGGGGTTACCGAGTACAGTACCACATGGATGAAGACTTTCATCTGCCGTCTGAACTAAAGACGGTGGCCATAAATTTAAAGTAATTTCATCCGAGATCATGAAACCATTGTAATCAAATAAATTGATATTACCCCAGCCATATAGGTATTCACACTAAAATAAAACGAAAAATATCAAAAGAAAATGATAGAAATGTATTTAGAATTTAATTTCATATCTCGATAGTTGACAACATACTTGATTAAATATTATTTTTAATGGAAACTAACTACAAAGAACATAAATTTCTGTATCAACACACTGAGAACTGGTACCGACAATACAATATCTATAAACCGTCTAAGCAACTATATTAAAAAGTAATGTCGAGTGTAGTAGGCTAACATCACTGAACTAATACGACCGATTTGATTGATATGAGAACAAGAACTGACTGTACTAACAACATACAAATCGATGGTAAATACAGTTAGTCTTACAAAACCTTATACCACATTGAGCTTACAGAATATTGGACGATGCTATCAGTCGGGCGTTACTGTGAAAAATAATTATTTTCCATAAGTACATTTTAAATTAATCTAGCATTACAACGTAAAATGATTTGGTAACTATTAATGATCTTTTCAAAGGCAGAATAGACTGCCCATTAATATTATTAAAACCATATAACAGCATTAATCCCCAATCTGGAGTGGAAAATTTTCCACTTCATATGTCAGTACATCGCATGACCTTATGTATGCTACTATTTAACGATAACTATCCATTCTATCTTTGTAGATCTCAAACAACTGGCTTCAATCTTTTTATACTTTACACTATTTCTATCAGTGTGTTTTTCGAAATGACACCAAACAAAATAAAGTGTGTTTTTTTTACAACAACATCAACAAACGGAAGAAATTTTTTTTAAAAACATTTTTTGTTTACTTTTGATTTTGATAGCATAAGTTATTAATTAGTGTAACTTACAAATCTCACATTTTTTCGATCGACAATTTTTTTGACTCGTATAAGAGCTACGCAAATGCGAGTAGCGATAGGTAGATCAGCTAAAAGAACATGAAAATTGAGCCATTCGCGCCATGTTAGATAGTTTCCCGGTCTTTCCTTAGTTGTCTAAAAATAACAAAGTAAACTACGTTTCCATAAAAGCCTAAATTTTTGTAAAGATAACGTTAATTGAAAATAATGAGACATAAATACCGAATAAATGGTAATGCAAACCAGTAACCAAATAGAAATAACTGCATGGGGGTTCGAATCACATTTTTAGATGAGCATTGGTCATAAAATCTAAAATAAACGGAATGCGTCGAGTTTAAACTACAACAGTCGAAATGTCTGTGTTGCTTTAATCAGCAAATTTCTAATAAACCGGTGATCCTTCAATACATGTATAAATTAGCTGTTATGAAATTTTTACAGAGTTTACGGTTAGTAAATATTTCGAGTCAGTTGAGTCATATATACATATCGAAACATAACTATACATATAGATCAAGAGAATGTTTATTTTCCCGAAATGTTAAGCTCTAAATTCGTATACGGCATATTCTGAAAAAATGTATCAAGATTACTGAAGAAGGGATTTTCATATGTCTAATTGGTTTTTGGTACACATTCGAGATCCAAAAGCCTATAGATTGAATAATGACAATACTTGAGCAAACACTACTACTCTAAAATCTCTTTATTTAATGCCAAAAGAACAAAACTTAGTAATAAAGGATTCATTTGAAAACAATTTTTATTGTTATAGAGTAGATCATTGCCAGCAATTCAAAAATATTAATTTGATGAGTGATACAGTTAATACGTTAAAATAAGACCGAATCAAATTACATTTGCTATTTGGTAAATAATTATATAATATGGCGAAATAGTAAATGCTACTAAACCAGCTAATATTCATCTCATTTTTTATCTGATCAAATCTTTTGCGAATATGTCTTTAACAATTAAAATATTATAGAGATATAAGCTATTCCGTTTTAGAGAAGTAAATCCGAATTCCAATATGGTAAAGTAAAATATACTCAATGAAGAGTACATAACTAATGGCCACTAACAAATAGAGTTGAGATGTTGTGACTAAACATAACATGAAACTATTTGCACAAACATTTCAACTGTCAACTAAAGAAAAGAAACAATAAACTAATAAAAGCACAATTTATCTAGTTTAGTTCATCATATAGTATTGGTTTGTGATAAGTTAACAAAGTCAAAACTATGTGAAAATCTCACTGCTTTAGAAGATTTTTTGAACTAATGAGCCCTAAAGGAAGGATTTAATGCATTAAGCAAATACATCAGATTTATTCGAATTGATATGCTTAGTTTATGGAGAGAGTCATTAGTTAGTATTTATTAGTATTTACACAACATCCATGTTTAAGAATAATTCCGGTCGTATTTTGATTATTATCTACTTTTGAATTTAGTTAAAACTTAAAAAAAAGATGCAAACAGTTGGTAAAAATCAATACACCTATCGTTGAATGCACTCGGTCAAGTAGAATAAAGAAATTAAGAACATGTTTTAATTCATTATGGAACGTATTTTCTTCAACAACCAACCAGCTTAAAAGTTATACGCTACGATACCCTTGTTTATAATACAGATATATCTACCTATTTCATCATTTGCAACTTCTCTGGCTTAGGAATATTTCGATAGGAGAGATTCAAATACCATTACTGTTGAATTCTTCAACATCTGAAAACTAATCACAAATATTCTCTATCAAAAAAGGTTTCAGCAATTGTCCAGCTAAGATCCGTACGTGGTTTAAACTAAGAAAATATATGAATCGTACGTAAAAGTACGTTGAAAAACAAAGGTGTGAAACAGGCACTTATTTCATTCTAAAATGTAGGAAGCCAGAAACAAAGTGGAAATAAATATTCATGACAAATGGTGAATATAAGTCACAATTATAACCAATGACTAAATCATTTTAACATAAGATTATCAAAAAGTTTTCATTACCTTCAGAAGATGTTTTAGACCATTTGGCATCTTAATCCACAGTGCAACTATTAAGAGGCTTTAGTAGTAGTTTGAAGTATTTATTCAACTTTTTATAACTAATCGGTTCTATTTACGTTATAATTAGTTAGCTGGGGGTCATTATACTATCAAAGGTAATGGATATGTCTTACTGGCATTAGCAATCGACTTTTAAATAGTTGATCCAAATCGAATGACACATAGTATGTAATGTAATTTATAAACTAGTGTGCATGAGTGTGTGCATTCAGCGACAACAAGTGGCTAATATTTATTAATCGTCATACAGTGTAAATCGTCTATCAAAAAATAACATACCTTACGATGTTACACAAAGTAAAGACGAGATCAGAAAACGTAAAAACCGAGTGAAGTAGTGGATTTATTAAAGACTGATTTATAAAAAAAATACTAATGATTGATTTAAATCAACCAATACTTCAGAGCTTAACTAATTTAATTAATTGTTTATACCATAAATACTAAGACAATATATTAATTATCAATTGTTTGCACAGAAATACCATATGATTTCGGCAAATCCAAACATTTTTATCTCTCTTCTTTTTAACAGAGCTAATTATTCATACCTTAAAAATTTATTTATAGTTCCATTTTTTTCGTTTTGTTGAAAGATGTAGCAACTTAGTACAGTGTGATTATTTCGCTAAAATAATTCACTGGGATACATTCTACAGAATTAATGCCAATAGCACTTTCGTGAGAGGAGAACGTACCAAAATGGAAAGTTACAATACAATTAAGTTATGAGGCCACTCAAAAGTCAATTCTAAGAAGCATGGCAAAGGAGAAGTGAATGACAGGAAGTAAACTTTGAAAATACACCTTCTGTATACACAATACTGTTAGTGGATAGTGCAAAAGATTAATCGTTCAAAACTTTACTATTGATTCAATAGTTTTGCAGAGCAAACAATAATTCGTTTCGTTCAATCTAGGAAAATGCTATCAAGACTATAATATATGGACATCTGATAATTTTAGAATTGGGACCTAGAAAAATTGAATGATAGTTTTTTTACAAAGTAAAAGTATGCTTTAAAACTATTGAATATATACATGATCACCTTACTTGACATTCAATTAAAAACTGGCTACCATGAAATATCCCCACTCGTACAACATAACTTCCATCTAAAGCAGCTCCACCAGATGCACTCGTATGTTGCACTACATTTAAGTTAGGATTTGATTGATGTATTGAAGAGGATGGAAAAGAAGCTGTTGATAATGAGAGAGAGGTTGTGGAAGAATAATTTGAATTTGTAATATTTTCGACAAGAAATTGTGCTGAACAAACTTGTACACTTAAAAATCCACTTAGTTCCCAAAGTGATACAATATTTTGATGTTTAGGAGTGAGTGCATATTGAGATTTTGATTTCTTTTGCCTACTTTCAACATTCCTTGAAGAACTGTCTTCAGATGAAAGAATTGTACAAGCACTACCAATATCATCAAAAGCTGGTACATCACCATCTTCGTTGAGATCAACAAAAGACTGATAATCAATAAAATTGTCTTCAATGTTATCCGTGCATTGATCATCTTCGTATTTATCGAATTTGTCATGATTTATTAAAAAATTTTCTAACTGTTGATATAAATCAACGGAATTGTTATTGTTTTCGGAGTTATTGGTATAGTTATTTGTTGTGGACTTTGAAGAGATTATCCAATTCTGATGATTATGATTCAGTTGACAAATGTGATTTTTAGTATATTCATTAAGACAATTATGCAAACTTTGTTTAATGTCATTCTTTAATATTGGACTTAAACAAGGATATTCATAATGTTCAATACATTGTTGTATATATTCATATTGAATGAGTAATTCATTCAAATCGAACAGATAAGCTTGTGAACAACAGACTTTCAATAAGTAATTTGATGCTTCTGGAAGACCATAATCTACTTTAACTTTACAATCTTGTTTAGCCAGTTCAGCTTGTGCACGCAAAATTTCATTTAAAGCATTAAATACAGTAGCCTTTTTATCCAATTCAATGACAACATGACATTTTTCCGGCGGGTCTTTACCATCTAATACCCATGCTGTGATTTTAAGATGAGTTTGCTTTTGGAGAAGAACTTTTAGTGATTGGCTTAATTCACGTTTACCAGCTGAAGTTAAATAACGGATCAAACCATCTGATCCAGTCTGATTCAGTGCATTTGTATGCATATTAGCTACGCGTAATAAACGTAAACGCGCCCATTTTACTTCCGGGTTCGTTCTACAAGCACGTACGATATCTGTATGTGGTATACCTGTGCAACTAGAATATTGAAAATAGTAGAAATAAAATTTTTCAACTATATTATACGATTTTTAACTAACCACACTTAATCAAAAAACCACATACCGTCGTTGCAGAACAGGGCTATTATTCATGTGTTGTAGGTGGATGAGAAAAAATTTCGACTTTCAAACAATTAGTTAGAATGCTTGAAATGCAGTCCAAATATTTCGGTTTAGGCAGCCGCCTAAGAATCACTAGTCGTCATAAAAAAGATGTAGCTAAAAATTTAACTTATTTGTAGTCTTTTACACAACCGTATGCTTACGAATAAATTTTCTGTAGTAGAGAACCGACTTTTTCGGTATTCTTTTCAAACTTAAAAACTCTCAAGCAGATTTTTGGTAATTGAGTTAAAAACCACCAGTTTAAAATATCAATAAGCACTTTTGCTTCTCCGGACCTGATGAAGTGTGAAAATCTTATCAATGCATTCCCACACATGCTCCAGTCAAGTATCTATTAAACAGGAACCCTATAAATTAGGAGACTAATAGGACAGCTGAATCACCCGCGGTTATTACACAATAATTCTTATCCCTTTCAATAAAATTACATTAACGACAGATATTTATCTATTGGATTTATTTTTGACTCCATAACCCTAAGTTTTTGGCTGGATTACTGAAAAAAACGTTTAGACGCTGCTTTTCCAACTTCAACTTTATCGGAGTTTTCCAACTCTATCTCTAGTTAAATGCCGAATATTAATTTCTTGTTCATGTCCCTCCCTCTATTGAATGGTAAGAGTTCAGTATCCCGAAAAATGTAACTAAATATATAGATATATTCCAACTTCTTGGAAAAAGAAAACATTTATTGACCAATGATATGTATATTCATTCATATACATTCAAGGTGACTGAATTAATAAGAAACTAATGAGATCCACAACTCCGTCAGCACTCACGGATCTCATGTTTGATATTCAAAATCGGTTAGTCACAGCAAGTAATAAACTTTCCCCACTACTGGATTTCATAATGACTTGCGATTTACTTAACTAATTAGCTGCTAAACCATACTAAATTATACTAGTAATACGTAAATTAGTAACTGTGAAAACTCTATATGTATAAAAGGAATGGCTCTTCGTATATCAGCACAACAGTTCACATCATGAATATCAGTTAATATGCATACAGTCAACTGTAGTTAAATGATTGGAGGGATTGTTGAGTTACACTGGAATTATGAATCGATCAACATTAGAAGTCAGGAGATTAAACATTCGCGCACGAGACCAAAGGTCCTATGTTTGATTTACGCTTGTGGGGTCGTAAATGCGCACTACTGGAATGAAACGGCCATCTGGTGCTACCAGTTTATCGATGGTGGTCTAACAAAAATCAGTTCATGATTCCAATGAAATTTAACTGTGATGTTGATAGCAAAAATAATGCTTGCTAACTTGAAACGTTTTTCAAATTTCATCCGAGTTAAATCATAACTGAAATTCAGTTATTTATTTTCAACTACTTATGAGTAGCCTCATTTGTTAATCATCATTCGCTTTATTCGTTAGTGAAACTTCAACTTGGTTTTGCCTACTTGATCACAGACATGCACTTCTGATTCCCTTTTAAATTAAGTCTATAATAATTTTAATAAATACATAGCTGATAAAAAAGCCTTGAAATCAGGTGGATTTATTTTACTCTCCAAATATTATTGTACTTGGTCTGAAAAAAAATGACCAGAGAAATATGTTCAACTGAGGGGTTTGCAACATCTATAGTAGGATTTCTAGCCAAACCACTTTCCCATTATTATTGCATAACTAAAAAATTTTTACTATGGAGTAAGAAGAAGCGTGTTAAATAAAGACATTACAATATTTTGAAGAATCAGGTGAAAGAAAGCCTCATAATTAACAAATATGTTAAACGATAAGAAAGCAAAAAACATTTCACTCGACATTAATTTAAATGAATAAAACTAAATAAAACCGGAGCATGGATGCTACCTGAGTCTATTTTTAACCACGACTGATGACGTCTAAACCTGCTGAGTTATACAGCTTTTAGGATACCCATCTAGAGAGCCATAATGATGCGAGCCGATAAGACTTTCCTTGGTCCCCTGGTCTCATGCTGTGACCTAAATGAATCTATGCTTGCCTCCCATTACTAGTGTCAGTAAATAATGAATAATATGGAAACTCCTAAGCTAGTCTGTATGAAACGTGACCAATGTCTTTTAAGACGGTAGAACTGTTTTCAATATGCTTGAACACACGTTCCATGGCCATAGGATTATTAATACGGTGCTTCAATCTGATATTACGAATTACTTAGAAGCAGGACCTGAACATCTTCAATACTGAGTCTATGTTTCACGACTACTTATGCAGATGCATCTTACATCCAACTTATAAGTAACTAAAACTGGAATAAGTTTCTACGGCTTTTATTTGTTTCCCTCTAATTCCTATTATAACATGCAATGATAAGGGTTATAGTATAACATTTGAGATAGTAAATAATTAATAGAAAATTTAGTTTTTACTTTTACAAAACAAAAATAATTACCTGGAGATTGCAGCATCCTGATTATTGATTTTCAATAAAGTAATCTCTCTTGCAGCTTCAGTAACACGTAAGTAAGGTAGAAGAAGAGGGATTTCATGAAGTCGAAGATTTAAATTATAAAATTCTTCTTCGTCACCAGTTTCGCGATTAACACCAATAAATATATAATCATTCTTCGACTGCAATATATCGAATAATGGTAATTTAATTGCGGAAATCCAAAGCTGCACTTTGATTTCTTCTAACGTTGATTCTGAACTCACCTAATAAATCATACACACACAATAAAATCGTTTTATATTTTTAGCTGATTTTTCGAGTGTTAGTCTGTGGAAACCTTGAAAATTCAAAGAAAGGTGGTAACTACACTATCTTTAAGTATGGTTATGCCGATCGAACATTCAGCCAAAATCATGCAAAACTGATTATATAGTATTGTTTTACCGGTTGGTGACGCTACACTACACAAAAAGGAAACAGTCAGAGGATAAACAAGGCAGCTGGGAGAAACTAATAAAATAAAAATATCAGCACACTCCATTTGCACAGAAATATGATTCCAGTTTAATCACTAGATGATTACAACTCTCGAAATCAGTCAGGTACAACGTAGAAATTCGTACGTACGTACGTAAGTACATCAGTTCATGTTGCCATACCACATTAGCACAGAGATGCCAATGTCAATCCAAACCCCACAGTGATAGATGTAGTAGAAGTATTAGCAGTAATGGAGATTGGAATTCGGAGAAAGTATCCAACAACGATTTTGGGCCATGTCATTTAAGGTCTCTAACGATCGGGTACTTTCGTTTCGCGGACCTCAACCAGGTAGCCTACATCTACCAACATGACTCAGTCCACTTGTCAGTGACTTCATGGATTTCTGCCATGTTCTGGTTTGGCCGCCCCTAGCTTTCTTCCAACCTACTCCTACATCACAAAACACAGCTCCACGAGGCAGTCGGTGGTTGGGCATTCGTAAAACATGTCCCAACCACCTTAACTGATGAAGTTTCAATACTTCATCCATTGATTTTCCATCCTTACCTAATACCCGTTTCATAATAAAAGCATTGATTACTCAGTTGTCCCAGGATAAACCAGCAATGCTTCGAAGACATCTCTCATCAAATACCAGTAACTTAAAAATGTAATTTAGACTTACAAGTCATGTTTCCTCTCCGATTACTTCTAATACCCTTACTAACTCTTCTTCTATTGGATTTGAATTGACAATTACATCTCTGTGCTGATGTGGTATGGCGACATGAACTGATGTACTTACGTACGAAGTTCTACGTTGCAACTGACTGACTACAAGCCATGTTTCGCGGACATAAAGTAGGACGGAGCGAAGTACTGCAAAGTACACTCGTCCCTCGGTGAGTAAACGGATATCTGGCCTACACGATAAGTGACGCAGTTTGGTGAAAGCCAGTACAGCCTTCTAAATCCGTGCTGAGAATCCGTTACACACGAGGCGTTGATGATCCTCTCGAGGTAAGTGAAGCGGTCAAGACGTTCAACTACTTCACTACCTATCACTAGTTCAGATACCAATGTAAGCCAATCCTAAAGCAACAATTTTGCACTTCGACGGAGAGAATCGCCACCCGAACATAAATGCATAGTTGCGTGGGGTGATCAGAGGACTTTGCATTTCGTCAGAATCTTGACCAAACAGAACTATGTTATTGGTGTATTGTAAGTCAGTAGGCGAATTAAGCTCCTTAAAAAACTTCAAATCCGGAGAAATCAAAAGATGAAAGTGTAATATCTAAAAGCATGTCTATGACGAAATTGAAAAAGAATAGAGAAATGAGACAGCCCTGCTTTGGTACACTTCTCACTAACAGACACTTCCACAAAGCATCACGATCGAGAGTCGAATAACGCCTTGAGATTGAGAAATACTACTAAATGAGTGTCTACGTTCCGGGACCTGACGAAGAATGAATATTTGGTCTATACATCCACGCCCAGGTCTGAAACCAGCCTGGTTTTCTCTAGTCTGCTCTTCACGAGCTCTAGTTAGGCGTTGAAGTATTGTCAAGGCTAGCATTTTGGACACAATATTAGTCAAACCGATTCTTCTGTGATTTTCACGAGAGAACTTTAGTCCTTTCTTATGGACCACTACAGTCAGTGATTGAGACCAGTCAGATTTTGAGCCATGTCGTTCAAGGTCTCTAATCATTGGTGACTTACGTCTCGCGGACCCCAACCTGGTAGCCAACATCTATCAATATGACTCAGTCCACTTGTCAGTGATTTCATGGGTTTAGTCATGGTGATGAAAAAGATGTTATGAGGTATAAGAGATATCTGATTGTGACTAATTTGGTCTCTCATGCTGTTACGGGTATGAGGGCGGATGTCACTTCCCCATTGCCCACACAGTGGAAGGGTGTTTCTTCAGTAACCTGAAAAGGAAGTTGGATCAGAGTTGGTCTTAGTAACTCGGGAGTGTAATCGGAGAGCTATAAGGACAACTGCTTGAGGCCGGTCACGCACACCCTTTTTAGGAAAAGTTTTAAAGTGTTAGCCCAGCTCTTCAACTGGCCTTATCGCCAGTGACGGAAATCTGTGAGGTAATGTGAGGAGTAACATTTTAGGGCCAACGTTTTCTAACACCTTCCTTCCTTATGAGAAGGCAGTATAGCTGCAGATGCTGGTTGTCCGAGGGGAACGCCTTACTGCTATCACAACCCTCTACAATCAGCAGTACGATTTCGCACTCAGACCTTGAGTAGCTGCTTTTAGTCTTACCGTTCTCCAGTCGACCTGCTTGGTATGGCAGGACCTGCAGGAACACATGTACCGGCCAATATGGTTCAGCTAGGTTATCATGATAAACAGGCCCCTCCGCCACGTCAAGGTAGCAGCTACGGTCAGAAAGTCACGGAATAAGGTTGTTTTTCAGATATATAAATCCAAATAGCTCTAGAAATGAAGCTAACTGACCCTGTAATTTAGTTAGAACCGACCTGAATATTTAGACATACCAATCAACACTATTTCATAACTTCATTTTGCTAGCCCAGTTTCCATAAAAGTTAACATGAAGAGCATTTAGAGACTACATGTAGTAGGGCTGAAGGCTTTAGTAATGGGATGATAATTTGGTGTAATTTTTTCAACCAACACAGGAATTCGAAAAAGATCCTAGTCAACAATTATTGACAACCAAGATGAATACTTAATTTTCATTGACCAAATAACTTGGTTAAGATAGTCCATATATATATATATATATATATATATATATATATATATATGGCCATCTCAGCAACTGTGAGAACTACAGAGGCATCACTCTTCTTTCAATACCAAGCGAAGTGTTCAACAGGGTATTGTTCAAAAGAATGAAGGACTTCGTAGACGCCCAACTTCGAGACCAACAGGCTGGATTTCGTAAGGATCGATGGTGTACCGACCAAATTGCTACATTACGGATCATTGTGGAACAATCAATTAAATGGAACTCACCACTCTACATTAAGCATTCGATAGCGTGGACAGGAAAACACTATGGAGGCTTCTTCAACACTACAGTGTGCCTGAGAAGATAGTCAACATCATACGGAATTCTTAGGATGGATCAAACTGCAAAATCGTGCACGGAGGTCAGCTGATAAACTCGTTCGAGGTGAAGACCGATGTCAGGCAAAGTTGTTTACTATCACCCTTTCTCTTTCTTCTGGTGATCGACTTGATTATGAAAATGTCAACGTCTGGAGGGAAGCACGGTATTCAGTGGACAGTTAGGACGCAGCTCGACGATCTGGACTTCGCAGATGACCTGGCTCTTCTATCGCACACGCAACGACAAATGCAAGAGAAGACAACCAGTGTAGCAGCAGCCTCAGCAGCAGCAGTAGGTCTCAACATACATAAAGTGAAAAGTAAGATTCTACGATACAAGACAACATGCGTCAACCAAATCACGTTTGGAGATTCTTCGGAGGACGTTGACACCTTTACATATCTTGGCAGCATCATCGACAACCAAGGTGGATCCGATGCAGATGTGAGGGAGAGGATCGGCAAAGCAAGGGCTGCATTTCTACAGTTGAAAAATATCTGGAACTCCAAACAACTTTCGACCAAAACCAAAATCAGGATTTTCAATACAAATGTGAAGACAGTTCTACTGTATGGAGCGGAAACTTGGAGAACTACAAAAGTCATCATCCAGAAGATACAAGTATTTATGAACAGTTGCCTTCGCAAAATACTTCGGATTCGTTGGCCGGACACTATCAGCAACAACTTACTGTGGGAAATAACAAACCAGATTCCAATGGAGGAGGAAATCAGGAATAAGAGCTGGAAGTGGATAGGACACACACTGCGTAAAGCGGCACACTGCGTCACAAGACAAGCCCTCAGCCGGAACCATCAAGGTTAAAGGGAAAAAGGAAGGCCAAGGAACACATTACGCCAGGAAATAGAGAAAGACATGGGAAGAATGAACAATGACTGGAAAGAACTCGGAAGGGAAGCTCAGGACAGAGTTGGTTGGAGAAAACTGGTGAGCGGCCTATGCTCCACTGGGGCTAACAGGTGTAAGTAAGTAAGTATAAGTAATGTATACATAATTACAGAGAAAACTTACTGTAAGTGGTACTATAATCCCATTAGGCAGGAGAAATTTTATAGTTATGTCTGAACCAACCAGTACGGAGAATGTCCTTTTAAGTTTAGTTGCTGGAGACATAGAGCTAAACAAACGTTTTGTATGTGAATATGAAATTGGAAAGAAAAATATAAAAGCTAAGAAAAAATGTAATTACATCCAATGTCATAAATCATATTCGTTAAATCGATTTACACACATGTACGACCCTTTAGTGCAGTTACTTAGATCAGTGAAGTAACCTATTATTTGGACGTTATTAGGTGAAGAGATGTTTCAGACCCATAGGACAATAGCCAAATACTAAATTTTGTATCTGCTGAAAACAGCTAATTAAGTCGTATGTAAAACATTTACAGAAACAATATATCCCTTACGACAAGTTGGTAAGTAATTGGTACGACTATTCTGTTCACAGTGTTGTCAAAAAATTGATACTACAGTTTTGAGTTTACTTCCGCACATACCTATAGAAATACATATAAATGACCGTACCAGAAAAGTTTATTACATTGAAATAATCAATGGAGTAAATCGCCATATGAAGCAAACTTGTGCAATCACCGAGTATAGGAAGCCGATATTGGAAAATCTCTGCATAATGAAGCAGCCAAAAATAGGTAACACGTGCAAAAATGACAACTGTTAAACGCTATTTAAAACGTAAGTCTACGGCTAATATAATACGTATCATGACGTATTTAAATCCCAGTGTTTTTTCACTAAATATTGGATATGATTCAGTTTAGACAATCGAACCACAGGAAAACTACTTTGCATAATTAAAGTACATTTTTATCCAGCTTAATTTGCAGTTACCTCAAAAAGAAAGCTTTGAGTCTCATCAAAACCCCATAGTTTATTCAACTAAACAAACAAGCTTTGCTCTAAAGCCCTTTCAAATCTTTTCACCGGACTGTGCTTTTCAAAAGACATTACGTGTTTCGATATTTGTATTGTGTCGAATAGAAGGATAGGTTCATCACCTAAAATCCTCTCACTTCTGATCATGTATAAACGGGTTGTACTAAAGGCACACAGAAATGGTCTAAATATGGTTTTCCTGTCAAAATAACTCATCCTCTGTAGCAGCTGAAGTTTTGACAGTAATTTATAAGCCATAATGGTTTGAAAATGGCTAAAAATGACTTCACACAACGACTTATATTCCTGAAGTATGATATACACTCACCAACATGAATCTGGACGAAGCAGAATGGATCCTAATATGTTCAAAGTAAAGAACATAATAATGTCATTGTGAACGGCTATTTATAACAAATGACAGAGATAGATGTTGGACAGTCAGTCAGTCAGTCAGATGCAACGTAGAACTTTGTACATAAGTACATCAATTCATGTTGCCATACCACATCAGCACAGAGAATTAATCGTCAATTCAAATCCAATAGTAGAAGAGGTAGTAAGGGAATTAGAAATAATCGGAGAGGTTAGGATTAGAAGATACTATTCAGGAAGTATGATTCAGTGAGATAAGTTTAGAGAGTCGAAACTAGAGGGGTTGAAGAATCCAGAAGATTAGCATTTGAGAGAACACAGAGAATAAATGCACCGGCGCCATTGCGAACGATTTTGAGCCATGTCATTCAAGATCTCTAACCATCGATTATTATCATCTCGCGGACCCCAACCAGGTAGTCGAAAATTACCGACATGGCTCAGTCCACTCGTCAATGACTTCATGGATTTCTGCCATGTTTTGGTTTGGCCGCCCATAACTTTCTTCCAACCTATTCCTACACTACAAAACAAGGTTCGACGAGGCAGTCGGTGGTTGGGCATATGTGACGCAGGTTCGCAAAAGCCAATCGAGCCTTCTGTGTCCGAGCTGAAATTTCGTCAGTCACCAGGCCATCGGCACTGATGAGACTCCCAAGATAAGTGAAGCGGTCTACACGCTCGACTACTTCACTCCCTATCACTAGTTCAGGTGCCGATGCAACCCAATCTTGAAGCAACATTTTGCATTTCGAGGGGGGAAACCGCATCCCGATGTCTGTGTAAGTATTCTCTCACCGTTGACTTAAGCGATCATGCTGTCTTGTCGTCCACATTTCGGAATTGTAACATAGTGTATTGTCGGTTCCAACTTCACAGAAGTGTGTGGCGAAAACGGGCCGGTTATTAAATACTAACTTACCTATAAAAGAGACATGGTTTATATTTAGGACTATTGAAAAGGACTATTCGAATGACTATTCTAAACTCAATGGAAGGAAACGATCTCTTAGCCTGGGAAAAACACGGTTTTAAGAAAGGCCTTTCATGCTCCATGAGTTTCCCTATTGCTAAAGAAGATTGGACTGCAGCTAAGGATAACGATATTCCAGTAAATGTGATTTTCAACGATCCAAGTAAAGCCTCCAACGGGGTCTGTCACGAACGTCTTAAGTTAAAAATTGGAAGTTTTGGAATCTGATGTGAGAGTTTGGAAACCAGATAAGTTTGTTCCTCGATTATAGGGAACTACGGATACGGGTAAACCCATCTATGCCAAAATGGGAATCTGTGAGAAATATAGTTCCACAAGGTGCTGTACTCGACGTTTATGAGGCCGCATTTGGAATATAGTATTTAAGCAACAAATCCTTGTTCTAAATATGAAGCGGATATGATAAGACGAGTTCAACGAAGAGGGACTAATATGGTTAACGGTCATCCTGACCTATCTTATGAAAACCGACTCCAACACCTCAACCATTCTTCGTTGTCTAACGTAGGTTTAGAGGTAACTCAATAGTGACTTGTTGTATACTGAACGATGATCTTGTCGTTAACATGTCTTATCTCATTCATACATCTAGGGTGATCATCTTAGAGGACATTTTAAGAAATTTGGAACGTCGAGATCAAATCGCTTAGGTCTGGATTTCCGTTTCTCACAGCGAGTATTGAGTAACTGGAATAGTCTTCCAGAACACATGGTATCTGTGCCTTGTGTCGATACATTCAAAGCGAGACTGGGTCTCCATGGTACCATGAATCGTAAGAATTAATACAGGTCGATCAACCTGTCCTTGTAATTGAAGAGTGATAAGATCTGAGCGATATCGCAAATAGGAAATGACCGTCTAGAAGACATAATTACCGGCTAGATTAACTCCTGGTAATATTATTTTGTATTCAATATTGAAACAGAACACGACAGAATGAAATTACTTCAACAGCTGATCCAGTCTCAACCTTGAGAAAATAAATTTAGCGCTACGAAAAGGAGCTACTTACGCTGTACAATTCCTGTCGAGATTCGGGCACTTCAAACATTTTTCGTCTCTTTCAGTGTCACTTATGAGTATCGCACTGCATACTTCGCTAAAAATTATGTATAATATGCAAAAATTGACTATCTACTATCAAAACGTAACCAAGGACTGGTTTCATTTAGTTATACAGCACATCCATCAATACCCTGAACATTCCTAAAAATAGAAGCGCAGTGATCTCAGGATAGACAGCGAATCTCGATGTTTACTAAGAGGGAAAAAATCGGAACTGGGCCATCACTTTTCACAAGCATTTCAAATGGAACGTTGCAGGTCGATCGGAAATAAGTGTAATCCCGGCAGATCAGCTAGCAGTAGGCACAGTCTGTAGTCAGACAACCTAAGAGACTAATAATGTACACCCATATCAAAACGAGATCCTCAACTTATTGAAGAGGATAATGCACCTCAAATGATAGCGGAAAACCAGAACGAAGCTTCTGGCCAACGGATTCGGAGTATTTTGCTTAGACAACTTTTAATGGGTACTCATATCTTCTGCATGATGGCTTTCGTAGTTCCTCACGTTTCCGCTCCATACAGTAGAGCAGTCTTGACATTTGTAATGAAAATTCTGATTTTGTTGATGGTTGATATATGTTTTGAGTTCCAGATGTTGTTTGATTGTAAAAATGCTGGATTTGCTTCCTGTCCACGTCTTCAGTTAGGATTTTAAATCCTCCAAAACCTTTGATTTGGTTGACTCATGTTTTGTTGTATCAAGGACCTTCGTTCTTCCCTTTGTGCATGTTGAGACCTCCTGCTGCAGATAATGCTGCTATTGTGGTCGTTGTCAATTGCATTTGTTGCTGCGTGTGAGACAGACGAGCCAGATCATCTGCAAAGTTCAGATCGTCCAGCTTCATCGTGGCTGGCCCCTGTATGCCGCGCTTCCCATAATCGAGCCGATCACCTCAGAAGGATGAAGCGTGAGTGCAAGTGGCCTTCCCTAACACCGGTCTTCACCTCGAACGAGTCTGTCAGCTGTCCTCCGTGAACGATTTCGCAGTTTCACCCATCACAGGAATTTTGTGTGATGTTTACTACCTTCTCAGGTAGGCCGTGATGTCGTAAAAGTCTCCATAGTATCGTCCTGTCCACGCTATCAAATGCTTTCTCGTAGTCAATGAAGTGGATGTAGAGTTATGAGTTCCATTCAACTGATTGTTCCACAGTGACCCGTTATGTTTCAGTTTGGTCATTACGCGATTGATCCTTACGAAATCCACCCCGTTGATGAGTGGTGCCTCTAAAGTTCTCACACTTGCTGAGTTAGCTTTTCTTCGGTCTTTTGATGAGATATTCCTTTTTCTAGTCTGTTAGTACGTGTTCTGCCTTCTAAATTTTCTTGAAGATAATTTGGAATATTTTTGCAGGTGCTGCTACGTCTGCATTCATTACCTCTGCTGGGTTCAGTTCCGATGCTTTGCCGCTCTTGATTTATCTGGTGGCCATGCTGATCTCTTCATTTGCTGGTGAGCCATCAATAAACAGGATATCCATGGATGCTGCTTCGATATTGGGTGGGTTCACTGGGGTTGGTCGATTCAAGAGTTCCTTAAAGTGCTATAACCACATGATTCTTCAATGTTGCTGACTACTTTGCGTTCCTTGCTTTTTACCGACCATTCTGGTTTACCATATTTTCCAGTGAGCTTCATTGTTGTATCATACAACTGTCTCATGTTTCATTCACAGTCAGCGTTTTTCGCCGTCATTGCTACATCTTCCACATTTTTGCTTTGATGCTCCTCTTCACTTACTTGTTCGCTTCTGTGTAATCACCATGTGCCTAGGTTTCCTCTGCTCTTTTGTTGAACTGACATTGACTGTTGAGTTCTTGTTCTTCCTTTCTTGTCTCTTATTCAGAGTACGTACAGATTTACATTCCTTGTGATGGTAGTTCTTGTGGACCAGAACCTCTTAACATGTTGAAGTGATTACCTCCTTGATCCCTCTCCAATCCTTCTCTACGGTAGTTAGATCTTTGTTGAGTAGATTGTGAAAGGCCTAGAACCTATTTCTGAGGGTTATCCTGAATTCGTTGAATATGTCAGTATTCCGAAGAAAGGCCGTATTAAAATTCTGTGATAATATCCGCCCCGTTGTCCTGTGTTTCTTTAGTTTCGGTTTCACTTCGGCGATTAGTGGTCTGAAGCTATCTTAGTTCCTTTCTTGGTTCTCCCTTCCTCTATGGTCCTTCAGAACTTTTTATCGATACAAATATGGTTAACTTGACTTTGTGTAATTTGATATGGTGGAATCCATATAGCTTTGTGTATATGCTTGTGTGGGAATATTGCGCTGCTAATGTATTAAAGGCACATAGGTTGGGAAATCTCTATGTCGTCCCATGATGTCTTCATACCCGACGTTGTTCATGCCAACCTTGATATTTAAGTATCCCATCAGAATCTTCGAATCTTTAGATGAGCATTTCTTGATGATTGGCTGCAGGCTCTCGTAGAAGTGATGCCTAACATCTTCAGTGTTATTGTTGGTAGACAAATAGCTTAGAATGATGTTCATTTTAACGTCCTCCTTCCATTTTCTGAATGATGCTTTGATGATCCTGGGTCCGTGAGATTCCCATCCTATAAGTTTCTCTTGTGCTTGTTTCAATAGCATCAGTTAAACTCCTTGGGTGTGTAGGGTGCTTTTTATTTCGTGGCCGCAGTGTGACAACAGCTCTACTGAATCTATTCTTACATGTCCAACTTACGTCCAATATGTTACACTGGTTCTAGGCACCTCTAGGTTGACAGTAAGCTAAAACCCTCAGATCACGGCTTACTACTGATCAGTCGCATTTAATGGGTTCAAAACCTAATAATCTTTAAGACGAACATTTGCTTGGTTGAATAATGGAATGTTTACCACATTATATACAACCTTTGTGAGATCCAAACTTTAACGTTTAAACTCCCTCCAAATCGTTACTCGGATACGTCGGAAATATCTTAAACGTCAGCCAAACGTGCCCTTCCGGGACTCTGATGTTTATCATGTAAAGCGAAGCTTAAGTAGCCAGAAAACTTTTTTTATGTCCTATCGTATAAGAAAGATGATCTGATTTAGACGTATGAATAACCGGGAAAGGACTTCAAACCTGACATATGGTCTATTTTTTCTATTATTAAACCAAGGCTACTCAGGTTACATAGAAGACGAATGTGAAACCCAGTGACGAACAAACCACACTGTGAAATACAGGTTTTCATACCCAATACTCGACCCTTGTAACGGTTTAATAAAGACATGTGTATATTTATATACATCGTGCCTGTACCTTTAAATGACCCGGTAAAGAAAAGACTGCCAAGTTGTAGCATTCGTGGTAAATAATTTAAAATGTTCAGTTAAAGCGAAAGGATTTCTCTAGGCAGGAAACTTCTTAAACTGCCTTTAAATTACACGTACCTGTTAAAATTGTACTGCCCTCCATGCATGTGAATGTGTAGTCTTTAAGTCTGTATCGGTATTAATGCATTATTGTGAGGCTCTACCTGCAAGTCACATCACATCCACACTGACTCATTCCATCATGATTACATTGCGTATTAACAGTACAGACCATAGTAGCAGAGACTAATTCAAAGAAGGCCCCAAACAAAAGAAGGGGAAGATCATTACAAATCCAGTCGAACGTATTTAAATGACTGAAGTGACTTGTTTTATTTAACCATATACAGTTGGATTCTAAGTTTGTTGAACTGATCTCTCTTTTGAGACAGTCTGTTACTTTCATCAACAAGTAAACAGAGACTACGTTTGATTTAATATGCCAGTATTAGGCAAAAATTAAGGGTATCAGGGAAATAAAATACTACCTTACAACTGTCGTCTTGACAGGTTGATCGACCTATCTATTATTTCTACGCCATAGATGGACGTGTTTTAAGACTAAATTACCAACTAATCAGATCGGGCTACGATCGAAAACACTGAGCATTAGGGTACAACCTGCAAAGTGAGTTTGCAGCTAGTGACTTCACAAGTACCGCTATCATGAGGTTCACAAGGGAACGGATATTTAAACTGTTAATTGTGTACATAAGAACCCCGTTGGTTAGTTATTTCCATAACTAAATGTAGTTATGCCATAACTAACCAATCAGATTGGTTAAGCGCTCACCATGCTATCTAGTCTAACCGATCTGTAAACTTTCTTTATCATGAATGACCTATCGATTGAAGGAGGTTATTATTTTATTTTATATTGATGTGAATCATGTTTTTTATTCATTTTCAAAGACACGCTATACTGGTCGGTACGTTTGCTCGTCTTACTTGATAATTGTAATTTCCTTATATATTGTACTAATTTAATCGATTTTTGTTTAGAAACAGGTAAAGTTTAAAACCAAGTTGTCCTTCCCTAACTGTAGCTTTACATCTGATTCTCTAATCGCCAGTATCGCGTTTACTGTTTTAGAATCACATCTGTAGGACAAATTAGGTCCTACACTATTCTATTTTCTGCATTTATTGTTATTACTTATTAGGTAGTTGATATCGTTAATTTTGGACTGACGTCAAAGTAATAGACTGAGGAAGTTTCGGTCACAGCTATGATGGATGGCTTTAATTCATCCACTAATACCTCCAGTTTATGGAACTTATTTCCTAGACTACGAGAAACTCCCAAAGGGGCCATCTTATCCTCACAGTTCTTAGAAATGGATGCCACCAGGACCTGAAAACTCGAAAGCACACTAAGCGAAGGTTTTCTTCACCGTTTTATCGACTGGTTTCTGGTTAGGCTGGAGCCGCCTTCTCTTTTTATTCTATCTTCCAGGGAAGAATCAGGTTCGATTCGAATATCGGTATTATCTTGGTTTCGAGCACTATCGAGCACTGTCGTTCGACTCTAGCAAATAAATGATAATCACACCCAACAAAACCAAGCTCTTTCACGGAGCACTGTAGTCAGAGACATCAGAGATGTGTTCGAATTTCTGGTCAAATAGAATTCTTCTTCAACAAACTGTAACGCGTGTACTTTAATGTGAAAGCCACAATGCTTCCTCTACGGAACCTCGGCTGGAAATAGGGTTCTTGTACATCCAACTCAGTCCTACGTATTTTTAAATAGATACGCACTCTATCTTCTCAACATTGTTTTTGATTTGAATGTTAGGAATGATAGCAGTTTAAAATTTTCTGGGCGTATAGCATCTCAGCAATGTCATAATATTATATTATAATAAATCCGCTATAACCATGTTCGAACGTGGTATGCTAGTTTTTAGTAAATGCAGACATAATTCGACGCGAATGAATGTGTTCAAAAAAGTTTCTTCAACGGCATCGTGGGGAATTCCTATGATAATGGTCCACCAAATATTTAGATGAACCTCAGAGACTAATTATAGACTATGACCATATTGTGTTCTCATTACCACCCATACATGTATCATGAAATGGTAGACAAATCCCCCTGCTCCTACTAACAGCAACAGGTTACGCCTTTGAGGTGTTAACCGTGACTTTTCTCTGCTTTTAAATTCCAATCATTATTTTCATATCTTCATAGCAGTTTTAGTTTTTATTTCTAGTAGACAGACAAATTGACAAGCCTGTAGATGCTGATCAACTACTGTCAATTACAAGGAACTCAAACACTATGTATCATTGTGAGTATCTTCTTATTTACGTATTAACAGTTTAACTAATTTTTATTTCCCCAATTCATTAACATGCAAACACCTTGCCTGCTTACCAACTTATCGCTTTACTCATTAATTTTTAACATTATTTCAACTCTTTTTTTTCTCCTTCTCCTCGTTCCAGCTACCTGTCCTTCCTATTTCCAAACTATCTATTGACTGACTCATCTTACAAATCATACCATTCGTTTACTTAAAATCAGTGTGATATGCTTCGTGGATATTCTGTCTGGCGAAGTTATCTGGATGGCTTGTAATATGGAGCTAGTAGAGAAAGTGAATTCCGATAAGGTTTACAAAAAAATTAGAGTAGACTAGAGACCATTATTTACAATCAACCATTAAACGTAAGAGAGCCTAACATCACAAAAGGAGGGAGGGTGGTGTATCTGACCAGCATTCATGACGGTGGGGCGATAACCTCAATCTACCCATGTCTGTGTGGCAGAACATTTTGTTTGCTTACGGCTCCTTACGATATGGCAGGATGTAACAAATCAGTGATATTGATGTTACTTTTCCTTGTTAACCTCGTCTACAACTCATGTCTGTAACCTTGCACTGGTTTTTACTTCCTACCGAGAAATCCTATTACAAGCTGGTCTGGATAACTATACTAAAAAAGAGCTCATTCATAATTTCTTGAGCTGCAGAGTTAAAAAGAAAAAGAATATATAAAACAAAAAATTATATCACTGAGCCTCTTTATTATATTTTGTAAATCAACATTATTACTAACAACTTGGTACTTCTGAATTTCCTCTATTCTTTCGACTAACTTCCTAATAGTTATCTCACCAATAATTTGTCTTCATTAACCTACATAAGTGCAGGTGTACAGTAATGACACTGAAAAAGTCTGAGTAAACATACCTTTGTTTTATCGATAAACGTATTTTCTGTTCCGCTCCTCGTCCCGTCTTCTTTATTCCTCTTTTTTCAGAACCTTATTCCACTCCTCATATATTAGTCTGGATATTTGCAGTAGACTTGGTTACCCTACCCAAGAACATGTAAAATCATTAGCTGATGAATATCAACCATACCTTTGTACATTTACCGCATCAATTCTTGTTATATGCAAACCTATCTCTACCATGAATCGTTTCTCAGTCCATAAGATGATTGTCGTAACGCAACCTTCGTAACTTGCGCCAATTATTCGCATTGAACATTCCATCTTTAAGAACACAATGAATCTTGTGAAATGTTTCAGTAAATGTATACCGTCTTAAAAGAAATATGTTGTTAACCTTAACATTTTGATCTTGCCTGTAAATTGGCATGTCTCTTGTAACATGTTTGTTATTTGAGAATAAATTATTATTATTATTATTATTATTATTATTAATCAACATGAATGTAACCAATTACTCAAGACAAAACTATTTGGATCAAGGACGATTAATAAAACCATATCATGATCAATTATCTATCTTCCAGGCTGATAGTAGTACGGACTTTGGTAAGCAGACCTACATTTTACCTAACCAATTTGATTGACTTCGAATCAATGTGGTCATTCAGAGCACCATTTTCGGCAGGCTTAAGGTTCTTGAATATTAATGCTTTTAATATATGGTTATTATTATCTTTCGACAATCACTCAATTTCTGAAATTAGGGAACAAAATTATCGAATAAATTGCTAATCTTCAGCTGTTCATCAAAATAACCAAGCTCCACACATGAAAGCTCAATACATTTTGTAAAAGGTGACCTCACAGAGCGTGTAGCAACCTCGTCATGGTTATCTTTATCGGTCATTCGTTCTAGTTGATCAACCAGTCCTTACAGATTCCTGATTAGACTGTTGTCCCAAGAATTATAGTGGAAGCGTTAATTAATAGGTCTAATGAAACTCCGCAGCACTTCCCTGTGAGTTCACCAGCTCTTACTGTAGGAACCAAACTGAGGTTCGGGTTAAGGAACAACTTTCAAGGGAGTTTAGATACTCACCTTGCCCAGTTGAAATCCAAAACAAGTGATTTGGGTAAGTAATTGTCCTCAACAATAATACCACTGTTATTCCTTCAATGATAACACAGAGTGTTTGCAGTTCTGTAAGAATGCTCCAATTCATAATGAAACTGCACAATTCCATTCAGTTCAACCGCTGCAAACAACAAAGTAAGAAATCAATATGGCTGTCGCCATAACTAAGCATCAGCTTAAGCAACTTAACGCAGTTCAGAAAGAAACATAGAAACTCAATAACGGCACAAAAATAGAAACTATAATAAAATAAAAACGATATCATCTTAAACTAGAATTAACGGATTTAAAAAATGTACAACTGAAAGAATCAATAAGGAAATGTATGCATGGAGGGATTTTCACAAAAAAAGCCTATCAAAATGGATTTTACAGTTACCTAGATTGACTTAAAATAGTGTTTGATCAGCATCGGGGAACACCAAGTGTTACTGGTAGAAACTCATGGCAAAAAGGATCTCCAACTCAGGTAAAGGTTGTCTGAAAACAGACAAGGCGTGTCAGAAATTTTGAAGATGATTTATCCGACCTTCTATAGATGTACTGTATAAAGATTACCTTTATATGGGTTACTGTAGCTCATCAGTGAATTGTTTTGGATATTATTGCTAATCAAAAATCTAAAATTACATTTGTGTTTTTTTGCTACTTCATTCATTGAGTTACGACAAACATGCCATGTTATTTGGCTCTTGACTAAATTAATTTTAGACTTGGTATGGTTAGTGTAGTGGCTTAAATGTGCTCCTTTTGTATTTGAAAAGATGTGTGGTAAGTGAAAGTGCTATATTTCTTTTGATCAGTTCTGTGATTCATTTATGTTAGAACAAGTCATACGTTAATGAAATGATTTTGTAATTATGAAGTAGGTAAGACTTTATTCTGCTTTGCCAAATACTAGGTTATTGACCAATCTAATGAAATATGATAAGATCCACGGACGTGAAGAAAAGTCTATACCTTTAAACGTTGCTTCAACAAGTTTTAATTTAGGTTTGAATTATAACTTCTTACACCTTTGTTTTATCCATGAATATCTTCTGTTCCGCTTCTTGCCCCTTTCTATTTATTTCTCTTTGTGAGTATCTTATTCTAACCATTAAATATTAATGTGCATGTTTCCCAAAGACTTGGTTACTTTACCCAGAAGCATGTAAATTTAGGATCTAACGAATACCGATAAGATCTTTTCATGTTTACTGTAGAATCCATATCAAGACTGTATTTTGGGAAAATCCCTCCCTGTACATATTTGTAACATGTTCTTCTTCACAAGTGAGGCTAAGCTTACTCTCTTCAAAATCTGTATAAGGCCCACACTTGAATATTGTTCGCTCATATTTTCAAACATGAATATCATGGACAAAATGCGAGTAGAAAATGTACAAAGAAGCTTCACCCGGCGAATGCTCGGATTGAGCCATAACCTCGACTACACAGAAAGATGCAAGCATCTTTCCCTAGAACCTCTATGGCGCCGTCGTCTCAAAAACAACCTAGTGCTCCTCTATAAACTAATAAATGGTCTTTCGTTCGTAAAATACCGTCCAATTATGAACCGCGGCACTACTTACAGACTTAGAAACAACGCATATACACTATCAACGGCAAAACACAAGAAATCATTGCGTTGTAATTTCTTTGTAATACGGTACAGTCTATTGGGGAACAGGTTACCAATTACTATCCGTATTTATGACACAATCACTAAGTTCGAAAAACTAGTCATGCTGTTGCTAGACTCTAAAGAGATATACCGACTATTCTCGGAACTCACACAAAGTCCCCAGGCACTCTTTTATGGTCCACCAAATATTTAGATGAACCTCGGAAACGAATTATAGACTATGAACACATAGTGTTCTCATTACCACCCATACATGTATCATGAAATGATAGACGAATCCCCCTGCTCCTACTAACAGTAATAGGTTACGCCTTTGAAGTGTTACCCTTGACTTTTCTCTGAATTTAAATTCCGATTATTATTTTCATATCTTCAAAGCAGTTTTAGTTTTTATTTCTAGTAGACAGACAAATTGACAAGCCTGTAGATGCTGTTCAACTACTGTCAACTACAAGGAACTCAAACACCGTGTATCATTGTGAGTATCTTCTTATTTAAGTATTAACAGTTTAACTAATTTTTATTTCCCCAATTCATTAACATGCAAACACCTTGTCGGCTTACCAACTTATCGCTTTACTCATTAATTTTTAACATTATTTCAACTCTTTCACTTTCTCCTCGTTCCAGCTCCCTGTCCTTCCTATTTCCAAACTACCCATTAACTGATTCATCTTACAAATTATACCATTCGTTTACTTAAAATCAGTGTGATATGCTATGTGGATATATTATCTGGCAAAGTTGTCTGGATTGCTTGTAATGTTGGAGCTAGTAGAGAATGTTAATTCCGATAAGGTGTACAAAAAAAATTGAGAGTAGACTAGAGACCATTATTTACAATTAACCATTAAACGTAAGAGAGCCTAACATCACAAAAGGAGGGAGGGTGGTGTATCTGACCAGCATTCATGACGGTGGGGCGATAACCTCAATCTACCCATGTCTGTGTGGCAGAACATTTTGTTTGCTTACGGCTCCTTACGATATAGCAGGATGTAACAAATCAGTGATATTTATGTTACTTTTCCTAGTTAACCTCGTCTACAACCCATGTCTGTAACCTTACACTGGTTTTTACTTCCTACCGAGAAATCCTATTACAAGCTGGTCTGGACAACTATACTAAAAAAGAGCTCATTCATAACTTCTTGAGCCGCAGAGTTAAAAATAAAAAGAATAAATAAAACCAAAAAATTATATCACTGATCCTCTTTATTATATTTTGTAAATCAACTTTATTACTAACAACTTGGTTCTTTTGAATTTCCTCGATTCTTTCGACTAACTTCTCATTAGTTATCTCACAACTGAATTGTCTTCATTAACCTACATAAGCGCAGGTGTAAAGTGTTCTGATATTAAAAATGTTTGGGTAAACATACCTTTGTTTTATCCATAAACGTATGTACAAAGCCATTGTTCGGCTTTGAACATGAATATTTTCTGTTCTGCTCCTCGTCCCGTTTTCTTTATTCCTCTTTTTTCAGAACCTTATTCCAATCCACATATATTAGTGTGGATATTTGCAGTAGACTTGGTTACCCTACCCAACAACATGTGAAATCATTAGCTGATGAATATCAACCTGACCTTTGTACATTTACCGCATCAATTCTTGTTATATGAAAACCCATATGTACCATGAATCATTTCTCAGCCCATATGATGATTGTCGTAACGCAACCTTCGTAACTTGCGCCAATTACTCGCTTTGTACATTCCATCTTTAAGAAAACAATGAATCTTGTGAAATGTTTCAGTAACTTTATACCGTTTTAAAAAAAATATGTTGCTAATCTTAACATTTTGATCTTGCCTGTAAATTGGCATGTCTCTTGTAACATGTTTCTTGTTTGAGAATAAATTATTATTATTATTATTAATTATTATTATCTTCTGTTCCGCTCCTTGCCTCTTTCTATTTATTTCTCTTTTTGAGTATCTTATTCTAACCATTAAATATTAATGTGCATATTTCCCAAAGACTTGGTTACTTTACCCAGAAGCATGTAAATTTAGGATCTAACGAATACCGATAAGATCTTTTCATGTTTACTGTAGAATCCATATCAAGGCTGTATTTTGGGAAAATCCCTCCCTGTACATATTTGTAACATGTTCTTTCTGTGCTACGCTTTGGTACTCTGTTTAATCCCACTTTGTGATTTTAATATTTGTACTTTGTTATAGTTTATATTTTTTGCACCTTTATTGGATTTTATATGTTTTCTACTAAACTGTAATATGTTGTTTAAATTGATACTTATTTATGAAGTCAGCCATATCGTATTTGACACCCTTGCAGGTAAAACGTACGTCTGGACTGAAAGGGTGCGATTTTCGACCTAAACGGAAGCATTCCGCAGGAATTGGATACACATTGTGTTAAATTCGGCGGAGAACAGTGTAATATTGGTTAGGTAATTATCTCTATAATCTAATTAATAATAGGACCGTTTCTTACCCAGATAAATTGCGTTTATCTGGAATAACTGGGAGAGGCGCTAATCTAGGCTTCTAGGACTGTCCTTTGGAATTCAGAAACCACTCAAGTTCCTTACACTTACCTCATCAATTCTTGTTATTCGCACACCTGGATTTATCTTGCATTAGTTCTCAGCCATTAATGGTTCGTCATAACGTAACTGTTGTAATTGGCGCCATCCACCGCCTTGTAAACAGTAGAGTTTGAAACACTATTTTTAATTTTACGTGGAAAATATTAGCCTTCTATATAAGGCCTATGTATCTTATGAGACACTGAATTAACTGAACAACCTTTCAATGAAAAAGTGTTAGCAGTTTTAACATTCTGATCTTGCCTGTAAATTGGCATGCATCTTATAACATGTTCTTTGGGAATAAATTATCACTTTTATTATTATTCGAATAGGGTTACACTTTAGTTTCAGCTGATGTGATGAGCAGAAGAAACTCAATAAAGATGTTCCCCAAGCCCGAGCTGTCATAAAGAACGTTTCGAGCATCATCATCGCTCACTTAGGTTTGTTGACACGTCTCGCATAGTGTTTAAAAGCTCAGATGTTACAGTGTAATAATCGAAATAAGTAAAGTATAATAACCGTATTCTGATTTTTCTAAGCGAGGATGTGATCAGTTTATTGGGGTCGGTGAGGAGAACTGTTAGACAGAATGTCAAAACTTGTTATCGATTGCCATCGTTGGCCGTGAATGATGGTAATGACTTGTTCTTAATCACCTTACATTTTACTGGAGTCAAACAAAATAAAAAGTTGTTTCATATGATGTGAAATATTCCCCGGTAAACTGAATTACCCATTATATTAACTGGTTATAACTATAGTTTTGTTAAGGAAGCAGGATTACAGAACTATTGATAGTAAACGAGTTCTGTACAATGAAGTAAGATGGCACGTCTTGTGTGCGCTGCTTTACGAAAGTGGGCTTTTGATGGTACCTGTTTCACACGTCTCAGTTTCCATTCATTTAAAAAACATGTGTATTTGCAATCATTCTGTTTTTTCATGCACTTGGTCAAAAGGAAACTGCTATTAAAAGGAATTTAGCGGAGGGAATTTATTAAGGAAATAGTAGGTTTAACGATCGCTGGATTCATGTTCTATTTAGGTACATATGTTCCTACGAGATGATGATGTATTGAAGGTTGTTGGACGAAAGTTACTGAGTATATCGTATTTCATTTCCGAGGCCAGTAATATATTCAATAAAAATACTAATAATGCATACTCAAATAACAGCCTGTCAAAAGAGGCATGACAATTTACAGACAACATCAAAATGTTAATATTGTTAACATTTTCTGCAACAGTTTGCACAGTTAGGTAAATATTCCAGATAATATATATGCTTTTTACATAAAATTTATATAATGCTTCAAACTCCGCAATGTGAAATAGGATAGATGGCAAGAGTTATCTCGACTGCGTTGTGACGAACTACTGGTTGAGAATCAATGTAAAGTTAACCCACGTTTCTAAATGAAGTAGAGAAGTAAATGTGTAATGATCCTCCTGTTGTAATTCCTTATGTAGTAATTTGACAGGTACTTGGATAAAGCAATAAAATCATTCTTTTCTTGATAACATGCATCCTTTAATAACAAAAAATTAGGAGAATCAAGCTAGTGGCTAGATTTAATTCAGTTCTTATACTAGCTTTTACGCATTCTCCAGAAACAATATGAGTTAATACTACTGCGAAAAGTTGTGACAGATTGCCTGAGATTTTAATTGTTTATTATTGCCGAAATACCGCCTTTTCAGGTATTTTAGGAAGATTGTCTTTTACATGGGAAAAAATTCGACTTGGATCAAAGTTTAAGGTGTTTGCAGTGGATTAATCATAGTGCCCATATTTTATCTGTAATCGTCATGCACATCAGCAAGATGTGCGCACAAATAAGACATATATATTTGGCATCTACATATAATAGCATGTACATACTGAATTCGAACTTAATGTAGATGGATATTCTACCCTAGCAGTACACTCTGTTTCCAATAGGTGCAGGATGAAACGCGCTGTCCCGAATTCGATACCAAGAACACAATAATTCTAGGAGAAAGCGGTCATTATTAAATATAAAATGGAAATACAGACATTTACCCAACTATTGTTACACCTTCCAAGTCCAATCGACCCTGGTGGGTATCCGCTTCTGGAAAAATAAGTGCTTCCAGTCCAAATTACGACGGTATCCAATTCAAAATGGCTGTAGTCATATTGTTACGTTCAATTTTTTGCTTCTTGATCCTTAGAAACACTGTTTGTCGATCTATTTGCAAGTCACGATCCCAAATCAAGGTGAAACCAAATTCCAAAGTTAGGTACCAAAGTTTATTGTCAATTCACAAATAATCGACCAAAATATTGTTGGTTTATTACAAATAGACGACCAATGTCGTTCTAACAACAGTAATTATAACAATTACAATTACCTTCTATTTTATAGATTCCTGGAGCAAAAAACTGCAAACGAACGAACCAAGACATACAGGAGTCCAAAATGGCCGAAAATGATAATTCAAACAAGTTCACAAGTTAAGTAAAACAAATATACCCAAAAGACACAGTGAAATTAATGATATTTATATAAAGGTTTTGATCAGCAAAATGTCTTCATTTCTCCCGTAACACATATTAAATATCAAATATAAACAACATAGGTACAGTTCAGAAGCAAACATAAAAACATCAATATAAGTACAAAATATAGAAATAATAACAATATACAATGATAAAATCTCAAATTGGAATCAAATGAAGTACCAAAATGTCAACAGAAAGAGTCAGTCATATCAGAACACAAATATATAAACATGGAGGGATTTTCCAAAAAACAAAACATTCAAAAAAGATTCTACACCGGCCCGCAAAATCCCTCCATGCAAAAGACAAGCGCTTGTTGACACTTCAGGTTAGGGTTCACTCTCATCTCCTAATCCACACCGGAAGAACGAGTAGGACTTACAGCAGTACGCCTACCAGCCCTCCAACATGGATATGACCTATCAAGCTATGTACCTGTACCTTCCCATCAGGTCCTTGATTCCCCTATCTGTCGTAGCGTGACCTAACGGTAGTATAAACTTTATCCAATTAACCCACATGAACATGTACAACACGTCGTAAAGCTGGTCATATCCTATAAGGGATTTACATTCCACATCATGGAGATGAGTCGTCAATCCACCACCACTTGCTCCGAACGGCAGATACAATGAAGTCCGTGATGCTGACTTATCAACAGAAGTTCGTTGCGGTATACGAGTTTCACCTGGTCTCCGGAACCTGGATACTTATTCAGAGTAATTTTGAATTGGAAGACGTAAAATTCGTTAGACTGTAGTTGGATTTTCTACCGTAGCAGTTCAATTCGATTCGAATAGACGTATGTTATACGCACCCTCCGTTATTCGAATATCAAAACACAATAATTCTAGGAGAAAGTGGTCTATTTATATAAAAAAATGGAAATACAAACAAATACCTGACTTTTGATACACCTTCCAAGTCCCGATTACTCTGATGAGTATCCGAGTTCAAAAAGAATAAGTGATGCTAGATCCAACCACAACAGTATCAAATCCAAATATGGCTGTAGCCATATTAAAGATCAAATTTAAACAACATAGGTACAGTTCAGAAGTAAAAATAAAAACTTCAATATAAGTACAAAATATAGAAATAATAACAATATACAATGATAAAATCTCAAAATGGAATCAAATGAAGTACCAAAATGTCAACAGAAAGAGTCAGTCATATCAGAACACAAATACATAAACATGGAGGGATTTTCCAAAAAAAACATTCAAAAGAGATTCTACAACTCGATCAACATTGCTTTCCTTACTAGGAATGCTCTTAACCTCTGCTATCTTATCACTGTTGGTAGTGCTCATCCCGATTCTTGTAGTACAAGTCAATGATGGTGGAGTGAGACAGGCGGACGATTCCATGCTCGATTTCTCATGCTGCATATTCAACACAACAGCATGTCCATTAAACCTAGATGACTCCTCATTGCACCTAGGGTACCGAATGTTAGCCCTCACAATACTGCCATCACTGTGGCTAAAGCTATTGCTACCGACGCCTACATTCTTCACGCTGAAACATCCAATTTCGTCTTGATCCGAAGTACTCAAAGAAGCTACATTAGCAACATCAACCGAAGAAACAGCACTAACTATAGTGATTCCACTATCGTTACCATCACGTTTATTATTCGCATCAACTACGCCATTAATACATACATGGGGTTTCACCTTCACCTTGACGTTATTGTTGTCCACAATGAAGTTCTGACTATTCACAGTTAATGACGAGTTGCAAGATATTTGGCATGCAGGCTTTAAAGCTAAGCTACAACTGCTGCCACTTACACTAACACTATCTACATTGCTATGACTACTCGGACTAGTATGTGACCATCCATCAGTTGACTGCAAACAAACATCAGCAGGACGCGCTAAGCTGCTATTATCTTCTGCTTCAATGTCATGATGCTCTATAGAACTAGATACAGTAGCCCGCACACATCCTGACTGCTCAGCAACATGAAGTGCTGTGTCACTGTTTACGCTTGGTATCCTAGAATCAACTCTAGGTCGTGTCAAATAATTTACCCTACGTGAAGGGTTCCGAACATAAGCTTTATTCCATCCAACCAATCCTGCTTTGTCCTTATTCATATTCACTGTACTCACTAACCTCTGTTTGCTCGAATCCAAATAACCGTTCCTTGCATTTCGAGCAGTTAAGAAGCTTTTACCATCACACACCTCGAATCCATCCTGATGCTTACCCTTTTTGCCTTTTTCTTTCTTTTCCATACTCAAAAAGGCCATCTTATCTGCTACACAAACCGGCTTCTCACTAGGATATGCATCAAGGGGTTTTAAACCATTAGGGTCACATACTCGGTCTTCAAGAGGATATATCTTTCTGATACAATTAACAACTCTCTTAAGTTCCGGGTGTGAGGTAGGTGCAAACGCATTTGAAGAATTCTCATGTCTCGCACGCAGATGACTAATAGCTTCCGTATCATGTCCTGTTTTAGCGCGATTAGCTAATCTTCCGAATCTACTACTAGCTATCCTAGTGCGAGACATAATAAAATCCGTCAATTCACTGAAATTAGGTTCTCTTTCCTCTTCGTCCCACTCAATTCCCAGCTCTGTCCACTGGGCTTGCATTCGATGAGGTAAGAGCCCAACTATTCGCTCTAAACTTACTGGAGAATTTAGTTCTGCAATACAATTTAACTGTTCCATAGTTAGAGCAACGTTTTGCATCTTAATTGCTAAATTCGTCAATTGTTCCGGATCATTGTAGTCCGCATTCCCAGTTCTAAACAAGTCATCCAGAGTTTCACGAGCTATTTCATGCGATTGTCCGAAGAGCTGCTTTAAAGTAGACTTAGCTCTTTTATATCCCACTTGTGGTTCCATTATAAGGCAAACTTCAATCGCGTTTCTTGCTTTTCCTTTACAGTAATGAATTAAATATAATAAACGCAAATTATCATCCCTTACTCTGGGCTCTTAACGTCTCAAACTGTCGTACGAACCTAAAGTAATCTCGGTGTTTGCCGTCGAAGAATAGGAGTTCAACCTTTGGTAATTCCAAGCCTACTACCGGTGTCCTAAACATCAAATCCTTCCCCGGTACCTCAGAGTTTTCGCCCAAATCTTGTTCCTTAGTGCCTTCTAACGGTGACTTACAATAATGAGTATCAAACAATACATCATCCTTATTGGAGAGTGAACCCATTAAACATGAAGCATCGTAAACAACTTGCCTTGCATTCCGGGATTCTTCATGGGTTTCAACCCTCTTCGTGTTTGTTTTCTTTCGAGAGCTGATAATTAATTGAAATTCAACGGAAAATAAATAACAAATACAAAATATAAAGTTTCCACCGGTAAATCTTCTTCGTCAGTAAAAAATCCAAAAGAAAACCAAAAGATCGTTTTCCAAAATACAGTAGGAAGTATTTCCAGATTGTAAACGATTAAAATTCCAAAAGTTTCTTTTTTCTTCTCAATAGTTGGACTGTAGATGGATTTTCTACCCTAGCAATTCACTCCGTTTCCAATAGGTGCAGGCTGGTACTCAACGTCCCAGATCCAAAAGCCAAAACACAATAATTCTGGGATAAAATGGTCTGATGATCCCGGATGCAAATGTCCACACCAACTGGAAGTGTTGATCCTGGAACTTTCGTTTTTAACATGGTCATAAGCGAAATACTGAGGAGGGTCGGTTACAAGCCCTGCACTTGCTACACAAGGGAAAATCGCAAGTGTATGACAGAAAATTTAGACGTGCTCCATGGTCACTAGAATGGTAGAGGTTAATAGTAGACTAACACTGGCAAACAGTAAGAGTCACCATTCAGGGTCTTAACCTACGTAATATACCCCAGGCGAAGCACACATATGAAAAGCGAAGAGACAAGGAACGCTTGCAACAAGCTAAGAGGAGAGTTTGGAAAAAATGCAAGTTCGCTCCGAAGGATTTTAACTATAGTTCTTATTTTGCATTGAGAAACAGATATAATGCCAAAGATCGAAGTGATAGAGGACTCTTCCTGACGAAGCCAGCTATCGAAATCCTGGCGAGGGTAAAGTATCTATAGAAGTTCTTGACTATACTAAAACCCGTACACAAAGGTGTTCGTAATATTAAAGATCCAAAGAGGAGAAGACATAACCAGCCTCAAAGCGGCTGTGATCTTCCAAACCTAATCCATTAATCTACTAGACCAGGTACTACAATTTCAAAGAATTACTGAAACCCCATGTAAATTGTTGGCCGAGGGAGTATCTAACATGCATACATCTTTGAAATTAAGAAACTCCGATGACTGCGTCATGGAAGGTCAAAACGATGTGACAATATTCGTCGTGTAGCAATGAAACAGTCTGCAGAAGCAAACAGTCAGCCGTATATGAATTGTTCGACCAAACAGTGGAGTCACACTAACTTCCAGCTTATCGGAAAGAAAGAAATATCTATCCTGACTTCAAACGAGTAGATACGGAGGATCCAGCCTGTACCAGAGAGGTCGCATTACCACAAATACCGTAAAATGTAATGGAACATATCGTAAACGTATAACTGAAAGATTACAAGAAAAAGAATATCCTCTGTTAGATTGCGTCTTATGTATTTTATCGAATTTTCACCCTCAAATGATTGGCTGTACTTAGAAATGTGGACAGCCAAACTGCTTCTTTCTTGTGGAGGAGAAATTTCAACGTGATGAATGTAACAAATGCTTCCACAAGATGTGTATCCGTTTGAAAACCACCGCTTACAAAGATGTTCGAAGCCTAATTCTCACTGGCTTTGTAAGTTTTGTTTTTCGAGTAAGATACTACTGATACAGGGAGCAATGGGTTTTCTTGTTTAGCCAGTAAGAAAATTGATGGTAGCTGCACTGACAAAAAACACAGGCTAGTGTCAAACGCCCACCTACGGAAAGTGTGAAAGAAAACTTTCCTTCGGAACAAAAACGAGTGAAAAATCACTGAATGTTGATGACCGGGACCCTGAAGTTGTACTTGAAGACCCAGACAAATCGTTACCGTTCCAAGTAGTCCTCATGTAGCTCTCCAGAGTGATGGAAACGGACGGAAGTGAAAAACAAAGAAAAATAATAAACCACCCTCACAAACATCGCACGTTTGATTGATGTCTTCAGTAGGCTCCCATCCTAAGTAACAGAATACTCTAAAAGTTACAAATCAAGACTATACTCAACTACAGTGCTCCGTGAAAGAGCTTGGTTTTGTTGGGTGTGATTATCATTTATTTGCTAGAGTCGAACGACAGTGCTCGATAGTGCTCGAAACCAAGATAATACCGATATTCGAATCGAACCTGATTCTTCCCTGGAAGATAGAATAAAAAGAGAAGGCGGCTCCAGCCTAACCAGAAACCAGTCGATAAAACGGTGAAGAAAACCTTCGCTTAGTGTGCTTTCGAGTTTTCAGGTCCTGGTGGCATCCATTTCTAAGAACTGTGAGGATAAGATGGCCCCTTTGGGAGTTTCTCGTAGTCTAGGAAATAAGTTCCATAAACTGGAGGTATTAGTGGATGAATTAAAGCCATCCATCATAGCTGTGACCGAAACTTCCTCAGTCTATTACTTTGACGTCAGTCCAAAATTAACGATATCAACTACCTAATAAGTAATAACAATAAATGCAGAAAATAGAATGGGGTTCTTATGTACACAATTAACAGTATAAATATCCGTTCCCTCGTGAACCTCATGATAGCGGAACTTGCGAAGTCACTAGCTGCAAACTCACTTTGCAGGTTGTACCCTATTGCTCAGTGTTTTCTATCGTAGCCCGATCTGATTAGTTGGTAATTTAGTTTTAAAACACGCCCATCTGTGACATAGAAATAATAAATGTGTGATATTAGCTGACGTCGACCAGTGGAATGGGAATCGGTACTGTTTAAGATAACTGATGACAAGAGACATTAGTATATTGTAATTGAAGATTCGCATTATTGTGAAATTTCTTAACTATCTGTAATTATTATAATTTAATCTTGTTTTAAACAATGGAAATTTGCTAACAAACTATGTTCCTACGCTTTTAAAACACTGAGGTAGGCTCCTAATTTAAGTTATAAACCTGTAACACGTGTAATCAGCAAGCACTGGAAGGCGGGTAGGATCTACAATCACAACACACAAGGTTAGTAGAGCACCTCACACCAAGAGAGAACAAGAAGTGGTTGCCACGGCACTCGTTTATTTTTAAAAATTGAAACACGCGGAATCTTACAGAGAAGGGTTGCTATGGTATCAAAGTCTTAAGAGTCATCCTGTATGTTCAGATCACTCAGGGCCCGTTCTTCGGCCTCCAAAGTGTTTACGTTTGCTCGCCCTGAAATAGAAAGAAAACAGGACGGGTTAGCAACATCATACATGGTGATTTTGACTCTGTTACACCACCCCCTCTCCTAAGGAGGCACTGTCCTCAGTGCCCGGTCTCGGACAAGGATATGCTGTTCCCCCTTCAGGTGGTATCTCATAAAAAGTGGTAGCAGGCGGTGGATTCATGAACTGAGCATCGGCAGATACTGTTGTTCGATCTAGCTTTATTTGGTTATAGTGCGCTGTTATTACGTCGTCCTGAGGGCGTTGCAGATTACGCAGTACAACGGTCGTGGGGGAACGGATGAGGACGATTTCGAATGGGCCGTGCCAAGGGCGGTGGAATTTACTGCAACTCCCGAATGACGTCATGGGGCGTCGTAACCAGACACGATCTCCAACCTTATACGTTGGTCCGTGAACCTGACGATCATATATGTCTTTTTGATGACTACTAGCCCTGTGTAAGTTGATGTTGACTAAGCGGTACGCATCAGCCAGGCGATTTCGGAGAGTACGGATGTACGGTACGTATTCTAGTTCTTCATATGGTAGCAAGGGCGACTGTATCTCTACTGGGAGGCGTAGTTCATGCCCGAATAATAAGGTGGCAGGTGAGAACCCCGTAGAACCATGTATTGACGTTCGATAAGCTAGCATACATTGAGGGAGCACCTCATCCCACAACTCCGAGGACGATCTGCTGATGAATGACTGTAAAATAGCTTTAATGGTTCTATTCGTCCTTTCGACTAGCCCGTTACCTTCTGGGTGATATGCGGTAGTATGCGTTTTCCTTATTCCTAATAACTTGCAGATTTCGGTAATGAGATGACTTTCAAAGGCCGGGCCTTGGTCGGAGTGGAGTGAGAGTGGGGCACCATAACGGGATACCCAATGGTTGATGAACGCTTGTGCGATAGTACGGGCATCTTGTTGAGGAAGGGCTACTGCTTCACACCATTTAGTGAAATAATCCACCATCACTAGTATGTAGCGATTTCCTTGTTTTGTCGTCGTCAACGGTCCCATAATATCAATGCCAACTCGTTGATGTGGTGCTGTTGTCGCCATCGGAGTCAAAGGTGCACGTGGTGTGTGTTTTGGCGATTTTATGCGGCTACACGTGTTACAATGTTTGCAGAAATCAGTAACGTCTTCGTGAATAGATGGCCACCAAAAGCGCTGGCGAACCGCGTGTTCAGTTCTTCGTTCACCTGCATGACCTAGTTCTCGATGAACCTGTTCTACAATGCTCTGGGTTTTTATTTGTGGTATTATTAGCAGGGGGTGTTTGGACTCATTAACTAGAAATAACGTGTCCCCGTACAGTTTTAAGTTACTCCATTTGGTACAAATACGACGAGTTGCCAAAGATTGATCTTTCAACTCCTTCATAGACGGCTTATTGTTTCCACATAGCTGTCTTCGGTAAATAATCTGTAAATCCGGGTCTGCTGCTTGCAGAGACGGCCAATCGGTCTCTACGGCTGTGCTTAGAAGTGCATTAACGGTATCCGTGGGTAGCGGCATACGAGAGAGAGCATCCGCGTTTGTGTGTCTATTCCCCGGCCGGTACTCACATGTGAAATCGAACTCTTGCAACCGTTCCTGCCAGCGTGCCACCTGTCCTTCTGGCTCGCGGAAAGAACGAAGCCACTGCAATGCACGATGGTCTGTGCGTACACGAAACGGTCTGCCAAGTAAATAGTGACGAAAGTGCTGTAAGAATTTCACTAGCGCTAGCATTTCTCGTCGTGTTGTGGAGTACCGTGCTTCGCTCTTGTCCAATCGGCGGCTGGCGTACGCGATGACTCTCTCTTGACCATCTTTAGCTACTTGTGACAGGACTGCTCCAATAGCTGAGGAACTGGCATCCGTATCGAGTATGAACTCACCTCCATCTGACGAAGTGTCGGGGAAGGCTAGTATGGGTGGGGAGGTTAACCGTGCCTTTAGCATATCGAATGCCTGTTGACACTCGTTAGTCCATAGAAATTTTCGTCCTTTATGCGTCAACCGGTGCAAAGGTGCTGCCAAAGTTGCAAAGTCGCGGACAAAACGTCTGTAGTACGAGGCAAGTCCCAGGAAGCTACGAACATCTTCAGGTGATTTTGGCTGGGGCCAATTAACAATAGCACGTGTCTTTTCCTTATCTGTGCCTACTCCTTCGGCAGTGATGCGATGTCCCAAGAAGGCTACTTCCTTCTGCAACAGCCGGCATTTCGATGGTTTTACTTTTAGGTTATGTTGTTTAAGACGCTGCAGAACAGCTTTCAGGTTGGCATTGTGTTGTTCAGGTGTTCTGCCATATACAATAATGTCATCAAGATAAATCAAACATTTGTGGGGTGTTATATCGTGTAATACTGTTTGCATTAGTCTTTGAAAAGTAGCCGGGGCATTCGTTAAACCGAAAGGCATTACCTGAAACTCATACAAACCATTTGGTACTACGAATGCAGTTTTCTTTCTATCCTGCGGTCGAACTTCTACTTGCCAGTATCCAGATGCTAGATCTAAGGTAGAGAACCAACAAGCACCTTTTAAGGAGTCCAGTGTAGTATCAATGCGCGGAAGTGGAAAAGAATCTCGTTTAGTGATGGCATTAAGGCGTCGATAGTCTACACACAGTCGGAGAGAGGAATCTTTCTTCTTCACAAGAACAATAGGTGACGCCCAGGGGGACGATGAAGGTACTATAATCTTTTTATCTAACATATCTTTTATCATCGACTCCAGTTGTGGTCGGTAGTGTACGGGTACTCTGCGAGGCGGCTGCCGGAGGGGCATATGGTCTCCTGTAAAAATAGAGTGTTGAACTGTATTCGTACGATTTCCAGAAATACTTTCCTCAAACACAGAACTAAACTGTTGGAGCACGGTAATTAATGCACGACGATCATTTTCCTTAATCAAGTGGTTGCTCTGTACCTGACGTACTAGCTCTGTAATTCCGATGTGGGTCACAGGCTTAGTTGTCCCTTGATACCGTTGTAGGTGTACTGTAGTCTCCCCTATTTTGGCTTCTGCCCTATCCATATATATAGAGACTTTGTGTTTCAACATAAAATCTACGCCCAGTATCACATCCCAGGCTAATGTTGGGCAAACTAAAAATTCGTGATGAAACGAATGCTTCTCTATCGTTAAGTCCAATAATGTCTTATAACACACTTTGAGGGGTTCCCCTCCAGCTGTTATCAACGCCGAGGAACAACGTTGCTGGTGGGAGTTATGGTTTAGTTTCCCTAGGAATGATTGTTTGATGAGAGATACTGATGCCCCAGTGTCCAACAGTACGTCAGTTCGCACTCCTTGAACTGAACCTTTTAGGGTGATGGGGCTAACATGATTAGCATGACAGGAAGATAAATAATAATATGGCTCACCTGGATTGCGAAACCGATTGTGTCCACATCGCCAAGCGTTTCTTCCAAACCTTTTACAATAGTAACATTCAGTGCGCCGGCTACGGTAGTTGTTGTCTGCTGGTCGTCTGCACCGCGTCCAGTTGAACCGCCCACGGCTAATACCACGGTTAGAAACATATGTGACAGGAGTCGCATTTGATGAACTATCTAATGGACTGCTCTCTACTGCCATCGCAGGATGTGGACGGTCTTCTGATGGTTTTGCCAATCGGTCGGCGGTAATAAATTTGAGTGCCGTTTTCTTTAATTCGGCGATATTGAATGGTGATATCCGAAGCAAATGCTCTCTTAGCGGACCTTGTACTAGCCCTTCAATACAACGGATTCGCACTAGGTCTTCCCGTGCCAAGGCGTCCAAAGCCGGAAAAGCCTGCACCGCAATTTGTTGTAGAGCATCTAAGTATTCTATCGCACTCTCGGCGGATTTCTGGTTACGCGCGATAAACTGCATAGTAAGACGATCGGTGTCTACGGTTGAAGGGAAACAGTCATCCAGTATTTTCCAATTGTGAGGCAGAGAGTTATGCGGGGAAAAACCATATGCAGTTACCTTTTTTAATGATTCGTCACCCAAGAATGAAATGAGGTAATCATAATGTGCTGAAACAGGTACTTGGCGTAAGTATGCCTCTACCCTGATCTTCCATACAGCGTACTCAGACGAAGTGTCTAAAAGTGGTGGTGGACGAGGGCTAGGGCCGGCTGTTGTCTTGATTGGAAGCACTGGGGGTTCGTCAGAGCTTGGTTTGGGTTTTTTTGTAGTCACCTCCATCACCAGTTGTAACACGTGTAATCAGCAAGCACTGGAAGGCGGGTAGGATCTACAATCACAACACACAAGGTTAGTAGAGCACCTCACACCAAGAGAGAACAAGAAGTGGTTGCCACGGCACTCGTTTATTTTTAAAAATTGAAACACGCGGAATCTTACAGAGAAGGGTTGCTATGGTATCAAAGTCTTAAGAGTCATCCTGTATGTTCAGATCACTCAGGGCCCGTTCTTTGGCCTCCAAAGTGTTTACGTTTGCTCGCCCTGAAATAGAAAGAAAACAGGACGGGTTAGCAACATCATACATGGTGATTTTGACTCTGTTACAAACCTATACTGTATTTGACTACAACATACTAAGAATAATCTTGGTTTCGCCAAATATTATTGTGAATGGCTTGCTAGACTCAAATGATTTTTTTCCGATGGTAACACACGCATGACTTTAAAACATCATGACGTTTATTCATATTATCATACCTGATAACTCTACAGGAGTCCAGATAAAAAATTATGGGAATCGTTAGAGGACTAAATTACATGATAAACATTGCACATGTATGCCCTGATAGCATCTCAGAGTCGCAGTATTCTATGATAAGGAAAAAATATCAGTTAAGTGTCATTTCTCACAAATTATAGTACTGTATGTATCTAATGTCGTTTTGAATGCATCAACGTGTTCTGGGCGACAATTCCAGTAACTCCATACTGGATGTGAGAAACGGAAATCCAGACCTAAACGATTTGACTTTGATATTCCAACTTTCTTAGAATGTCCTCTCAGATGATCAACTCTAGATAATAGAAAGAGATAAGAGATTTTGAAACCGAAATCATCGATACGTATGCAGTGAGAGTATACATATCCGTTCCTTTATTTATCTCATGATAGTGAAACTTGCAAAGTCACTAGCTGCAAACTCACTTTGCAGGTTGTACCCTAATGCTCAGTGTTTTCTATCGTAGCCCGATCTGATTAGTTGGTAATTTGGTTTTAAAACACGCCCATCTATGACATAGAAATAATAAATGTGTGATATTAGCTGACGTCGACCAGTGGAATGGGAATCGGTACTGTTTAAGATAACTGATGACAAGAGACATTAATATATTGTAATTGAAGATTCGTATGATTGTGAAATTTCTTAACTATCTGTAATTATTATAATTTAATCTTGTTTTAAACAATGGAAATTTGCTAACAAACTGTGTTCCTACGCTTTTAAAACACTAAGGTAGGCTCCTAATTTAAGTCATAAACCTATACTGTGCTTGACTACAACATACTAAGAATAATCTTGGTTTCGCCAAATATTATTGTGAATGGCTTTCTAGACTCAAATGATTTTTTTCCAATGGTAACACACGCATGACTTTAAAACATCATGACGTTTATTCATATTATCATACCTGATAACTCTACAGGAGTCCAGATAAAAAATTATGGGAATCGTTAGAGGACTAAATTATATGATAAACATTGCACATGTATGCCCTGATAGCATCTCAGAGTCGCAGTATTCTATGATAAGGAAAAAATATCAGTTAAGTGTCATTTCTCACAAATTATAGTACTGTATGTATCTAATGTCGTTTTGAATGCATCAACGTGTTCTGGGCGACAATTCCAGTAACTCCATACTGGATGTGAGAAACGGAAATCCAGACCTAAACGATTTGACTTTGATATTCCAACTTTCTTAGAATGTCCTCTCAGATGATCAACTCTAGATAATAGAAAGAGATAAGAGATTTTGAAACCGAAATCATCGATACGTATGCAGTGAGAGTATACATATCCGTTCCTTTATTTATCTCATGATAGTGAAACTTGCAAAGTCACTAGCTGCAAACTCACTTTGCAGGTTGTACCCTAATGCTCAGTGTTTTCTATCGTAGCCCGAACTGATAAGTCGGTGATTTCATTCTAGACCACATTCAGCTATGGAGCAGAAATAACAGATGCCTGATATTAGATCTTAGTGCACCTGACATTAATCGGACTGAAATTCCCTCTAGTATCTGAGAATCCTTTCCATAGTAGGATGCTGATGACTTTAATGGGACAGCATGTACCTTGTGTGGATACATTCAAAGCGAGACTGGGTCTCCATGGTACCATAAATCGTAAGAATTAATATAGGTTGATCGACCTGTCCTTATAATTGAAGACTGATGTGAAGAAAGTGATATTGTAATCAGAGAATTATTGTTATCCACTTTCTTAATTCCTATTCAATTTTGGCACTGACATGCTTTTATTAGGAGGACTTTTCACGAGTTGACCTAGCAGGAGAGCTTTGGTTTCTCTCAGATGCTAATCCTCTTAATCCTTCATCACCCTTAAGAAAAGATTTACTCCCTCCCAATGTAAGATGTTGCCTCAGGTTTGTATTGCGTCGGCTCCAAAATTAGTTGTAAGAATTGAAGTAGTTTATCGTTTCGACTGCTCCATTTAGGCTGGAAGCTTCATCAATCTTCATGTCTGGCGAAATCTCAGCACGGGTACAGAAAGTTTGATAGGCTGTAGACAACTTACGAAACCGAAATAACCGCCTACTACCCGAAAGGCCAGTCTTCTGCATAATAGTTCAACCGTACGATTATGAAAAGTGACCCCCCAGAGTAGGGAATATTCGTAGATTAATATTACTCGGTCGAAAGGGCCTTCAAATCAATGCTCGTGTCTCGTGGAACTATCGAGTAAACAGTGCCATTATAATGAAAAGTGTGCTGGGTAAATATAGAAAATCAACTGATGATATAGTAAACACTCGTCAGCTTAGGTGTTTGTAATATGTTTTACGTGTATTAGTAGTCTGGAAGAAAGTTAGGAGCGATCGAGCGAAAACAAGACACCAGTCCATGAAATCATGGACAGTTACACAAGTCTTATTAGTAGGTGTAGACTAACTGGTTGGGGTTCGCGTGACAATCTTAACCGGTGGTTACAGATTCGGAATAACATGGCTCAAAATCGTTTGCATTGGCGCAGATGGACCCAATCTTTATTTTTACCCAAACAGCTTCTGAGTTGATGTAACATCTTTTTTGATTTATTTCACTGGTTTGTAACTTAACGATCCATTCCAGTTAATACTGCAACTACCATTACTACCGTGGTATTTGGTCAGATAATTTTATCTTTGTGTTCATTTGGTAAGGCAACTTTAACTGATGTACGTAGGTACCAAGCTCTATATTGACTCCTGGTGATAATACATGAGTTGCACAAAAAGGCAAAATAAGTATATTTAGTAGTACCCTTAACGAGACTCCTTACTTACTCAACGGCACGTGCATAGCTGTTTTGCAATCCATGTTCGGAAACTAAAGCCATCTTTAAAGATTTGGGAGGAATTATCTTATTTTCAGCAGTTATAGGTCCATACGATTTTGCTGTTGGCTGAGCGGTTTAAGCAGTCTCATTCAACCTACCAGACTTCAGGTTCAACTGTGTTCTTCTGTTTGGACAAACATAGTTACGCACATATAAATAGCCGAAATTAATACACTTTTTCAGAGCAACATTAAAAATGTGGATTAAGGGAAAATTCTAACTCATCAGCTGACAGTCCGAGATACTTCTAGTTGAACTGGATGGCAAATATTCGTGCAGTATTGGTCAGTATGTGCATTTTCAACTAATTTTAAGCCAGTTAGTGGTTCGTATGTTGAATTTATTTTATCTTACTTACTGATAAATACATCACCCTCACAGTTTCATCTGTTCATTAAACTTATTTGCTTATCGTACTTGTTGTTTAACTTACTGTGCTAAAGCCCGGACTATAAACAATGGCCACCTTAAGTGAACAGGTTGGTGCTATCAAGACTATTGTGGAAAAATTTTTGAATGACCCGATATACCTGAAACCGAATACTATCAATCAGTTAGATGGCTTTGTAAACACAGGTAAGCGTTAAGTGCCTTAACATTCCGAATTTACAGATCCATTTTAATTTATTTCTCGGGTCGAAATGTTTTCTATGCACCTTTCAGTCACATTTACGAGTTATTCTGACAAATAATGGGAAATATCCAATAAACCATCAAGCCCGCTATACATCTGTCAATGCCTTAATCCGTTGTGAGCGAAATCCAATATGTTTTGTGGTGTAGGAGTAGGTTGGAAGAAAGTTAGGGGCGGCCAAACCAAAACATGGCAAAAATCACTGACAAGTGGACTGAGTCATGTTGGTAGATGTAGGCTACCTGGTTGGGGTCGGCGAGACGAAAGTCACCAATGGTTAGAGACCTTGAACGACATGGCTCAGAATCGTTTTCAATGGCGCAGGTGCATCCTTTCTTTGTGTTCTCTCAAGTTCTAACCTCCTGAATTCTTCACAATCTCTATCTCTCTCCTTCTAAATTTATCTCACTGAATTACACTTCTCGAATCATATCTTCGCTCCCTATTCTTCACCATTACTGCTAATACTTGTGTTATCGCTATCACTCTTGGATTTGAACTGACAGTTGCGTCTCTGTACTGATCTGGTATGGCAACCTGAACTGATGTACTTACTTACGAAGTTCTGCGTTGTATCTGTCTGTCTACCTGAAATCCAATATCATCTTTTGACTTTAACACCTAAAAAGCGCTTAAAACTTTAGGATCTCTATGGAAATTGTGTTTTTAATCAACCTGTATTAAGTTTCTGAGATATTATGATATACATTTTTTGGATAGAACCCCGAAAACTTCGCCTTCAGATCCTGTGATCAGTATTGCAGTATTATTTATGATCTGCCGATGGTCTAGTACAGATAATAAGATAATTTATGGAGTTGAGACATCCTCTTCATTTAGTGCTGAATGTACTTCCAAATAACATCAACATCACAATATTTTCAGTTACCGAATTTTGCGACTTTTAAAGTTTTACATTCACATCCTTCGGTTGTTCCTTCTCCATTTGAGTAGTGATAATAATCGTCATGAAAACTGCCACTGTTAGGGATAAATTCAATATTCTATAGATAACGGTTTTGGTTAAATTGTTCAATGTCGACTGCAGTTTTATAGAGACATTATAATTTTACCATTATATAAACTCAGATTTAAAATAAAACCTTTTTCACTAGCACCAGCTATTTGCAGGTTTCTTTGCTATCCAACTTGTTAATTCATCTGGTGTGTTTTGTGGTTATTGGTGTTTTCGGCTATATGTAACAGGTTATACGTTTTTTTTCTGTATTTTCGTAAATATGCTGCACTCCGTTTTATCTCATTTAGACCATTTACCCATTGATCTGTCTCAAACGAATCTACAATTAGCTATCAGCGCCAATGAAGCCATAATAGATAATCTGCGTTTCGAAGATGATGAATTACGACGGAACTGTGAGCAGCTATCACAAAAACTCAAGCAATGTGTGGCTCAACGCGATGCACAATTGTTAGAAAAGGAAACTACTAAAAAAGGACACCAATTGAGATTAAGAGCTGCTAAGTAATTAGTAACACTTTTACTAAAGCTTTGCATCAATTAATGTATATGCAACATGGTCTCATGTCGAACTTGAGTAGATAAACTCATTCTCAATGTCCAGTAGTGGGATCCATTGGCTCACATTATTGAACTGCAACCAATTTTTGATAATAGCGCAACGATAATCTGAATGAGTCAGTTAGCTTTAATCTCGACATAGTTGAAGCCCGAAAATCGTAAATTTCGGTACCATTAAGATAAACCACTTATGGTAATTTTCTATAAATATTGTTTTCTTCATGGGCAATACGAACCTGCTTGGTGAGTACAGTACCCCCGGACTTCTAGTAAACCCGAACAACTAAGCAAACAATGTTGGACTGATCGAGAAAGCTAGTTAAGTTTAGCTTCACCGAATGTTTGGATGGCTAGAATAGAACATGTTGCAGGTAATCTTATACGGTCCTCAAGGTATTATGAGTGATTGATACATATCTTTTGCCAATATTTTATCGATTTACTCTCTATGGATTTAAGTTGTGTTGCTTTCTAAATTCTTTCTCAGCATTTACACTCTTGAATCTAAGCCAAATCTTAAATACATCTTTACGACGAGAAGGAACTCCAAAACCAGTTAGGTCAAAAATTTTAGTGTTGATCATAATCGATGTCTAATGAGGAATAAAAGTATTTGTTGAATTGGAACTATATCTTGAGTATCGGATTATCCATGAAGCAACGAACTATGTACGTGCTCATACTCATATAGTTTGGTCTCCAACTTGAACAAGTATTTGCTAACTTGATAGACACTACACGAAACCTAGGAGTCTCACTATAAGTACGAATAATAATTAAATAGCTACGCTCATTTCATTCTGCTTGTCTGTGTGTATTAATTGTCTCCAATTAATCTACATTCTTTGAGGGCGAAACTGTCGGTCTATGAAAAATTCATGAAGACGAAGTTCACCATCAATAAAGATTCAGTTACAGCTTGTATCCTTTTCCAATTGTTTTTGATGGAATTTTTTAAAAAAGTGTACCCTAACTAAACCGTAGTCTTCGCGACAAGTGTTTATATGAGGCTGACCTCAAAAAAATGCATGGCTTTCACATTTCATTGTTAGACGTTAATTATTACTGCCCGACTATCTATCCATTAGCGATACCGAATCTCGCAAGGCGGTCAGTAAATGTTGGTAGCAAAAACTGTGGCGTATAAAGGCCTCTGCTGCCAGAACTTTTGTTGAACTTATAGGCATCTAAGTTGCTATGAAATAGAGTAGACGAATTACGTTGAGTCAGTGACAAAGTTCCTTATCCAATTCCCGTCATAATAGTTATTTTTAACCCAGATAGCATGGTGCAGTTGAATCTCTCAGAAGCCCTGACAAATACCGATACTTGTCAAATGATTGATCCACTCGAAAAGAATGTGACGAAACCTGTATTGAGTGATAATGAGATCAAACAAATGAAAAGTTTGTGGGATCGTATGGAGGTCTCTGAAAAATGGAAGCACTTAATCGACCGAGGATAACCCACCAAAGTTTCGAAATGAAACGTTGCATATGTGGACAGAAACATGCATAAAATGCTGTATATTTAGTTTTACCTGCTTCAAGATTAGATAATTATGTAAGTGTTTTACCCACTACTTGGCTGTTGTAAAATATTAAAAGTAAGCTTGCTTTCGTTTACTTTACCTATTATTCCTTTATACCGAGATATTATATCAACACGATACCCAATAAACAAGACTATGTCAAATGTCTTTTTGCTATGTAATGCGATACATCAGCTATATCCATTGAGTGCACATCTCCAAACATCACCGTTTTCTAGCTTACAATGTCTTTCTTCCATAGTGCAAGTCTACCAGGATATTTATTCGAAACCTGCCACGTATGAACATGGCGCGGAATTATGCACACGTGGTTAAGTTCAGTATTCAGGGCAAGTTACATTAAGTAATTGTGCCAAACAACTGATTGACTTGCGTATTAACGATACGCTATTAAGGCTCAGTACTAACTAAGAGAGCTTAAACACGATGTAGTTCTTTAACGAGTGTATAGTTTAGCATTTCTCCTGTAAAGTAAACAGTATGATACACACGTACGAAGCAGTTCCTAACATAAATTAAGGAAATGTTTATCTATCTATATTTATCTATGTAACAGACGTACACTAGGGCGCTTGATTAATTCACAGCCAAAAGATGAAAAACAAAACAATTCGCTAGGCACAAAAATACCACACAATCTAGAGTAAAAATAGCCTGAGCCGAAAGAAAGATCAAGCAAAGTTTAAGATTTACAGTAAGAACACAATAAAAGCAACATTTACATTCTAGGGTATACATGTTGCTAATAAGTTTGCTAATAACGAAGGATTGTGACAAAATGAAATTATGAAGAAATTTGTTAAGATTACAAACTACACCTGTCTTTGTCGGAAATAAAAACCGAAAACGAAGTAATAATATCTGAAAACAATTTGTTTGAATAGTTCAAGTAATTTAATTGTGTGTGTACATTTTAAATAAGTAGGAAAATAAGTTACTTCTGATCAGAAACAGTAAAATTGACTGCGAAGTACGAAGCAGCCAATATAGTGATTGAATTGAATAAAACGACCACGACAAAAGAATAATAATTGCTGCGATACTTTTGTGTGAAGTATAATTAATAATAATCTGTTGAGTTGTCTTTTAATAAAAACTGCATATTTAGCATAGTTGAAAACAATATAATGCAGATATTTCTAAATATAAATAATAAGGAAATGAATTATCTATCATTAATAAGAATGTCTGTTACTGAGATTATAGGAGTCTTCGTAGAGAAAGAGACAGATAAATTGGTACATGTACATATGTTTATCACAAAGATTCGTTACACCAATCAAAATAAAATGCAATAAACCTCTTGAAATGAAGGAAACATAACACGGACTAGCGACGCGAGGCGCTGATAAGTAAAGTGAGGGCAGAGGAAAAGCAACAACTTGATAAAGATATAAAGGTAAGGATTAAATAAACAATTACCATATGTAGATGCAACAGACGAATTCAGGAATTACCAAGAAGCTACTTTATATGAACGACATATCTGCCCAAAACATTCATCAGGAAAGCGCTGACCCACTATTCAATTATTATGATACATGAGATTAAGGCCACCAGGACTTTTCCTTTGATAATTAAAATATACCTAATCACAGAAATGGCGATTCTAAGCATTCACATATGATATATTCCACAACAACAAACAAAGAGTAGCCTACACTATAACAGGTATTGGCAATGAAGCTAACCTTAGTAGACAGTGTTGACAGAAAATATCAGTAACGTATTTCTACTAAGAAAAATGAATAAGATAAATGAAATGTAGATCTGGTTTTAATGTACAAAAGTATTTAAGATCAGCATCTTTTTTTATTGCTCTAGTAGCTTAGAGGGACACAGTGAAGAGCGAAGAGTTAAATAGATAAAGACAATATGTTTGGGCAACAAGATTTCCCGTCTGCTTTATGTTTAGAAAACAAAAGTTGTTTGTACACGATATAGATGCTGGAACAGTAGGGACACAGAAAAGTTAAAGAGTTACGATACAAATGATCTTGAAGACACCGGGAAAAGTATGTATATAATATTTGTCTAAAGAGAAAACCGAATTTTTATGCAACATATGTATATGTATAGATTAAGCTGGATTAGAACACAGGATGAATTAGGACTGGCCTTTTCAAATCTGTAAACAATTTCCCAATTTTTCGAGGCTGTGATCTGTAACAAGTGAGCGAGGAATAACGATATAAAATTGTGATAATACTCCTGTTCATGGCATTTGAAAACCGAAGATTACTGTATGCTGTCTTACATTCATTACTTCAACACCCAAACTAAGTTTGTGTACCGTTAAATTATTCTACAAAGATAATCATCGATACAAAACAAGTGTCTGGGTCGGTTATCCATATAGTTTGCAGATTAGTCCAACTACATATATTATTTTAAAAATACGTCAATCTTCAACTGAAATTAGAAAAACAGCAGCTTGTAAATACTGTGATAATAAATCAGTTTGTTCAAGCGACAGCAAGAAAAATCGTCATCAGAAAATTTGAAACCCAAATAAATGCTAGTACAACAAATGAAGTTGTTTACTTGGTGGGCTATTTTATGACAAACAGCTGGCATATTTACATGGAAATCAAAGCAGACAGATATACAACTGGATAGCATCATAAAACTTGTTTGATTCAATCCTCCGATCATATTGCTAGATAACGGTAACAAAACAAAATGATACTTACCAAGTTAGACAGCTAATCCACCAGATGTTTCTGGTTGGCGCTACGATACGGCTAACCATCCGTTTTAACCTGATGTGACAGTGATGAACTCTGCTCATCACTGGTAGATATTCTGCTTCCTTCTAGAACATCACTTTTTGTTGAAGGAGCCTCAGCTACTGCAGCTTCTGTTTGCTGGCAGAGTGTGGATGAATCACTGAAATTTAATTTATTTGAACAAGCACATAACTCGAATGAAGAGTTTGAAGCAGTTGTATGGATGCTAGGTGAGCTACCACCACCAGCAGAACAACTACTACAATAGACAATGTCTTTGGAACCGCAGACAGACTGCTTTTTAGTAACTTCAGTAAGAGTGGTAGATGTCAGACAGTCGTCACCTAAAATTTTTTTAAGAAAAATGCAGTGAATATGAACAATTAACTTCTGAATTTATGACTGTTAACATAAGACAAATAATGTTGACAAATGTTTAGTGAATGTATTCCCAGTAATGATTAAATGTTCCAGCTATACAAAATCTGGAGCGGATGTCAGTCAGGCAATCAGCTACAACGTAAAACTTGGTACGTACACCTCACATTAGCACAAAAAAACCCAACAAGTTAGTAATCCATGAGGTGGAAACAACTATGATAGGAATCTAGATGAGAAAACAGTTCAAAAACGTACAATAATAGTGAACAGGAAGGTACGACAATTAATGGAAACGATCGTCTGTAGATTTGCAAGGAATACAATCTACAAATTTTACAACATATTTGGTACACGCCTTATTCAAAATCTTTGATACAAATCAAGCCTGAACTGAAATGGGTCATATTCCGAATAGCTACTGATAAAACAGACTGGAGTTCCTTCCTGAGAATATGCTCGAATTCGAGTTAAGATTGTTACTACTCAATTGATGAATATGAACTGATTGGTTGTACTTTTAGCAAAACCAAACATTGAATCGTGTTGAACGTCAATCAACCAAAAGTATTAGGTGCCCACAGCTGTTTACGAGATGTTATCAGTGATGAGTACAACTCATTGAAATGTCTCGTCTACAATTACTGAGGCTGTATATATAAACTCCCCAATTGTTGACAACTGTCAATCCTAGTCTTGGATACTGCGCGTACAGTAGAGCGCTAATAATCCTTTTCACAAAACCTGATCAGAATTTTACCATAGATATAAGACATCAATATTTGCGGCTCGTTACTACCTGATATACAGATGATAAGTGCATCAGGACTTAAATTACGATGTCTGGATAGCACAATGCATTCAAGTTTGAAACCTAGTATTAAACCGAGGAGTAAACTGAACAATGTCTATCACACTTTTTTCAAAACAGGATACATTATTCAGCTGATTAGAAACCAAAACAATCCATCAAATACTATGGGGTCATTAAAAATATTTTATATTATGTACACGTAAAATCATACCTATATTAGTTTTGGCTGATGAAGATGTACTGAATTCACAAAACTGTGTATCGTGTGATTTGGAAGGGAATGCATATAGTACGTTTCCTTCTTTAACAGGAATGCACTCAGACGACTGATTCTGTTTCGAGGAAGAAACATCAAGACTCTGATTATGTGAATAAACATTACTAGAAGAGTCTGGATATGAAGGTGCATGTTTGATAGTTCGCATGAAACTAGTATCAGGGATAATGGACGAACGTGCTCCTACAAACCAGTTGGTTGAAGTATCTGCGTCAATGAATAGAGATGTCAATAAATTAAAAATAAAAATTTCAAGCATCTGGTTACAATAGGATTCAGTAACTCTACCAGTGGTAACACTAATTAGTGTTAAGAACGAACAAAATGAAAGTTTAAGTAATATTGAAATGTTCGAGTAGATAATTAAATTTTTGTATAGATCTTTCACTGAAGAGTAGATTTTCGAAATAGACAATGTCTATTAAACCAAAGAGAGTAAGAGCAACAAACTAAGCAAATTGATAGTTGCTGAATAATTTAAGCTCACTGAACTGAATTACAGGAATTCTGCAATGATTGGATATATAAGTACTAAAAGTTTAAAACAACTGCTGAGGCTGATAAAATGAAGTGAATGTGTCATTTCACCAAAAGAGTATCATTACTCGCTTAAAATCAGTTAAAGTTGTACAAATTATCAAAGAGAGTAACATTAACCCTGAAATAAAATACATGGTAAAAAATGCCTTAGTTCCTACAGCTATATACTTAGAAAAACTCGAATACAGGTCATGATGAGGACTTAAATGACTTATAAAAGGATAAGCTTTAGACATCATATAACCTTCATAATTGGTAGAATCGATTACAGAATGGAGAAAAACATCTCGATACTAATATACATCAAGGGATGCATTTCCTAAACCTTGGGATCGGTAGTTCATAAAAGAAGTTACACAATTCACAAATAAAAAGGTTAAAAGTAAAGATATGAGAAAACTGATGTTAGTAATCTTATTTGTAAACATCGAAATTTGAACAATATCTAATAAGGAAGTAACATCAGAAATACAAGACTTACTTTCTGGTAAAATTGCACTTGATCTAGTTTCTGCAGTTGATGACGGTAAATGCGTAGCAAGGAGCGGAGCTATATAACGAGCTGGTTGAGAACCCGTAGGTGATATTAAGGGAAATGGTCCTGACCCAGCCATATTCAGAAATCCATGATGTGTAAGAGTTGAGAATGTTTGGTTTATTTCAGATACCATATCTTCAGTTTTGCAACCCAAACGCAATGATCCCAATAATTCATTCAAATTCGATGGCTGGTGTCTGATCGGTGGAACTTTAACATCCATTTCCGGACTAACACTAATTGGAAAAGGTTGTGATAAACACAACGAAGGAGAAATGCCAGGGTAAAGTGTAGCAAGGTGAGGACTTCCTGGATTTATCTGAGGAACACCAACAGGATTTCCTCCATTACCACCGACTAATGATGGAGAAGTACTGTACGGAATTGTGAATGATGGTTGAGATATATCAGTCATATATGGACTAGATGGTGCGAATATATCTGGATGAGATGGATATGATTCACTGGGGTGTCTAGAAGCCATTGCAGTTAGAAGTGATTGATTCGTTGGATAAATAGCTGCAAAGATATTTAAAAAAGCATTAGTGATTATGAATGACAATAATTAGCTACAGCACCTTTGAATTATCATCACGAGTTGTGTAGACTTCATAATCACGGTTAGAAGTGTGATATCATGAAAACAAGGCAAATTTGTTACGTTCAGAGATGTGAAATATGGTCTGTGAAACTAAAAGATATGTAAGCTGTAGGGTTTCGACTACAAGTATCTCTTAATCACTGTTAGCGTATCATGGGACGGTCAAGTGTACAATATGAAGGTAGGGCATGGGGTCTTAGCAAAAAAGACGAATCGATTGCTTAGACTGAGAATCGTCTGAGGTGGTTAGGGAATGCGTTACGTATCTACCATGATGTGCAATATTAACAAGAAATTTTTGGTGACCTAATCCAAACGTGGCATTGATTCAAGTTATTGACTGTTGGATCGAGTTGCGTTGGTAGTTACAGAATACCTGGTTAAGGTTTCAGCGATAATCAAGATCAGCGGTTGGAGACAAAGTGACATGGTTCAGAACACAATGGCCCAGATGCGTTCACTCTAATAGTCTATTAGAATATGAATCTTATTACTTCATCACACACATCTTTTCGAACCATGACAAGTTTTTCTGACTATCAATGATTATTTATCTTTTCAGTTTAGTTTAGTTGTAACTGATTATCGGAACTTTCAAAAATTATGAGTTTATCATTACCTTTACGAGCGGGCCGAAAATCAGACGAGTTTATAGAATGATTTCATCTAAGTATCAAACCCAACGACTCAAATTTTAATAGGAGGAACCTGAAGCTGAACTCTGTGAATCTAAAACTCTAATCACTGAGCCTCAACTTAGCAAACCTAATGCTACTTGCTTTTTATAGCTTAGAAGCTTATTGATTAGTAATAATAGGGATATGCTTTACTAATGTAATTGTGCTAGGACACTTGTGTCATTTTATACTTAATTATTGAAGTTCATTAGTGTTTATCAGGTTAATGTTGCTTATAATTCATTAACTAGTGTTGATTTAGAAAGAAAAATATTTTCAGATTTTAATAATATGGATAATTATTTATTTTCAAACGGCAATAAATTATGAGGTATGCCCGATTTGTTCTCAAAATACATTTTAGTTTAAAGAAACCTCATGACTGCGCTAGCCACGCGCTGATAGGCTAAATCTAATCCGATCAGCGCTAGTCGATACTTTGAGTACATTACAAAAGCTTCGCTTCGGCTTCTTACTTCCATTCAACCTTGATATTCGGAATAAAATATTTTCCTATTCAACCGTGTTCTGATTTCGGGACTTGTCGAGTGCATTGTTGTCAGAGAATACTAAGCAATAGGAATAGCTGGGTTTACTAAAAGAGCTTTATAACACCCAAGAAGAAACTGCGCATCAAGCTTACAATTTAACGATTGCCACATAGATCATAGAGCGCTAAATTTGCCAACATTTTTGTCAAAAACTATGGCTGCAATAAGCTGAGATTACTATTTTATGAGTTCTCCATCTGGACTAAGTCATCGTAATTATAAAGGATACTTGTGAACATGATAACTCGTTTCCAAGAGAAAATCGGAGCACTAGTCTATTTTTTTGATGTGAAGGATCAAAACATTTGGGATGAGCGATGGACTGGTGCAGGTTACATTTCTGATCTCAAGTGCTCAATGTGATTCCCTGGTTCGTATTCCCTACAATCAAAGGTCATTGTACTTAAATGTAAAATTTCCACAATACTGTTGCAAATTCATTGAAAAAAGTACCTAGTACAGGTTAGATCTAACTTGAGAAATGAGATACTTTGGTGACATTGAGAACTTTTGAAAGTGGTTAAAGTATAACACAAGTAGGAGGGTTCCCGAATGTTAACGAAGAATAAAAGGAACGATTCTGAAATGTAGATGGGTTATTATTATTATCAATGACCAGACAATAATACCTGTAAATATGTAAGGACGCCTTGAACAACCTGTATAAAGTATGCTTGGGGAAGCAGAAATCGAAATCTAGGAGAAACGAAGTGTGCTAGGGATTTCAAATTAATGCCGAGATAATTGACGCAGCAGTAAGCATGAGCAGGGTTTAAAACAGACCAATGACATGAACTCCTTAGTCATATTAGTAATAACGGCAAAAGAGTCATACCAACCATCCGCATATCGATATTATGCTCTTATCTCGATAGATCAACATTCTAGGTTTTGAAAATCACTACTAATACATAATATATCATAAAAGAACTTTCTGTATGCGGGAATGGAGTTCCCTAGTTGCTGACAGTGAAACATAACCCTGGTCGGAAGAGGTAAGATGGCCGTAAAGTATCGATCGAAAATAGCCAACGTCTGTTCCTCATTGAATGACAAACGAGTCAAAACATTAAACGCAGTTTAAAAAACCCACCGAAATTTAAGGGTCCCGGATAAGCTGCGTCAAAACATGTGGGTGTCTGGATTTGGGATTCACCAATGGGCCAAATACTTTCTTGCAATATAGTGCTTGCATGTCCTCCACTCCCTCCGCTGGTATTAGAACCGCTTCCACCACTTATTAAAGAAACGTTACCAGCAGGTGTAGCCGAACAGAATCCTTGCCCATAGTCTGGTAAGGCTGGCGGTAAAACATTAACATCTTCAGGTGGCACATACCCAATATTAGTAGATAGTCCGTGAGCAAACAACGTAGACATATCACCTGGAGTTATATCGACGGAAGGCAAGGTTGGATAATAACTGGTGGCATTTAAATTGGCCGCCAAAGCAGCAGCTTGAACTTGGAGTAGTGCAGCTTGAAAAAGAGAGGATCCAAAAGGGTTAGTAACGGCTGAAAAACCAACACCACTCGGTATATTGTCATCCCATCCTTCAATGTTACTACAAGAAGCGCCTCGGCCATGAGGTAAACGTAAATGCGAACCCTGACTCGGTTCAAAACGAACAGATGGCATAATTGCAAAAGGAGACCCCGTTGGATAAGCGCTCGCTACGGGACCACGTACATGTGAGTAAGAGATAGTAGGATAGATGGCTGATTGGGGGTCCTCCGCTATCTTGGCTAAAACTAGATCTACAGCTGCACGACACTGCTCTGGTTCACCTACAATGAAATGAAATAAACACGATTGTGGCAGGTTTGATAAATAATAAAGTGGAAATCAGTTCTAATGAAGTTCGCTGAAAAAGAACAACTGAAAGTTAGTGTGTACAAATGAAATGTGGTAAAAAAAACCGAACTGGATAAACATAATCTTAAATAATACATCGTAGATTGGATTAAGAACCAACAGGAAAAAGTACATGCTATGAATCTTTCAAATAAAAATAGTTCTAAGTGCTGAATAGCAAACAACCGCTTCTCACCTGCAATAGTTATACAGCGCTCCAATAAATTGATTTCAACAGACTTCTGTGAAATCTGAATAAAAGCCCCAGTCCTGTCTTTAATCTCTCGGACATAACTACCCAATTTCCCAATAACAAGACCTGCAGTGCAATTTGGGACCAAGATCTTGACCTTCAACCGAACAAAAAAATCGGAAAGAGACTAAAGCATAATCCTAAGGGATATATATATATATTTACATATATATATATATAGGTGAGAATATGCTAACATGATGACAAATGCAAAACCAGTAAACGAACGAAGTGAATCTGCTGATCAATCAGATTAACATGTAGCTGAAGTATGGATTCAGGTACACAGTCTTGAGATACCTTTTTCACAAAAGCTAATGATGTTATCCGGCTACCTAAACCAGAGATGGTGCCAGATTAGAACCCGGATCTTACGAGAAAACCATTGAACGGATTCCTGGAAATAATACAATATTTAGTCAAACATAGTCAACTTAGGACCAATTACAAATAAAAACTGGCTCAAATGGCAACATTTCATATTCAATTCACATAAAGAGGCAATCATTGAGATGAGAATTGGACGGAAATAATGTCAAAACAATGAAAATCTATATAATGACAACTATCAACGCAAAATAAGTGAGACCGAAGGATGAAAAAAAATGAGATAAAACCAAACCCAAAATAGAAAGATAGGGAATGAATACAATGTGATCAAATTCAGACTGTCTCTCTAGATATTTTCCATTGCAAACTACTGTTATTACACATTTTTAACTAAGAATTATGTGCCCACAGACCAACAGTGAACGACCTAATGAACTCTACCACTATAAGCTATTTTTCAAACTACCACCATGCAAGGCGGTGATTGAAGATAGCTACAGGTTTAGGTTTCGTGCAGTTTAGTATCCATTAGCCAGGTGTACGTGCCATCTCAAGGGAACTAATGCTGTCTTGCAGATTTGACTCCGTGACCTACGTTTATAGTCAAATATTACCACTGAGATATATTTACAATCAATTGATTAATGAGTGGTGGTCATGTATGTCAAACCCTTCGTGTAAAATTCTAACGATCAGATTGAAGAGTGGACCTAAGAATACGTGACTCGACATTGCTTGCACAATAACGAGGTTTAAGGTGTTGGCTGTAGATAGTCGACAGGAAACCTTAGCTACCAGCATGTCAGTGAGCACAAAGCTTCGAAGTAAATGATAGTCAGACATGTGCTATGCATATCCCAACCACCTTGGCTAATGTAGGTTTACACCATCAACCATTGAGTTCCCATTTAGAGATGGATATTATTGCAGATCAACCACAATGCAGCATTTAATATCTATACAGGAGAAATGTATCTCTATTGGTTTGTTCTTGCTCAAGTAATCCAGAACCCTACATTGTTAGCGAAATGGTATCGCATTCAGACTAAGCAAACACCTCAATTGCCTATTAAAGCAATCCCATAAAACAGAAGAAAAACTTGTTATCTCTAAAAGCAAAGCGAAGACAGAAGAGAACGAGATCAATAGATTGAGCAGGCCTGCATATAGGATCAGTTAGCTACAAAGCAAAACTTTATACGTAATTACATCAGTTCTGGTCGACAATCCACATTAACACAGAGAGATAGAATTTTCTATTCAAATTAGATAGCGGTACAGGTAGTAGAAGTATTAGCGGTAATAAATAAAATTAGGTTTCCAAAATATTATTCAAGAAGTATATCCTAGCAGAATCAATTAAAAACAAGAGGAAAAAGATGAATAGTAATTCTGCTTAGAATTCGGGAGGAGAAAAAGAATGGATGCACCTGCAACATTACAAACGATTTTGAGCATATCATTCACAGTCCCTCACCATTGGTTACGATTGCCTCGCGGACCACAACCACATAGTTTACATATACTAACATGGCTCAGTCCAGTAGTCAACAACTTCTTTACGCCATGTTTTAGTCTGACCACCACTAGATTCCTTCCATCCTACCCCTACTCTACAAAACATAGCCCGCATAGGTAGTCGGTAGTTAAGCAATCGTGAAACATGTCTCAACGACCTCGAAGGATGAAGCTCCAATACGTCGAAAACTGATCTTCCATCCTTACCTAGTGCCCACTTCCTAACAACAGTATCGCTTATTCAATTGTCCGAGTACAAGTATAAGTGACGCGGTCAACATGCTAAATTACTTCACTCCCTATAACTAGTTCAGGTACCGATGAAACCCAATGTTGAAGCAACATTTTGCATTTCAAAGGGGAAAACCGCATCCCGAACAGGGTGGCATTGTTGCCTAAAGTATTTAGAAGACTTTACATTTTGTCAGCGTCTTCACTAAGTAGAACAATGTCATCGGCATATTCTTAGTAAACAAGTGAAGGTAGGTCAACTCCTAAAAAGTCAGGCCAATAATGTGTCGTATCTATAAGCATGTAAATCACGAAGTTAAACTAAAATGGGGAAAGTGAAAAACCCTGACGAACACCACATGAAGTGATCAATTCCGATAACCGTTCGGCATTCGTTCTCACTCGACCTGTAGTGTTCGAGTAGAGAGCCCTTATTAGATTTATGTACTACTGTAGTACACCATTTTTGATGAAAGAAACCGCTAAAGAATGCAACGATCGACAGAGTCAAATTCCACCTGGAGGTCGAGAAATACTAATATTGTGTGCAGCCAAAATCTGTGTCTATAGTCGAAGACCTACAAAAAATGAATATTTAGTCTATATATTCACGTCAAGGTCAAAAAGAAGCCTGGTTTTCTCGAGTCTGCTATCCATGAGCTCTACTTAGCAGTCTAGATCTCAGATTATAACTAAGATCTCAGTCAATTCCAATCATCATCATAACCGGCAACGTAGAAATTTGCAAGTAAGTAAATCACATTAAGTCTCCATACCACATGAGCACAGAGATGCAATTGTCAGTTCAAATCCCATAGTAGCAGAGGTAGTAAAAGTATTAGAAGTAATCGGAGAGATTAGGGTTCGAAGATATCATTCAAGAAGTATAATTCAGTGAGGTAAATTTAGAAAGAGCAAGATAAAGGTGATAACAAATTCAGAAGATTAGAATTTCAGAGAACACAGAGTGGATGCACCTGCCCGATTGCAAACGGTTTTGAGCACTATCGTTTAAGGTCTCTAACCATTGGTGACTTTCGTCTCGCGGACCCCAATCAGGTAGCCTACATCTGCCAACATGATTCAGTCCACTTGTCAGTGACCATAGATTTGTTCCATATTTTGGTTTGACGGCCCCCAACTTTCTTCCAACCTACTCCTATATCACAAAACATCGATCTTCGAGGCATTCGGTGGTTAGGCATACGCAACAGATGTCCCAACCCCCTTAACTGATGAAGTTTCACTACTTCATCTATTGACCTGCCATTCTTACATAGGACCCGTTTCCTAACAGCATTGCTTACTCGATAGTCCCAAGATATGCGAGCAATGTTTCGGAGACCAGTAACCTACGAATATCTTCTACTCTGACTGGCCATGTTTCACAGCCATAAAGTAGGACGGAGTGAACTACTGCGCAGTACACTCGTCCTTTGGTCAGCAAACGGATATCTCGCCTTCGCCATAAGTGACGCAAGTTGGCAAAAGCCAATCGAGCCTCCTGTATCCGTGCTGAGATTTCGTCACACATCAGGCCATCAGCACTGATGAGACTCGAAGTAAGTGAAGCGATCGACTTGCTCAACTGCCTCACTGCCTATCACTAGTTCAGATACCGACGAAACCCAATCTTGAAGCAACATTTTGCATTTCGAGGGGGAAAACCGCATCCCGAACATGCTTGCATTGTTGCTAAGGGTAGTCAGAAGACTGCATTTTGTCAGCATCTACACCGAATAAAACTATGTCATCGGCATATTCTAAGTCAATAAGCGAGCCTCCTGGTAGAAGATCTCCTGAAAAGTCTGACGAAGATAATGTTATATCTAGGAGCATATCTATGACAAAATTGAACAAGAATGGGGAAAGTGAACAAACCTGACGAACACCACTTGAGGTAAAGAATTCCGATGACAGTTCGCCATAAACTCTAACTCGACCTGTAGTGTTCGGGTAGAGAGCTTGTATAAGGTTAATGTACTTCTTCGGTACACCTTTCAATGACAGGTACTGCCACAGAACCTCACGATCGACAGAGTCGGATGCCGCCTTAAGGTCGAGAAATACTACTGTTGTGGGGCGTCTTAACGAGTGATTTTGTTCCGAGACGTGACGTAGTGCGAATATCTGGTCTATGCAGCCACGTCCAGGTCGAAAACCAGCCTGGTTTTCTCGAGTTTGCTCTTCACGAGCTTTAGTCAGGCGTCGGAGTATTATTGAGGCCAATATTTCAGATACTATATTAGTTAGGCTGATTCCTCTGTGATTGTCACAAGAGGACTTTTGTCCATGATTGTAAGTTGGGACAATCAGCGTTAGAGACCAGTCAGATAGGATTACGTCCAGTTCCCAGATTCTACCTAAAATCTCAGTCAATCTAACTGCTAAAACTGGACCACCATCCTTGAAAGTCTCAAGGGTAAGCTTGTCAAGGCTTGCTGCCCACCCTCACTGCAGATTTTCTATAGCTGTCTGAACTTCATAAAGACTTGGAGGACTTATGTCGGATTCCCATTCAGGATGACTGGAGATCGCGGACAACCCAAGTGTGGCAGAGGGCCAGCTGAACTGATCCCTAAAGTGTTCTGCCCATCGATCCAATCTCCTGGATTGAGAATGGATAATAAGACCATCCTTTTCCGAGATAGTTTTACTCACATTCCAGTTCTTAATACCGGTTTCCTTGATGAGTCTGAATAGTTGTCTACTGTTGCCTATAGCCACTGACTTTTTCATCTCCTTTTCTTTCTCTGCTCACCACTGTTCACGATCATTGCGTAGGCTTTTTATCAGCCTGCAGCTAGGATGACTCCGCTCCTCACCGTACTCAGAGCCAGATGGGATGAGTTTCCGTGCTTCTCTTGGTCTAGTCGATGCTACTGAAATCTACACATGTCCCCCAAAATGAGCAACAGTCTTCTATTGAACTCCTCCATCGGTGGCTTATAGCGTTGTGATCTAGTTGTGTCCAGCGTTGAGACGACTTTGGGGGTCGCCGGGTCAAAACATGTCTTTCCTTATGCCTAAAGTTAGTGTTAGCCAGGAATAGGCAGTTACCTGAGCATATCTGCAGCAGACGGTCGCCATTCTCTGTTCCATAATATCCACCCAGGTATCGTTCCTTTTCGCTGAGTCTACCTACTTGAACATTAAAGCCACCAGCCACTATTACTATATGAAAGCGCCTAACGCTTTGGAGAAGTTCCGACAGCTTTCTGTAAGACTCATCTTTTATCTCGTCTGAACTTCAGTCAGTAGGGGCGTAGGCAGATATGACGAAGAGGCAGCGGCGAGTGTCCTTATATTTCCAAGTTCTTACTGTCCCGTTCAGTCGGACAGCGTACAGGCGACTATCTACTGGGATCCAGTCTAGGAGGGATAGTTCAGTCCTACGACTCAATGCTATATCTACACCGGCGGGGCCACGGGAAGCAGCAGCTGGGCTTCCAGATATGCGAAGCGTAAACCAAGATGATTTTCTATCTGCACAAGGTGAAATCAGATTAATTATTTTACTAGGATCCTGTATGCCTGTTTTGGAAACTCAGCATCCATTTATGACGCGAGATTCTAGAGTCCTATCTAAGGAAGCCTGTTGTCCTATTTGACACAATGTCCGTACATTAAATGCTCCAACATGTAATTTTGAGCGGAGTTTCAGGAGACCTGGAGTACCGTTTCGTGAATTCGGGTTGTTTGCATTATTATTAATGATTAATGATTTTACTAGGATCGTGTATGCGCGTTTCCGAGACGCAACGTATGTAGATCGCACGGGATTCCAGAGTTTTAGCTAATGAAGCCTATTTGGCAAAGGGCCCGAACATTGGAAGCTGCAATATGTAATTTAGTACGGGGTTTCTGGAGACCAGGAATGTTTCGTGAGCTCAAACCATTTGCCTCAGCGGCGCGAGGTGACAACCGATCGAAAGAAAAGTTGTTCGAGGAGATAAGAGAGTTATCAAGAGGTGTAGAAAGGATTTGGTTGTGACCAATTAGGTCTCGTGTGCTTTTGTTGGTTTGAGGGCTGATCTTACTTCCCGGCTTCCCAAAAGGTGGAAGGGTTCTGGTTTTTAGAAAGGGCATCGACCTCGTGACTGCCGAATGAACTCGGATTTTATCATGAGATGTCATAATTCTCCTAAATTAAGACCGAATTCACAGGTCAGAGTTTAAATGGATTGGATTATTTATTCTTGTTAGCGTTTTTAGCGAGTTAGTTAGTCCCCGAACCCCCTCCTTTATTCGGACTAAGGACCGGAGGGGCTCCAGGCGAAGTTTGGCAGGACCTAGCAATAGAGCCCTATTGGGTCACAATAACAGCAACGAAGTAAAAACTATAGAAACGCAATACATGGAGTGGTAAGATTAGATCTAAATACATTGGAAAATGGGAAGAGATGAACTTGCCTGTTTATGTCGACCCCATGGTAAACGACTGCCTGAGAGTTCTAAGCTATGAGTCCAAGCAGATCCTTTCTGCAAGTGTGATATATTGCGAATTGAGTCACCCTGAGTAGCGGAACTGATAGCAACATTTTCAGAATGTGAAGTTGTAATGGTATTAGTGGTGACACCTGATGCGCCAGTCCCAAAACATTCTGGCTTTTCCAGAACACGATCCATAATATAATTGTGCATGCGGGTTACACCCTCTAAGGTCCCTTGAATCAGACAAACTCGTTCTTCAGTGCCTAAAAGTCGAGTTTCATAACATATTCTATAGTAAACACAATAACACTTAACTCAGTATAAAATTAAACAACAATTTATAGCCAATGATCTTAAAATAAATACGTTCCATACTATGGATTGTCTGACCAGCTAGTAGTAAAAAATAGTAAACTTTTTTAATCACCTAATTTAGCAAGCCAACTGTCAGTCACTTACAATGTATGTGTTTGAGACTCCGGGACGATACCGTAAGTTTTTAGTGCAGAGATCCCTGAAACAATGATATGTATTAATTCAGCATCTTTGCACTTATTGATATTTAATTTACACATAGTATTTCTCAAGAACTAGCGAAAGTCGCTCATAATGAGTTTGGCTTGAAAGTTTAAGGGTAAGATATTAGTCAAAAAAATATGAATTTGAAATATTTGCTCAAAGAGTAGCTCCTAGAGAGTTATTAATTTTAATTGTTGGTGTAAAATGGCAACACTATGGTCCAGGCTTACAACTTTATTAAAGCCTACTTAGCACTGCATTATTTAAGTATCCTAATAATCAATGGCATTCCAAGGGTCTAAAACAACCAGCTTTATAGAGGGTGCAATGAGTTGAGTGAATATAACAGATTACCTGTAGTCATTTAAAAATTAAGCATAAACAATAAAAATACTAGATGTATTCTGACATGATCTACACTAAGCATGATTGCTGTTGACAATTTCCACCACTCTAAAAAGAAGCTATTTTAAAGTTTATCAGTGACAGTACACTCGGGTCTGTAGTTCATAAATTCAAAACAACGTTTGAAACTTAATGATATGTCAAGTATGCTCGGATACGCTGGAATTTTCAAGGACAAAACTACTGAATCCAATACAAAATTATTATACCATAGCATTATCGGTTGAACTAAACATGAGTTAAGACAAATTGCAGCAATTTATTTACAAGAACTGAGGAAGAGTTGTTCCAACTTGATCTTCAGTTAAGGAAGGATTTGGTTGTGAACAATTTGGTCTATTGTGCTGTTACGGGTATGAGGGCGGATTTCCCTTCCAGCTGTTCACACCGTGTAAGGGTACTTCTTGAGAAACCTGAAACGGAAGTTGAATAATCGTTGGTCTTAGTGACCCGATAGTGTGCTCGGAGAGCCTACGGTACAACCGCTTGAGGCCGGTCACGCATAGCTTTTTTATGGGAAGTGTTTAAGTGTTGGCCGCGCCCTTGTTTAAAAGGCCTTGCCACCGGAGGTAAGGTGAGGTGCGATATTTCTACGGTCGACCATTCCTAACGCCTTCCTGCCTTGTGAGAAGGTAGCATCGCTGCAGATGCTGGATGTGTGAGGGAATTACCTCACTGCTGTCACACCTCTCTACAGTCAGCAGTACAATTTCGCACTCAGACCTTGTGATGATGCTTTTATTCCTACCATACTCCAATCAACCTGCCTGGCATGATAGGACCTACAAGAACATATGTTCCAGCCAATATAGCTCTGTTGGGTCATCATGATAGGCAAGCCTGACCACCACGTCAAGATAGCAGCTACGGTCGGGCACGTCATCACTAACAGTAGGGAAAACATAGGAAGGGATGAATAGAAAAACAACTACATAGAGGGACCTAAAGCTTCCGATCTTCCACGATGTGGGCAGCCGGGAAAGGAAATTCGCCCTCATACCCGTAACAGCAAACGCAACCGAACTGGTCACAATTAAATCCTTCCAAAAACCCCTAATATATCTCGTATCTCCAAGTCTCACCCTTCTTACATCGCTTCAATACACTGCAATAATAATGCAAACAACCCGAATTCACGAAACGGTACTCCAGGTCTCCTGAAACTCCGCTCAAAATTACATGTTGGAGCATTTAATGTACGGACATTGTGTCAAATAGGACAACAGGCTTCCTTAGATAGGACTCTAGAATCTCGCGTCATAAATGGATGCTGAGTTTCCAAAACAGGCATACAGGATCCTAGTAAAATAATTAATCTGATTTCACCTTATGCAGAGAGAAAATCATCTTGGTTTACGCTTCGCATATCTGGAAGCCCTGCTATTGCTTCCCGTGGCCCCACCGGTGTAGATATAGCATTGAGTCGTAGGACTGAACTATCCCTCCTAGACTGGATCCCAGTAGATAGTCGCCTGTACGCTGTCCGACTGAACGGGACAGTAAGAACTTGGAAATATAAGGACACTCGCCGCTGCCTCTTCGTCATATCTGCCTACGCCCCTACTGACTGCAGTTCAGACGAGATAAAAGATGAGTCTTACAGAAAGCTGTCGGAACTTCTCCAAAGCGTTAGGCGCTTTCATATAGTAATAGTGGCTGGTGACTCTAATGTTCAAGTAGGTAGACTCAGCGAAAAGGAACGATACCTGGGTGGATATTATGGAACAGAGAATGGCGACCGTCTGCTGCAGATATGCTCAGGTAACTGCCTATTCCTGGCTAACACTAACTTTAGGCATAAGGAAAGACATGTTTTGACCCGGCGACCCCCAAAGTCGTCTCAACGCTGGACACAACTAGATCACAACGCTATAAGCCACCGATGGAGGAGTTCAATAGAAGACTGTTGCTCATTTTGGGGGACATGTGTAGATTTCAGTAGCATCGACTAGACCAAGAGAAGCACGGAAACTCATCCCATCTGGCTCTGAGTACGGTGAGGAGCGGAGTCATCCTAGCTGCAGGCTGATAAAAAGCCTACGCAATGATCGTGAACAGTGGTGAGCAGAGAAAGAAAAGGAGATGAAAAAGTCAGTGGCTATAGGCAACAGTAGACAACTATTCAGACTCATCAAGGAAACCGGTATTAAGAACTGGAATGTGAGTAAAACTATCTCGGAAAAGGATGGTCTTATTATCCATTCTCAATCCAGGAGATTGGATCGATGGGCAGAACACTTTAGGGATCAGTTCAGCTGGCCCTCTGCCACACTTGGGTTGTCCGCGATCTCCAGTCATCCTGAATGGGAATCCGACATAAGTCCTCCAAGTCTTTATGAAGTTCAGACAGCTATAGAAAATCTGCAGTGAGGGTGGGCAGCAAGCCTTGACAAGCTTACCCTTGAGACTTTCAAGGATGGTGGTCCAGTTTTAGCAGTTAGATTGACTGAGATTTTAGGTAGAATCTGGGAACTGGACGTAATCCTATCTGACTGGTCTCTAACGCTGATTGTCCCAACTTACAATCATGGACAAAAGTCCTCTTGTGACAATCACAGAGGAATCAGCCTAACTAATATAGTATCTGAAATATTGGCCTCAATAATACTCCGACGCCTGACTAAAGCTCGTGAAGAGCAAACTCGAGAAAACCAGGCTGGTTTTCGACCTGGACGTGGCTGCATAGACCAGATATTCGCACTACGTCACGTCTCGGAACAAAATCACTCGTTAAGACGCCCCACAACAGTAGTATTTCTCGACCTTAAGGCGGCATCCGACTCTGTCGATCGTGAGGTTCTGTGGCAGTACCTGTCATTGAAAGGTGTACCGAAGAAGTACATTAACCTTATACAAGCTCTCTACCCGAACACTACAGGTCGAGTTAGAGTTTATGGCGAACTGTCATCGGAATTCTTTACCTCAAGTGGTGTTCGTCAGGTTTGTTTACTTTCCCCATTCTTGTTCAATTTTGTCATAGACATGCTCCTAGATATAACATTATCTTCGTCAGACTTTTCAGGAGATCTTCTACCAGGAGGCTCGCTTATTGACAGAATATGCCGATGACATAGTTGTATTCGGTGTAGATGCTGACAAAATGCAGTCTTCTGACTACCCTTAGCAACAATGCAAGCATGTTCGGGATGCGGTTTTCCCCCTCGAAATGCAAAATGTTGCTTCAAGATTGGGTTTCGTCGGTATCTGAACTAGTGATAGGCAGTGAGGCAGTTGAGCAAGTCGATCGCTTCACTTACTTCGAGTCTCATCAGTGCTGATGGCCTGATGTGTGACGAAATCTCAGCACGGATACAGGAGGCTCGATTGGCTTTTGCCAACTTGCGTCACTTATGGCGAAGGCGAGATATCCGTTTGCTGACCAAAGGACGAGTGTACTGCGCAGTAGTTCACTCCGTCCTACTTTATGGCTGTGAAACATGGCCAGTCAGAGTAGAAGATATTCGTAGGTTACTGGTCTCCGAAACATTGCTCGTATATCTTGGGACTATCGAGTAAGCAATGCTGTTAGGAAACGGGTCCTATGTAAGAATGGCAGGTCAATAGATGAAGTAGTGAAACTTCATCAGTTAAGGTGGTTGGGACATCTGTTGCGTATGCCTAACCACCGAATGCCTCGAAGATCGATGTTTTGTGATATAGGAGTAGGTTGGAAGAAAGTTGGGGGCCGTCAAACCAAAATATGGAACAAATCTATGGTCACTGACAAGTGGACTGAATCATGTTGGCAGATGTAGGCTACCTGATTGGGGTCCGCGAGACGAAAGTCACCAATGGTTAGAGACCTTAAACGATAGTGCTCAAAACCGTTTGCAATCGGGCAGGTGCATCCACTCTGTGTTCTCTGAAATTCTAATCTTCTGAATTTGTTATCACCTTTATCTTGCTCTTTCTAAATTTACCTCACTGAATTATACTTCTTGAATGATATCTTCGAACCCTAATCTCTCCGATTACTTCTAATACTTTTACTACCTCTGCTACTATGGGATTTGAACTGACAATTGCATCTCTGTGCTCATGTGGTATGGAGACCTAAACTGATGTGTTTATGTACTATGTTCTATGTTGTAATTGACCGACTGACTGAAAGCTTGCGGTGAACAATTTTAAAACAAATATATGATGCGTGAAACTGATAAGATAAAAATTTAGGGCCAAAGGAAACAACTCCTTGAATCTATTTAGGACAGCTTTTAATCAATAACTTAATTCTCGAAATCCGTTCGCCAGTACCTACGTATTATGCGATATTCTATAATGTATTAACTACGAAACCCCAGTCTCGAGTGTCGTTTGCCTAAAAAAGTTTGATTTATTACAAGCATGTAAACAAAAATTTCTGGTTTTCACTGAGGAAGCAACGCTGAGGTTTTGAAGACAGTACTAGTTAAGCATAGAAAATCAAATGAAGTAGTAAACACTCGTCAGCTTAGGTGTTTGTAATATGTTTTACGTGTATTAGTAGTCTGGAAGAAATTTAGGAGCGATCGAGCGAAAACAAGGCACCAGTCCATGAAATCATTGACGGTTACACAAGTCTTATTAGTAGGTGTAGACTAACTGGTTGGGGTTCGCGTGACAATCTTAACCGGTGGTTACAGATTGGGAATGACATGGCTCAAAATCGTTTGCATTGGCGCAGATGGACCCAATCTTTATTTTTACCCAAACAGCTTCTGAATTGATGTAACATCTTTTTTAATTTATTTCACTGGTTTGTAACTTCACGATTCATATCTTCAATCTCTAATCTTTTCCATTACCGTTAATACTGCAACTACCTCTAGCACCTTGGGATTCGGTCGGATGATTTTATCTTTGTGTTCATGTGGTATGGCAACTTGAACTGATGTACATACGCACCAAGCTCTATTTCGAAAGTGAATGACGAGAGAACCACTACTTTTGCCTAACATATGGGACACAACTGAAAGTTTTACCAAAGCCGTAATCACCTTTAAAATAGCCAGAGCCTAGACAATAAACAAACAGGGAATGGGCTGTGTATAATAAATGAGTATACACGTCCAAAATTTTTTCAAAACGGACTATATTACAAACGATAACAGTAAAGTAGGAACCTAAAACACCTACGCAGCCAAGGTGTTCCAAAAATGACATACACGGAGCGTCTGAAGTTTCAGCATTGGCATAGTTTACAATGATCTAGAAACTGCATATTTGTCCTACAAACCAAATTCGAGAACCATTGATTAGCTTTCAATCTCTAAACATTTATAACTTGACGTACATACATGTGGTGTTTCAAGCTATTATGCCTAACGGTATCCGAATGAATCTCTAGGGGTGTAATATAGACATAACACCGTACGAGAGGAATGAACTAGTAAAGAATTGTTGTCACACGTTGATTCGAAGATATTTTTGATCATAAAGAAAATCACTAACACTAAGGCCGTCACCTAACTATGCCGACTGAAAGGTTAACAAGACTCACCAGGGTACAAATCATTTACTTTTGATAATTTAATCCTTGCGCCCGTTTCTTTCTGAATCTTAGCGATGGACTCTCCTCCTTTGCCAATAATTGCACCAACTGCTACTGATGGTACTAATATTTTTAGATTGATGATTTCTGTTGTATTCAAAATGCAACCAAAAATACACTACCTTGTCTCCGTCTATTGCATTGTGGAAGTGATTTAGAATCCTTGTCCGTCTTTTCAGGTACTTCTCCCATACTCGTTAGTCAGGTGTATAAGACAGTAGTCAAAAACAAATGCACCAGAAATAAAATAAATTTGGTGAAATCATGTAGAATTGGTTACCACACATGGATAACCTGCACCAGAATTACAAAATCCAATACAGCTGACAGGTAACAGGCAAAGCCCCAGTCGATGGAGCACCCATTCCCAATTAATGCATTAAAACACTCATCACTGAGTACTGTACAAAGCATCACTCCGACTTTCCATCCCTAACAGTATTGTCGTTTTGCGCTTCGTACGAAAATAAATATATTTCATATGGATTTTCGGTGCATACAAAATGAAAATATATGAGGTTTTTTGGGGTACAAGTATATGGAAGCGTTCAATAAGGCCTTAACTTATTTATGGGCTGGGTGAACTTGGATGAGGAGTGCCGGAATCAAAAAGAACAAGGGAAAAATTGAAATATCGAATCAGTAAAAAACGTCAAATTCCTTTACTAATAATAAGGCAAGCAATCGTTAAAAATCATTGATACAATGAAACCAACACAATTCGACAGTCGAAACTGGAAGTGTCTAACTTCAGTTCCTTCGAATAAAAGACCCTACGGTGACAAAACACTCTAAAACATAATTCCATAAATAACGCGTTACCATACCTATGCCTTCTGCTAAATATGTCTGTAAGACCAGCTATCACCTTTTCTCTGATTTCGGAAACATTCTAACAGAAGAATTTTATGTTATAAAGTTGTCCATCATTTCTTCCGATCGAAATTTGACCAAGGCAGGAACAACAAATGCCGAGGAATAAGGTACATTAATACCTTTTGTAATTCCATCACATTTGCTACCTTTCGTTAATTCTTATGGATGAGGATAATTCCGATATTATGATTTAAAGTAAGTGCACTAGTTTTAGTAACTAAGTCTAACATATTTAGGTTGTCTGCAGCTAATAAGAAACCACCAAATAAAACAAATTCATTTTATTCCACCAAGCTTGTTGTTCTTGCTCTATTTCAAGTTGCCCAACTTGTCCATACCTGGTTCATCCTTACAGCTGTCTTTGTTTTTATTTACAACGAATTCTGACCACACTGAACCTATCTCTCAGAAAGAGCCATAACTACTGAAGCATATACGAAGGCACATTCAGCTGATACAGGGTAGGTGAGGAAGTCCGGGAGCGAATTTGGCTATTGTGCTACAATATTATGTACAGCAGATGCCGAAAATTTAAGTCAAGTACAGAGAACTATTTGGACTGAAAGATACTCCAAAAAATGTTAAAGGTCGATCTATATTCGAGCATTTTCAAATATCAACCTCATAATGAGTCACGTATAATAATTTACAGCATCAAATGCCCGGATCTTGGTCAAGAACCCCCTACATTTTAAGTCTTCATTTCTAAAATTGGAGTTTGCTTTTTCAGGTAACACTCTTAAAAAATTATTTCTGAATGTATTTCTGATACAATGTAGTAGTGGCTACACAAACGCGCTTATACAGTCACTGGTATAGACAGGAATCTAGCTGTTGCATACTCCATTGAAAATTTTGACCAAGAACTTCCCAGCAACATTGAAATTCGTGCCTAGGAATCAGGAGACTCAGGATTTTCTCTCCATTTTATTAACGTCTTCCGTCTCCGTCTTTGTTGGTTATGATCCCCAAGCCTAACAATAGCTGTGAGTCTATGTACGCATAGGATTTTAATCAAAAAACTGAATCGCCATAGTTGAGTTACAAGGAACTGACAGCGATCAAACGTAAGTACTCAGTCAACCCATAATGTTTTCGCTATTTTTCAGCAACGTTTTATCTGGACATGATTTTTTTTACTTTCAATGACTTTTATATCTGCCATAATAACTAAGGGGTAGTATTTTTTAGTTTTTTGGTCCAGCACTAATGATGGCACGCAGCAAATCAAGTTTTCTGGCATCCAATAGTTATTAGTCCATTGAATTACCAACTTCGTGTAAATTTATGAAATTTATGACAAGGACATTGTACAGTTTTTCAAGTTGAAAGGAAATTAAACGCTATCAGATAACTGAGTAGCGAGAAGCCCCACATAATGAACATTATTAAACATTCAAATACATCGATTTGTCGAAGTTCATCACCATCGATGACCTTGGATTTTCAGGCATATTTGATTCCGGTGATGTAGCAGCTATTAATCGTTCTTGAGGATTAATATGGATGCTCTTCCGAATCTAGGAACAAACACATCTTTAGGTGTAATTGGAGGGTACATGTGATCATAATGAAGTCGTACGCAAGTTAAATGTATTTGGCATAGGAAGAAAATCTATGGTCCTTCATTACTGATAAAGAACTGTAAAGAAACGAAGGAGGTAAAGCTTATCAAGTCAATCGGATATGCCACCACAGCAGTGTTTCATCAGTGGTGAAGCAGACTAAGAAATAGCAAGTTAGTAGATAAAACCCATTCAGGCCGCTAAAATTTAAAATGAGATGTAGTACGATAGTCTTCAAATTAAGGAGTGCAGCAATAAGGAACAATGAGTTGTGATATATATCAAGGCAGACAGAGTTCAAAAAGTGGAAGAAGATTCGAAGTAAGAAGCTCGTAGTCTTTTCATTAAAGTTGAAGTTGCTCAAGAAGATTAAAACTAGTAAGCAACATTGATTATTATATTACTCATCATCTTTATCTCATCAAATTACAATTTTTGAGTCATACTGTAAGTGCCTGAGTAAGTAGCTTGCGAATTTTCTGGAAGGAATTGCGAAACCAGTGTAGAATCCTTTTTGAATGTTTTGTTTTTTGGAAAATCCCTCCATGTTTACATATTTTTGTTATGACGTGACGGACTCTTTCTGTTGACATTTTTGGTATTTTATTTGATTCCAGTTTGAGATTTTATCATTGTATATTGTTATTATTTCTATATTTTGTACTTATATTGAAGTTTTTGTGTTTGCTTCTGAACTGTATAAATGTTGTTTAAATTTGATCTTTAATATGGCTACAGCCATATTTGGATTGATACGGTAGCTGTTGGACTTAACGTCACTTATTCATCTTTGTTTTGGATACTCTTCGGAGTAATTGTAACCTGGAAGGTGCATCAATTCCAGACCGTTTTCTCCTAGGATTGTTGTGTTTTTAATATTTGACCGGGAGATACGCGTTCAGGTTGCACTTATTGGAAACCATTTGAACCGCTACGGTAGAAATCCATTTATAACCAGCATAAAATTGGATACATGAATCGCAGAAGTAATAATAATATATTTATTCTCAAATAACATCATGGTACAAGGGGCATGCCAGTTTACAGTGTAGATCAAATTGTCTCAAATGCAACAACATTTATCGCAGAAGTTATTGCAGATGGATAAAGAGTCTGTTTCTGATAGCATATTTACACTATGTCACTGACAGGAACAGTTTGATACAGTCACATCTCCAATAAGTGAGTGCAAATAGGGAAGGTACAAATCAGGGCTCCTGGGTGGTTTGCTTAGATTAGTAGTAATTTGTTCGGAAAGGTCATTTGGAAAGTGCTTTAGACAAGCAGTGATCCAGACGTGTGCGTACATCAAGTGCATGTTGCTTGGAAGCTCCATGGATGTTCCAATATGAATCGGGATCTGAAAAGGGAGAAGAGAGAGAAAGTAAGCAGCAACGAGGCGATTGTTTATGTATAACCAGAGCACTGCTTAACTTGTTGAGAAACTGTATTTCTGCAAGTTCCTTTCACGAGCTTGTCTGGCTGTAACAACATATGAACTATTGGTTAGGCATCAATACAATACAGTTAACAGTTATGGAGAAAAAAGTGAGGATTTTCAAACGAGCTATATGAAATTAGAATGTAGTGGCGGTGATGTGCGTAACGAAGTAAGCAGGAAAGTTGAAGAGTGTTCAGGTTAGAAGTGGGGGGATAAACAACACTATAGGATCAATAGTATGTCAATGGAGTGCATGTGAGAACAGAAAAACTGATAATAGGCAGTATGAAACTCATGGTTACGAGCGTTGATAAAGTTGTGCCCAGGACAGTAAGGTGCGTTCTAATCCGCCATTTTACAGTTAAACATTATCGATCGACCCAATGTGTAACCTGTCTATTTCAAGTAAAATTTAAAGAGACTTGCATTCAACTAGAAAAAGTTAATGCTACTCAGGAGGGTAAAAAAAATAAATAAAATGCACTACTGGGTTCATTGTAGTTTTAGTATGTAGAGAGCTAATAATATGAATGCAGGGTGCAAGTGACTTCACGCAAGCGGATGAGTTAGTGAAACTGAGAGCTTCACTAAGAAGTTGTACAAACTCATGTAACACATTTGCCATGCTCATTTTTGTGAGGAAGACGTTTTTACGAGTTTTTGATTTATACTTCTCAAGTTTTACCGCAGATACGTTATCTAGAAGGTTATGTATACACTATATAAAGTTGATCAGGAGTTAAAATAAAGTAATAGATTGGACATAAGCTCCATAATGGATTGAGCCCAAGTTCATGACATCAAGTTGGATAGTCAGTGAGTGAGTCATGATTTAGTTCTTTGTATTCCCTCCAGCTTCGATAGACCAGATGGGCGTAAGTCAGAAAACAAGAATAAGCGGTATTCAGCGATAGGTCTTACACATGTTTTTTAGAGGATAGTTCTGGATTCTTTATGAAGGAAGTTAAGAAAAATAAAACCAATCATTCTTCTCATTCGGGAAACTTTATTGGAAATATGTTCAGTGAAGTTAAGGCTATGTGAGTAATGCACTCCTAGATCAGTTACCGATGTGAGTTTAGGCAGTACATTCCTGATGAGCGTGAGATTAATTTTGGCAGACGTGTCATCAAAATACAATTAGCCACATTTCTCAGTATTGAGTTCTAGGTTACAAAACTTACGCCAGACATCTGCATTATTGAGTTCATGCTTGACTGTGTGCAACAGATTTCCTAAGTCAGATTTTTTGGTCTCATAGATCACTCTTAGGTCATCAGCATAGAGGTAGGTTTTGCCAGTGTTCAAACAACTGCATATGCTGTTGATGTAGATTATGAAAAGCAGTGGACCAAAAACATTTCCCTGCACAACACTGCTGACAACTGGTCGTAGTGTAGATGAAAAAGAGTTAATTTTGATAATCTGGTATCTATTCGTGAGGAAAGATCTAGTCTTTTGCAATAGGTCGCCAGTTATCCCGACATACTAGTGTCAGTTGATTGTGAGGTACTTTATTGAAAACCTTTTTCATTTCAAAATGCAATACAATGACTAGCTGCTTTTGATCGCGTTTTCTGGTAACGTCATTAGAGAAATCTATCACAAACGTGGTGCATGACCTAGTTCTAATGAAGCCATTTTGTGAGGGGTCAATGAGATCTTCTCTGAGTAAATGATCAGATAGTTGAATTTTTATCATTTTCTACATTACATGTCAGATAACTGGGGTGATATTAATCGGTCTAGAGTTTGGGATTAAGCCCTTAAGTCCAGATTTATGCATAGGAATTACATGAGTTAATTTCCACGTTACAGGGTAAATACCAGCCTCTAGTGGTAATGTAAAAATTTTGAGCAAGAGCGCTTGAAGGTTTGGTCCTGCCATTTTGAAGAGCATGGATTGTATCTCACCCGCGTCACAGCTGCCATTAGATTTGAGGGTTTTGATGGAGGCCTGAATAGTGCTCACATCAAATTTAATGGTACTGAGATTGCTCTAACTGCTTCAGTTAATGTTGATATCAGAGATAAGATATGTGTTCTGATTGAAGGGGAAACCATGTACTAAACTGTTCACAAATAAAAGTTCTGTCATAATAAGACTGTCTATCATGTAGTATGGAATGAATTTTGTGATCCGAGTTCTTTTATATGTTTTTATGTTAAGCAGACTGTAGAATTCTTTTTGAATGTTTTGTGTTTTGGAAAATCCCTCCATGTTTACATATTTTTGCTATGATATGACGGACTTTTTCCTTTGACATTTTTGGTACTTTATTTGATTCCAATTTGAGATTTTATCATTGTATATTGTTATTCTTTCTATATTTTGTACTTATATTGAAGTTTTTGTGTTTGCTTCTGAACTGTACACATGTTGTTTAAATTTGATATAATATGGCTACCGCCACATTTTTGGACGGACGCAGTGGCTGCTGGACTTAGCGTCACTTATTGGTTATTGTGTCGGATACTCTGCGGAGTAACTTAACCCTGGAAGAAGTACAATTTCCGTAAGGCTTTGTATTTCCATTTTCTAAATAATACAGAGACGTTTTCTCCTAGAATTTTGTCCTTTTTTGAATTGGTTGGGACCCGGGACTAGGAAAAGCGTACAGGAGTGCTTCTATTGGAAACAATTGGGACGGCCACTGTCGAAATAAATTTACAGTCTGGAAATTCTTCTATCAAGGATTATACTTTGGAAATATTCATCTGAACGTGTATATTTTGGAACTATTCGGATTATTAAGAATTATAAAGAAACATTTGGAATTTTAATCGTTTATCACACTAGACTTCCTTGGAGGAAGAAGTTGGATTATTTATCGTATTTTTGAACTGAACTGTGGAATTACTATATTTTGTATTGTTACCTTTTTTATTGAACTTCACTTATGATGTCAAACAGAAAAAAATCACTCATGAGGAGGGTGGAAGAGCTCGACGGATCACAGGGCTCTAGGCAAGTCGTTAATGATAACTTTTTTATGGGTAACCCACATGTTATGTCTGATATTTATTATTGTAAGTCATCGATAGAGGGTTTAGAACTACCTAAGGTTGAACTCTCATTTTTTGATGGAAGGTCTCGCGACTATTTTAAGTTCATGCGACAAATATAAACGTTTGTAGAACCTCGAATAAAGGACGATCAAGTGCGTTTATTGTATTTAATTCACTATTGTAAAGGAAGGGCAAAAAATGCGATTGAAGGTTGCATTATAATGGATCCGCAAGCGGGATATAAGAGAGCTAAGGCCATCTTAAAACAGCTCTTTGGACAGTCGCATGTAATAGCCCGAGAAACCTTAGAGGACGTATTTAGAGCCGGGAATGCAGATTTTAATGATCCTGAAGAGTTGACGAATTCAAGTGGGACGAAGAGGAGAGAGAGCCTAATTTTAACGAATTGACGGAATTTATTATGTCTCGTGCTAAGATAGCTAGCAGTAGGTTTGGAAGATTAGCTTATCGGGCTAAAGCATAACATAATACGGAAGCTACTAGTGGTCTGCGTGTGAGACATGAGGATTTTTCGTTTCTACCTAACGCACGCTCAGAAGATAAGAGATTTGTCAATTATATCACGAAAGCATACGCTGATGAAGGACGAGTATGTGACCGTAACGATGTAAAACCTCTTGATGCGTATCCTAGCAAGAAGCCGGTTGGTGTAACAGATAAGATGGCTTTTCTAAGTATGTAAAAGAAAGAAAAGGGTGAAAAGTGTAGGCATCAAGATGGATCCGAAGTGTGTGATGATAAAAGCCTCTTAACTGCTCGAAAAGCCTGGAACGGTAATTTGGATTCGAGTAATCAGAGGTTAATGAGTTCAGCAAATATGAATAAGACCCAAGCAGGATTGTCTGAACGGAATAAAGCTTATTTTCGGAACCCTTCAGTTGGGGTAAATTATATAACGGGACCTAGAGTAGATTCTAGGATAAGTGATGGTGGTATTGTTAAGGCTAAGAAGCCTAGGAGACAACATGATGCTACTATTACTAAGAAGCCTAAACCTCATGCTCTTTCGGATGCTACAACTAGCCACGGGAATAGTAGCCATCAGAACCTTAGTAGTGACAGTGATAATAAGGAGATAGAAAGTGTCAGCAGTCCACTTATAGTGACTAGTTTATCAACTTCATCGAATGAGCCTCCTAGTGTTTCGACGTCATCGGACCTCTTCACGAATGTTAAGTTGATTGAAGATGCACAAGGTTGTGCAACTGTAACTGTTCATATTCCGGTTGACTGTCAGTCGAGTGATGATGAGAATAAAGTGTTTGATGGTAACAGCCAGTCTACAGTGTTGTGTGATGACGATGCTATTGATGAGCGTATGTCTTGTGTCTCTGAAACGGATGCTAATGCACACCGAATCGACGCGACTTGTCTGACAGGACGGAATCATGATGACGTTGATAATAATCTGGATGTCACTGACGTGACAAATGAGTTACCGACGATGACGAATACTGATCAAACCTCCTCTATGTCAGGAGATGGAAAGATAAATATTGATCCCACGTCATGTTACTTAAAGTCTTCTGGAGACGATGAAATGTCAAGATTGGAGCTCCCACCCCTGCATATTATTTATGGGTCGAAAACTTCTGTTGATAAGTTAGCATCACGGACTTCATTGTATCTGCTGATCGGAGCAAGTGGTGGTGGATGGGCGACTCGTCCCCATGATAGAGAATGTAGTCTTTGGATAGGATATGACCAGTTTTGCGACGTGTTGTACATGTTCGTATGGGTTAATTGGGTAAGGTTTATACTACCGTTAGGTCATGCCACGATAGATAGGGGAATCAAGGGCCTGATGGGAAAGTATAGGTACCTAGTTAACACGATAGGTCATATCCATGTTGGATGGCGGGTAGGCGTACTGCTGTAAGTCCTACACGTTATTCCGGTGTGGATTAGGGGATAACGAGGAACCCTAAATAAAGTGTCATTAACGCTTGCTCCTTTTGCATGGAGGGATTTTGCGGGCCGGTGTAGAATTCTTTTTGAATGTTTTGTGTTTTGGAAAATCCCTCCATGTTTACATATTTTTGCTATGATATGACGGACTTTTTCCTTTGACATTTTTGGTACTTTATTTGATTCCAATTTGAGATTTTATCATTGTATATTGTTATTCTTTCTATATTTTGTACTTATATTGAAGTTTTTGTGTTTGCTTCTGAACTGTACACATGTTGTTTAAATTTGATATAATATGGCTACCGCCACATTTTTGGACGGACGCAGTGGCTGCTGGACTTAGCGTCACTTATTGGTTATTGTGTCGGATACTCTGCGGAGTAACTTAACCCTGGAAGAAGTACAATTTCCGTAAGGCTTTGTATTTCCATTTTCTAACTAATACAGAGACGTTTTCTCCTAGAATTTTGTCCTTTTTTGAATTGGTTGGGACCCGGGACTAGGAAAAGCGTACAGGAGTGCTTCTATTGGAAACAATTGGGACGGCCACTGTCGAAATAAATTTACACAGACTACAGGGGTTTCGGGACTCACACGCAGTAGGGAGTGCATTATTTTCTTCTATTGCTTACGCTCTTCATGTTGGTTTTTTACTCCTTCAAGTACAACGTAGATTTGGTTCGGGGTGCTGAAGTCCTTTGTTAAGCAATATGCTCGTTTTAGTTCAAGTGGTTTAGCTCTAGAATAATGGGTGATATAAGGGGTAACTGTTTTGAAAAACGTTTTGGATGCGTTAGCTGTGTCTAGAGCAGATTTAATGGTGACATTGAATATAAGTAATGCTTCAGAGAGTTCAGGTCTAGTAAAGAACGCAGTGCAGTCGGAGTGCTGAGTTGGAAACCGGAATCTGTCACAGTCGGCGTGTTCATAGTCTCTGTACTATAAATGCATAACTGTCTTAGATTTGTCGAACATAGCAAGAAACGGTAGAGTGCAGAGGACTATTTTATGGCCACTGTAAAGAAAGTTTTCGCAGACCTCGATAGACGTTGATGTGAGATAGTGACAAAGTACCGATTCGAGAATGTTGTGGTTTTTAGTCGGCACGTTTACAAGTAGCAAACGTTTAAGAGCAGCCTCATCATCATTGATTAAGCATTTCATCAATCAATACTAAAAATAATATATTTATACACAAGTACCAGCGTGTTACAAGAGGCATGCCAGTTTACAGGCTAGATCAAATTGTCGTAAATGCCACCACATTCTCTGTAAAAGTTAGATAAGTTAGATTAGGAATAAGGGCCTGTTTCCCATGGCACGTCTACACCATGTCACTGACAGGAACAGTTTGATACAGTCACATAATCAATAAGTGCGTACAAATAGGGAAGGTGATTCGCATAATTCAGGGGTGAATTTGTTGAGAAGTGTTAACTGTAAAGCATGTAATACAAGCTTTGACCTAGACGTGCGCTTAGACTGTATTTTGCATGGGCAATAACGCAGAGTAGGGTAGAATAACATGGGTTCATTTTTGTCTCGTGCAAGGATAGCTAGTAGTAGATTTGGACGATTAGCTAATCGCGCGAAAGCAGGACATGATACGGAAGCTATTAGTCATCTGCGTGCGAGACATGAGAATTCTTCAAATGCGTTTGCACCTACCTCACGCCCGGAACTTAAGAGAATTGTTAATTTTATTAGCAAGGTATATCCTCTTGAAGACCGAGCATGTAACCCTGATGGTTTAAAATCCCTCGATGTGTATCCGAATGAGAAGTCGGTACCTGTAGCAGATAAGGTGGCTTTTTGGAGGATGGCAAAGAAGGAAAAAGGCAGAAAGGTTTGGCATCAAGACGGATCCGAGGTGTGTGATGGTAGAAGCTTCTCAACTGCTCGAAATGCGAGGAACGGTTATTTGGATTCGAGCAAACAGAGGTTATTGGGTGCAGTGAATATAAATTAGGACGAAACGGGTTTGACTGTATGGAATGAAGCTTATGTTCGGAACCCTTCACGTGGTGTAGATTATTTCACACGACCTCGAGCTGATCCTAGGATAGCAAGCGTAAACAGTGACACAGCACTTCATGTTGCTGCGCGATCAGGATATCTGCAGGATACTGTATCTAGTTCTACGGAGTTTCATAATAGTGAAGCGAAAGATAATAGCAGCTTAGCGCGTCCTGCTGATGTTTGTTTACAGTCAACGGATGGACGGTTGTATACTAGTCCAAGTAGTCACTGCAACATTGATAGTGTTAGTGAAAGTGGCACCAGTGTTAGCTTAGCTTTGAAGCCTGCATGCCAACTATACCCGCAACTCGTCATTAACTGTGAATAGTCGCAACATCAGTGTGGACAACAACGTCAAGTTTGAGGTGAAGCCTCATGTGTCCTTTAACAGCGAGATAGGTGTGAATAATAAAGGTGATGGTAACGATAGTGGAATCACTATAGGTAGTGCAGTTTCTTCGGTCGCTCTTGCCAATGTAGCTTCTTCGAGCACTTCAGATCAAGACGAAATTGGATGTTTTAACGTGGAGAATGTAGGCGTCGGTGGCAATAGCGTCAGCCACAGTGATGGCAGTACTGTGAGGGCTAACATTCGGTAACCTAGGTGCAATTAGGAGTCATCTAGCTTTCATGGACATGCTGTTGTGTTGAATATGCAGCATGATGAATCGAGCACGGAATTGTCCACCTGTCGCACTCTACCTTCATTGACTTGTACTACAAGCTTCGGGACGAGCACTACCAACAATGATAAGACAGAAGAGGGTAAGAGCATTCCTAGTAAGGAAAGCAATGTTGATCGAGTAGAGTTAGCCACTGTGCATGAGTCGACTGGATGTCATGAGAAGTGTACTACTGCTTGTACAGCTGCGGCTACTAATGATAATAGCATTGATGATACTCCTGCGGGTAATAGTGATCGATGGAAGTTGAAAGACACTCATCGTCGTCGAAATGATCGTACGTTACGCTCACATACTGCTACCCAAGCTAAGAAGCATAAGAAATAACATGATGCTACTATTATTAAGAAGCCAAAACTTCGTTCTTTTTCGGATGCTATGACTAGCAATGGAAATAGTAATCATCAGAATCTTAGTAGTGACAGCGATAGTAAAGAGACAGAAAGTGTGAGCAGTCCACCTATAGTGACTAGTCTATCAACTTCATCGAACGAGCCTTCTAGTGTTTCGACGTCATCGGACCTTGTCGCGAATGTTAAGTTGATTGAGGATACACAAGGTTGTGTAACTGTAAGTGTTCCTACTTCGGTTGACTGTTGATAAGTCAGCATCACGGACTTCATCGTATCTGCTGATCGGAGCAAGTGGTGGTGGATTGACGACTCATCTCCATGATGTGGAATGTAAATCCCTTATAGGATATGACCAGCTTTACGACGTGTTGTACATGTTCATGTGGGTTAATTGGATAAAGTTTATACTACCGTTAGGTCACGCTACGACAGATAGGGGAATCAAGGACCTGATGGGAAGGTATAGGTACCTAGTTAGCTTGATAGGTCATATCCATGTTGGAGGGCGGGTAGGCGTACCGCTGTAAGTCCTACTCGTTCTTCCGGTGTGTTGTTTAAATTTGATATTTAACATGGCTACAGCCATTTTTGGATTGATACTCTAACAGTAACGGACTGGAAGCACTCATTCTTCCAGAAACGGAACCTATTGTGGTAATTGGAAACTCGAAGGTGTAATATTGTTTTTGGTAATTGTCTGTATTTCGCTTTTTATTATTAATTAGAACCGTTTTCTCACAGAATTATCGTTTTTGTTCCCGGACTGGGTGAGACGCGTAGGAACCTGCACTTTTCGATTTGGAGCGAACTGCAAGAGTAAATATAATTTAATAGGCTCGCATTTTTGTTGTGCCGATCTTACTGTTTTGGCCGACACTAATAATTTTCCTCACCCGGTTGACGGTAACATCAAAATGTAATTATAAATCCTTGACTGGAGTAAATAACATTATATCTGATAGAGCATAATTAACTTGGGTATATGGTGAGTTCTAGTTAGTGTGATTTTCAATCTCCTGTTCATTGTCTCTGCAGCATCACCTCCGAATCTAAGATGGATGAAGACAAGTTCCTTGAATGCTATATTTTCGTCAGGTGCACAATTGGTTCTTTTGACGATTTGCCGAAATCAATAGTGAATTTGTTGGGAAAGGTCAAATGGAAAGCGCTTGATATGAGCTGTGATCGAGACAGTCATGTACATAGGGTGCACGTTTCCTAAAGGCGCCAAGGTTTTCCTACCGTGAATGGGGTTCTGCAAAGGAGAAAAGAGAGAGTATCAATTTAAACAGCATAATACAGTTCAGCAGAAAACATAGAAACTCCAGTAAAGGTACAAAAAATAGAAACACCAAAATGCAGCACAGAAAGAATCAGTAAGAACATATTACAAATATGTACATGGAGGGATTTTCCCCGAAACAAAGCCTTCAAGGTAGATTATACACCGGCCCACAAAATCCCTCCATACAAAGCAAAGCCCTTTAAATGCCTTAAATCAGGGTCCACTCATAACCTAATTTATATTAGGACAATGAGTAGAACTTACGGCAGTACGCCTACCCGAACTCCTACACGCGTAACCTAACTAGGTAGAACCTTCTAGGAGACACACCTTTCGTATGTCTCTCCTTAATAATATGTTATTCGTCCGAACAGTTACCGTTCTGACCCTTCCATTCTTATCAGTTTCCCAGTCGACCACTATTCCTAAAGGCCATTTTCCACGTGTAGAAATATCCGAAGCCACGATTACTACGTTCTCTTTTCGAAAATTACGATGTTCCAGTGAACATTTTTGACCTGTTAGTTGTTACGGGAGAAACGAAGACATTTTGTTGATCAAAACCTTCATGTATAAATATCATTAATTTCACTGTTTTTGGGTACATTTGTTTTACTTAACTTGTGAACTTGTTTGAATTATTATTTGCGGACATTTTGGACTCCCGTTTCTCTTTGTTGTTCGTTTGCAGTTTTTTGCTCCAAGAGCTAATAAATTAGAAGGTAATTGTAATTATTATAATTATTGTTGTTAGAACGACATTGGTCGTCTATTTGTAATACAGTATTTTGGTCGAATTTGTGATTTGGAATAAACTTTGGTATCTACTTTGGAGTTTCGTTCTTGGTTTAGAAATTTGGGACCGTGAATTACAAATAGTTCGACAACCGTGCTTCGTAAGATCAACGAGCAAAAAACTGGACGTAACAAAAGTTCTTCTAATTTATTTCGTCATATATTGGATTTCTGGTCGTTTGGCTCCAGAGGTTCTTCAATTCAAATTTGGTCGTTGAAAACTTTTGGAAATTTGGGTCCAAAAGTTCTTCTTACTTTTAATTTGGTCGTTGGATACTTTGGACTATTCAATTTGGTTCTTTGGTTATAATTTGGATACTTTTGGACATTTTTGTTATTATTGGCCGAATACGCTTGGATTAATTTCACATTTGCTTGGTAATCGATTTCGAATAAAAACATACAATGGAAACTAGAAGCAAAAGGCTGAAGGAGCAGGACGAAATGGATGGTAAATTTTCTAAAGCTGTTTGTGGTATGTCTGATGTTAATGATGATAAACTTGATGATATTAGTGTTAATAGTAAGTCTTCCTCTCAGTTTAGTACTTCTAGATTGAAGTTAGATAAGGCATTAATTAAGAAGAAGAATTTGGAAAAGAGACTTGAGTCAGAAAAGCAGCTTAAAATGTTAGAGCTTCAAGAGGAAGTTGATATGGCTGAATTAGAATGTAAGCTCATAGAAAACGATAACCAACTGTCAGTAGACAAAGCTGAGATAAATTCTAAGGTCAAAAGGTATTTGGATTGTGATATTGCGCGTAATAAGGTAATTAACGCCTCAAAATGCGATTGTATTGATGAATTAAAGGACACGTTACGTGCTACGGTTAATAATACAGTTTTGCCTAAAATCGTTAATGATGAATTTTTTATGGGTAACCCACATGTTATGTCTGATACTTATTATTGTAAGTCACCTTTGGCAGGCATTAAGGAACCAGGATTAAGTGAGAGTTCTAAGGTACCAGAGACCGATCAGATACGTAAGACATCGATAGAGGGTTTAGAACTACCTAAGGTCGAACTTTCATATTTTGATGGAAAGTCTCGCGACTACTTTAGGTTCATGCGACAATTCGAAACGTTTATAGAACCTCGAATAAAGGACGATCAAGTGCGTTTATTGTATTTAATTCACTATTGTAAAGGAAGGGCAAAAAATGCGATTGAAGGTTGCATTATAATGGATCCGCAAGCGGGATATAAGAGAGCTAAGGCCATCTTAAAACAGCTCTTTGGACAGTCGCATGTAATAGCCCGAGAAACCTTAGAGGACGTATTTAGAGCCGGGAATGCAGATTTTAATGATCCTGAAGAGTTGACGAATTCAAGTGGGACGAAGAGGAGAGAGAGCCTAATTTTAACGAATTGACGGAATTTATTATGTCTCGTGCTAAGATAGCTAGCAGTAGGTTTGGAAGATTAGCTTATCGGGCTAAAGCATAACATAATACGGAAGCTACTAGTGGTCTGCGTGTGAGACATGAGGATTTTTCGTTTCTACCTAACGCACGCTCAGAAGATAAGAGATTTGTCAATTATATCACGAAAGCATACGCTGATGAAGGACGAGTATGTGACCGTAACGATGTAAAACCTCTTGATGCGTATCCTAGCAAGAAGCCGGTTGGTGTAACAGATAAGATGGCTTTTCTAAGTATGTAAAAGAAAGAAAAGGGTGAAAAGTGTAGGCATCAAGATGGATCCGAAGTGTGTGATGATAAAAGCCTCTTAACTGCTCGAAAAGCCTGGAACGGTAATTTGGATTCGAGTAATCAGAGGTTAATGAGTTCAGCAAATATGAATAAGACCCAAGCAGGATTGTCTGAACGGAATAAAGCTTATTTTCGGAACCCTTCAGTTGGGGTAAATTATATAACGGGACCTAGAGTAGATTCTAGGATAAGTGATGGTGGTATTGTTAAGGCTAAGAAGCCTAGGAGACAACATGATGCTACTATTACTAAGAAGCCTAAACCTCATGCTCTTTCGGATGCTACAACTAGCCACGGGAATAGTAGCCATCAGAACCTTAGTAGTGACAGTGATAATAAGGAGATAGAAAGTGTCAGCAGTCCACTTATAGTGACTAGTTTATCAACTTCATCGAATGAGCCTCCTAGTGTTTCGACGTCATCGGACCTCTTCACGAATGTTAAGTTGATTGAAGATGCACAAGGTTGTGCAACTGTAACTGTTCATATTCCGGTTGACTGTCAGTCGAGTGATGATGAGAATAAAGTGTTTGATGGTAACAGCCAGTCTACAGTGTTGTGTGATGACGATGCTATTGATGAGCGTATGTCTTGTGTCTCTGAAACGGATGCTAATGCACACCGAATCGACGCGACTTGTCTGACAGGACGGAATCATGATGACGTTGATAATAATCTGGATGTCACTGACGTGACAAATGAGTTACCGACGATGACGAATACTGACCAAACCTCCTTTGTATCAGGAGATGGAAAGATAAATATTGATCCTACGTCATGCTACTTAAAGTCTTCTGGAGACGATGAAATGTCAAGATTGGAGCTCCCACCCTTGCATATTATCTACGGGTCAAGAATTTCTGTTGATAAGTTAGCATCACGGACTTCATTGTATCTGCTGATCGGAGCAAGTGGTGGTGGATGGGCGACTCGTCCCCATGATAGAGAATGTAGTCTTTGGATAGGATATGACCAGTTTTACGACGTGTTGTACATGTTCGTATGGGTTAATTGGGTAAGGTTTATACTACCGTTAGGTCATGCTACGATAGATAGGGGAATCAAGGGCCTGATGGGAATGTACAGTTCATAGTTTGATAGGTCATATCCATGTTGGATGGCGGGTAGGCGTACTGCTGTAAGTCCTACTCGTTCTTCCGGTGTGGATTAGGGGATGAGAGTGAACCGTAAATTGAAGTGTTAGAAAGGGCTTGTTTTGCTTAGAGGGATATTGTGGGCCGGTGTAGAATTTATATTGAATGTTTGTTGTTGATTGCTTGTGATGCACATACTTGGATTGTTGTTATATATTTTTGTCGGTGAAAAGAACCAAGGTTCTTTTGGTCGGGAGTGTTACGGGAGAAACGAAGACATTCATGTATAAATATCATTAATTTCACTGTTTTTGGGTACATTTGTTTTACTTAACTTGTGAACTTGTTTGAATTATTATTTGCGGACATTTTGGACTCCCGTTTCTCTTTGTTGTTCGTTTGCAGTTTTTTGCTCCAAGAGCTAATAAATTAGAAGGTAATTGTAATTATTATAATTATTGTTGTTAGAACGACATTGGTCGTCTATTTGTAATACAGTATTTTGGTCGAATTTGTGATTTGGAATAAACTTTGGTATCTACTTTGGAGTTTCGTTCTTGGTTTAGAAATTTGGGACCGTGAATTACAAATAGTTCGACAACCGTGCTTCGTAAGATCAACGAGCAAAAAACTGGACGTAATATAGTAAGGACGGCAAATATTCCCTTAACCACTTCCAGAACACATTAGCTAAATAATTTACCTGCTTCCAACGTTTGTCGTACTTATCTCTGATGCTCCCCTCTTCGTTTATTCCATCGCATTTTCTCAATAACAGTAAACTATTCGGCGATAATTTTGATCGATCCTCAACATCTTGGACAGCCGGGGTTAGGGGTCGGTCGTTCAGAATTCTCTCATCTTCAACCAAATATGTACTTGAGGTCTGATCAGTCAATGTCTGTTCTCTAGTGATCAATAATGATAGTCTTCACATAGATCTAATCATCCTTTTCCAAACTCCACCTTGGTGGCTGGCTAGGGGAGGGTTGAAGTGCCACAGAATTTGCCTCGCTGACAATTCCTCGCATATTTTCTGTTGATTCCACTGTTGCGTAAAACTTCTCAATTCAGAGACTGCACCCACGAAGTTCGATCCATTGTCACCATACATGTCTGATGGCCTTCCTCTTCTTCCGATAAATCGTAGTAGGGCCACTATAAATGAATCAGTATTCAAGCTAGACGACATCCCTATATGTACTGCTCGCGTCTGCAGGCAGGGAAATACACATCTTTTTTCTGATGGCCTTTCTCTCTTGACCAAAAAGGGTTTAAAGTGGTCTACTCTTACTTCTTAGAAGCTATAGCAGCCCTTTTGCACTCTACAAGCCGGAAGAGTGGCCATCAGCTGTTTTCCCGAGCTTGAAGTAAACCTCCGACAAGTCACACACAGACCTATTACTCTCTTAAGCGTGCCGGTGCCCTTAATTATCCAATAGTATTTGCGAATTGTGGCTAGCACTTGAGATGTTCCCTTATGCACTTCGTCCTGATGATAATATCTAACTATCATTTCTGTCACTGTGTGTCGGGTAAGCAATATTGCTGGATGTTTAAACGCACTTGGAAGTTCAGAGTAGGTGAGGCGACCTCCAACACAGAGTAACCCATCAAGCATTATCGATGTTAGAACCCTCAGACCATTATTTGCTACCTTAAGCTGTTGTTAGGTTCAGTAAGTAATTCCCCATACAGTTCCTTACGAACCATCATTAAAATTCCTAGCTCCTTGACCTTTAGGTATCCTAGCTGAACGGAAACTTCATGTCTCGTTGAACGAAGTACTATCAAAAATTCTATGAACCTTCTTAACCAAGCTACTGCTCTTGTAATGAAGGAGAACACAGGTGAGGGCAACCGAATTGTTTTTATCTCAAATTACAGAGTTAATTGGTAAAATAGAAAAACCATATCGTAAATCGTTCATTTGCAAAACATCAATCCACCATATCGAACTGGACTGTTCCTGTTGCAAACATCAATCGATTGTCTGAAATTTCACTATTCATGCGTTTCATACAAATCCCATTGTGTTCCCACTCTTCCTTTCTTGATCTTCCCCCATCTTCTGCTTCCAGAAATTAGGTTTTTACTCGCGTCATATACTACTTATAAGTAGCGCGCACCACACTCTGACCAATTTCATCCATTGTGAGCAGTAAGGAAGAATAGGCGACAGGTTATAACTTTTATTGCTCAAGTTAACGACTTTTCTGAGCTCAGCTTTGTCAGGAATAGGTTCTGGTCGGTTAGTATTAGTTACATCTGATTTGCTATGTAGTGAAGTGGAACATATAAACCAAGATTCAAGGTCGGTCATCTTTTTTATACCTCTTGAAGTCCAATCAGCCGCGTTCTGTGACGAACTTACATAACTCTATTGTTCGATGGCGAGACGATTAGCTATATAACTGGTGTACCACTTTTCAGTATTCCTAATGTAGTACGACACTATCATGAAATCTGTATGGAAGTTTACTTTACGGATAAAATTAGGCAGACTCCTCCGTAAAACTTCACTTAGCCTTACACTTAAATCCGCTGCTGCCATCTGAAGCCTCGGCATAGTGACTTGCTTGATAGGTGCTACTCTTGACTTGCTTCATAACAGGATACAATATGGTTGCGCCTTCATATAACTCACCAGAGCATAAGCAGCCGCTCCATATCCAAACTCCGAGGGATCACTGAACAAATGTAACTCTACCCTTGCGTCAGGTTGGACGATTCTGTTCTTGATTCCTCGAGCCACCGTAACGTGACCTAACTGACATATAAAACGCATCCAATTTGACCATGTGGATACATATGGCTCGCTGAGAGGCTGGTCCCAACTTTTTGTGATTTACATAAATTTTGCAAGAGCAGTTTGGTCGAAGGGCATACTGGGCGACCTAAAGGGTCGAGCAAGGACGAAAAAACCGATCGGATCCCGCTCCTTGTCTCGGTGCGTCGTAGTAGAACTTAAATATGTCCCGTTTGAAATCCTACTCTACACCGAGAGTTCAATGAGTGGCACTGAATCTCGTTGATATTCCTATTAAGGCCTCCTCTTTACCCATATTAGACAAGATAAATCTTACTTCCGAATTAATAATCCACTTCTTCAATTTAAAATCTCCTCTACATAATAATTCATTTATCTGCTTGGTCACAAGTTGAGAAGGATATCAGACAATCATCAACGTAAAAACTGTTCTTGAACGCACCCACGACATAAGGTTCATAGCCGTCTGAGAAGCTTTGGACTGTCTTATTCGTGGCAAAACGGGGATGAGGTGGCACCAAAAGGATGGGAGGTCATCTGAAATTCGGATGGTTCCCTTGACATATCTCCCCCTTCACACCACAGGAACTTTAAGGCTCCTCGATCAGAAGCAGGTAACTTCACTTGTATAAAAATTTATACAACATGTGTAGATACTGCGAACGCCTCTTTGCGAAAACGTAGTAATATATGCACTAGATCAGCGATGCTGTCCGGTCCTTGATAGGTTATATCATTTAGGGAAATACCGGCAAACTTGACAGCACAGTCAAGGACCACTCTCAACTTTTCTGGTTTTTCGGGGTGTAACACTGGATGGTGTGGCAAATACCATCTGGAACCATAATCTGACCTCAGCTGTATTTAAGGCACCTTCTCCGCATAGCCTTTCGTAAAAACTATCCTCCATGCCCTTAGTATGCCTTACATGCAACCTGTCATCTCTCATCAATCTTTGCTTCAAACTCTATATCACACCTGACCCAAATTCCTTCGTGTGAAATCTTCAGTGTTGAATTTAGTGTACAGAACGTTTCTAAGGCGATTACCAATCTGAAGCACTCTTACATTGAAGGACCAGATGGTATCCCAGCCAACATGCTGAAAAATGAGAGCAATGATGTGTGTGCTATTCTTCTTAAACTATTCACCATATCACTCTACACAGAGTGTTATCCTACTAACTGGAAGACTACTCATATCATCCTCATAATTAAGTCTGGGCCTACAGCGAATGTTGAAAATTACCGACCCATCAACATAAATTCAGTAGTATCTAGGGTGATGGAGAAAGCAGTTAAGGCATAGTTACTGCGACATCTACTTGGTAACATGCTGACATCGACCTCACAGCATGGGATCTCGAGGTCTATTTCGTGTGACCTATGCCTGATAGGTTACTTCAATGATATTACGCATAAACAAGACAAAGGGATTCTAGAAGGCTGATATTTTTCACATACATTTTTCTTTGGCTTTATGAAGGCTTTTGATAAGGTCCCACACAGAAGGCTTCTACTTAAACTAAAGACATTCAGAATCAGTAACCCACTATATTCATCGTTTGCTTCATTCCTAAATGGGCGCCAACAAATGGTTAAGTACAACGATTGTCGATCATCACCAAGACCGATAACCAGTGGAGTTATTCAGGGAAGTGTACTAGGTCCACTCTTGTTTCTGATGTACATGAACGATATATTTAATGCTATAAGATTTGGAAGAGCATACTTATATGCTGATGATCTGAAAATAGTATACAGCTGTAAGCCTGAAGATCTGGACGAAAACATAGCTAAGATTGAGAGTGATCTTGATAACTTGACTACCTGGAGAGAAACATGGCAGCTGCCGTTTAACCATAATAAATGTGGCATCATGCATTTTAGTAAACATCACCATGATATACCACTCTTCTTACAAAAATTTAGGGTTCAGACACTTACATCTAAGCATGATCTGGGTACCCGTTACTCCAGAAGCCTAAAATTTAAAGAACATGCCTCAAGTATTATCTCTAAATCCGAACGACTAATTGGGTTTATAAATAAGAATATCTTGACAAGTGAGGCTAAGCTTACTTACTTACTTTACTTACTTTCGCCTGTTACCCCCAATGGAGCATAGGCCGCCCACCGCTAAGCTTACACTCTTCAAAATGTGTGTAACGCCCTCACTTGAATATTGCTCACTTATCTTCTCAAATATGAATATCATGGACAAGATAAGTGTAGAAAATGTCCAAAGAAGTTTCACCTGCTGACTGCTGGGATGGAGCCATAATCTCAACTACCTCTGTGGCGCCGTCGGTTGAAAAACAACCTAATACCTTTCTGTAAACTGATAAATGGTTCTTCGTTCATCATTATTTTCATATCTTCAAAGCAGTTTTAGTTTTTATTTCTAGTTGACAGACAAATTGAAAAGCCTGTAGATGCTGATCAACTACTGTCATTACAAGGTACTCAAACTCTCTGTAGCATTGTGAGTTCTTTCTTGTTTAAGTAGTAACAGTTTAATAAATTTTTATTTGCCCTATTCATTAACATCCAAACACCTTGCCTGCTTACCAACTTATCGCTTTTCTCATTAATTTTTAAAATTATTCAAACTATCTTTTCTTTTCCTTCTTTTCCCAGCACACTGTCCTTCCTATCTCCAAACTACCTATCAACTGATAGATATCTTACAATTTAATCCATTAGTTTACTTAAAATCAGTGTGATATGCCACGTGGATATTTTGTCTTTCATAGAAAAGGCAAAGTTGTCTGGATTACTTGTAGTGTGGAGCTAGTAGAGAAAGTTAATTCCGATAAAGTGTACAAAAAATAGAAAGTAGACTATAAAACATTATTTACAATCAACCATTAAACGTAAGAGAGCCTAACATCAAAAAAGGAGGGAGGGTGGTGTATCTGACCACCATTCATGACGGTAGGGCGATAACTTGAATCTAGCTATGTCTGTGTGGCAGAACATTTTGTTTGCTTACGGCTCCTTACGATATACCAGGATGTAACAAATCAGTGATATTGATGTTACTTTTCTTTGATAACCTCGTCTACGACTCATGACCGTAACCTTGCACAGGTTTGGAATTCCTATCGAGAAATCCTATTATATGAAGATCTGGACATTTATGCAGAAAATGAAATCATTCATAACTTATCGAGCCACAGGGTTAAAAATAATTTATAATATAAAACAAAAGCATAGGATCAATGAGCCTCATTATTATATTCTGCAAATAAACATTGTTTCTAACAATTTGGTTATGCTGAATTTCCTTTATACATAAGATTAAATTTCCGTTCGTTATCTTACTACTATATATACATAAATACGGGTGTACAGTTAGCATTCTAATATAAAAAGATGTGAGTAAACATACCTTTGTTTTATCAAAAAAGTATCTGCTAATTCTCCGGCTTTAAGCAAGGATGTTTTCTGTTCTGCTCATCGCCCCGTTCTCTTTATTTCTCTTTTTCAGCACTTTATTCCAATACTTATGTACTAGTCTGAATATTTGCCGAAGACTTGGTTACTTTACCCAGGCGCCTGTGAATTTCTGACCAGATTTTAGCTGATTTACCTCATAAATTCTTGTTATATGCAGAGTATTATTAGCATGTCCAGAAGTGTATGATTCAAGTTTTTTGTGAAGAATGAGTTGCACTACGTAACCCATTAGTGATCTAGAGAGAAAGAGCAACCAGGTGTCTTCAGGTAAAGCGTTTCCGCAAAACCAATGGGCTTAGCAGCAGTTCCGAAGTCATAATTTTTAGGAATTTGTTTGGACATACAAACTTACAAACAACTGCCAACTGACTGGTATTGAACTGTCGAGTGACTAGAACCCCATTCGTTGGACACTACCAAACACCTGGAACCTTGAGGAAAGAACAAGAATCAGTTGGTTTTTTACTAGCTCGTGAAAATGATATAACATATTGGATATTGAAATCTGTTGCCTTGAGAGTCTCTCAAGGACGACACGTCTGAGATGTCTCTTATGATACCGTAGGTAAGATTTTGTAACAAGACCCAGACAGCTCTTTCGAGAAATATGAACATGGTAAAATTTGAAATAAAAAATATGGAAAAGTTATTATCAGCTGTGAGTCTGCAAATATGGATTATTCGATGCATTTACAAAAAAGCACTTGTTAAAGCAAGAGCAAGAAACACTGTGGGTCTGTCGAAACAAAGAACCCAATCTAAAATAACTGGAACAAAAAAGGCTAATATCTGTGGAGAAAATTCGGATATATTGCAGGTGACCTTGCAACCCGAAATTGCCTTTATCGACTACGATGGGGGAAATAAATAGATAAAACACTCAAAATTCACACCCAGACTATATATAACACTATGGTATCACATTTAATTTGACCACATCTAAATTTTACAGCATACCTCTGAGATGAGAGGTTGGTACGTCGTGAAGATAGGTCAATCAGTTAAAACGTGGTAATTCGTGCATGAATACATCAGTTTAGGGGGCCATACCACATTAGCACAGAGACGCAATTGTCAGTCCAAATCCCATAGTGGTAGAGACAGTGAAAGTGTTAGTAGTAATCGAGAAGATAAGTGTTCGAAGACATGATTTGAGAAGTATAATTAAGTAAGATAACTTTACAAAGGGAAAGATATATATGATGGGGGAATGCAGAACGTAAGAATTTTAGAAGACACAGAGAATGAATGCACTTGCAACATTGCAAACGGTTTTGAGACATGTCATTTAGGGTCTCTAACCATCGATTACTATCATCTCGCGGACCCTAACCAGGTAGTCAACACCTACCAACATAACTCAGTCCACTTATCAATGACTTGATGGATTTCTGCCATGTTTTCGCTTGGTCGCCACTACCTTTCTTCCAACCTATTCCTACACCGCAAAACACAGCTCGACGAGGCAGTCGGTGGTTAGGCATACGTAACACATATCCCAACCACCTTAACTGACGAAGTTTCAATACTTCATCTATTGATCTGTCATCCTTACCTAGCACCCGTTTCCTAACAACAGCATTGCTTACTCGATAGTCCCAGGATATACGAGCAATGCTTCGGAGACAGTTATGATCGAAGACCAGCAAACTGCCAATGTCTTCTACTCTTACTGGCCACGTTTCACAGCCATATAACAGGACGGAGCGAGCTATTGCACAGTACACTCGTCCTTTGGTCAGCAAACAGATATCTCGTCTACGCCATAAGTGATGCAGGTTAGCAAAAGCCGACCGAGCCTTCTGTATCCTTGCTGAGATTTTGTCAGTCACCAGGCCATCAGCACTGATGAGACTCCCAAGATAAGTGAAGCGGTCAACATGCTCGACTACTTCACTCCCTATCACTAGTTCAGGTTCCGATACAAGGCAATCTTGAAGCCATATTTTGCATTTCGTCGGGAAGAATCGCATCCTGGATATGCTTACATTGTTGCTCAGGGTAGTCAGGAGACACTACATTTTATCAGTTAAACAAGAATAGAGAGAGTGGATATCCCTGACGGACACCACTTGAAGTTAATAATTCCAATGACAGTTCGCCATAAGCTCTCACTCGACCAGTGGTTTTCGAGTAGAGAGCTTGAGGTTGATGTACTTTTTCGGTGCACCTTTCAATGACAGAAACTACCACAGAACCTCACGATCGACAGAGTCGGATGCCGCTTTAAAATCGAGAAATACTACCATTGTGGGGCTTATGAACGTGTGTCTTTGGTCTAGGACCTGACTTAGTGTGAATATACATCAACGTCCAGGTCGGAAACCAGCCTGGTTTTCTCGAGTCTGCTCTTCACGCTCTTCCGTTAAGCGTCGGAGTATTATCGAGGCCAATACTTTAGAAACTATATTAGTTAGACTGATTCTTATGTAATTGTTGCACGAGGACTCTTATCCTTTTTATAAATTGGGACAATCAGGGATTGAGACCAGTCAGCCCAGTTTCCATATTCTACCTAAGATCTAAGTCAGTCTCACTGCTAAAACTAGATCGCAAACCTTAAAAATCTCAGGGGTTAACCTAATAGAGACTGCTGCTTTCCCTCGTTTCAGATTACCTATAGCCGTTTCAACTTCATTAAGAGTCGGAGGACTTACGCGGATTCGCCATCCAGGTCGACTGGAGATCGCGGACAACCCAAGTGTGGCGGAAGGCCAGCTGAACTGATCCCTAAAGTGTTCTGCCCATCGATCCAATCTCCTGGATTGAGAATGGATAATAAGACCATCCTTTTCCGAGATAGTTTTACTCACATTCCAGTTCTTAATACCGGTTTCCTTGATGAGTCTGAATAGTTATCTACTGTTGCCTATAGCCACTGACTTTTTCATCTCCTTTTCTTTCTCTACTCACCACTGTTCACGATCATTGCGTAGGCTTTTTATCAGCCTGCAGCTAGGATGACTCCGCTCCTCACCGTACTCAGAGCCAGATGGGATGAGTTTCCATGCTTCTCTTGGTCTAGTCGATGCTACTGAATTCCACGGTTTCTCCCAAACCTTGTGGTTTACCTTACTGGTAGAAATCACTGCTGTTTTCACTGCTTTTCGGATATCGTTCCAAGCTGTCTCGGGATGAGCATCACTTACATGGCCGTCCAACCGTTTTTCTAGTTGTTCCTGAAATATATTCTTAGCGTTTTTATTATTAAGTAGATTCCTGAGAGGTTTCCTTGCGATGTCTTTCCTACGTCCAGTAAGATGCAAACGAATACGCGCTCGCACTAGAGCATGGTCTGAATCTACACATGTCCCCAAAATGAGCAACAGTCTTCTATTGAACTCCTCCATCGGTGGCTTATAGCGTTGTGATCTAGTTGTGTCCAGCGTTGAGACGACTTTGGGGGTCGCCGGGTCAAAACATGTCTTTCCTTATGCCTAAAGTTAGTGTTAGCCAGGAATAGGCAGTTACCTGAGCATATCTGCAGCAGACGGTCGCCATTCTCTGTTCCATAATATCCACCCAGGTATCGTTCCTTTTCGCTGAGTCTACCTACTTGAACATTAGAGTCACCAGCCACTATTACTATATGAAAGCGCCTAACGCTTTGGAGAAGTTCCGACAGCTTTCTGTAAGACTCATCTTTTATCTCGTCTGAACTGCAGTCAGTAGGGGCGTAGGCAGATACGACGAAGAGGCAGCGGCGAGTGTCCTTATATTTCCAAGTTCTTACTGTCCCGTTCAGTCGGACAGCGTACAGGCGACTATCTACTGGGATCCAGTCTAGGAGGGATAGTTCAGTCCTACGACTCAATGCTATATCTACACCGGTGGGGCCACGGGAAGCAATAGCAGGGCTTCCAGATATGCGAAGCGTAAACCAAGATGATTTTCTCTCTGCACAAGGTGAAATCAGATTAATTATTTTACTAGGATCCTGTATGCCTGTTTTGGAAACGCAGTATCCATTTATGACGCGAGATTCTAGAGTCCTATCTAAGGAATCCTGTTGTCCTATTTGACACAATGTCCGTACATTAAATGCTCCAACATGTAATTTTGAGCGGAGTTTCAGGAGACCTGGAGTACCGTTTCGTGAACTCGCATCGTTTGCATTGGCAGTGCGGGTGATAAAGGAACGTGAGAAAGGTTAGTCGTGGAGATGTTAGGAGGTGTAGGAAGGATTTGTTTGTGACCAGTTCGGTCTCGCGTGTTGTTATACAGGTATGAGGGCGGATGTCACTTCCCGATCGCCCACACCATGGAAGGAAGACTTATTTAGTCCAAGGAAATCCATTTGTTTTCCCTAGTTCAAAAATAACATTTATAAAATAAGTTTTGCGAGCTCGCTTTTCTCCGTAATTCAGTTCGGTGCCTAAATATGGACAAAAGATCCTCCTGTATATATGTAGTTTGTAATCATTCTTTTTCAACAGATGTATAAAAATCAATGACATATTGACGATACTACTTTTCAGTTACACTTCATCTCATGAGAAATTCTGTTCTTATCATGCTTCCTGTTCATCCCGCTTGAATAATAAAATGTTTAGCAGTTTTGTGCATTATTATTGAAAGTCAGTGTTCCTAGTGGTTTTCGTTCTCATTCGTCATTTTTATAATTTCAATGAAATTAATATATAACTATCTCAGAGCTTAAAACGTATTGTAGTGTGTTCCAAAGAATTTTGTTCGAATTTACTCTGCTTTGTATAGGTAGTGTGGTTATCAGTAAAGTTGATTTTATGTGTTGTCTGGTAACTTGGTAAATGCCATCTTCTTAACAGTTGTTTTCAGACATTTAAGTTCAGATAATTGATAGACAATTAATATCTCATTGTAAACTTTTAATAGTCATTTCAAACACTTTACACTTTTAACAAGCTAATGATTTATTTCAGCATATACTGACAAACACAAACTTAATAAAAAGTCACTTGTATTTATCAAGTAATCATTAGAAGATCACTGAATCGAATGGATCAAAACCCTTTGTTACTGAAAATACAGAGAATCGTAAATGAAACACCGGAAAATGAGGGAGTAATATTATTGCTTATTTTAACACTTTGTAGCTGTTACTAAATGGACTAAACTCCATCCTTCCCCTCATAGTAAACAATTCTATTACAAGTCGAAGGACTCTTCGTAGCAATTTGGAAAAAAATCAATTAAGTTACTATGAAAACCTTCTAACGTCGTTTGGTGATGTGAAAAAGGTATGTTATTTCTTTTTCCATTTTAAGTTTTCAGCGTCTAGATGCTCTTGATACTTGTGTCAATAATATGTTAGAAACATGCCTTCGGATGAATGGGACGTTAACTGTAAGTTTCTTTAAGTTTTATCACCTCATTGACTAAGTCTGTTAAATCGAAGACAGTATGCTTAGTAGGAGAAGCACAAAAGTTAAAATCGGACAGGTAAGGCTTTTTAGGTATGCTACTTTTCGTTGTATTTCATTTACAGTGAAGTGGCGGAAATCAAGGCATATTTATTAGAACTGTTAGCTAGTTCGTACCAAATCTCCGTAAAAGATACAGATATATTGTCTTCCAAAATTAGCCACATAGATGATACATTTTTTTCAGCTCTTTCACGTGGCAAAGAAATAAAACAGTTGTTACAGTCAGACGAATTAACTTTCAGGTAACATAACCCAATAGTCGTTTTATTCTCCAGCTGCTCATTGACGACTGAAGTAATAGAAATTTTGGACAAGGCATATGAAAATCTGTATGAGTGGGCTCAAAGTAAGTCTTTCCTTTTTTCTTAAATGTCCTATAGATGAATGCATAAAACAGGTTCAAGAAACACCTGAAATATCTCTTCAACTTCGGCGTGCTTTTTCAGAGTTACAAAATAAACCAGTCCTTCTAAAGTAAGTACTTAGATTTATTGGCTTTCATACTCCTCCTGGAAGTATTTATATCTCCTCAGATATTCATACCATTTTTCTTCTGGAAGAAATGTCTCATTACTAAAGTTGGTCTGTGACTAATTAGAAATAGAGTAGTGATTAATTCTAATGCCTTTTTTATTACTCATTAATATTCCATGGACATGTCCTTTGGCAGGGTAATGTTCGATTTCTTATTACGGAGTAATGTCTTAATGGCTAAAGTCGTCAACTTTTAACTGTTTGGTTGCAAACTTGAACTCATCAACCTACTTTTTTTCTCAGTAACTGGGTAGTATCGTTAGTCTGCACAATAAATTTGGCTCAAAGTTGAATGTGCTAACCTGCATGTAATATGCACTACTTTTAACAATTTCTTGCCCTCCTTTATCTATTCAGTGTAGCTTCTCAGGAATACAGGAAGAAGTTATTTCAATAAATACGAATGAATGGTATTTGGAATTTGATTATCCATAACAGTACATATTGAGTTAGGTAGTGTCAAAAATACAATTTCATTATATGTCTAGTCAGATCTAAAAATTTTCCTAATATTAACTAAATGTATGGTAATCAACAAAGATAAGAAAAATGTTCGCTCAAACAAATAACATTACAAATGTTTGTAACAAAATGGTGTTAAAACTTTGAGTTATGGTAATTTACCTATAATTTTAACTGTAACTCGTGTTTAATGTAATCTATTTAATATTGTGATCAACATACATCATGCATAGCAAGTTCGATGTGTATTCTAGTTGCCAATATTATGATAAATTACATAAATCGACATATTTCGAGATACCAAAAATATGTTCCTGTAGGTCCTACCGTGCCAGGCAGATCGATTGGAGAACGATGAGACTGAAAACATCAACTCAAGAGCTGAGTGCGAAACCGTACTGCTGACTGTATAGCGGTGTGACAGCAGTTAGTTTTTTCCTTCGGACAATCAGCATCTACAGCGATACTGCCTTCGCACAGAGCAGGCAGGCATCGGAAAGGTCGACCGTAGAAATGTCATACTTCACCTTACCTCACAGATTTCTGTCTCCGGCGGTAAGGCCTTTGAAACAAGTGCGGAGCTAACACTTTAAAGACTTCCCATAAAAAGGCCGTGTGGCCACATTCCCAGGTCGTTAAGACCAACACTAATCTACCTTCCTTTTTAGGTTCCTCGAGAAACACCCTTCCATGGTGTGGGCGATCGGGAAGTGACATCCGCCCTCATACCTGTAACAACACGCGAGACCGAACTGGTCACGAACAAATCCTTCCTACACCTCCTAAGGACGAGTGTACTGTGCAGTGGTTCGCTCCGTCTTACTTTATGGCTGTGAAACATGGCCAGTGAGAGTAGAAGATATACGTAGGTTACTGGTTTTCGATCATAGGTGTCTTCGAAGCATTGCTCGTATATCGTGGGACACTCGAGTGAGCAACGCTGTTATTAAGAATCGGGTGCTAGGTACGAATAGCAGATCAATCGATGAAGTATTGAAACTTCACCAGTTGAGGTGGTTGGAACATGTGTTACGTATGCCTAACCACCGACTACCTCGTCGAGCCTTGTTTTGTAGTGTAGGAATAGGTTGGAAGAAAGGCAGTGGCGGCCAAATCAAAACATGGCAGAAATAAATGAAGTCATTGACTAGTGGACTGAGCCATGTCGGTAATTGTCGACTACCTGGTTGGGGTCCGCGAGATGATAATAATCGATGGTTAGAGACCTTGAATGACATGGCTCAAAATCGTTCGCAATGGCGCCGGTGCATTTATTCTCTGTGTTCTCTCAAACCCTGATCTTCTGGATTCTTCAACACCTCTAGTTTCGACTCTCCAAACTTTTCTCACTGAATCATACTTCTTGAATAGTATCTGCTAATCCTAACCTCTCCGATTACTTCTAATTCCCTTACTACCTCTTCTACTATTGAGATTGAATTGACGATTAATTCTCTGTGCTGATGTGGTATGACAACATGAACTGATGTACTTATGAACAAAGTTCTACGTTGCATCTGACTGACTGAGATAGGACTCTAGAATCTCGCGTCATAAATGGATGCTGCGTTTCCAAAACAGGCATACAGGATCCTAGTAAAATAATTAATCTGATTTCACCTTGTGCAGATAGAAAATCATCTTGGTTTACGCTTCGCATATCTGGAAGCCCTGCTGCTGCTTCCCGTGGCCTCGCCGGTGTAGATATAGCATTGAGTCGTAGGACTGAACTATCCCTCCTAGACTGGATCCCAGTAGATAGTCGCCTGTACGCTGTCCGACTGAACGGGAAATCCATTTGTTTTCCCTAGTTCAAAAATTACATTTCTAAAATAAGTTTTGCGAGCTCGCACTAGAGCATGGTCTGAATCTACACATGTCCCCAAAATGAGCAACAGTCTTCTATTGAACTCCTCCATCGGTGGCTTATAGCGTTGTGATCTAGTTGTGTCCAGCGTTGAGACGACTTTGGGGGTCGCCGGGTCAAAACATGTCTTTCCTTAAGCCTAAAGTTAGTGATAGCCAGGAATAGGCAGTTACCTGAGCACATCTGCAGCAAACGGTCGCCATTCTCTGTTCCATAATATCCACCCAGGTATCGTTCCTTTTCGCTGAGTCTACCTACTTGAACATTAAAGTCACCAGCCACCATTACTATATGAAAGCGCCTAACGCTTTGGAGAAGTTCCGACAGCTTTCTGTAAGACTCATCTTTTATCTCGTCTGAACTGCAGTCAGTAGGGGCGTAGGCAGATACGACGAAGAGGCAGCGGCGAGTGTCCTTATATTTCCAAGTTCTTACTGTTCCGTTCAGTCGGACAGCGTACAGGCGACTATCTACTGGGATCCAGTCTAGGAGGGATAGTTCAGTCCTACGACTCAATGCTATATCTACACCGGTGGGGCCACGGGAAGCAATAGCAGGGCTTCCAGATATGCGAAGCGTAAACCAAGATGATTTTCTCTCTGCATAAGGTGAAATCAGATTAATTATTTTACTAGGATCCTGTATGCCTGTTTTGGAAACGCAGCATCCATTTATGACGCGAGATTCTAGAGTCCTATCTCAGTCAGTCAGATGCAACGTAGAACTTTGTTCATAAGTACATCAGTTCATGTTGTCATACCACATCAGCACAGAGAATTAATCGTCAATTCAATCTCAATAGTAGAAGAGGTAGTAAGGGAATTAGAAGTAATCGGAGAGGTTAGGATTAGCAGATACTATTCAAGAAGTATGATCATGTATGATCATGTCTTCGTACACTTATCTTCTCGATTACTACTAACACTTTCACTATCTCTACCACTATGGGATTTGGACTGACAATTGCGTCTCTGTGCTAATGTGGTATGGCCCCCTAAACTGATGTATTCATGCACGAATTACCACGTTTTAACTGATTGACTGGAAGTGGCATAGATATTGTCCAAGGTATTCAAGTCTTCAGAAATTTTCCCGTATAATGGCCATCTGTCTTAAATGTCTTGAAATTAGAAAATCATATCAAATTTACCTGACCACAGATCCGCTTCTATATTTTTAGTTCGTACTCATTCTTGTTCAGCTGATGCATAAATATCACCTACATATTGACGAAACTACTTCACAGTTATGTTTCATTTCACGTTGCGACTGGTGTTTTTATGTCTAAATATGTATTTACAGATTTTCACGAAGTTAAGTTGTTGAACGTACTAGGGTGTTTACATGACAATAGTCTTTCATAGTAAATTTTACAGATCATTAGGCTTTCAAGATATCGATCTGTTTCATATCCAACAGAAGCTTTTTTGGTATCTTGTTAAATTTGTACCCCTTTTCCTGCATCTTATTTTAAAAATTCACTTACCACTGTGATATTTGAAAACGATTTTAAAATTTTTGTTTTATATTTCCTTTCTAATACAGGTACTCTCTTGATGAATATGCTGGTGCCCGTCGCAAAGCCTCTGTTAAATATTTTCTTGATATACTCACAGTTGAAATTGACTCGAACTCTAATGTCCAGAATCATTCTGTTGACATGATTCATGCGATACACATAGAAACAAAGTCACCTGATCATGTACGACTTGTGAGTGATATACTTGCCTGTGTTCATCAAATTACAGCCTCGGAGAAAGAGTATATAAATAGTCTTTGCATGGACTGTCATGATACATGTATGAATTCCTTATATTTCATGAGTTTTTTGTTTATAATTTGTGTTTGTTTAATAATTGTATCGAATCTCACTACTTACAGCCTTCTTTGAGAACCTAATTTGGTGTTTGGAAGATAATATGTTTATCCAAAAGCATTAGGTTTCATAACTTCATTGCTTCACTGCTTATCCATATTTCTTTATAGCCCTAATAAACTCAAATACTAAACCGAGATAGCTGTTCACTACCAGCAGTTTATTAGTACTTAATATTTTAGACGTCAACAAGATTGTTACTAATCACTGGTTCGGTTTTATTTTATCAAATTAAGTCACGAATACCATTGTTTTGTAGTACCCTCGAGAAGGCTATTTCTTATTGTCTAACTTCAAATGCATTCACATATTGATTCATGTTTGACAGAAGTTGAGGACTAAGTAAATTATTAATGAAAAAGTATAGGTGTTTGTGGACTGTATATTTGATGACAGAAAGCTGAAGAGAAACTTTGAGATAATATACAAAAATATCATCACAAAACTCATAGATAATCCAAAGTATCGCTTGTTTTAACACAGCTATCTACATACATATGGACATTACTAATCAACTCTTCTTAGTTCCTTGCAGTTCACAAACTTATCAAGATTACCATTTCTTAACCGAGTATCAGGCTACAGAGAAAATTAACTATCAGCCTAGTTTACACTAGTCAAAAATGGTGGGTGCTGTTCCCTCCAATCAGTTTCATTTTAGTGCGTGAAGAATTACTAATTACGAAAAATTTCCAAACTCGTTTAAGAACAGGCCCGTATGGTCGGTAATAATGATGAATGAATATCGCTCAGCATAAACTAGAAGTGAAAAGTTTAACGCCCATATCATCAGAGATATTCACAGGTAAAACTTATCTGCGCATTTTGGTCACCTTTTTATTGTGTTTGATAATTTACTTCTGAATGAGCTAGAGATAATAATGTGTGTTAGAAAATATAAATGCAACATGGTAATTAAACAAAGTGGAAGATCATGAAATGAAATCAATTCTAATAAGATGATCGTAGCTTTTATAGGTTCTGAAGATTAGTGTGTAAGTAATGTGAATTGTAATTTTCATTTTCTCGGTTATTATCCATTTTATATGTATTTGTAAACTGAGACGTTACACAATTACATACGATTCTTTAATCATGGCCTAGTCTGATATGCATTGCATCTGGGATAGGAGTGAATTGTGGAGAGCTAACATCGAACAGATCAAGACTCACTATCAGTTGATAAAGCCATCAAACGTTGGTCTATATAGGTTTCAACAGTTTAGTGGTTTGCGTCTAGCCAGAATGTACCTTCTTTACCAGGGAAGTAGGCAGAATATTGTGAGTAGGGAGAACTGTAAAAAAAGATCAAAAGAAGAGGTGAGCTGACTCAGCAAGCACACAGAACACACTTTTAATGAGAATAACAATCAATAATCACGCAGATTCAATGAATCTGGAAAGCGTAACTAGGAGCGGATAACTTTAAGATTTTAAACCGTCAGATAGACTTGATTGAAATTCGCGCTTTCTTTGCTAAGTAACATATTTGGTAGTTCGTCTTGGTAGTGAAAATCTTATTCTGTATCTATTATTTGTCTTTGTGTTTCTACGTAATATTCCAAAATTTTACTACATTTTTTATCCCTAATTTTTTATTGTAATTTCTGTTTTTGGCCTTTTCAAAATCATAAATTCACTATCTTGCCACTCACCGTGTTCATTCTGTCTCACTTCTGATATACTTTCTTGAATCGGGTGGATAGATATTGTTACCAGGTCCAGGTCTTACGTAGTATTGACTGACTAAGGATTTGTTCGTTGAAACTATATTAATGCGTAATTACTTGCTTTTGTATCTTCTTAGTAATTGCAGACTTGAAAACCATTTGTTTGGATACAATTACCGAGAGTTTATGTCACTATCTTAAAGTAAGCTTATTATTATATTCGATTACAAGGCTCTTATATGTATTTTTTTACTAACCGTTTTAGTGTGTTAGTTTATTTACTATACGGTAAGCACCTGCTCTAACATAAGTATTACTCATCGACAAACGCAATAGAAAGCATTTGTTAAATCAGTTGCAGTTTTAAGAAGTGCGCGTATAAGAGTTTTACTTCATGACTGTACCACTAACCGGACAGAAGAGAGACAACGCCCATCTAACAGCACAAGAACGAAAAGCCTTAAGGAAACTCAGAACTAGAGAGAATATTATCTTAGTTCCAGAGTACTAAGAAGCAAAACAGTAATTATTGACAAGAAAAAAAATGCCAGGAAAGCCGATAGAAGTGTATATAAGCCAATCGACACAAATCTAATAAAAATATTAGAGAACTGAATCCGAAGGACTTTAAACAAGCTTGTCAAAGCAAGACAAATATCAAAATAAGATCAGTGGACAATGAAATACATTGAACTATTTATCGCATGATTCAATGTTAGGCCGAAACTACACCAACACAACATTCCACTACGTTCAATTGTATTCCTCCCTGGAACCCCGACATACAACTTGTCAAGAGGAATTTCAAGAATATTGAAACCTTTAGTGGATTCATCTAATCACTCCATGAAATATCCCATACAATTCCTCGATAAACTCAAGGAGATCCAAACCGACAGCGACGAACTGATCACATTTTTTGTCGTAAAAACCCTATTCACTTCAATCGAGGCAAACTTAGCTAACGAAACTCTGTCCCTGCTCCTCACCAAGGACACGAATCTCCCAAAGTGTACGAGGAACTTCAGCGTAAAATTCTACTAGGACTCATCGGTTTGTGCTTAACAATGTGTTTGCAATTCAACAACAAAATCTACGAACAAGCTTTATTCAGGGGAGCGAAAACGCTGCAACACACATGAAGCATGAAAAAAGAAGAGGAATATCTGATGACTATCCTTCTGAAGAACGGCTACCACGCAACTTCAACATTATCAGCAGGAGTGTAATCAGGTACAGAAACCAACAAACGGATCATCCTACCATATATATATATATATATATATATATATATATATATATATATATATATATATATATGTCAGAAGTTGCAGAGATTACTGAGGCCGCTTGGAATAGGCTTGACCATACATCATCGTTAATTAGGAATTTGGTCGAATTAGATCATCACTAGATTATATGTCCCACCTAAATATATATCATTACGGTCACTACGTTTGATCTTATACACATAATTCGGTTATTCGTCTTGCAGTAATGAGTCTTCGGTTCTAACTAGTTTATTGTTTGTTCGAGATAATACTCATATTTTCGCCAAAAGTAGTCGTTCACAACCAAGACATTGGTAACTGATCATAATATGACCTATCCACGTCAAGCATTAATTTGCAAGCTATGAGACCAAGTAGAACAGAGAAAATGACTGCGATAGACGTCGGTGTTATTCAAATGCTAGTTATGGTCTGTAAAACTATGAAAATCATGCTTTATGATATGGTATGGACCAAATTACAAACAATATAATCGATCATTTCATGTATTATATGTGGTTTCGAGGGTCTTGTATCAGTTTTTTCATAGATGGCAACAGCACAGTAAATCAACCACTTTATGAATGGAGACTGTTCAGGAACGACAAAGCAATCGAGAAAGACGAGCTTTTGAGTTCACTGAATATTAAAATCTATGAAGAAATGTATACAAAACATAAAAATAACAGAGTAGAATAAATTTTGTTACTGATAATATAGTTATTGACAACACTCGTATGAAGTATGGTAGTAAATTCTCATAAGGTATTCTCAGTTACATATTGTATTGATTATTGAATGTTGGTTGTTTCAGATGAAGCATATGACAACGAGATATTGTTTCTAAATACACTAAATTTTTAAGTCAAACCAGCCATTGATGTACTATATCGAACCTATCACGTATGTCCGTTAGTTCAAAGGGTCATGTCATAAGACTTTATGAAAGACTTCATCGTATCTCGAAATGTTGTTAATTCAGTTAATGTTGATAAGCTGTGAAGTTTCAATAATCTGTAACTTCAGTCTTTGGTAAGTTTGCACTTAACTTGTGTGCCGGGCAAGTGTGAGGAGCAGTATATGAGGTTGTTTGGAAGAGCGAAAAACGAGAGACGACTCAGTAAGCACAAACTAAAGGTAGATTATACAACTTAAGGATCAAGTTGTAGTTATGGTAGTCGAAAATTGTTGTGCGAATTCACCTACTTCGGCAAAAATTTGTGGACTTAGATTCCGACAACAAACTTCAGATTTATCAGTTCAATTATCCGTCTCTACATGATTCAATTTGATCTACTTTCCTTATTTTAAGATTTGGTTTATCTTTAATTTCCTTAATTTCAAATAATGTAAATCACTTTGCTACTACTACTATAATGAACAAAAACGTAAGACCAGATGGAATCTGTGACTTAGTTGAAAAAGACTGAGTTTAATACTTAAAATATGTGCACCTTACCTCCAAGTTGCAAAACAAGCAGATTTTCGGTCGTCTTTCACATGTCTTCTCGTCTTCGAAACAGGGATCGCGCCATACATCCAGATCTGATACTTCGCTTCAGAGCAACACTCCACTTGCTACTACTTATAAGCCACGTTGTGACTAGTATTCACATTGATACCCGTCCCGTATATTCCGCGTTCTATTTTTCGTTTCATTTGATATATTAAGTGACAAACAATTGTCCCCTACATCACTGAAGTTAATTCTGTATAAGATTTTAAGACGGAAATGTGCTAATAATCTGTTGCCATGTTCATAATTGTTGGTCGCCAATCATGTGTCTGGGCTTAACATGATCTAGCGTAGTGGTCTACTTATATCACAATCTAGTGTATCAAATCTTATGATATCGTATTATCACTTTATTCGCGTTGAACATCAGAAACTCTCCTTGTCTTTAATTCCTCCTTTATATTACAATTCAAATTTATTTTTTATGCAATGAGAATCAGATTTTTTTCCTTTCAAAGTTGTTGATTTAAATGTAAATATGCATGTACTGTATATTTAGGTTAATGATTCATATTAACCATTCGAGAATACTTTCATACTTTCTAGTTGAACATGGAAAATCTGTTGGCATCTCATCATGATGCCGTTACATTATATAAAATGAATAATGTCATAAGATTTTATCAACATACATTTAGGTAAGTGCGACTGTAGTTAATGAAGCGAAGACTTGTTTAATTTCCTGTCAGATTGTATATGTATGCACATAAGACTTATTTGTTGATTTAGTAAAAACTGAGTACTAAAAAGAAATAGGTTTAATGTGATATACACCGATACACCCTTGTTAAGAAGTATTGAAATTTCTAACAAAAATAAAACAGTATGTAAAGCATAAGATTACTAACAGCCTAATAAGCTTTAAATACCTATCTAGCCTAATTGATATATGGAGTTAGGAAAGTACTGATTATCACTATTCTGTAGGACATCTTAAGACTGCAGTGAAACATTAAAACGTAATGAACATCAAATGGTAATCACTTAATGTAAATATTCTCGGTGCCGTTTATGTGTTAAGTCGATACGTAGTGCTTAAAAGTTGCATACTAGTACGAGATAGTTCCCATTTGGTAAGCAGTATTTTTTTAGTTGATCCCATTTTATGACAAAAACGTTTTATAACTAATTTATCTGATAATAAACCCTGTTTTCGTGAAGTAGCTTGAATTTAGTCTAGTCGGGTATTTGAAGTTTGCACATCGTCGTTGATGATGTATCTTTATATAAGGAAAAGTTCGATTTTGCTACGGGCTTTATTTAAGAAAGACTGCAACCAGGTTGATGTTTCAAGGAAAACTTTTAGTATTCGTTGTACATATTTAACATTGTTTTCATGTAAATTTATTTCTTAATCTTATTATACAAAGTTTCCGCTCTGATAAGATACTAACTAACGAGAAAATTTTTCAACGATTAATCAGTATCAACTGATTTTGCCAATCAAAATCCACCCTATATTCAAATGTTTGGATTTCACACAAACTGGAATAACCTATCATGAAAAGAACGACTCTAACCAGCTTCAGATTAATTCAATATACTTATTTTCTTATCCTGTAAAGCAGAACCAAAGACAATTACCACTGTTTTATTAAAACGTCATTACTTAAAATTCCAAAAGACAAGGAGCGATTGTACAGTTATTTGACTAACTTACCTCATAAAGTTGATACTTAAATTACCGCCTAGGTATTTCATAATCAGTTACTAAACGACAGAAGCAACTCTACCTAGTTGCTGGGTGATGGTTATGGAAATCACCTCACTTCCTTGAATTCGTACAGGCACGTAGTATAATTTATTCTAAAGTTGAGTATAGTTCATTTTTTAGTGCACAAATCCTTGCGTAATCGATTAGTTCCAATAATGTCATATTTGTCGTAAATTTTCTTAAAAAGCAATCTTCTAAACAGTGTATATTATTTTGCCTAATTTTTACTTTAGATCACTACTTAAATCTACCGCCTCACTCAATTTATGCCTAGATGAAATCCAAAAACTCTGTAAAAGGCTATTACTTAGCACTGTAAAACAATTTGTAAAACAAACTTTAGAACAAGTGAGAATTCTTCTTTGAATGTTTTGGTTAATATATGGTGTACAGTTCATTTTTAATGAGGTTACAGTGGCCAGTACAAACGTTCACAAATAAGTGCTTTCAATCAGCCATAGACCATATCTATGCTCCTGTTATACGTCTTTGAACTTCCTGTAGATTAAGCTTGTTCAATGACTATGAAAAAGCTGTTTGCAAATCGTAACACAAGTATAAAACAAACCACTCATTTAATGCAACAAAATTTCAGGCTAATAGAATTTTCTATATCAGCTTTTGAGATTTTGTCGGTAAATAGTTTGCAACATATTACCAAAAACTCTAGAAGATACACCTGGTGAACACTATTTTGGTAAATGAGTTGACAAAATAGTTGCAGTTGCTTTTATTTTAATGACTTGAACAAAAACCTACGCGACTTTCAGTATTTGAGCGTAACGTCAGGTCAGGTTTGCAAACAGCGAATACCAATTCAGTAATGTTATTAACCACGTAGACGTATCTGACTTACAGGAATCTTAAGACTACTAGTTTTTTTTAATCCCAATCGATTTGAGATTTTCATATTTTTCATACATATGAGCCTTTCATATAGCAGTTGTACATGATGTATTCACCGGTTAATACTTGTTTTTTCTCGATAATACAGATTATTGGTTTGATTCGATGTACCTTATTTCTCACTGACATTTGGTTAGACACATGAAATATTAAAACAATTTAAGTTCAAACCTTTTCAAGACATCTTTCCGCAATGCATGTTAACTTCGCTTGTATAAATAGTTTGAAAAATTGTGACAATGTTCTAGAAGCTCGTGATTGTTGTTTAAGGTCCACCTTGTCTATCAAGTAGCTTAATTTAGAGATAGAAACAGCCTATGCAAACGCCTGGAAATTATGTTTTACGTACTGAACATTCTCCCATAAATTGCAGTTGTAACTCATAGTCTATAAGAATCTAACTCCATTACATGGATGATAACTTACACTATAATTCGATACGAGATCCGAATATCAACTAAATTATCTCAATATAATAAACAAGGTGGTTTTGCTTTATCGCTGTCAAGCACTTTTGTTTTGTGAAGATGACCTACGATTCTGAAGAAAGGGGACCAATATTTTGAGGTGCATAATTTAAACTACTGTTTGGTCATTATTGTGTTGATGAAATATTTTCTAATAAACAGTCTGCATTTTTTCCATGTCATAAATTACTAGGTATTCTTTGCTTATCATCTTAGAATAAGTCGAATTATCTGTTGGCCATTTTCTGTTCCTTTTTAACTTTCTTTACAATTTATACTAGCCTGATCACCCAAACCTAGATTTATCTCCGAATGAACTAATCACTGATACTCTACAATTGCTCATCCAAATCGTCGGTGGTCAGGATATTTCATTACTACCAAACGATGAAATTAAAGTTGAACGTACAGAGGTATATTTTTTTCATTAACTTAGCATGACGTTTTTAGAACTGTTTGAATGAGTAGGCCCTTTGATAAAACTTCCCCGACTTGACCTCCATAAATGTTACTTTTTATTCCAGTAATTCTTATGTGGGATGTATTGGGCTTTTGGTTAAGTGTGAAATAAAGAACTAGCTTTCAAGGTGACCATGATAATCTGAATATATATTAAAAATCAGGAATCAGTAGAACTACAGAAGCACATAAAGATATTTTGTATAAAACGTGCATGTACTAATCGCTGTAGGCTTTCTCTTCACTCCTAATATTTACTTCTGACCCCATTGTGCATATTTCGTATTTTCTTCAAGATACTAGTACTATTTCTCACTTACAAACATATATGCAGTTACTGATGTAGGTTAAGAGACAAAAGGCATTTATTAAGATTAAAAGTTTCTTAGTTAGTCTACAGGGTAGTAGTCCTTTTATCCTAACACTTGTGTTTGCGCGAAACTACTAAATCGTTATTTTCGAAACAGGGAACGTTTTATTTTAATGATATATGACAATTTATCGAAATCCAAGTTCCATCACAAAAACGAAGAATCTGTCGGGATATGTGGCCCCAGTTCCCTCCTTTAAAGTCCTACCTTGACATGGTGGTCAGGCTTGCCTATCGTGATGACCCAACCGAGCTATATTAGCTGGAACATATGTTCCTGAAGGTTCTACCATGCCAGGCAGGTCTTTGGAGAACGATGAGACTAAAAGCAGCTATTCAAGGTTTGACGGCAAAGTCGTATTGCTGACTGTAAAGGGGTGTGACAGCAGTAAGGTGTTTCCCTCAGATAACCAGCATCTGCAGCGATGCTGCTTCCTCACAAGGAAGAAAGGACTAGAAAATATCGCACCTCACGGATTTCCATCTCCGGCAGTAAGGGCTGCCCACTAAGGGTTTTCAAGAGCGGAGCTAGTACTAAAAAAACCTTTCATAGAAAGACCGTGCGTGACCGGCCTCAAGCAGTTGTCCCTTGGGCTTTGCGGTCATGCTCCCAGGTCGTTAAGACCGACACTAATCTACCTTCCTTTTCAGGTTCCTCTAGAAACAACCTTCCACGGTGTGGGCAGCCGGGAAGTGACAACCGCCCTCATACCCATAAAAGCATACCCTTCTTTATAAAAATGTATAGTTTAGAGGACATTAATATTTGGTCGGTATTCCAGAATGGCTTTCTCCAAACCATTGGATTAGAACCGGTAAATGTGACGTATGCCTTGACCAATGTACAAGTGGATCTGTTGCTAACCATCTATATCGTAATGCAGCGGATATCGTAATATCATTTTCTAAGCCTTTTTTCAATTCACGGAGAGCTTGTGAAAAATACGATTTAGTATCCTTCAGCTTTACAGGATCTCTAACACTAGCAACATGTTTAGTAACCGTTTCCCTACACACCTGAGTGGTTAAACGGACTTTAGTAACTCGTAACCTTTGGCATACTTAACTGTGTAGTTCTGTCTGTGCAGTGAAATATTTTTTATCCATTCCAAGCTATATGAAAAACAAGATTTATTTTGAGGAAGACTTCTCTGGTCCACTTCTCTATTCGTGTCTGCACTACGAACGTGTCTCCAACAACACTAGTATGTGACTATTATTGTTCCGATATTCACCAACGTGACACGTCAATGAATTAAAGACTACTATCTCATCATTCATCGTCAATACAGTGCACATAGTCGCTTGAAGGTACTTCATGTTTCACAAGCAGTGTGGTTACTCAGAAACCACACTGTCATAATAGGGTTCAAATGATCCACATTTATTCAACTGGACTGGTGCTCATTAGAACCTCCACTTCTTTTCACTTGAAGTAGTTGGTCTTAGCATACAGTTATTATTACGAGTACATGCATACTTATACTCTTGCCGCTTCTTATGACGAAAGCGAAGCTACTCAAATTAACTCATCTATCGTCTTTATTTCAGATGATCGACTGCTTGGTAACTCCTTTGATTACCTACTGCGAATTGTCTGCCGGCCTGCTGACCCTTAATTCATTATCTCACACTAAACAACTGAACGACCAACAACTCATTCTTTCACCTGATAGTCCTTCAGTGTCAGTATACCTAGCTAACTGTTTCAATATAATTCAAGTTAGTCTTTCAGAAGTTCCCTTCGGTGCTAGTCTAGTTGAACAAATCGCACTGAAGTTGGATAAGTGCTTGGATTCATTGGTTACTGCGCAAGTTTCATTTATACTTGAACGGACAGGGCTTCTGTTAGTGAACCAACGACTCGACGCCGTTCAGAATTCCAGTACATCTCATTATCCAATATTGGAAATTCGCGACATGATGGTGAGTTACTTAGTCTCTTTACATCTAACCGAAATGCATATTACGTACCTAATTTTCCCTAACCTCTTATTAACATAATGCCTGATGCGTGTAACGTTACCCTTTCACCACAGACTACCGCTGGTTACTATACTTAGCTAGTCATCGGTTTGTTAAACAAAACTGTTACATAGATGAAATCACAACCTCGAAATGTTCATGTTCGTCGGAGCTGGCCAGATCTACTATTCTATATACCATTTCAGGCTATAACGTAAGTGATGCTAGTTCAAGTCTGTCCTTTGAAGGCTCGAAACTATCTCGAATCACCTGGTATGCGGAATATTATCGATCTCCCTAGACTACAAATAATTAGTATTTTGATATTTGGTATGGCCTTTTTGAATCCGTAGAATTGGACGTAACAATTACTATCGATATATCGACGGTCGTAAAGTGGCTTTTACGGGGTTGTTCTCATCTAATCATGAGACTGAAAATTTAGCACCAGCATAGGGCAACATTTCTAATGGCCGGTAAGTTTCTGTCCTTTATCGCCTAATTTCAGTTTGGTCAGTTGAAACGATAAAATTTTTGATGATCACTTCTCATTAACACTTTATCCCACTCTACCCTTTAGATGGACTTCAACAATTACTTATCGGACCCAGACAAACTATCCCTTCCCGATGTGAACAAACTATGTTCCCAACAGCTACGGAGGTTGGTTCGTCGCCGTTCTGCCGACCAGATTCATAGTTACTACCAATCCGTTCATCAAGCAATCACGAATGTAATGAAACCGTGTTTGGACAAAGAGTCGACCGTAGAATTGTATACTCCACAGCATGTTGCTGAACTCATTCTCAACTTCTGATTTTTTCTGTAAAAATTAAAGCGTCCCGCACTCACTGTTTTTCACTGAAAGAATTTCTATTCCGACCGAGTACATAGACAGTTACCACATTTCTAAATTCTAATAAACCTCTGTCAGTTTACTAAGTACCCATTGCTTCGAAAATTAAAACGAAATGTTACATATGATACATTGGTTGGCGAAAATAAAATATACGATGTGTAAATTATGCCTCTGTGTCCATAGCTTCACCAGATGAGTCGCTTTCGGGGGAAACATGTGAAATTAGGGGTGAGTCTGATTGCTCGTTTCCGGGAGATAAATGGTCCATGTCTTCAGGGCCTGCTAGCTTCACACCTACGACTGTAGGTTTCGCTGGTTGCCCATTACTAGACTGACTGTCGTCTTCACTTTGAGTCTTTCCATTCTCCATACTTTCAATAGGACATACCTTATTAATTTCATCTTCACTGTCACTGCAACTGCTGATACTATCCATAAGTTTGCTTTCCTGTGCAGATGGAACCTCATCCAAAGTTGAACTCGGGCGGTTGTTTATTTCGGGATTCTTTTCCTTTCTTTCTGATCGGACGGTTCCGTTGCTGTGACTTTGCTTCACTGAAACATCTCGATGTTTCTTCGGTTTGGACTCTCGTCTGTCATCGGAATCCCTTTCGCTGTGACGATATTTGTCACGGTCTCTGCGGTCAGGCCCTCGGTTTCTCTCACGTTCTTTTTCCCGATCTCTTTCGCGTATTTTTTCGCGATCCCTTTCACGATCTCGTGTCCGATCCCTCTCACGAATGTTTCTGTTTGGTCTGTCACGACGGTCGCCTCGGTGACCTTTAGATCGACTGCGTGAATATCGACGACTGGAGTGTGAACGAGAACGTCGATACTTCTTGCGATTGTGAGATCTGGAGAAGTAAAAGATCATTAGTAACGAAATTTCCCCAACGAATGGAAGAAAAATATGCTGTTGACAAATGCAAGATTTCCTAAAGTCTAAAAAGCTATCTTTGAAGAGATCAGCAAAAGTGATATGTGTTAAGCTATTTTAAGTTAGAAAAGCATTTAGACTGTTCAATTACTCAAAATCAGGGTTGGGATAGTAAATATTTTGTGTACCGGAAACTCGCTTTTTTACTGCACTCCAATATTGGAGAAAGGAATAGTTACCGTCCCCGTAGTTATGAGTTTCGAATGGTTGAGATACTGGGTCTATCCTTTCTCAACTTTTTACAATGTGGTCTGTAGAAACTTAAACTTAATTTGGTGGGACTTGACGAAACCCTGACATTTGCCAATGAACTTTTTTGTCATTGCGGTAATTAAAGCAAAAACTAATAAGAAATAGCATCATATTCTAAGTTTAATTCGCTGGTACGCGTTCGTTGACTGAAACGCTCTTTTTAACAGCAGCCTTCCTTAAAGTTGATGACATTTTATAGCGCCTGAAGTAGATTGAGTCAGTGAAGTTAAAACAAAAAGGGTCGAGGATACTCAGGTAACAAAGTGGTGGAAAACGAAACGGACGTTCGTACTGCTGTAGAAGAACAGAGGACCTAAGACTTTCAGTTAATAACATTGCCAAATACAGGGTCATGGACGCAGTTAAATAATGACTAACATAATCCGAGTCCGACTACAATATCTAAACGACATTTATAGCATGAAACTACGATATTCTGACACTTAATCGCACGTTCTCTGAATGTCATTTTTTGACTAGTAATTAGATGCTTTTTGACTGTTCAAAGGCAGTATCGCTCAAGGTATTGTTCATCCGTGAAAAATACCAATGCATTCGACAATGCTAGGCTTTTCTAACCTTCAGCTAAGAGACAGTAAATCCAAGGATAATGAGTGGCTCAACTAGCATAACTAATTAAGTCACAGTAACTTGGCCAACGTAACAACATGGCACCTTAAACTTTGTGCTTGACGGAATGCGAATATATATATTTGGCAACTACTTTCATCGACTTATAACAAGTGACTATTCAGGCTTTCGCTTCGGATGTTTTTGAATGGGTCATTGTTAAGAGAAAATGAAACGGGCTTACCTCGACCTGGCATGATCACCTCTCCGATAGTCTTTGCTTCGCGAACGTGTGCGATGACGATGCCCACGAGATCTGGAACGAGACTGTGTTGGAGACCGTCTTCTATCTCGACTGTGACGAGAATGGGAACGTCTTCTATCTCTAGACCGACTACGATATCTTCGTGAGGTTGATCTGCGTCTGGATCGTGAACGTCGAGCTCGGGATCGGGAACGTGAGCGCCTGCGATCACTGTGCTTACTACCTTGAAAGCAGAAAATTACATCAGGAAAGACTGAGAAAGTAGCTCATACTAATAACACGTATGACAGCTGATCGAAACTCAGTACTGTGGTTAAAGTACGGTTTTAAAAGTTTGAGCAATCAAAACTTTGAGAATTTATTCCAGCAAACAAACTGTGCGGTAAGGTAAACTCATGCACTGCACAATCATCTCTACTGGTATGAGTCTAACCCAGGACCTTGCACGCGAACGATTAACCACTGAACCAGTATCCAAAAGTGTTAATATTTAAATTGATTCAAGCCAAAGCATCGCGTAACCACACCCAATATCTTCGGCAGATAACTCTACACGGTCGAAATCCATTGGTTACGGTTTCTCATTAGGACATCAAGAATTTCAACACGAAGCAAGTCACCAGTGAGCACATTTTTATGATCTCCATTTAAAGAGAGATTGTTGAGTATCACTGAAGCCGTGAAATGGTCACTGCTAACCCACATTTGGAAGCCTGCATCTTAATGAAACTCAGTTTTTACAACCATATGATGAAAATCATAAAATTGTGCTCACTATCACTAGCTTTGTGAGGAAATTTTCACTTCAATTAGATAATCGTCAGGCGCTATCGGAAAAAACAATGATTTTAAAGCATTTATCACGACCGTAGCTGCTACCTTGACGCGGTGGTCAGGCTTGCCCCTCGAAATGCAAAATGTTGCTTCGCGATTGGCTTGCATCGGCACCTGAACTAGTGATAGGGAGTGAAGTAGTCGAACGTGTAGAGCGCTTCACTTATCTGGAGAGTCTCATCAGTGCTGATTGCCTGGTGACTGACAAAATCTCAGCAAGGATACAGAAGGCTCGATTGGCTTTTGCCAACCTGCGTCACTTATGGCGAAGGCAAGATATCCGTTTGCTGACTAGAGGACGAGTGTACTGCGCAGTAGTTCGCTCTGTCCTACTTTATGGCTGTGACACATGGCCAGTAAGGGTAGAAGACATTTGTAGGTTATTGTTTTCCGGTCATAGGTGTCTCCGAAGCACTACTCGTATATCTTGGGACTATCGAGCAAGCAATGCTGTTGTTAGGAAGCGGGTGCTAGGTAAGGATGACAGATCAATAGATGAAGTGGTGAAACTTCATCAGTTGAGGTGGTACGGACTTGTGTTACGTATGCCTAACCACCGACTGCCTCGTCGAACCATGTTTTGCGATGTAGGAATAGGTTGGACGAAAGCTAGAGGTGGACAGGCCAAAACATGGCACAAATCCGTGATGCCACGCTAGTCTAGGTAGCTACACTCCATTAGCATAGAGAAATGAAACGGTCGGATCAAGTTTCACAGTAATAAAAGTAACAGTATTGTGGTAATAATACGACGTAAGAAATGAAAAATTTGAGGGACTGAATTCAGGATTTTGGAGAAGACAAAAAGTTGATTTATATGCGCCCCTACAAACAATTTTGATTTCTACCATTCATTCTCAATCCCCCATTAACCATTCGGCATTATTACAAACACTTGGTGTCCTAGCATTGTAACCTAACATCTTACTTTTATCGACTTCATTATTATTTAAGATAAATTGTTTTATGGCCTTGAAAAATATACCAGTTCATTTTATCAATCGTTTTAATGTTTCGATGCTATTAATTGCTTAAGAGTATCACGCTCTTCGAACAATGACAAATTCAATGGGTGAGGCATTTAAAAGAATACTTCGGAGTCATTGAAGCACTAATCAAGTTCATCGATGAGGAAATATGGTATATTTTGCGAAATGAGAATGGATCTTTATGGGTTTATAAATACTTTAACGAGTTTTACTTTACATATAACAGACAATAATAAACCATCCGTCTGTCAGTTCTTATTAGCTGTAACAATCTATCAGTCATAAGCAACATAAAACCAAGTAATTTTGGAACTGTTCGGGCTGCCAAACATAACCATACAAAGAATCTGAGTTAGCAGGAATTCAGTGCATACGCACGTCGCTAAATCTCTAAATTGAATGAGGATTACTTTGTTTGATTAAAAAATCATGTCTCCCTTTTCTCAACTGCAAGTTGCAATATAACTCAAAGTATTTTGAACCAGAAAATACATTAATACAAATTACCTAGGAATCATCATCGCTACTTTCGCATAATACGATAAGATGAAGTGAAAACGAACGTGCCGAAGTCTCTAAAGCAAGATATCCAGGATCTACACACTTGACTATGCTAAGCAAGTAGGAAAATCTATTCCGACAAGGTTCTTAATTACACTATACGTTACGTAGGATAGCCGTAAAACTAACATTACCAACATAAACTTACTATGGCCACCAACACTTGAAGTCTGCTCGTTTGTGGCCGAGCGTTTTGATGTCTCATCAAGCATTGCAACATTGTTAGCAGGTTTAATGATCGCACAGTTGGAGTGTTGTACCATTATCTGTAACAAATTAATTAATAACAATTACAAACCTGACGGCCGTTTAACGTGGCTCCCATTAGGCCAAAAGCCTTTATAATAGACGGCTGTTGAGTAAACTCCACATAAGCAGCTCGATCAAAGTCAGTCCCCGCCATTCGTACACAGCGTACTTCAGCATGTTTGTTGAAGAACTCTAGTACCTGAAATCAAATGGACTTGAAAGAAAACGAATAAAATGGATGGATATTGCCAAATGAGAACTTATAATGCAAAGCTAACTGGTGAAAAACAGGATATGCATGACTAGCACTTAGGTAACCCTGTTAGTTACCTTTAGTCAGATGCGAACTCCTTGAAATCGCAGAATCTGGTAGCGCATAGGAATATCCTATAAAATTTGTAAACCAAACTGGTTGTCTTAGCAGGATAAAGGGCCTAGTTAGGCCTCACGCAGTGATAACTAATTAGTAAAAACAAAAAAGAAAAGACAAAAATGTACAGAAAAGCCACCGACCCTTTGGAATCGCAGTCACAATAGCATTATTTACGTATCGATTAGGTGTAGTGCTGTTGCGATGGCACACTGTCGATGACCAGTAGCGCTGGAAAACACGATACACAAAAAGCACAGAGGAATTGTTAGGTACTATTGTTAATTTATTCGAAGCATATACAAAAGACCTGAAGTCAATAACCTGAGACGCACAAATTAAAAGCCTTAGAATATAACTTAGTGAACTAGGTGGGAGCTCTCACACTTTATAGTGCTCCGATATTCTCTGTTGAGTGTTTACTTCTTCGATTGTGCACACTTGTGCGTGGAACATATTTACTAACTTCACTAACCATAGCGACCATAAGGCATCCTGAGCGGAATTGAGGTTTCGCTTGTCATAAGCATATCAAGAACGTACCTGGTCACCTGTGGTCTTTGGGTCAAGATTCGTAACCAAGATTGTTCTTCGAATTTCTTCAATGCGGCTGCCGTCAGTAGTGGCAGGAAGAGGAGGATACAGGGGGAATGCCAAACTGGAAAGACGAGGCTCCATGGTATGTATCACCTGTTCACCAGGACGACCAACCACCATGCTAATAACATCAAGAGGCCAGTCAGCAGTGCGTGGGAGAACGCCAGCAGCGGTGTTCGGGGGTGCTCGAACAAGGTTGGCATACTTTTCATCAGGAATAACATCGCGGTCACCCGAGAGTGGGAGAACTATCAGCGCCCTATCAAGGAAGACGGTATTGTTCAGATGCAGCGCAACCTCGGCATTAATGGGTTCTTGGTAGCGTATATAGCAAACCTGGTTCATAGTTTAGTATCAAGACCAATTACCTTGCTAGCCAACTCCTCTTTATCATCTGATGGATAAACTACGACTTCCTCCAACACCCCAACATGACCGAACAATGTGCGTAACTGTTCGGACGTCGCAGACGGCGACACATTAGTGACTTGGACGATTCGGTTCTTCCTAATCACCGACATTAATTGATGTCGGAACCAAACCCGCGCTTAGTACTTAGCATGAACTTAAACAAACATCCATTTGTTATATAGACTTCTGTATGCAAAGACTCACTATTACAGTAACACAACTTCAAGAAAATAGAGTTTGATTTGCAATTGAAATTCTAAACCCTTCTTGTGGCAGTGGATATCAGTCACAAACTTCGCACCAATGACCAGAACATTACAGAGAAATCGTCATAGTGAGTTAAATTTCTTGGCTAACACCTTCCGCATATATGGAGCTCCTAATTTTTGATCCCATCCATTGGTTTAAAATCTTTTTTTTTATAAAACATGAGTCCTATCTCACTTTTTCAGACATACATTAATACGCTTAGATTATTTTTCCTGTCGACATGTCTTAAATATTATTGACAAGTTATAAATGCATCGCAAATCGATGGTATGGGCAAAAACTCGAAATACTTCATCTGAAAGCACTTGCAGTTGAGGCTGCTAAATCACGACTTCCAGAACCAAACTTTAATGGAAAGGTAATGACCTTATAATTCGCTCAACTAGGACATCACTATGACTGACTTAAAATTTGTCGGACCAGCGAAATATTATTGGGTCCTAGCTAAATCATTTGACAACCCAGTCAATGAATTTCAAGCATTCTAACGAATCTTATCAAGGCCAGGGACAACGGATGTGCATCAAATTGATAGCTTGTCATGGACAGTTGCATGAGGCAGGTATTTTGCCTTGTACTTCCATTAACATTTGACACTAATGTTTACTGCCTGTTTATTCTGGCGAATAGCCTGATTGTGACGGTTATATAATAAATGTAGAGCATTAACCATGAGGTGTGACTTCAAAGCAATCTAGAAGGCCACACTATTACCATCTAACTGTATTAGGCCAACAACCATCGACACAGATCACCTTCGTTGGTGACCTACAAATTAAAACAGAAGTTATTTGTCACAAAGGTTTACATTACGTATCTCTCCTACACTTGAGAGAAAATTTCGTGAACAGATTTTGACTGCCATCAGATAGCAGCTATACACAACCATACTACGAGAAATATCGAAACGTTTAGCTGCATCGAAAAGTCAAATGATCTTAAAATCAGCACCACAGCGTAACATTAAAAGATAGATCATCCTCAAATCTCTCGTAAAACCAAGTTTTGTTGTAGACAGAAAGGTGTATCAAGAATGTCAGTGTTGTTTCAAAATAAATTCAAGTGTAGTGGGTTTAGACGCTTCTTTACGTCATTTAGCACATTCCTCAGATGGGGCTGCGGGGAGAGGTTCAAAGACACGGTTGCACGCAGTACAAAAGTAAAAAAATGTTGCATCACTCGAGAATCAATCAGAGCAAATATTTTCTTGAGCTTCAAGAGCTTCTTCGAGCAGGTCTTCAAAACACAAATGGTTAACTGGCCAGTTTTGGTTCGGTTTATCCACTCTTAGAACCTTCTATTCAAGACCGGCAATCGTTTGCCGAATAGAAGTGACGAAAAGAGGTATGGATGTCTGTTGTCTGATGACTGGTTGATAAAATTGCACCCCTAGCGATCAGTAGGCTAATTTCTCCCTTGAAAACCAATTACTTTTAGGTTCTGTAGCAATTTATACACTTAATATATTCTAAATGTTATTGCAGTTCTCGGATCATCTGAATGAGCATTAAAATTTACTTGTGCCTATCTTTTATGTATTCCTGTATAACCCATATTTATAAACCTTATTGTTGGAATCGTATTATTTTCAGTTGTGGATTTTGTAGTACGTCCATAGGAGCGGAAGACTATCTTGAAGTTTATGGGGAATCTTTGAAGAATATGAGTTGCTGCTTTTCGGATGTCATATAACAGATTTAAAAAGGTATGAGGTATGACAAAGTATTAGCTAATGAAACGTTTGTTTTTGGGATTCGATCATTCAGGCTAAATCCTTCGTCTTTAGTGTTAGTAAAAGCTTTTTCAGCCAGTGTTATAGGAGGGACCTAAGTATATGAACGAATATTAACTATAATTGTTTACACGAACATTTTAATTTGGCTTCAGATATATTTGCTATATTGAAAATTTCAACTTGCTTTATTATAACTTCAAGCTTAAAAATTTTGATTTCATACTGCCTTTAGTTTGATATTCTGGAAATTTCCCTCCGGAAGCTCAAAAATCAGAGGTTCTCTGCGACGTTTGTCATGATTATTACTATCAGAATATACTCCTTTCTTTTGCCTGCAATTTGTGACGAAAGTTTTGGTGCCTGAAAGTGAAGTTAGTTTTCTTCTTGTTTAAAGTTTACCTTTAGACCAGAGAGGAGTTTGAACAACTGGATACTACTTACTGCTGACTCTAATTGATGACTATTTTGAAGCAACCAGTCAAGATCGAGGTTAGCAGAACAAGCTACAGGTCAAACGTGGAGAAATTCCATTGCTTCACTTCTATCTGAAGTTTGTGCTGATGATGTTGTTCAGAAGAACAATGAAAGCTCCACAACCAAAACAACCAGCTCAGAGAACGAAACACCACCATGAAGCTGAATAAAGATCTCCCTCCCGACTAATCCGCGTTAGGAATTTACATCTGCATATAATATCCCACTTGTTCACAAATCTTTTCAAATATAAATATATGGCGTCATGTCTAGTGGAAATCTCCCTTGAAACAAATGATTTATGTGATGGCTTCTAATCACATGGGTTCAGAACAAGGAAATAAGCCAGTGTATGTAAGCTCATCACAATTATATATAATCTTACATAGTCGCTCAGGTTATCGAACAGCAGCCAGATTTAATCTCCCTCCGAATATCAATCTGGAATATACATCAACTCTAAAGTAATTAACTGGGTATTTGTTGGCTGATGTACCAAATAGATACTAGCAAGTGTTTCTGCCGTCATCCAGTCAAAGCTGTCCCAGTTTGTTTGTCACAAATTTATACTCAGCCATTTTCAAATGAAGGATTTCGTGATGATGGCGAGTTGTTTAGTAGATTTTCGTTCTTTGGACTAGGAAGTTCAATCTCGAGGCTACTCTGTTATTTTGTATGACATGTTCAGCGCAAAGTTCAGGTAAAAACACCATGGTAGATGTACTTTAAGTGTAAGATCCATTTTGAAGGCTTTGTTTGTGAAAATCCCTTCATGTATACATTTGTAATTACTGATTCCTTCAGTTGCACATATTTTGGTCTGTTCAGTTTCACTTGAGATATTTGTATTTTACTATAGTTTCTATTTCTTTTCCCTTTACTGAGTTTCCATGTTTCTTTCTGAACTGCATAATATTGTTTGAGCTGATACTTAGTCATGGCGATGGCCATATTGGTTTGTTTCTCTGTTGTTTGGAGCGATTGCACTGACTGGAATTGTACATTTTGATTTTGAATAAGAGTAATCCTCCAGAATTGGAAACACCATGTGTTATAAAGCAACCAAATATCATCGGCCGGACGAATCTGATCTTTTATTGATTGATTAATTGTGCAATCGTTGAAGGAATAACTAGTCGGTAATATTATTTATGTAATGTATTAATTTCAACGTACATAAATCCAGCTTCTTACTTCGACTTCTCTTCTATCCACCTGACACTGCACAACTCTCCCTTCTTTTTGCTGTACTCCTTTATCTGTGCGTTATATTCTTATATTCCCATAATTTACTTGAACTTAAGTGGTCAGTATGAATTTTATCTTGACTTACTACTGTATTGACTACTTCAACATGACAGGTTAAGTAGTGCTTTGGTTATATATATACACTTGCCACACTGCTGCCTTTTTCTCTCTCTCTTCACCTTTTCAGAACCCCATTCACGGTGGGAAATCCTTGGCAACTCTAGGGAACATGCACCCAATGTACACGACTGTCTGGATCACAGCTCGTATCAAGCGCGTTCCATATGACCTTTCCCAACAAATTCACTATTGATCTCGGCCAATCGCCAATAGAACCTATTGTAGAATTTATTTCGCAGGCGGCTGTCCTAATCGCGTCCAATAGAAACACACCGGTACGATTCTCCTAGATACCCGTCCCAGCCAAATCAGAAAGCCGAAAATTCTAGGAGAAAACCGTGATGTTTATGTTTCTTCCAGGACTAAATTACTCCGTAGAGTATCTATTACAATAGCTAGTAAGTGACACTAAGTTCAGCAGCCACTGCGTCTATCCAAAAATGTGGCGGTAGCCATATTATATCAAATTTAAACAATATATGTACAATTCAGAAGCAAACACAAAAACTTCAATATAGGTACAAAATATGGAAAGAATAACGACATACAATGGTAAAATCTCAAATTGGAATCAAATAAAATACCAAAAATGTCAAGAGAAAAAGTCCATCATGTCATGGCAAAAATATGTAAACATGGAGGGATTTTCCCAAAAACAAAACATTCAAAAAGAATTCTACACCGGCCCGCAAAATCCCTCCATGCAAAAACAGCAAGCGTTAACGACACCTTAATTAGGGTTCCCATGTTATCCCCTAATCCACACCGGAATAACGTGTAGGACTTACAGCAGTACGCCTACCCGCCATCCAACATGGATATGACCTATCGCGCTAACTAGATACCTTTACTTTCCCATCAGGCCCTTGATTCCCCTATCTATCGTGGAATGACCTAACGGTATTATAAACCTTCCCCAATTAACCCATACGAACATGAACAACGCGTCGCAAAACTGGTCATATCCTATCCAAGGACTACATTCTCTATCGTGGGGACGAGTCGCCAATCCACCACCACTTGCTCTGATCAGCAGATACCATGAAGTCCGTGATGCCAACTTATCAACAGAAGTTTTTGACTCATAACTAATATGCAAGGCTGAGATTTCCAATTTTGACATTTCGTCGTCTCTAGAAGACCTTAAGTAGCATGACGTAGGATCAATATTTATCCTTCCATCTCCTGATGCAGAGGAGGTTTGAACAGTGTTCATCATCGTCGGTAACTCATTTGTCACATCAGTGACATCCAGTTTATTGTCAACGTCTAAATGATTCCGTTCTACATTAGCATCCGTTTCCGCGGCACATGACATATGCTCAACAATAGCATCGTCATCACACATCACTGTAGACTGTCTGTTACCATCAACCATTTTCTTCTCATCATCACTCGACTGACGGTCAACCGTAATAGGAACAGTTACAGCTGCACAACCTTGTGCATCTTCAATCGACTTAACCTTCGTGACGAGGTCCAACGGCGTCGAAACACTAGGAGGCTCACTCGATGAAGTCGATAAACTAGTCCCTATAAGTGGACTGCTGACACTTTCTATATCCTTATTATCACTGTGACTATTGAGGTTCTGATGGCTACTATTTCCATAGCTAATCGTAGCATCCGTAAGAGCATGAGGTTCAGGCTTTTTAGTAATAGTAGCATCATGTCTCCTAGGCTTCTTAACCGTTACTGTATCACCATCACTTATCCTAGAAGCTACTCTAGGTCCAGTTATATAATTTACCCTAACTGAAGGGTTCCGAAAATAAGCTTTATTCCGTTCAGTCAATCCTGTCTGGGCTTTATTCATATTTGCTGAACTCACCAACCTCTGATTACTCGAATCCAAATTACCGTTCCAGGCCTTTCGAGCAGCTAAAAGGCTTTTATCGTCACACACTCCGGATCCATCTTGATGCCTACCTTTTTCACCTTTTTCTTTCTTTTCTACACTTAGAAAAGCCATCTTATCTGTTACACCATCCGGCTTCTTACGAGGACACGCATCAAGAGAATTTACATCGTTACGGTCACGTACTCGTACTTCATCAGGGTATGCTTTCGTGATATAATTGACAATTCTCTTATCTTCCGAGTATGCTTTAGGTAGAAACGAAGAATCCGAATGTCTCGCACGCAGACCACTAGTAGCTTCCTTATTATTTCCTGTTTTAGCCTGATAAGCTAATCTTCCAAACCTACTACCAGCTATCTTAGCACGAGACATAATAAATTCCGTCAATTCGTTAAAATTGGGCTCTCTCTCCTCTTCGTCCCACTTGAATACTAGCTCTGCCCACTGGGCTTGCATTCGACGAGGTAGGAGCCTTACTATTCGTTCTAAAGTAGTCATAGAGTTAAGTTCAGCTGTACAATTTAACTGTTCTAAAGTTAAAGAAGCATTTTGCATTTTAATCGCCAAATTCGTCAATACTTCGGGATCATTAAAGTCCGCATTCCCGGTTTTAAATAAGTCCTCTAAGGTTTCTCGCGCTATCACATGTGACTGCCCAAAAAGCTGTTTTAAAATAACCTTAGCTCTCTTATATCCCGCCTGTGGGTCCATTATAAGACAGCCTTCGATCGCATTTTTAGCTTTTCCCTTACAATAATGAATTAAATACAATAAACGAACTTGATCATCCTTGATTCGAGGTTCTATAAACGATTCTATCTGTCGTATGAACTTAAAATAGTCGCGAGACCTTCCATCAAAATATGAAAGCTCAACCTTAGGTAATTCTAAACCCTCTATCGATGACTTACAATAATAAATATCAGACATAACATGTGGGTTACCCATAAAAAGGTTATTATCAACGACTTGCCTAGAGCCCTGTGATCCGTCGAGCTCTTCCACCCTCCTCACGTGTGATTTTTTTCGGTTTGACATCATAAATAGGATTCAATACGAAAGGTAACAGATACAAAATAGAATAGTTCCAAAATTCAGTTCAGAATTAAGATAAACGATTAAAATTCCAATTGTTTCCTTGTAATTCTTAATAATCCAAATAGATCCGATTATATGCGTTCTGGTAAATATTTCCAAGTATAATTCACGCCAGAAGGATAAACATCAGACTGTAGAATTTATTTCGCAGGCGGCTGTCCTAATCGCGTCCAATAGAAACACACCGGTACGATTCTCCTAGATACCCGTCCCAGCCAAATCAGAAAGCCGAAAATTCTAGGAGAAAACCGTGATGTTTATGTTTCTTCCAGGACTAAATTACTCCGTAGAGTATCTATTACAATAGCTAGTAAGTGACACTAAGTTCAGCAGCCACTGCGTCTATCCAAAAATGTGGCGGTAGCCATATTATATCAAATTTAAACAATATATGTACAATTCAGAAGCAAACACAAAAACTTCAATATAGGTACAAAATATGGAAAGAATAACGACATACAATGGTAAAATCTCAAATTGGAATCAAATAAAATACCAAAAATGTCAAGAGAAAAAGTCCATCATGTCATGGCAAAAATATGTAAACATGGAGGGATTTTCCCAAAAACAAAACATTCAAAAAGAATTCTACACCTATTGTGCACCTTCCTCATTTGTACTCTAATATTGAAAATGTGGCTGTATAATACTGTTTCTGTCAGTGACATGGTGTAAATGTGCAATCAGAAACTGTCTCTTATACTTAATTTAACTGCTATAACTTTTACAGTAATTGTAAAAGCATTTGTGACAATTTGATCAAGCCTGTAAACTGGCATGTCTCTTGTAACTTAGTTATTTGAGAATAAATTATTATTATTATTATTAATGATGTATATTTATTTGATGATTAATATTAGAATCGTTATCTACCCAAAAATCTTGTTTTGGATTTAACCTGGGCAAGACGAGTAACTAAATTACCTGGACAGTTGTTCCTCAATCCAAATATCAGTTTGGATTCTGCATTAAGTAGATGAGGACAAAAAGTCGCCTGGTTTCTTCGAGGTGGACTTTCTTGTATTTCGAAAGATTCTTTTTGTAGTTGAGGTTTACTATTTGTATTTTGTTTTTTGAACGGTTCCTTCGCGTGAAATTAATTAGAATATTACTGTCAGTTTGGGTGCTATGTTTATTCCAAACGGCCTTTTTAATCTTATGATAATTTTCAATACGTCTTTTGTTTATTGTGGGACAATCCACATGTTAGTTTTATTTGTAATTTCATTTTCCTGACGAATTCGACCGGTGTTTTTGCTAGGGCTACGTAATGGTCTCTTAGAAGTATAGTTAACAAATATTTTTTCATACAGTAAGCGCACTAGAATGTCTCCTCGTTTCTTTTGATACAATTGTTTCGCAACTAATTTTGTAAGCTCTTAGGCTGTTTCGCTAATTATTTGTAAAATCTAGGCTACCGACCTCTGAATCAATCCTTGTGTAATAAATTTTGTGATCTTAGAAAGAGATCAGTTTGTCTTACTTTGAATCTTCATGTACTCTGAGATATTTGTACCATTTGTCAGGAGTAGGGGTTGAGATTAGATCGAAGTATATATGTCTATAAAGTCGAGAGATGTCATCAGATCTCAATTGTTATTTTGAATATCTTTAGTCTTGCTCACTAATTATGTGGCATATTTACTTGGAAGATGGAATATTTCGACTAACTTCTCAATGTTATTCAAACTTATCTGAATACGTTGTATGTGTAGAACAAGAATATTTTCTGTTCTGCTCCTCGTCCCTTTTTCTTTATTCCTCTTTTTTCAGAACCTTATTCCAATCCACATATATTAGTCCGGATATTTGCAGTAGACTTGGTTACCCTAGCCAAGAACATGTGAAATCATTAGCTGATGAATATCAACCTGACCTTTGTATATTTACCGCATCAATTCTTGTTATATGAAAACCTGTCTGTACCATAAATCATTTCTCAGCCCATAAGATGATTGTCGTAACGCAACCTTCGTAACTTGCGCCAATTGATCGCTTTGTACATTCCAACTTTAAGAAAACAATGAATCTTATGAAATGTTTCAGTAACATTATACCGTTTTCAGAAAAAAATATGTTGCTAATCTTAACATTTTGATCTTGCCTGTAAATTGGCATGTCTCTTGTGACATGTAATAATAATAATAATAATAATAATAATAATAATAATTTATTCTCAAATAACAAACATGTTACAAGAGACATGCCAATTTACAGGCAAGATCAAAATGTTAAGATTAGCAACATATTTTTTTCTGAAAACGGTATAATGTTACTGAAACATTTCATAAGATTCATTGTTTTCTTAAAGTTGGAATGTACAAAGCGATCAATTGGCGCAAGTTACGAAGGTTGCGTTACGACAATCATCTTATGGGCTGAGAAATGATTCATGGTACAGACAGGTTTTCATATAACAAGAATTGATGCGGTAAATGTACAAAAGTCTGGTTGATATTCGTCAGCTAATGATTTCACATGTTCTTGGCTAGGGTAACCAAGTCTACTGCAAATATCCAGACAAATATATGTGGATTGGAATAAGGTTCTGAAAAAAGAGGAATAAAGAAAACGGGACGAGGAGCAGAACAGAAAATATTCATGTTCAAAGCCGAACAACGGCTTCGCACATACGTTTACGGATAAAACAAAGGTATGTTTACCCAAACATTTTTAATATCAGAACACTTTACATCTGCGCTTATGTAGGTTAATGAAGACAATTCAGTAGTGAGATAACTAATGAGAAGTTAGTCGAAAGAATCGAGGAAATTCAGAAGAACCAAGTTGTTAGTAATAAAGTTGAGTTACAAAATATAATAAAGAGGATCAGTGATATAATTTTTTGGTTTTATTTATTCTTTTTATTTTTAAATCTGAGGCTCAAGAAGTTATGAATGAGCTCTTTTTTAGTATAGTTGTCCAGACCAGCTTGTAATAGGATTTCTCGGTAGGAAGTAAAAACCAGTGCAAGGTTACAGACATGGGTTGTAGACGAGGTTAACTAGGAAAAGTAACATCAATATCACTGATTTGTTACATCCTGCTATATCGTAAGGAGCCGTAAGCAAACAAAATGTTCTGCCACACAGACATGGGTAGATTGAGGTTATCGCCCCACCGTCATGAATGCTGGTCAGATACACCACCCTCCCTCCTTTTGTGATGTTAGGCTCTCTTACGTTTAATGGTTAATTGTAAATAATGGTCTCTAGTCTACTCTCAATTTTTTTTTGTACACCTTATCGGAATTAACATTCTCTACTAGCTCCAACATTACAAGCAATCCAGACAACTTTGCCAGATAATATATCCACATAGCATATCACACTGATTTTAAGTAAACGAATGGTATAATTTGTAAGATGAGTCAGTTAATGGGTAGTTTGGAAATAGGAAGGACAGGGAGCTGGAACGAGGAGAAAGTGAAAAAAAAGAGTTGAAATAATGTTAAAAATTAATGAGTAAAGCGATAAGTTGGTAAGCAGGCAAGGTGTTTGGATGTTAATGAATTGGGGAAATAAAAATAAGTTAAACTGTTAATACGTAAATAAGAAGATACTCACAATTATACATGGTGTTTGAGTTCCTTGTAATTGACAGTAGTTGATCAGCATCTACAGGCTTGTCAATTTGTCTGTCTACTAGAAATAAAAACTAAAACTGCTATGAAGATATGAAAATAATGATTGGAATTTAAAAGCAGAGAAAAGTCACGGTTAACACCTCAAAGGCGTAACCTATTGCTGTTAGTAGGAGCAGGGGGATTTGTCTACCATTTCATGATGCATGTATGGGTGGTAATGAGAACACAATATGGTCATAGTCTATAATTAGTTTCTGAGGTTTATCTAAATATTTGGTGGACCATAAAAGAGTGCCTGGGGACTTTGTGTGAGTTCTGGGAATAGTCGATAAATCTCTTTAGAATCTAGCAACAACATGACTAGTTTCTTGAACTTAGTGATTGTGTCACAGATACGAATAGCGATTGGTAACCTGTTCCACAGTAGACTGTATCGTATTACAAAGAAATTAGAACGCAATGATTTTTTGTGTTTTGCCGTTAATAGTGTATATGCGTTGTTTCTAAGTCTGTAAGCAGTGTCTTGGTTCATAGTTGGGCGGTATTTTACGAACGAAAGACCATTTATCAGTTTATAGAGGAGCATTAGGTTGTTTTTGAGACGACGGCGCCATAGAGGTTCTAGGGAAAGATGCTTGCATCTTTCTGTGTAGTCGAGGTTATTGCTCAATCCGAGTAGTCGCCGGGTGAAGCTTCTTTGTACATTTTCTACTCTCATTTTGTCCATGATATTCATGTTTGAAAATATGAGTGAACAATATTCAAGTGTGGGCCTTATACAGATTTTGAAGAGAGTAAGCTTAGCCTCACTTGTGAAGAAGTTCTTGTTTATAAACCCAATGAGTCGTCTAGATTTAGAGATAATATTTGAGGCATGTTCTTCGAATTTTAGGCTTTTAGAGTAACTAATACCAAGGTCACGCGCTGATATGAGTGTCTGAACTCTACATTTTTGTAAGTAGACTGGTGAATCAAGGTGACGCTTGCTAAAATGCATTATGCCACATTTGTTGTGGTTAAACGGCAGTTGCCATGTCTCGCTCCAGGTACTTAAGTTATCAAGATCACTCTGAATCTTAGCTATATTTTCGTCCAGATCTTCAGGCTTATAGCTGTATACTATTTTCAGATCATCAGCATATAAGTATGCTCTTCCAAATTTTATAGTATTACATATGTCATTTATGTACATTAGAAACAAGAGTGGACCTAAGACACTTCCCTGGATAACCCCACTGGTTATTGGTCTTGGTGATGAAAGACATTCGTTGTAGTTAACCATTTGTTGTCGCCCATTTAGAAATGAAGCTAACCATGAGTGTAGTGGGTTGATGATTCCAAATGACTTCAGTTTAAGTAGAAGCCTTTTGTGTGGGACTTTATCAAAAGCCTTTTTAAAATCGAAGAAAAGGACTGATACCAGAAGCCCTTTGTCTTGTTCATTCGTGATATCGTTGAAATAATCTAACAGACATGTATCACACGACCTGGACCTCAAGAACCCATGCTGTGAGGTCGATATCAGATTGTTACTAACTAGATGTTGTAGTAACTCTGCCTTGACTATTTTCTCCATGACCCGAGATACTACCGAAGTTATGTTTATAGGTCGGTAATTTTCAACGTTCGCTGTAGGCCCCGATTTTATAGTGGGGATGATATGTGTAGTCTTCCAGTTATTAGGGTAACACTCTGTGGAGAGAGATATAGTAAATAGTTTGAGAAGAATAGCACTCATATCATTGCTACCATTTTTCAGCATGCTAGCTGGGATGCCATCTGGTCCTTCAATGTAAGAGTGCTTCAGTGTACTAATCGCCTTAGAAATGTTCTGTATACTAAATTCAACACTGGCGATTTCACAGGAAGGAGTTTGGGTCAGATGTGACTCATTTGTTGAGTTTTCGTTTGTTAATGTGGCACAAAAATGTTCGCTAAACAACTCTGCGATACTTTTAGGGTCTTCATACACTTGATTGTCCTTAATAAATATGCTCCCTCCTTTCACTTTGGAGCATTTGAGTTTATTCCGAAGGAGTTTTATGAGTTCAGAGGATTCCCTGTTCAGCTGAACAGCACGCTTTTCCTGTGCGATTGCCTTTTTAGTACGTGTTATTTCTGCCTCGACACATATTTCAGTCATCGTTACTAATGAGGAGAAGTCATTACAGTTATGAAATCTGGAAGCATGTCTTCGAAGACGTTTTCGTATATGACGTGGCATAAATAAGTCCTTAGGAATCCTGGGTCTCCAGGATTCTAAAGGTGCAAATTTGTTGAATATGCTATTTGTGTTGTGATAAAATACATTCATTAGTTCGTCAATATTGTGTGCGGTAAAGTAGTTTGTCCAGTCAATGCTTCTGAGGCAGTTACGGAAGTTTGACCAATCAATCCTACGAAAGTCCCTACGAAGTGTAGTGGATTTATACTTTATAGTTGTAGCTCCTATATCAAGGCTGCATATGACCATATTATGATCGCTACCTGGGAACTTTTTTCCAACATATACAGTGTGAGGAATGAGATTGCTGGTGAAAACCAAATCCAATGTATTTTGATTTCTGGTTGGGCCATTGACATGCTGAGTCCACTCTCCAAGCTCTAAGCATTCGATAAATGATTCGAATCGTTTAGGTGCTTTGATTGGGAACCAAGAGATTTCAGGCATGTTGAAGTCCCCACAAATAGCCTTGCTTGTGAACGGTAGGGATGAAACAAATGTGAATACTTCTGACAATAATGCTAGATCTCCTGTTGGTGCATTAGGCTGTCGGTAGACACAGCCGAACAGTAAGGAAACGGCATTTGACGGTTTCAGAACGATCCACACAGAGTCTGGCAATCTATTTAGTTCAGATATATCACATAAGAGCGAGTTTAGGCTAGAGTGGGCATATATGAGGCATCCTCCACCTCTTCCTTGTAACCTATCACTTCGAAACAGATCATAGTTTTCAAGAGATATAGTAAGATCAGAAATATTACTACAGGTCCATGCCTCAGTTATCATAATAAGTGATGGTTGACAGATAGTAGCAAACATGACTAGATCTGTCTTTTTATTACAGATTGAACGAGCATTAATAAGACATATATTAAACAGATGTCCCGCTAAGCTAAAATAGTTTAGGGTATCTTGGGTAAAGGAGTTACTATGATCTACGTGAGTGTGGTATGAGGAGTTTGGGGGGGACATGCTAAGTAAATTACTGGAATTTACAGGAGGGGTTGTTAGCCCGGGGGAAAGGGGGAGAATGTTGTCTGTTTGAGATTGTGCGAGGAGCGTGCTTTTATATTCTGTATGTGGTATGAAATGACTTGAGCTATATGTCGCGCAAGAGGTACCACAAGTGGCTGTATCCCGAAAAAATTTTGATTCGGCTGGAATTGCAGTTCACCACCGTTTCTAGTAATGTCTTGATGACACAGCTCGTTACTAAGGTTAAATTTATACGGAATGGTTTTAACTTGGGGAGGGTTAGCCATATACGAGTGCCAGTTGCTATGGGCTTTTCTAAATTTGGGGGTCATGTTTACCAGCTGGTTTTGTAGAGCAGGATGCATAGAGTTTTCATTCTCAGCGCTTTTGTGAATAAAAGCCCGGGTATTTAGGATAGGGTGAGGGGTGAAAAATCTTCCATTTCTTCTTTCACTAATAATTCTAGGATTAGGTGGTTGGGCAGTGCACCTAGCTCTTGGATAATAATTATTAGTGCGCATGTTCAGATGTTGGTCTGACATGCTCTTGATATTATCAGTCTTACAACTTGGAGAGGCTAGGGGCACATGACATGACATTAAAGGAGTGAACCTGTTCATCGTAGTTGGGAAAGTCGGTGGCAATCGGGTTTGAATCCTACCTACTTTTTTACTTGAGACCCAAGATTTAATCAGCTCACTCTTCTTAGTTAAAGACGGAGAATGTTTCGGTCCCCTGGACGTGTTTTTCAAAATCACGTCAGCTTCTATCATATTCTCTCGTGCAATATATTTTGGGGATGGATTCTTAATTTTATTAGTTTTAGCTGGAACTGTGTTGTTTTTTGGGACATATTCACTCAAGTTAACGTTCGAACAGCTGGGATTAGGACTGCAAGGGTCATTCGATTTCTTGGTGACAGAGGGGATCCGTACTTTGTTAGAAGGTTTACAGTCCACAGGCTTATCAAGATCTACATCGTGGTTTATTTGTTTATTTACTTTCATGACATTGGGGGTTGTTTTCTGTAGACTGTTTGCTGTCTCACCGTTATGTGATCTAGTCGCCTCTCTTGTTTTTACACGACGTTGACAAGGCGTTAGATCCGGGGTAACCTTTACTTCTTTGTATAAAGTTGATGAGCTAATATTTTTGCTCAAACGGATAAATTTTTTGGCGTCGTTGCAGCAGCCGAATTTGAAAAGGAGAGGGCAAGTTGACTTGTCCGATTTTTTTCTGAGGCGTGTGACGTGACAGCTGACGTTTGCCATGTCACACGCTTTTAGACAGTTATCCTTTAGCGAATTCAAGGATGTGCGGTCGGGGAGGTTATATGCAATCGCATTGCAGGAAGACATTATTCTTTTCGTAACTTCCTCGGCTACGAAATCTAGGATATGTTCCGCTTTGGCTAATTCTTCTAGGTTCCTATCATTATTTGGGGCCCATAAGTGCATGAGGGGTGCTAACAGGTTAAGCTTATCGTTAATCTGGGCAAGTGAGTTTTCAAACTGTTGTATCTCGCTGCCGTGGTTATTACTACTATTAACGGTTTCGGGTGGAGCATTCAACTCCTTGGTTTGTGAATTTCCTGATTTAGGCTTTACAAGATTATGGTGAAGTTTTTTCTGTGTAGACGTTTCGGTATATTTGGGTATAGTATCTCTTATATCTACGAGTTTCACTATTGGATTACTTAGTGAAGATTCATCTGACATAGGGTTTGCAGATTTTGATCTTTTAGGTGGTTTAAAAGTTGGAGACATTTCTCTTTTACTCGAATTATTTGTCATAATGGAAAATTAGGTGGGATGATTGCTTGTCTAAGTAACTCAAATATCTAAGGGTATAACTTATTGTGTATTAACTGTGTTAATACCAAAAATCAGTGGCGGATTTTTAAGATAAGAGGTTCAGTTATGAAGTGCAAGAGTCACTGTAAGTAGGCTTAAACTAGTGTATTCAGAAGTTAAAATCGTTATCAAACGATAAGTATGTATTAACTGATTAAAAACTTAGGAGGTTTGCTTTCTAGAAGCAAAGTGCACCGGGTACAATAGATAAATTCTACTAAATCAGTGTAATACCCTACGAATGATAAATTTCAGAAAAACACTATACCACGTGAAAAAAAGTTACCACTTTCAGAGTTCGCGCCAAATTTACTACATGTTTGTTATTTGAGAATAAATTATTATTATTATTAACGACAGACCGGACATCAAAAACAACTAGTCTAAGACAGGACTGACAATAGAATCTGTCAGTTATGTGTGGAGCTCCTTAATTACCTTATTTCCAGCGGACGATTTTGCTGGTACCATGCAGAAGAATAGTGAAAGTTTTGTCATTAAACCATTCAATTCGGGAAACAAAACTCCACAAAATGAAACACTTAATTTGTGAAATTGTCGCTAGAATCACACACAATTGCTTGTTATAGCAAATAAAGATAAAACTGAAATTTCGGTCTTTCATAAGGCCATAATGTTTTCATTCACCCAACCTAATTAATTTCACATTCTCAGTCAAGATTTTTAAGGCTTCACTTTTGTGCACTGATCTTGTGTGCATACTGGGACTTCTAAATGCTGTTTCATGTTTGTTGCTTTTGTTTACCGAGTAACGTGAACTGTGTCATTTCCTACACTTTAACAACACGAATTAATGATCTTAGGCTCTCACTATGGTTAATGCTAAGTATATACTCAACGCTACCTTCATTCGTACTCATTTATTTCTGATAACCACTTCCCCTGCTACCGTCATCTGTTAGTTACTCGAAAACTTGGCTGTTCTCATTGTTTCAGTATGCTAGTCTCTTTTTCAATCTGACCATTGCCTTCTATTCTCTCCTCTACATTTTTTTCTTCATAATCTATCATATTCTGAAGAATAGACGTCTCAACCATTAATGTGATAGATGCTGGTCCTAGAAATTCAAATGATCAAGAACAAACTCAAGCGCAAAATATATCACACGAGAGTGATTTCAAGCTCACAGTAACCAGTGCTACTGAACTGTTAGATTAGTTACATTAGATTACACCAAAAACCCAGAGTAACATCAATGAGTGAGAGGAAAAAATAATTCGTTGATACAGTCTAATCACTCGAACCAATTCTACCACTAACTATTAACAGGAAACAAACTAGTTTTCGCTACCAGATCAGGATATTTAAACATTCCCGAAGATCTAAACTTTGGCAGTTATCAACTGAAGATAATGACTGAGGTCACGTAATATCGTGGGTTGACTGGAGTTGGATGGTGACTCACTGGTCTGAATTCGATCCTTGTGTGCCGGGATTATGGAGGTGCACTACTGATGAATCCCACACCAAGACGAAACGGCTACCAACTGATTCTATGTTTCAAATGGTGCTTTACGATTGATCGAATTATTTCAAGGAAACCCAACAACTTCCACAGCCCTATAATGAAGATATTATAAACTTAGGGAAGGCCATCATCCTTAATGCCAACGTCACCTGTCAGTTAAGACAGGTGTCCATAAGTTCATAGAACCACTCAAACCTAGTGTCAGTTGACGATCTGAGGAATATTGAACGTGGTACTAAGAAAGCCACAATCCCTGTGTCTTGTAGTCATCGAGGTGTGACAATATTCACCATTTCGTCTTGAAACAGTGTGCAAAAACCCTCAGTTCACTGGTAAATAACCTGTCCAGACGTTCACTGGAATCACACCAACTTCCAGCTGAATCGATAAAAGCCACTCTTTCTCCAGTCGTCAAAGGAGGAGATTCGAAGTATCCAGTCTGTTACAGACTAAACAAATGATAGGGTACATCCATTTGGCTCAAAATGGGTTTCGGTAAGGTAGGTAATGTGCACTCAATCGTCTCAAAGCGTGGGAGAGCTGGACAACTTGCTGATACCAAAAAAATACGGGTTCATATAATACTTTACTTCGCAAAAGATTTCGGTACATTACCTCATGCATTAATTTTGAAGGTTACTAAAATGGGATTCGTCGATCCGCTTCTGCCTTGGTTCAGAAGCTATTTACAGAACAGAAAAATTCGAACGAATGCGGATCTCAATATCAGAAGCTTCATAGGGGGCCATCTTAAGTCGACTAATATTCCTGATAATTATTAAGGACTTGTTAGATAAAAATAACCTAACTGCATATATCTATACAGATGATGCTAGGACCTGGAGGTTCATAAGAAGAAAAGAGGATTCGGCCGAGCTTCAAAAGGATCTTATAGCAAAAGAGGAATGGATAGCGGAACATGCATTAAAGATCAAATAATCGAAATTTCACGTCATGATTATTCTGCACTACGCGTCACAGTTAATATACGTTCTCCATGGAAGTCAGCTCCCTAATATCTCAGGGCAGGATCTCGGTCAATTTACCAGAGAAAACATTGACAAAATCTCAAACTCCTTAGAGGCTGGAGCCAAAGCCAACTCAGCTCTTCACTTTATGCGAATAAAACTTGGTGCAATCTTACTTACTCACTTACATACGCCTGTTAATCCCGATCGAGTATATGCCGCCTGCTAGTCTTCTCCAACCAACTCTGTCCTAGGCTAGCTTTTCCAGTTCTCTCCATGTTTCGTTCATTCTTCTCATGTCTTTCTACATTTCTCGGCGTAATGTCTTTCCTTGGCCTTCCTCTTTTCCTTTTGCCTTGAGGGTTCCATGTAAGGGCTTTTCTTCTGGGTGCTTTTCGCTGTCTGTCCTATCCACTTCCACCGCTTCTTCCTGATTTCCTCCTCCACTGGAATCTGGTTTGTTTTCTCCCACAGTAAGTTGTTGCTGATCGTGTCTGGCCAACGAATACGAAGTATTTTGCGTAGACAGCTGTTAATAAACACTTGTATCTTCTGGATGATGGCTTTGGTAGTTCTCCATGTTTCCGCTCCATACAGTAGAACTGTCTTGACATTTGTATTGAAAATCCTTATTTTGGTGTTGATTGATATCTGTTTGGAGTTCCAGATATTTTTCAACTGTAGAAATGCAGCCCTTGCTTTGCCAATCCGTGCCCTCACATCTGCATCCGATCCACCTTGATTGTCGATGATGCTGCCCAGATATGTAAAGGTGTTAACGTCCTCGAAAGCATCTCCATCAAGGGTGATTTGCTTGGTGCATGTTGTGTTGCATCGGAGAACTTTGCTTTTCCTTTATGTATATTCAGACCTACTGTTGCTGAGGCTGTTGCTATCCTGGTCGTCTTCTCTAGCACATGTTGTTACGTGTGCGGTAAAAGAGCTAGATAATCTGCGGAGTCCAGATTGTCCAGCTATGTCTTAGCTGTTCACTGTATACCGTGCTTCCCTCCAGACGTTGACATTTTCATAATCAAGTCGATCACCAGAAGAAAGAGAAAGTGCAAGGGTAAGCAACCTTGCCTCACACCGGTCTTCACCTCGAAAGAGTCTGTCAGCTGTCCTTCGTGCACGATTTCGCAGTTGAATCCATCATAAGAGGTCCGTATGATTTTTAGTATGTTCTCAGGCACGCCATAGTGTTGAAGGAACCTCGATAGTGTTCTCCTGTTCACACTATCGAATGCTTTTTCGTAATCAATGAAACTGATGTAGAGTGGCTAATTCCATTCAACAGATTGTTCCACAATGATCCGTAATGTAGCAATTTGGTCAGTACACGATCGATCCTTACGAAACCCGGCCTGTTGATCTCGAAGTTGGGCGTCTACGAAGTCCATCATTCTGTTTAACAATACCCTGTTGAAGACTTTGCTTGGTGTTGAGAGAAGAGTGATGCCTCTGTAGTTCTCACACTTGCTGAGATCTCCTTTCTTTGGTATTTTGATGAGGTATCCTTCTTTCCAATCTGATGGTACATGTTCCTCATCCCAAATCTTCTTGAAGAGGTTGTGAAATATTTTCGCATTTGCCTCCACGTGCGCTTTCATTACTTCTGCTGGAATGTTGTCTGGTCCTGCTGCTTTGCCGTTCTTGATTTGTCTGATGGCCATGCTGATCTCTTCAGTTATAGTGCGCCAACATCGATTGGGAGGTCCGTAGATGTTGCTTCTACGTAGCGTGATTTCAGTGGAGCTGGTCGATTCAAGAGTTCCTTAAAGTGCTCTACCCACCTGTTTCTCTGTTCTTCAGTGTTGCTGATTTTAAGGTTTAGAGTGGTTTCTGAATTCGGAAGAACAGTCCTAGAAGTTTGGATGCAGGTCTTGCCCGGATATCCCAAAGAGAAAGCAATTTATCTGGGTAAAAAGCGGTTCTATTATTAATCAAAATTTACAGATAGTTACCTAAACAATATTACAGTGTTCTCCTTCAAATTTAAGACAATGTGTTTCCACTTGTGGAAGGATGCTTCTGTATAGGTCCGAAATTGCACCCTTCCAGTCCAGATTCACGTTTTACCCGGGTATCAGTTCCGATATGGATGACGCCATAATTAAGTATCAATCTAAACAACATAATACAGTTCAGTAGAAAACTCCAATAAAGGTATACAAATAGAAACTAAAACAAAATATAAATATTAACATCTCAAAATGGGATTAAACAGAGTACCAAGATATTGAACAGAAAAAGTCAGCAAGAACATATTACAAATATAAACATGGAGGGATTTTCCCAAAATAAAGCCTTCATAATGGATTCTACATTGATTACGTTGCCTTCCTTGCTTTTCACTTGTCGTTCTAGTTTACGATGGTTTCCAGCAAGCGTTTCTGTTACATCGTACAATTTTCTCACGTTTCCTTCTCTTTCATCCTTTTCCACCGTCGTTGCTAGACCCTCCACATATTTTCCTTTGTCGGCTCTGATGCTCTTCTTCGATTCCCTGTCTGCTCCTGTGTATTCAGCTTGCGCCTAAACATTCTCTGCTCTTGTTCGGCTTCCCTCTTGTTCCTATTTTCTTCAATATTTTCAAGAGTACCAACAGAGGTCCATTCATTGTGATGGTGCTTTTTCTGATACAGGACCTCCTGACATGCTGAAGTGATTGCCTCCTTCATGTCTTGCCAATTGTTCTCCATGGTTGTTTCCTCTCCATTGAGTAGATCCTGAAAGGCATGGAACTTGTTGCTGAAGGCTATTTTGAATTCGTTGAGTTTTACGGCATCCCGAAGAAAGGCCGTATTAAACTTCAGTGATGTTATCTGCCCCGTCGTCTAGTGCTTCTTTAGTTTCAGTTTCATTTTGGCAACCAGCAAGTGGTGATCTGAGGCTATATCAGCTCCTCTCTTGGTTCTCACATCCTATATGGTCCTTCTGAACTTTTTCTTGATACAGATATGGTCAATTTGGTTTTGAGTAGTGTGGTCCGATGAAATCCATGTGGCTTTGTGAATGCGTTTGTGTGGGAATATTGTGCCACCGATGACTAGTTTGTTGAAGACACATAGGTTTGCGAATCTCTGACCGTTTTCGTTCCTTTCTCCCAGTCCATGTCGTCCCATGATGTCTTCATATCCAGTGTTGTCCATACCAACCTTGGCATTTAGGTCTCCCATAAGAATCGTCAAATCCTTCGGTGAGCATTTGTCGGCGATTGACTGCAGCCTTTCGTAGAATTGATCTTTATCGTCGTCGTTGTAGTCGTTACTAGGTTCATAGCACTGGATGACGTTCATTGTAATGTCCTCTTTCCTTGTTTTGAAGGACGCTTTAATGACCCTGGGTCCATGAGATTCCGCTTTCTACTTGTTTGGACAGAATCAGTGCAACTCTTTGTCCTAGTGAGGCATTCCCTTCTTCATGACTGGAGTACAGTAGCAGCTCTCCTGATGCTAGTCTTAGTTGTCCAACCTACTTCCAATGCGTTTCACTGATTCCAAGCATCCCCCAGGTTGTATCTTTTCATCTCTGCAGCAACTTGAAATAGTCTTCCAGTCTCCCACAATATTCGAACGTTCCATGTACATAAAAGAATGGTTGCTCTGGTTGTTGGGAGGGGCATCGGCCTCGTGACTGCCAAGGGAATTCGGCTTTCATCACGAGACGTCATAATTCTTCTTCCAACTCCCAGTGCAGAGTTAAAGTGGTCTGAATTATTTCTTCTGGTTAGCGTTTTTCGGCAAGTTATTGTTTTTGGTGGTATGGGGTCGTCAACCCCATGCCCAACTCTCCTTTATCCAGGCTTGGGACCGACAGTAGTCCTGAAGGTTCTACAGGTGCAATCGCCCAACAATTCTTCTTAACAGTGTTTAAAACATACATTGAAGTTCACAACGTCGTCGCACTTTCTCCCCTGACAAGAGACAGTAATCTCCTGCATATTGTGCAAAGACGAGCAACTAAATGGGTCAAAGGTTTGGAGAACAAACCGCAACAATATATAGGCTCCAGCACTTTGGATTATTCTCCCTGAATTACGGGGTTATCAGAAATTATCTGATTATTGCATATAACAAGTTAATTACGCCAAATCATACCAACAATAGAATGTTGCCGAAGCATCACCACAACGCCTCTCGAGGTAATCCTCAAAGTGCGAACGCAATTTCATCCACACTTTATATTACTAAGAGTTATTGCAACTTGAAACGCCCTCCCAGCCGAGGTGCTCACAGCTTCCTCAGTGAATGGCTTCATGAAGAGACTCGATAAACATGTCCTCACTTAAGGATTATCATCTCCCTGTCGGACCAGATGGGCCTAATGCATGTCTTTAGACTTGATAGATGTTATTGTTGTTATTTCACCAGATCACTTACTGAATATATCTAGCTTATTATCTCTGTTTCTTTTTTATCCTTGCGCTTAGGTTCTCACACCAATCGACTGTTATTTTCTCATTTACTCCTAAAATCTTTACATAAGTATCAGAAATTTTTCCTTATTATCATTATCTACACTGCGACCAATTGGTCTTCGGCCCGGTAATATGATAGCTACGGTTATCCAAAAACCCTATTCGCATAAGAGAAATGCTCTCACTTAAAATCATGGGACATACGAACCCATAAATAATTGACAATTTACTAGAATTAGTGCGGCTGAGTGGTTAGACTACTATCTGTTAGAAATTGCCGAATACCTAAACAAGAGGCAAGTGCGAAATGTTGAATTGGTTTTTATCACTGAGTGAAAGAGATATTGGATATTGGCTAAGGTCATTCAATGCCTTACAGATGCTCCACGTGTATACGTTTAAGTACCCGAAGATCTTTCGCGTAAAAGTGCACATATATCTGTGTTATATTCAAACTCAACTGACCTTTTCACCTCTTTTGTCTTGAGGAGTTTTACGGGCAAGCCTCCTGGTATTTACTCCTTGTTCGTTGCACAATTCGTCATGATATATTTTACTCTGATTGCTAGAGTAGCCGATGGGCTTCCGCTTGCAGCAGCTATACAGGATGATGACCAAGTAAGAATCAGTTTAATAATTGTCTTGGTTTACTCAATTATAATGGTTATATTCATGTAAACTACCAATCTCTGTCAGTTAGGGTTTTTGTTGTGGTCAATGGACAATATCAAACATTGGTGTTCCTTAAATAATCATTACTTAGCGAGGACAGGAATAGAATAAAGTCGCTTGACGTGTCATTTCACTTATTGGTCACAATCAACACTAGTTGACACCAAATTGTAGCTATAATTCTGAATTGACAGGAAGTTTTAATGGTTTTTGTGTTTGTGGGAAATTAAACTTATCCTGGTTATCTGCACATCTTTTATGCTTCTGTATCTTGTTTGTTTAGAGTAATAAGTTAGTCTCATATCAGTCCGTGCCCTTTTTTCTTTAGATAATGGAAACAAGTGGAATATTTATTACTTACCAAAGTTCGAGTGCTCGGCAAATCCATATCACTACAATTTCTATGCCAAAGTTAAGGAAGCAAACTGCATATGTGTACATAAGCGTATTGAATTGGCTTCATCTAAAAGAACCGTTGGGGTTCAGACTAAAGGATTTGTGGTAGCCTAGGTACCTTGTCTAGTCCTTCAACTCGGATTTTCAAAGCCACCGGTTTTATGAGTTTCAGACGTAAGCATTGAAAAACGCTTAGAAACATTTGATTTCAAACATATAGCGACAGATATATCAATATCGTTGGATAGCTTTCACCGTGTCACATAGTGCCATGTACATAAGGCAGTCTCGTAAATTAATTTCATTTTCATTCACGTATACATACCTGGAATTCTGTGATTCTGACTGCAACTTTTTCTTGACTTGTTTGATATATTATTTGGTTAGTAAAACGTTATTGCTTATTGAATTTGAGTAGGCTAGAATTCAGCTCGTGCACATAAACCAAAACAGTTTTCCTAGAGATCTGCTCCCCAAAACCTTTGACTATCAAGTTTAATCCACAAGTTAGTGCTACAACGTTCGGGGATGATGTCCGATTGAAACCAGTGACTGAATATTGGTTAAAGAGCCGTTCGTTTTCTCAGGATTGTGGGATCATGTCCACCAGTGGTTAAAAACCAGATAGATGGACTTTATGTCCCCAATAATCATCTTGTATACTTCTCATTTCACCCATCAGCACAGTGTAAGACTATTGTGTAACATTCCTCTGGAAAAAGCTATGAACACGGTCATTTCTTCTCCACCGTCGATTGCAACTGTGTGGTGAGTGCTGCTCACAAAGTGGCATTTAGGTGGTATGCAGCGTAGTATCTCCTAAAGGTTGCTATCAGACGTGCTCAGGTGATCGGAATGTATGGCCTGATAAGAGTATACAAGAAATATGAAGAGATGTGAAAGAACATAGTCAGTATCCTACTTCGATTTAAAACAGATATCTACATTTTTTACCATTAAAAACCGCCTCCCACGAACATACACTCATCCCATCTGTTCTTGAATTCTTCGTACGTTAAACCAGGACATTTGGGTTTTCGATCATAGATACCAGTGATCTCTAGTTCGACTGATTAAAATACTTTCTGAGTTGCATACACAAGAAATATTTGACTTCATTTCATTATTTCCCAGGTAATAGATAGTCAGTCAGTCAGTCAGTCAGTTACAACGCAGAACTTCGTACGTACGTACATCAGTTCAGGTTGCCATACTACATTAGCACTCAATCCAGATATCAGTGACTTCATGGATTTGTGCCTTGTTTTGGTTTGGCCGCCCCTAGCTTTCTTCCAACCTACTACTACACCACAAAACATAGCTTGACGAGGCAGTCGCTGGTTGGACATACGTAACACATGTCCCAATCACCTCAACTGATGAAGTTTCAATACTTCATCCATTGATTTGCCATCTTTACCAAGTACCAGTCTCCTAACATCAGCATTGCTTAATCGGTAGTCCCACAATACATGAGCACTGCTTGCGAGACACCTATCTTTGAAAACCATTTATCCATAAGCATCCCCCGACCGTAGCTGCTACCTTGATGTGGTGGTCGAGCTTGACTATCGTGATGACCCAGCCGAGCTATATTGGCTGGAACATATGTTCCTATAGGTTCTAACATGCAAGGCAGGTCGATTGGAGAACGATGAGACTAAAAGCAGCTACTCAAGGTTTGACGGCAAAGTCGTACTGCTGACTGTAAAGGGGTGTGACAGCAGTAAGGTGTTTCCCTCGGACAACAATCATCTGCAGCGATGCTGCTTCCTCACAAGGAAGAAAGCATTAGAAAATGTCGGCCCTAAAAATGTCACACCTCACCCTACCTCACGGATTTCCATCTCCGGCAGTAAGGGCTGCCCACTAAGGGCTTTCAAGAGCGGAGCTAGTACTAAAAAAACCTTTCATAGAAAGACCGTGCGTGACCGGCCTCAAGCAGTTGTCCCTTGGGCTTTGCGGTCATGCTCCCAGGTCGTTAAGACCGACACTAATCTACCTTCCTTTTCAGGTTCCTCTAGAAACAACCTTCCACGGTGTGGGCAGCCGGGAAGTGACAACCGCCCTCATACCCGAAACAGCACGAGAGACCAAATTGGTCGAAATCAAATCCTTCCGACCCCCCGTAATACCTCTTTTATCTCCACGACTAACTTTACTCACATTCCTTTATCACCCCGTACCGCTAATGCAAACAGTGCGAGTTCACGAAGAGTTATTTCTAGTCTCCTGAAACCTCGCTCAAAATTAAATGTTGGGGCATTTAATGTACGGACATTGTGTCAAATAGGACAACAGGCTTCCTTAGATAGGACTCTAGAATCTCGCGTCATAAATGGATACTGCGTTTCCAAAACAGGCATACAGGATCCTAGTAAAATAATTAATTTGATTTCACCTTGCGCAGATAAAAAATCATCTTGGTTTACGCTTCGCATATCTGGAAGCCCTGCTGCTGCTTCCCGTGGCCTCGCATGTGTAGGTATAGCATTGTGTTTAAGAGCAGAACTAGCTCTTCTAGACTGGATCCCTGTAGAAAGTCACTTGTGCGCTGTCCGACTGAACGGGACAGTAAGGACTCGGAAAGATAGGGACACTCGCCGTTGCCTCTTTATCGTTTCTGCCTACGCCCCTACTGACTGCAGATCAGACCAGGTTAAAGATGAGTTTTACAGAAAGCTTTCGGACCTCCTCCAAAAAGTTATGCGCTCTTATATAGTAATAACGGCTGGCGACTTCAATGCTCAAGTAGGTAGACTGAGTGCAAAGGAAAGACACATGGTTGGATGTTATGGTGTCGCCGCTCAGAGAATAGATAATGGCGACCGTCTGTTGCATTTGTGCTCAGATAACCACCTATTCCTAGTAAACACTAACTTTAGGCATAAGGAAAAGCATCTGTTGACCTGGCGACCTCCGAAGTCGTCACCACGCTGGATTATCTAGATCACATTGTCATCAAACATTGATGGAGGGGTTCGATAGAGGACTGTCGCTTGTTCTGGAGCACATGTTTATATTCAGACCATGTCCTAGTACGAGCGCGTATTTGTTCGAGGCTTACTGGACGTAGGAAAGACACCTCTAAGAAACCTCTTAGGATTCTACTTAATGATAATAAAGCTGAGAATATATTCCAGGAGCAACTAGAAATTTAGGCGACCATGCAGGTGATTTCCATCCGAAGGGAGCTTGGAATGATATCAAAAATGCTGTGGAAACAGCAGTGCTAAATGCTATTAAGGCAAACCATGAGAAAGAAGCCGTGGAACTCAGTAGCATCTACCGAACTGATGGATGCTCGAAAGCTCATCCCACCTGTCTCTGAGCATGATGAAGAGCGAAGTCAGCCTAAGCGCAGGCTGATAAAAAGCCTACGCAATGATCAAGAACAGTGGTAGACAGAGAAAGCAAGAGAGATGGAAAAAGAAAAGGCGATTGGCATCAGCAGACAAATTTTCCGACTTATCAAGGAAACCGGTATTAGAATTCCATCTGTTAGCGAAACTTTCTCAGATAAGGATGGTTGTATCATCCATTCTTAACCCAGGAGACTGGACCGCTGGACAGACCACTTTAGGGATCAGTTCAGCTGGCTTTCTGCCATTCTTCGGTTGCCCGCGATCTCCAGTTATCCTGAATGGCAAATCGATATAAGTCCCACTAGTCTTTACGAAGTTGAGAAAGCTATAAGCGAGGTAGAGCAGCAGGTCCTGATAGGCTAACTACTAGATTTTTAAGGATGGTGGTCCAGTTTTAGCAGCTAGATTGACTGAGATCTCAGGTAGGATCTGGGAACTAGACGTAATCCCATCTGACTGTTTCAATCACTGATTGTCCCAATCTATAAGAAAGGACGAAAGTCTTCTTGTGACAATCACAGGGGAATAAGTCTAACTAATATAGTATCTAAAATATTGGCCTCAATAATACTTCGACGCTTAACGGAAGCTCGTGAAGAGCAAACTCTAGAAAACCACTCTGGTTTTCGACCTGAACGTGGCTGTACAGACCAGATGTTCATACTACGTCAGGTCCTAGAACGAAGACACGTTCAGACGCTTCACAATAGTAGTATTTCTCGACCTTAACGTGGCATTCGACTCCGTTGATCGTGAGGTTCTGTGGCAGTGTCTGTCATTAAAAGGTGTACCGAAGAAGTACATTAACCTTATACAAGCTCTCTACTCGAACACCACTGGTCGAGTGAGAGCTTATGGCGAACTGTCATCTGAATTCTCTACTTCAAGTGGTGTCTGTCAGGGATGTTCACTTTCCCCATTCTTGTCCAATTTTGTCATAGACATGCTGTTAGATATGACCTTATCCTCGTCTGAATTTTCAGGAGTGGACCTTCTACCAGGTGGCTCGCTTATTGTTTTAGAATATGCCGATGACATAGTTCTATTTGGTGAAGAATGACGAAATGCAGAGTCTTCTGACCACCCTAAGCAACAATGGAAGCATGTTCGGGATGCGTTTTTCCCAGGATTGGGTTGCTTCGGCACCTAAACTGGTGATAGAGAGGAAGTAGTCGAGCGCGTAGACCGCTTCACTTATCTTGGTAGTCTCATCAGTGCCGATGGCTGGTGACTGACGAAATGTCAGCCAGGATACAGAAAGCTCGATTGACTTTTGCCAACCTGCGTCACTTATGGTGCAGGCGAGATATCCGCTTGTTAACCGAAGGACGAGTGTACTGCGGAGCAGTTTGATCCGTCCTACCTTAGGGATGCGAAACATGGCCGGTGAGAGTAGAGGACATTCGTAGATTGCTTTTCTTCGAGCATAGGTGTCTCCGAAGCATTGCTCGTGTATGCTGGGACACCCGAGTGAGCAGTGCTGTTATTAGGAAACGGGTGCTAGGTAAGGATGGCAAATCATTAGATGAAGCATTGAAACTTCATCAGTTGAGGTGGTTGGGACATGTGTTACGTATACCTAACCACCGACTGCCTCAACGAGTGTTTTGTGGTGTAGTAGTAGGTTGGAAGAAGGTTAGGGGTGGCCAAATCAAAACATGGCAGAAATCCATGAAGTCACTGACAAGTGGAGTGAGTCATGTTGGTTGATGTAGGCTACCTGGCTGATGTCCGCGAGATGTTAGTAATCGAATGTTAGAGACTGAAAGACATTGGTCAAAACCGTTCGCAGTTGAGGCAGTTGTATCCACTCTTTGTGTTCTCTCAAATTTTAATCTTCTGAATTCGGCATCACTTCTACCTTTCTCCTTGAAACTTATCTTACTGAATTATACTTCTCGAATCATATCTTTTAACCGAAGCCTTCTCCATTACCTTTAATACTTCTATTATCTCTACCACTCTTTGATTTGAAGTGACAATTGCGTCTCCGTGCTAATGCGGTATGGCATCCGGAACTGATGTACGAAGTTCTACGTTGTAACTGACTGACATTGTATATTCTGTGCTGTAATACTGAATACTCGTGGTAATATAAGTTATTGGATCTCAGTACTTAACTAATCTTTTTAAATGGTTGGTCGTTTGGCTATTTGTCTGTTATCGTTTGACACTCATACTATGTACAAAGTCCCAGTTTTTTCTGTCTCATTAAAGTAATGTAAGTAGTTACTCATTTCGTAATAAAATGGATGTAAAATCCACCATTAAATCTCACTTTCCGTTACAGTAAACAGCTAATTTTAGTCTTCTGACCATTGTAAATGTATTCACTTTTATTTATTTTAGAGTGTTAATATAAAGTTATGTTCAATTCAGTTCCACTTGATTGTTTTATGATGATTATAAGTTTTGAGAGTAAGTTAATTACGAAGCAGTTCGAAAATAAATTTTCATATATTGAATTGAGTTTCAAGTACATCAAGATAATACTTCCACTTGTGCTATCCGTAAACCAAAAATCCCAACATACCGTTTATTTTTTCAGCTAAATCGTGAAATATTCCAGCACCAAAATCAAGCAAAAGCACTCGTTTGTCGTATGACTCCTACTTCTCCTTCGAGATGCTCTCTCGTTGCCGGTCCGTATTTGTTTCATTATCTGCTTGATCGTGGTGTTTGTTACATTATTCTCACAGACTCACAGTTCAGTCGTACTAAGGCCTTTGCATTTCTAGAAGCCATACAAACAGAATTTCACGGCAAATATTACCAACAGATACAAACAGTTTCGAGACCCTACGCATTCCTTGATTTTGGTAAGTTTGTCGCTTTACCTTTTTTTATTTTGTTAGATCACACCATACACAAAACTCAAAAAATATATAGTGATAGTCGGTCATCTAATCTGAGTCAATTGAATGTGGCGTTACAAGATGTACAAAGAATTATGGTGCAGAATATTGATGATGTATTACAGCGTGGTGAAGCACTTTCAAGTGAGTACAGATTCATTTAAGTGGACAAGCTATTTTAAGTTATGCACTTGGATCATACGGTGATTGAACAGACTTCTATTAATTGTAGATGCTTGACGTGTAAACAAAACATTTAAAAAAATTCCAGAAGCTACATTTCATGAAGTTCACACAAAAAGCTACATAATCTTGTCAAATTAGTGATAGTCCCACATATTTGCCTCAATGATTAGTTACCAGCGTTACAGTAAAATTTAACTGCATCGTGTCACACAATTACATTAAATTTGACGGATATTTCTAGGCAACCCATACTTTTAACTGACTTAATTGTCATTACAACAAGTCAGTCAGTCAGATGCAGCGTAGAACTTCGTACGTAAGTACATCAGTTCATGTCGCCATACCACATCAGCACAGAGATGTAATTGTCAATTCAAATCCAATAGTAGAAGAGGTAGTAAAGGTATTGGGAGTAATCGGAGAGGTTAGGATGAGAAGATATTATTCAAGAAGTATGATTAAATGAGAAAAGTTTAGAAAGTCAAAACTAGAGGTGTTGAAGAACCCAGAAGATTAGGATTTGAGAGAACACAAAGAATAAATGCACCGGCGCCATTGCCAACGATTTTGAGTCGTCATTCAAGGTCTCTAACCATCGATTATTATCATCTCGTGGACCCCAACCAGGTAGTCGACAATTACCGACATGGCTAAGTCCACTCGTCAAAAACTTCATGGATTTCTGCCATGTTTTGATTTGGCCGCCCCTAACTTTCTTCCAACCTACTCCTACACTACAAAACAAAGCTCGTCGAGGCAGTCGGTGGTTGGGCATACGCAACACATGTCCCAACCACCTCAACTGATGAAGTTTCATTACTTCATCTATTGATCTGCCATTCTTACCTAGCACTCGATTCCTAATAACAGCGTTGCTCACTCGGGTGTCCCACGATATACGAGCAATGCTTCGGAGACACCTATGATCGAATACTAGTAACCTACGAATATCTTCTACTCTCACTGGCCACGTTTCACAGCCATAAAGTAAGACGGAGCGAACCACTGCACAGTACACTCGTCCTTCAGTCAGCAAACGGATATCTCGCCTGCACTATAAGTGACGCAGGTTGGCAAAAGCCAATCGAGCCTTCTGTATCCGGGCTGAGATTTCGTCAGTCACCAGCCATCGGCACTGATGAGACTCCCAAGATAAGTGAAGCGGTCTACACGTTCGACTACTTCACTCCCTATCACTAGTTCAGGTGCCGATGAAACCCAATCTTGAAGCAACATTTTGCATTTCGAAGGGGAAAAGCGCCTCCCGAACATGCTTCCATTGTTGCTTAGGGTGGTCGGAAGACAGCGTCTTCACCAAGTAGGACAATGTCATCGGCATATTCTAAAACATTAAGCGAGCCACCTGGCAAAAGGTCCACTCCTGAAAATTCAGACGAGGATAAGGTCATATCTAACAGCATGTCTATGACAAAATTGGACAAGAATGGGGAAAGTGAACATCCCTGACAGACACCACTTGAAGTAGAGAATTCAGATGACAGTTCGCCATAAGCTCTCACTCGACCAGTGGTGTTCGAGTAGAGAGCTTGTATAAGGTTAATGTACTTCTTCGGTACACCTTTTAATGACAGACACTGACACAGAACCTCACGATCAACGGAGTCGAATGCCACGTTAAGGTCGAGAAATACTACTATTGTGAAGCGTCTGAACGTGTCTTCGTTCTAGGACCTGACGTAGTATGAACATCTGGTCTGTACAGCCACGTCCAGGTCGAAAACCAGAGTGGTTTTCTAGAGTTTGCTCTTCACGAGCTTCCGTTAAGCGTCGAAGTATTATTGAGGCCAATATTTTAGATACTATATTAGTTAGACTTATTCCCCTGTGATTGTCACAAGAAGACTTTCGTCCTTTCTTATAGATTGGGACAATCAGTGATTGAAACAGTCAGATGGGATTACGTCTAGTTCCCAGATCCTACCTGAGATCTCAGTCAATCTAGCTGCTAAAACTGGACCACCATCCTTAAAAATCTAGTAGTTAGCCTATCAGGACCTGCTGCTCTACCTCGCTTATAGCTTTCTCAACTTCGTAAAGACTAGTGGGACTGATATCGATTTGCCATTCAGGATAACTGGAGATCGCGGGCAACCGAAGAATGGCAGAAAGCCAGCTGAACTGATCCCTAAAGTGGTCTGTCCAGCGGTCCAGTCTCCTGGGTTAAGAATGGATGATACAACCATCCTTATCTGAGAAAGTTTCGCTAACAGATGGAATTCTAATACCGGTTTCCTTGATAAGTCGGAAAAGTTGTCTACTGTTGCCGATCGACGCTGCCTTTTCTATCGCTTTTGCTTTCTCCACCCACCACTGTTCGCGGTCGTTACGTAGGCTTTTTATAAGTCTGCGCCTAAGCTGACTACGCTCTTCATCATGCTCAGAGCCAGGTGGGATGAGTTTTCCGGCATCCATCAGATCGGTGGATGCTACTGAGATCCACGGCTTCACTCTAGCCTTATGGTCAACCTTACTTGCGGATATAACTGCTGTTTCCACAGTCTTTTTGATATCATTCCATCCTGCTTCCGAATGGGAATCGCTTAAATGGTCGCCTAACTGTCTTTCTAGTTGTTCCTGAAATATATTCTTCGCCTTATTATCATTGAGTAAAACCCTAAGAGGCTTTCTTACGGTGTCTTTCCTACGCCTAGTAAGCTTCAAACAAATACGCGCTCGCACTAGGGCATGATCTGAATCCAAACATGTGCCCCAGAACGAGCGACAGTCTTCTATCGAACCCCTCCATCGGTGGCTGATTGTGATATGATCTAGTTGAGTCCAACGTTGAGACGACTTCGGAGGTCGCCAGGTCAACAGATGCTTTTCCTTATGCCTAAAGTTAGTGTTTGCTAAGAATAGGCGGTTGTCTGAGCATACTTGCAACAGACGGTCACCATTGTCTGCTCTCTGAGCCGCGACACCATAACATCCACCTAGGTGTCTCTCATTTTCACTTAGTCTACCTACTTGAGCATTGAAGTCGCCAGCCATTATTACTATATAAGAGCGCATAACTTTTTGGAGGAGGTCCGAAATCTTTCTGTAAAACTCATCTTTAACCTGGTCTGATCTGCAGTCAGTTGGGGCATAGGCAGATACGATGAAGAGGCAACGGCGATTGTCCCTATCTTTCCGAGTCCTTACTGTCCCATTTAGTCGGACAGCGCACAAGCGTCTATGTCTCAGGTGCATTAATTCATTGTGTTTTCTAAAATGCTAAACTTTTTAATTCTTCACTTTATCTGAATATTTTTAAGTCTTTTTCTCTAGATTCTACTTCTTGAATAATATCTTCTAATCCGAACCTTTACGACTGCTGCTTAGACATCTACTACCATTGGATTTGAATTGACAATTGCGTCTCTGTACTGACGTGGTTTGTCAACATTAACTGATGTACATACGTACGAAGTTCTTTTGATTGATTGATATATGTACGTACATACATCAGCTCAAGTTTCCAAACGGCGTTTGCTCAGAGATGCAGTTGCCGATTTGAATCCCATCGTGGTAGAGATAGTAGAAGTATTAGCAGTGATCGGAAAGATTATGGTGTAAAGATGTTATTCAGTAAGTATAATCTATCGAAATAGACCTAATAAGAGAAAGATAAAGGTTATTTAGATTCCAGAGGATTAGGATTTAAAGGAACGCCAAAGAATGGATGCATCTGCACCATTTCCAAACGATTTTGAGCTATGTCATTCTATGTTTCTAATTATCGGTTACGACTGTCTTGCCGATCCCATCCAGGTAGTCTACACCCACTGACATGGCTCACTCCAGTTATCGTCGACTTCATGTATTTATTCCATGTCTTGATTTGATCGCCTCCTACAACTTTCTTCCAGCCTACCCCTACATCAGAAAACATGACTCATCGAGGGATTCGGTGGTTGGGCATACGTTACACATATCCCAAACGCCTCGATGGATGAAGCCTCAATACTTCCCCAATCGATCTGCCATCCTTGCCAATAAACCGTTTCTCAACAACACTATTGCTTACTCAACTGTCCCAGGATATACGAGCAATGCTTCTAAGACGCCGATGTTTGAGTATTAGTAGCTTCAGATATACTTTATTCTTAATGGCCATGTTTCCCGCTCGTATAGTAGGACGGAGAAAATTATTGCGCAGTAAACTCGTCCTTTGGTTGGTAGACGGATGTCGAGCCTTCTGTATCTGTGCTGAGATTTTTTCACGTACCAGTCTATCAGCACTGATGAGACTCAGGTGGTCAGCACGCTCAAATACTTTATTCCCTACCACTAGTTCAGCTGAATATATATATATATATATATATATATATATATATATATATATATATATATATTAACTAATAGTCTTCAGATTAGCTTGATTTAGTCAAAATATATTATCTAGTCTTCTCTGGACTCACTTTTGTCTTTTTTTGTATTTTGGATTGTTTCTAGCCTTAGACTCTCGAGCATCCAGCTTGTCTACTATGTCCAAGAAATACCGTCAGGATGCCCGCTCGCTAAATCTTCAATCGGCCTATATCAAATACATACTGTTTTGCATCCTGTTATTAGTAGTTTTCACTTATTTGTATATTCGATTTCTATGATGTAACTAGGCTACAATTCTTTTCCAGTATGATTAACTTGTATAAAACCACACATAGGAAGTTGTGATTTATTTATTTATTTATTTCAAGTAAATTCTCACTTGGCAAACTGTTTTTCCCAAAGTTAATTTTCAAGTCTATTTTATTTTATGACATTATCGTTTTCTGTATTGACTATTATCGTTAGTTTTTTGGTGTTAAAAATAAATCAATTCACATTTGTCTTCGCAATCATTCATATCATCGTCATGATATCTGTTAATAAGTGTTAGTCCGAATTAGACTATTGTCGTTGTTACATTTTCAAGAAGTAAATAGCTCCTATAACCAGTAAAATTTTAAAGTTTTGCTAGGTCCTACAACGTTTTGCTCGTCCATAGCATCAGGAATTGTGCGATGCACCTTTCATTGGACCTACTGTAACATATCTTTCAGGTAATATAGCTCTGTTGACTCATTACGATAGGCAATCTCGACCACTACGTTAAGGTAGCAGTTGTAGTTGGATCGTAGTTCACACATTGCAATTCACTTTTTTGAATATTTAATATGTCGCCTTTGATACGTGTATAAATAAGACATGGAAATGTGACATTCAAAAGATGAATGACCGCGGATAGCATTCCACGATGAATTAATCTAATTCGAGCATAAATCCATGGAAGTCTTTATTCAGTAGCGACATTCCAGTATTTACAGCAATACGAATTCTTAATTAGTACCTCCACAAAGTAGATGTGGGCGGGCTTCCTCTTTGTTAGTCGATCATAGTTTCCCGCAACCTATAGAGTATGACGCATGTCAGTCAATTAAAATAAGAACCAAACTAACACGCTAATAATCAATGTTCTAAGTATTTATTTATCACTTAAAGAACGTTATTCATCTGATTGAAAACCATGGAACCTTCGCAAATATCTTGAAATTCTACTGAATATTTGTCAAGAAAATGTTCTTGTGAAACAACCCTTCTAAATAAAGTGGAAATTCAAATTTCTAGCGGAAGGGACTAATTATAAGTAATAAATTTTCGTAGAATATACTTCTTAGTCTAGTTATGAACGGCGGTCGTACAACGCAAAATTCAAAGACATAATTTTTCTGTAATGCAATAATAACAACCTCAGATCGTGAAATATTCACGGATTGATACTGCTGTCAAAAGTACAGTCAACTTTAGATGAAATCGTTCAATTAATTGGGTAAGAAATTTTCAACACCGAGAATAGCGTACGGCTGTCAAACAGAAATTTCCAAAACGAATAATGTTCACTGACTTAATATTAGACAAGCTGCATAGACTACAGAATATAGGTGACTAACATAAGGTGAAGACAATAAGAAAATGTAAGGAATAGTTATAATATCAGGTAAGAACAAGTAATAAAACAATTGTAAAAATTGCAAATGTCTGTGATTATAAGAACTCATCCGCTGAAATCACGAATCAGTCGTTGTTAGACCACCATAAGAAACTTGGAAGACCGTTTCATCTTGGTATGTAACTCATCAGGAGCTCGCATCCACGATTTTTCCACTGGCAGGGTCCGATCTAGCTCACGAACGTCTAACCTCCAGACCCTTGAACCGACACCCAACGGTATTAATGTCTAACTTTGATCAATCTAGGGATTTCGGGCGGCCTCACCCATTTGTCTTCGGTAGTTGCTACCTACACCTGACAGAGTTGAACTCCACTTATCACGTCTTCTGACTAGAACTCCGAGAATTTTCTCACTAAGCTAGTCACTAGTGAGTCATTGGGAGTTATGGAGATTATTGTTTTTACAAATTAAATTATATGATCACTGCAAATGTGAGAATCATCTATGTTCAATTTTCCAAAGTCAAATTGTTACTACACAAAATGCTGGTTTTCAGGCAAGTGGTAAATTGTAATACAAAAAATAAGGAATCTATGGTGATATTGTGTAGAGCTGGTGTGATTCAGTAGTTTCGATGCTTCAGGAATAAAGCTGTTGGCAGGATTATGCTTCACATGTAAACCGAATATCTCTTAAGTCCCTGAAATCAAATTATATTAATAAGCGTGATTAAACTAGTTGAAGTATTAAACAGGATTCATTTCATTTTGAAGTTGCTTTTCACTTAAAAGCTATTTATCAGTTATACGAACTAGGAAGAGAAGTTTGATAGACAAGAAACTTGAGGTACTTTTCGACAGTTAGTTCCAACTAATGAATATAAATTTTAAAAATTGCTGGAGGATTGTAAACTTATATCCAGATGTGGAAGGATAAGAACAGGTTGGAGTGATCGGAAGATATGTTGTCAGAATAATAATAATAATATCTTTCTAAACAGTATTAGGTCTAAATTGAAATCACCAGTAATCTAGTAACCTGTTTTAGCTTTCACGTTCGTTGTCTGTTTTGAAGGAAATTTCAATATACAGACCCTGTACCGTTTCACTTAAATGATGGATATGACATTGAATAACATGTATTGTTCGTCATTTGATAACAATCATGTCAAAGTATACACTTGCCCAACTTTTCAGTATCTTGCTGTTTTAATATATATAAGAAAAAAGTTATAACAATGTTGGTAGCAGTAAAAAACTTTCAGTAATCGGCCAGGGATGTATAAGTGTATTTTCCAGAGTTGCATAGAATTCAGCGTGCTTAGTACAAGACAAAAGCATGATTAGTACTTCACTACCCAAATATTGAGGAAAGCATTTTTTCTCACTTAGGATAATGTACACCCATGATTTTACTAGTAATTAAACAATTTTCCCAGTCCTCAACAAAATCAGAATAACATGAGTTATACCAATTGTGTATTGATATAATATCACATGTATCAAATGGTCGTATCTAAAGGAGTCATTTTTCCGTGTGAAAAGCTGAAGAAATAGCTAATCGGTATGCTATATCACTTTATCAGGTGATCTCAGGCAGTCTAGACGAAACCCTTATCTTAGATTTCCTCCTAGGTTATCATTTATCTGTTTCATTCCACTTAATATTCATTAACCCGTTTTAACTGTAAGGTAGAAGTTGCTGATTTTCGTTGGATAGCTATTTGTACGAATAACTCTGCCTTATCTGAATTCAAGTAATGAATCGCTCTGTTTGATTGATCATTAAATTTAAAGTATTATTGCTCAAATCACTAAAAGGATTAATCAAAATACTAAGGTTAATGAGTTATCATTAAAAAGTAATAATAATTGTTATCACATTTAAATTGTTATTTCAAAATGAACAATTTTCGATAAGTTTCAAAAGAATTTCACATTGAAACCATTGATCACTTGTACTTTTTATTTTATTAAAAATCTTGTCAGATAAGCATACAGTTAATAATTATTAACAAAGCATATTCATAAATTGAAATCTCTAGTAAAAATAACAATAATGATACTACTACTACTACTACTACTACTACTAATAATAATAATAATAATAAGTACAAACATAAACCAATCGAAAATTAATGTATGATACAAATGAAAATCACATGGTTCATATAGAAAGTATAAAATGCAAATTAAGATAAAAAAAAATTTAATGATTTAAAATTAGGAAGAAACTTAATGGTAAGAGCTTACTTACAATGTCAACAATTTATTGAGTAGAGTATGAGTGCACAATTTTTTCCGTATTGCATAATACTGACATCATAAATTATTAAGTAACCGTTTAAATGGGTCGGGTGTTATACTTTATTGACATTTTTTAAAATCAAATATGTATGCAAATAAATCGATAGTCTGTTTACATGCATTACGTAAGATGTTGGTTATCGTGGTACTTTTCATAAAGTTATTGTTTCAATCACTTTCGATAAAAACACTTAAACTATTTTCCCATAATGTTACAGTGAAGTAAACGTTGGATTAGAATAATTGTTAGACTCGTTTGAATAATTGTAACAGCTAAGGATGAGGGAAATTGTTTTGACGTCAACTAAACTGCAGGACAGTTTGGATAAAAAGATCTTATAGGATCATTCACTTGAAGTAAAGTCAAGTGTTTGTAGGACAAATATTAGATATAACCATCACCCATGCAAGATTATGTTCGAGAGCGGTGACTGATTACGCCATTTAGAGAGGGTAGTCTCAACAGTCAAGATCAGTTTATTTGCATAATCTAGAAAGATTTTAAGGAATATTTCACAATTTGATTGATCATTGTTACAGTTTCAGATCGCTGAAGTAATTCAGTATAATGTAACAAGAATAACAATAACATATTTCATTCAATAAACTGAAAACTTACTTGGCATTTTTTTTTGATAACTATTAAGATGAAGGAACTGAAATCAATAAATGATGATAAAGTAAGTAAACATTTTTTTTATCTACTGCAATGAATAACATTATATCAATGATCTACTGAACTTAGAAGTAATGAATACAGGTTTTAAACTCAATGGTTGAATGACATATTCAAAGCGATACATGAACATCCCAGCTTTAAAATTCTATGCTAACTTATGTGTTCATATTGTCAAATAGTTCAAGTTTCCATGAAACAACTGTAGAGTTTTCCGTAGTTACAATCCTAATTTCAATGAGTAATCAGAACTATTCGACAGCTAATAACATCATAGGTGGGATAGGCTAAATACATCACTTTTGTAATATTCGAACAAAGTTCTAAAATACTATTTGCTCACGCATCAGGTGATAATATTGCTACATTTTTAAAGTTTGTTAAGAAAAATGAATCCAGAGTGTAAAAACAAAATGATTATCAACACTAGTTTATATTAATGTAAATTGTAAACTACGCAAAAACACAAACAGGTTTATGAAGGAAATAGCAAGCAGTTAATCAGACAGATGGATTAGCTGAACCGCTTTACAGTTGTAAGTCAACTCATTAGTAGATAATTTAGGGAATTTTTCTGAAAACTTAGTATTTAGACACTTGTTGAAATATAAAATATAAAGAATCTACTAAAAACTTGAAAATTTAGATAAAACAAAAAGTAATATTCAGTGATTTAGTGTTTGCGTTTAACCAATTTATAGATCTATGAATATCATAGTAGCGATTTATGATCTCACACTTGTCCTGTTGTAAAATTGACTGAAATCAACACATTTTACCGGGATACTCTCCTGAACAGTACCATTTTCACGCCTACAAGTGTTAGCAACAAATTAATTTTTAAATTCCAGTTCTCATCAGTATAATTAATCTACACCAATTAAGAATGTGTGTCTATAAATGTATTTCAGATATATTCTTTATATCTATTCGTATCAATGAGTCATTTTTTGTTAGGTTTTCATGAAATGGATTATTCCTGCTTCTTTACTGGAAAGACAAACTAGAACATCATTGAATAAAGGTGAGTTTCTTGACCATTCAATGAATTTTGTTCGTAATAATTTTTCAGAGTTAATCTGAATTCTAATGAAGTATTAGTTGGCAAGCAACAAAAGTCAATATTTTGTCACTATGTAATCAAAGTGATTTTTATCAATATAGGATTATTGGCTGTTACTGATACCACTAAATTATTTAAGCTAGAGCTGCACTGAAAACTAAGACACAACTGACAACTATTCAGCGATCAACTTTGGAGAGTTCTCTACAGAGATAAAACAATCGCCAAATACTTTTTGGTTTTCAGTTGATTTCAAGTTTAGTTCACATCATGATATTCAAAGGGATCTTGCATCACATCAAAGTTAGCAATAATGAGTATATTTTTTAATTGATATCACCATTGAAATCCAGTAAGACAGGAACAATGTAAATTTTTTAAAAATCATCAAGTTGTGTGGTTGTGCAGTTTAGCTTTTGATTTATGTGGAAAAACTCAAATTTACTGCCTTCGAAATCACTTGGATAATATATTCGGGTAATGAGATGGAGTCGTATCACTTTTAATCAGTCTACACTATATATATATATATATATATATATATATATATATATATATATATATATATATATATATATATATATGGTAAGAAGTATGTGGTGTTGTTATTATCTAGTTTTAGGAAACATCATCCAATACCGGTCCTAATATTCTTTGTTGCAGACAATAATATGCATCTATATTATTTTACTAGAAAATCACATGAGTTTCTGATTCAATTTCTTTCGGTGTACTATATATTCAGTAACTAGTGATTGTCAATTATTTTTTGCGACCATAACTCACAATGTCCCATAGTTGTGATATTTCTAAATATTTAAACGGATTTCTGACATTTAATATGTTTTTTATTATAATTGCGCCTTGCTGAAATTTTTAACAATAACTCTCATTCTTATCTGCTCACTGAAAATTCGTTTGTTTATAATTCGGTTTTAAATCATTGTTGTTTTGTAACAATTAGTAAATTTTATGCAGCTTATTGTATATTTTCGTCAATGTTTTTTATGCAACTATTTTAAGCAACATTTATTCTTGGATTATAAATTGACTCGTATAAATTCTGTAGATAGTTCATAAATTAAAGTTTATCTATTCTTTACTTATGTGGGTATTAACATTAACACTTTACAGTAGACAATTCTCGTGTTTTGGTTTTTAAGTTATTTGTGTCATTTAATCATTTGGTCAGAAGTATTGAACAGATTTAATTGCATATGTTTAACTCAATACACCAAAGTGCATACATACATACATACATAGAGAAAACACCGACAAATCATTTCAATGTTGCTAAAATCAAATAAGACGCTGAAAAGAAGTGTAAAAAGTCAAATATAACTGAATTAATATTAATGCTGGTTGAAAGAAAAGAAACATGAAGAAATTTTGCAAAGGTTCCTCAACAGAAAACAATACTTTAACAACAATCACAACTTAATAATGAGATGGTGGAGAAAATTTTTAGCTCAGGTAGATGATTGTGGTGGTGTTTAGTTCACTGAGCTGGTAGTTTTGGTTGTGGAGCTTTCATTGTTCTTCTTCTGAACAACTTCATCAGCACAAACTTCAAATAGAAGTGAAGCATTCGAATTTCTCCACGTTTGACCTGTAGTTTGTTCTGCTAACCTCGATCTTGATTGGTTAACTGAGGCTAGCAGAACAAGCTACTGGTCAAACCTGGAGAAATTCGAATGCTTCACTTCTATCTGAAGTTTGTGCTGATGAAGTTGTTCAGAAGAAGAACAATGAAAGCTCCACAACCAAAACAACCAGCTCAGAGAACTAAACACCACCACAAACATTTTGGAGTTTCCTTTTAAACAGACGAACAATCACTTACTACACAAAACAAATAGCACAACTAGATGAAGGCGTTTTAATAATTAATTTAAAGGGGATTACAATGATTACATTTTATCACTATCTAGGTCAACTGTGAAGGTTAAAATATTATAACCTATCGATACTTTACATTCATTTCAATGATCAATGAAATACATGTGTTTTTTGAACATTATCTCTTTTCATACTAATAACTCACTGTTTAGTCAAGAAGATGAGATTAGGATTTTCTTATAGTACCATGTTATCTGCAACATCCACGGACCTCCCAATTAATACTGGCGCACCTACGATTGAGGAGATCAGTATGGCCATCAGACAAATCGAGAGCGGCAAAGCAGCAAGACCAGACAATATTCCAGCAGAGGCAATGAAAGCAGATGTAGAAGCAACTGCTAAAATATTTCACATCCTCTTCAAGAAGATTTGGGATGAGGAACAAGTACCATCAGATTGGAAAGAAGGACACTTGATCAAAATACCAAAGAAAGGCGATCTCAGCAAGTGTGAGAACTACTGAGGCATCACTCTTCTTTCAATACCAGGCAAAGTCTTCAACAGGGTATTGTTAAACAGAATGAAGGACTTCGTAGACGCCCAACTTCGAGACCAACAGGCTGGATTTCGTAAGGATCGATCGCGTACCGACCAAATTGCAACATTACGGATCATTGTGGAACAATCAATTGAATGGAACTCACCACTCTACATCAACTTCATCGACTTCGAGAAAGCATTCGATTGCGTGGATAGGAAAACACTGTGGAGGCTTCTTCAACACTACGGTGTGCCTGAGAAAATAGTTAACATCATACGGAATTCTTATGATGGATTAAAATGCAAAATCGTACACGGAGGACAGCTAACAGACTCTTTCGAGGTGAAGACCGGTGTGAGGCAAGGTTCCTTACTCTCACCCTTTCTCTTTCTCCTGGTCATCGACTGGATTATGAAGATGTCGACATCTGAATGGAAGCACGGTATTCAGTGGACAGCTAGGACGCAGCTGGACGATCTGGACTTAGCAGATGACCTGGCTCTTCTATCGCACACGCAACAACAAATGCAAGAAAAGACGACTATTGTAGCAGCAGCCTCTGCAGCAGTAGGTCTCAACATACATAAAGGAAAAAGCAAAATTCTCCGATGCAACACAACATGTACCAACCAAATCACTCTTGATGGAGATGCCTTGGGGGACGTTAACACCTTCACATATCTTGGCAGCATCATCGACGAGAAAGGTGGACCCGATGCAGATGTGAGTGCGCGGATTGGCAAAGCGAGGGCTGCATTTCTACAGTTGAAAAATATCTGGAACTCCAAACAACTTTCAAACAAAACCAAAATCACGATTTTCAATACAAATGTCAAGACAGTTCTATTGTATGGAGTGGAAACATGGAGAACTAAGAAAGGCATCATCCAAAAGATACAAGTGTTTATTAACAGTTGTCTACACAAAATACTTCGTATTCGTTGGCCAGACACCATCAGCAACAACTTACTGCGGGAAATAACAAACCAGATTCCAGTGGAGGAGGAAATCAGGAAGAAGAGCTGGAAGTGGATAGGACACACACTACGAAAAGCACCTAACTGGGTCACGAGACAAGCCCTCTTATGGAACCCTCAAGGCAAAAGGAAAAGAGGAAGGCCAAGGAACACATTACGCCGAGAAATAGAGAAAGATATGAGAGGAATGAACAAACATTGGACAGAACTGGAGAGGGAAGCCCAGGACAGAGTTGGTTGGAGAAAACTGGTGGGCGGCCTATGCTCCATTGGGGGTAACAGGCGTAAGTAAGTAAGTAAGTAAGTAAGTACCATGTTACCTCACATATTTCTGATTCATAATAGATAAGATTAAGAATGCAATGATATAACAATTTAAGGTTTGTCTCAGTAAATGTTTGGATGTTTAATTTACTAAGAAATTTTTAATAAGAAATTATGATTAATGTGCGACTGAAAAGTTAGTACTTTTGTTATGTTTTTGATATTTAATGACATTTCATTAACTAAGTATAACATGTACTAGTATTCAATTTAATTATTAAAATAAACAATTATACGATAAGATTAACTTTCTGGTTTATTTCTATTTGATATAGAGTGCGGAAAACATACAGTGAAAAGAGGTGATAGTGTAAGAGTTAATTCTACAGATGTTACAACTAATCCAGTGATACCAGAGAAAAAGAATCAAATTTCGAGTGATTCTTCAACATTGTCGAAAGAATGTACTATAAAAAAGGTTAGATGATCAAATAATTAAATTGTTCAATTAAAATATAATTGTTTTTGAAGGTATTATGTTCTCTAAACAAGATGTCAAAAGTCAATACGACACTTGGAAAATGCTCATTCTGAATCGTTTGAATACGATTGTGGAATAGACATTATTGTACCACATATCCAAGGAACTAAGACATCAAACTAGTTTTATTGATCAAGTTTTTAAACTATATACATATATATCTTGGATTAATTTATTTGTTGTCTGGCAGGCTCATTATTCAGATATTCAGTTAGACAACTTAATTATCAGTCGTTTTCTCTTACAGCATGTATATACTGGTTGGTAAAAACAATTAGTTTATGCAACACCCGAAGTTATTTTACAAATAAATAATAGTAAATAATGATTGTTAGGTGTTAGTAATAATCATAAATCTAACAAAATGTCACATGAAATGATTTTCTATTTAGTTGAACAGTAGTGTTACTCCTAATTGATAGACTTATTTACTTTCATTATCTAAATCAATAACCTACGTTATTATATACGTCTCGATAGGGAGTAATCTCCAAACAATGAGAAAATAGAATTTTTTAAGCAATGTATTATATATATGAAGATATCTAGAAAAATAAGCACTTTTGTAAATTCAAACTATTTTAACAACTAATATCTTTCAACAGTTATTGAAATGTTTACAAGAAGTTTAGAGAAGGAAAATGTTTTGCTATGAATAATTGCGATCAAAGTTTACTATGATGATGATTGAATTTTTTATCTGGTACAACGATTTGGATTTTTGAATATTGTTAGTAGTTTATCAGCTACATATTTTGGTTTTATTCAAAAATCTTTAACTTAATTAGTGGTTACTCGACTCAATTTTGATTATCAGGAGGTTACAGTTTTTTTGTAGTCAACGTTTTATGCATACACATTTCATCACTCTACATTTAGTGAAGTGATTAAACTAGATTGTACTTTTTTATCAGCTAGTTTCCATAGCACTATAACAACTATTTCCTATCCACAGAAATTTGATTCGAAGGAGAATCTAGCTCAAAAGTATCCATTTACTTCATCCAGTTATGATTTCACGTCCAAAGATTCAATATCTTCTATTATGTCACCAAAAGCTGAAAAATATGTTCGTAGATGGTTAACATATGCTTCACCATTAGGTAAGTGCATCATTATGTTTCATGATATTTATGAAAGTGGCGGTAACGTAGCCAATGAAGTTTATCTGAGGCGCGGTTATTGCTAGTTGAAAACTACTCCCAATACATATGAAATTTAATCTATAATTTTAATGGAATTCAATGAATTCATTGTAATTCACTGATAATTTGAGTTACACGCTATTTATAAAAATTATGGGAAATCGGAAAGCGTTTTCGAATATTCAAAGAGATGACTTATAAGAGAAACAAAGAAATGAATGAAATTCTAGAAATGAAATTTAGTACGTTCAAACAACTATGGACGTTTTATCAATAGTAATGTTGATAATTTACAGTAATCTAACAATTTAAGTAAACCAAGTGTAGGATTTAATTTGTCCTACAGATGTAATTCTAGAACTGTAAACGCAATATTGGCGAGCACAGAGTCTATGGGAAAGCTACAGTTAGAAGATCAACTTTGTTTTAAACTTTATCTGTTTCGACCAATATACTGTATCTTTAGAAATGAATAAAACTATGAGTCACATCAATATAATAAGATAATAATGTCAATCAATTTGTAGGTCATTTACAACAAAGAAGGTCTACAGACACGTCAGATCAAATCACATGGAGAGCGCTTAAAACACAATTTAATTGGTTAGTTATGACATAACTACAATTAGTTATGAAAATAACTAACACCAAGATTTGGTAAAATGAGAATCTATGAAAAATATATCTGTATCAGAATGATCCATTTGTGAGCATAATTACGGATAGTAAAGTAACTATAGCATAAAAACCGATCATTCATTTAGACAATATAATCAAACTTTATCTCTTGCAATTTCTTGAACTGCATCGATAAATCATCAGTTATCTCTTTTTTATGATGATCTCTACGATCACTAAAATGTAATAAAAAGAAATGAATACGATTTTTTTATTATTTAGTTTAAAGTGTAAATGTAAGGATCGCTTTCTTCAGTGGAAAATTATTTTCTACTGTTCTGATTATTTTTTTCTCATTAATGCTTTGGATCTTTCTAAAGTGCATAAACAGTGTTGGTCAGTAAGTTCATCCGTAAAGAAGAAGGTTTTCAGTACTCATTGCACACTGAACTCATTATATTGTATGTTAACAGATGTGAATCCGTTAGTTCTGGTAATTATTAACGATACGATGATCAAAGAGTATATTGTTCTTGAAAATCAATATTTTTTTTAAGGCTACTAATGTTAAAATGAGTATATAACCTGATCTACTCAGAAGTTGTGTGAATACTTATCAGTTATAGTCAAATTTACAAACTTACAAGCTTAGAAGATTCATGCTCAGTTGATAATAGTGATATGATTTGTCGATTCATAGTTTTCTGTAATACCAACGTAATATTGATTAAATTCTTAATGATTTTGTATCATACAATTTGCACATTGCAAACAGTGATTCGTTTCTATTACAGAAAATGTGTCAATATAGGGTTAACAAAACTATCAAACATTTTAAGTAGTAAAATTTATTTTATTTCCGATCTCACAACTTAAATGAATATCTATAGATCGTAAAGGAGAAAATCTTTCATAATACTAGTTAGTTGTTTATTTGAAGAAGTAATGAATTTATCTGTTTGTTTCACCAAAAAAAAAACAGTTTTTTCACAACTTATTAGTCAGCAGATTGCTTATAATTTTCCCATGTGACTTCATTTTAGACAAAAAATATGTATATATGCAATGACCAATAAAAAATAAGTTTTGGTTTCTTGATCGACAGTAGATTTAATTGGGTCATTTTGAGATACAATGTTCACCTTGGCAATAGAATAAACAGTACACATTTATGTCAGTGTTGAGTTTTATTCTTTACAACATACCGGTTGTATATATTGTACAGGTTCATAATGATTTATATTTCAATCAAGATTAATATATTATACTATGTGAATGTTTGGATTATTCCAATGTTGATATGTTTGACTGAATTCTGACCAGTCTTTGTTTGTATGTATACAACCTGTTTGGATTATCTCAATATAGCCACTTTGTCATGGAAACCAGGATGCTCGTCTCGTCTTATTTTACAATTGCCAGGTGGATGTACCAATTATTATAACTTAATTCTTAGCAATCCTGTTTAAAAACCTGATGAGCTGTTGGTAAATTATTCACACATTAAACATTATATGTTTATATTCTCATCTTTAAATAGTCTTTCAACTATCAAACTGTCAAGTTATTGAAAGCATGGAGTTGTGTTACGAATTCAGTCGTACGCAACACAGAACCTAGCACATGTGTACATTAGTTCAAGTTGCTATATCTGGGTAATACAGCGAGATAAAATGGTCAGGGCAAATTCCTGAACAGTAAAGGTTTAAACAGTATTAACGGTAGTAGAAAAGATTATACATCCAAGACACGATAATAAGAATTTACTAAGGAAAGACAAAAAGTGAATACGCAACTGCAACACGGTTTTATGGTCAAAGAATACAGTTATAATCGGACGTCGAAAAGTATGTCGACGTTCCAAACCCTACCGAAAAGTGAATAACTAGCCTACATATCCTGGTTCAGGTATGAAAACAACCTCAACCTTGCTGTCTGTAACCAATAGCTAAGCACCGGATGATTAATGAGGATAACACTTTGAACAGTCAAACTGATTTTTCTGGCGTTATTACAAGATGATTTTTGTCCTTTTTTCGTGGATAGGAACGATCAGCGATCAAAACCAGTTGGGTGTGATTAGGTCCCAGTCAACCTAACAGCGGACACCAATCTTAAAGATCACAGTAGTTAATCAATCAGGGCCTGCTAATCCTCATCGTTCTGGACAAGCTACTTTTTCGCATCATTGGGTGGGGTAGATTATGTAGATATCTCATTCAGGTTTCTTGATAGAAGACGCAGTTGGAGGGTAGTTGAAGAGCATTTAAATTGATCTTTAGGTTGTTCCATCCATCGTTCCAGTTTCTTAAGATGAGGAAAGATTCGGCTGATTCGAGAATATTTAATACCTGTTTCATTGATAACTCTGAAAATCTGTCCACCCGCCCCTACCTTCGATGAAACTGCCTTTAAGTTACCTTCGCTCCTAGCCGCGTTCGGAACATGCTGGAATGAGTTTCTGAGCGTCTACCAGTCCAGCACAAAAATGGAAAATGATTGAATAAATATGCTAGTAATCAACCTGAAAAAATAAAGGGAAATTATGAAATATATTGTGACCTAGTAACGACTGAGTTGAATCCTCGGGTTTCCAACACTTTCATTCAAACACTATTTGTTAGATTTGAATCACGTCAACAATGGATGACCGTCTGATTATGAGGTTATATCACGGAATAACGACGCGGAGTTGATTTATAGTTCACTTAGTGTCTGCATGTATATGATTTCAACAATCTGTTATAATGTGTTCACTAGAGAACTGTTTCGAAAGTCGATCCACTAGGTTTTAATGAGAAGTAGTGGTTAGTGGAAATATCACGACTAATCGCGGGTAAAGATAGTTATACAACATTGCGAATAGGCTGAAATCAAGCATGTAAACCATTGCATACTGACTGAACGGCCTGAAATTTGAGAGCCCGCCACAAGGGTCTCGGGTATGAAACCCAGTATTGCAGATGGGCAATTCTGAGTCCCGTATGGGGACAAAACAGCTATCTGGATTATAAACATATTTTTTTGAATCATTAATACTGAATTATTTATTGGTGTTCAATAAGTTTCCTTGTAAGTTGAAAAAACATTTTTTGTTATTAAAACTTTATTCATTCTTAACTTTTCATGTACTGAACACAATAAATAAATATTAATTTCAGATTTAATTATAACATTTCAACTATATTTTGTTAAAATTTAGAGCGCACAACAGCACTGGAATTCATAGACAAGCTGTATCATGAGACAAATGAACAAGATCAGTTAACCGATACTCAAATTGAAAACTTTATAAAACGCTTTAAAAAGTGAGTTAGCTCCTGGGATATTTTTGATTGGAAAAAAAAAGTAAAAGTGACACATATATCATAACAATGTTATTGTTGATAACAGTAAACACCTAGCATTCAATTTTATCAAATTATAGTCGAAATAGTCAATCCGCTTTTGGATAGTCAGAATGCTGACGAGAGAGTGAATTACAGTTCCCACTTATTCAAACGAAAATCTAAACACTGTCGTTCTCTTACTCATAAACAAATCAACTTTTAGCATATGTTTATAAGTCGTTACAATGATTGGTTATTAAGATATTTTTTTATTGTATATACTATTCGGTTTTTTAATCAGTTCGTTCAAAGTATAGAATGATACACAGCACGAAGCAATCAGACAAACGTAAACACATAGTCTAACAATTTTATGAAATAAGATATAACGTGTATTGGTTAAACGTAACCTCGTAAACTCTAAGAAATGCAAGAAGTGGTCTGTGAAAAATACTTATATAAAATTCAGTCATAACAAGTAATGAATTAAAACGCAAAACTAAGTTGCGATAAACGTTCGTTAATTACTTCGGATCTTTAAAACATTCAGAATTAGTGTTCGATAAAAACAACCAACACTCTACAAAACTGAAGAGAAGATGGCTTTAAAATTCATACAGAATTATGTCTATAAACCAGGTTGTAATCGGAGAGATTAAGGTTCGAAGATGTTATTCAAGAAATATAATTCAGTGAGGTAAATTTAGAAGGAGAAAGATAGAGGTGATGATTAATTAAAAAGGTTAGAATTTCATAGAACAAAAAGAATAAATGCACCTGCGCCATTGCAAACGATTTTGAGCCATGTCGTTCAAGGTCTCTAACCATCGATTTATATTATCTCGCAGACCCAAACCAGGTAGTCTACATTTACTAACATGACCCAATCCAATTGTCAATGACTTCATGGATTTATGCTATGTTTTGATTTGGCCTTCTCTAGCTTTTATCCAACTTACTACTAAACCACTAAACATAGCTCGTTGAAGCTGCCAGCGGTTGTGCATACGTAACAAATGTCCCAACCAGCTCAACTGATGAAGTTTCAATACTTTATCAATCGATTTACCATCCCAAACTACTACTCGTTTTCTAACAGCGGCATTGCTTACTCGGTTGTCCTAGGATACATGAGCTATGCTTCGAAGACATCTATAATCGAATACTAGTAACCTACGAATATCCTCAACTCTTACCGGCCAGGTGTCGCATCCATATAGTTGAACGGAGCGAACTGTTGTGCAGTACACTCTCCCTATGGTTAGCAAACGGATATCTCGCCTACGCCATAAGTGACGCATCCGGCAAAAGCCAATCGAGTCCTCTGTATCCGTGCTGAGATCTCGTCAGTCACTAGTCTATGCCTGCATTGTTGCATAGGGTGATCCGAAGACTCTCAGCGTCTTCACCAAGTAGAACTATGTCATTGGCATATTCTAAGTCGATGAGCGAGTCTTCGGGTAGAAGTTCACTCCTGAAAAGTCAGGTGAAGATAATGTTAACTCTAAAAGCATGTCTAAGACAAAGTTAAACATGAATGGAGAAAGTGGAGATTACCACTTGAAGTAATCAATTCTGATGACGGTTCGCCATATGCTCTCACTTGACCTATAGTTTTCGAGTAGAGAGCTTGTATAGGGTTAATGTACTTCTTTGGTACTCTTTTGAATGACAGACACCCACAGGATCTCACGATCAACAGAGTCAAATGCTGCTTTAAGGTCCAGGGAGACAACTATTGTCGGACGCCTAAATGTGTGTCTGTGTTTCAAGACCTGACGAAGAGTGAATATTTGGTCGAAACATTCACGTCAAGGTCTGAAACCAACATGGTTTTCTATATCCTGCTCTTCACGAGCTTTAGTTAGACTTCAAGAATTACCATATTATTTAGAATGATTCCTCTGTGATTGTCACAAAAGGACTTTTTTCCTTTCTTATGAATTGGGACAATCAGTGATTGAGACAAGTCGGATGGGATTACGTCCAGTTCTCAGATTTCAGTCAGTCTAACTGCTAAAACTGGACCATCATCCTTGCAAATCTCAGGAGTGAGCCAAATGAGATCCACTGCTCGTCCTTGCTTCAGATATTCTGTTTCCAGTTCTTTCCAATTTTTGTTCATTCTTCTCATGTCTTTCTCAATATTCCGACCAACTGCGTAGAAGCTAGTAAATATTCTCAAATTTAGTAAAGGGAGATTCGGTCGATAAATTAGTGAGGAACGAACTCTGACCGACTTGGTACTCTCGAAAATTTATCGTGAACCCCATAGCCATGGATTCCGATATATATATATATATATATATATATGTTATTTCCATAACTAACCAAACAAATCGCGGTTTAAGCGTTCACCACATGATTTTTTTTCTGACGTGTCGGTAAACTACCTTTGTTGTAAATGACCTACTAATCAAAGGGCATTATTATCTTATATTGATGTGACTCATAGTTCTATTCATTTCCATAGGACATCCTACATTGTTCGGTATGTTTGCTGGTTTCATTTGGTAACTGTAATTTAATTGTTTATTGTACTAATCTAATTGTTTTTATGTTTAGAAACAGGTAAAGTTTAGAGCCAAATTGGTCTTGTTTTGATTATAGCTTTCCCTTAGACTCTGTACTCGCCAATATTGCGTTCAAAGTCATACACTTACATCTGTAGGACGAATTAAATCCTACAATATATATATATATATATATATCAAAATTGCAAACCTTCACTGACTTTGGTATGTTTATCATATGAATATTCTTACAAACAATGAAAATAAGAATGTTATCTGAGATTAACCAGTACTAGAGTTTTACTTCAACTAGGAAATAAACTGCCAACATGAAATGATTCTGATGGGAATCTATCAGATAAGATAACTTATATTTAGGATGACAACCATTCAACATTCCACTTAAATCGTAATTTTTAAATTCAAGTATTTTATTACTGGTGATGTGAGATAATGCTATCCTTCGCTTAAACGTAAATACCTTTTGTAGCATTAACCTGGGTCAAAACAAAAGACCACATCCCGTATTCTCTCAAGGTGATGGTTCAACGCACTTCAAATACTTAAATCTATTGACTCAGCAAGAAAGAAGGGATCACTGGATGTATTGCAGTTGGCATCATTTACCTCCTTATAAAATATCAAGTACGGCTAGATACGACTATCCTGGATCACATTACTTACATTTATTGAACAGGCAACCAAAAGAATATGTTATTCATCCTGATTTTGACTGAAGAAGGGGAAATAAACACTTGAAATTCAACTTTTTCGATAGAGAATTTCAGAATTATAGAAAAGACCTGTAAAATGTTTTGCTGTTGTTGGATAACAATGTGTTTACATAGTATTAACTTTAAAGATTCATATTAGAAGCATTAAAATGTTCTCCCCATGAAGAGATTCTAACCTTATTTTGTTATTTAATTTATATCGAAAATACAAAAAAACGAATGATGTTTTTAAAAGTAATACAATTGTACTGTGACATTTTGATTCGACTCGAAATCATAGTAGTCTCCGATTAGCTATGTCATTATCGTACACAAATTCCTAATTTTCACTTCACTCACATTTCCATAGATGACTGTATAGTCAGTATGGTGAGATTAGAGTTCATTCAAGTAAATGTACAAATCAACTTTATTTATACAGGTAAAAAAAATGACAAACATTAATTGGATTGAAATTTCTCAAATTGTTCAGTTTAATAAAAAAAAATAATAACTGTTTGATTTAATAAGTAGGAAAGTTAGGATCGATCTCCAATGACCAAGCAGAAAGACCTCCAGCAACATCACAAACTATAAAGTCACTATGATTGGATTCACCATTGAAATATTTTGAATCTTCTTTTGTTAAGTGATTAACTTTATCAGTTAGATCATTGTCAGAATTCGAACATCGGAAAGATGATAATGCGCTTTTTAAAAGAGGTGCAGCTTCTGCCGACTTATTTCCACGATAGCACAAGAGAATTACTAGAATTGCAAAAGGAAGAATAAACAAAAAAAGGGAACTGTAAACAAGGATTCAAAACAACAACATTTATTTATATGGTTTTATGATTGAAATAGCGTTATAAGTAAGTTAGGGAACTTGAAGTCCCCTTAATTATAAGACTCTATTCTAATTATGGAGTAAATCGGTGTTTTTTAAGGAAATTTCATTCGAAATCAACACCAAAGTGGACTACTTTCCAACGTGCACCAGACGGAAAGATGGTAAATTTAGTGTAGACCAAAGTGAATATGTGAAACCAATGTGTTTCTATAATACACACAAACGAAACATGAATGAAATAAGTGAAACTATCATTCGGGCTACTGGCAAGGGATAAGGCCTAAAAACTTGATTGCTTTGAATGCTTACATGACTTAATCATTGGTACTTTGTAGAAAAATTTAAAATAAGGTAAAATTTAAGTATAACATGGATCTAATCAATCGACAGTTTTATCTGTAAGCAGGGGAAAGCTTCTAATTAAGGAATAATTTGCACCTTACAGGATAGTAAATAAGTTTTTTACAAACAAACAAAGGGATATGCAACGCTTAAACCTTACTAATTCACTGAAAACAAATGTACAATGATGAAGTGAATAATGGTCTGTCTTAAAACTGAATCTACCAATAGAAAAGTATAATCACACTACTGAAACCTATACATACCAGGAAAAGGTAGAGTAGCTCCTTTGCTGATCTGGGTATCCATCATTTGCCGAATTTCTGATATTACTGAATCACGGAAAAGCTCATTTATGGGTACATCTACAAAATAAAGTAGTGTTTATCCTAAATTAGATTTACCGATAGCTAGTAAATTAAACTATTAAAAATCAATAAATCAGTAATAACCTCTAGAATTAGATTTGCACTGAAACAAAAGATAATTATCAGTAAAATTTAACACTACGTGAAAGTCAGGAGAAATATAGGTTGCTGTACTGTACATTCATGTGTCAAGTTGATTACTAAAGGCTATTAACGGGTCCAATATTTCAAATCGAGCTTAATTTCACAAAATTTTACAATCCAAGATTTAATGATTGAGTAGCCAGATGTGTTAGGTCTATTCTGAAGTTAGAAAACACTAAAGTGAGCATTCACATTTTGCCTGAAAAATACTTGGTAATATTTGTAGGCAAGTAACATTTAAAAATACTGGGTGATTTTAGTGGCACTTATAACTAATACATTTAGTATTTTCAAAAAATGGATAGCATATATCGAGTAACTAAATTTCTATGATCAACAGATGTAACTTACGTATAGATGACTTCAGATGACATATGTCGAATTCAGTTTTCGAACGAACATCGATAAGCAAATATGGTAACTGAGAGTCTATATAGCTTTTTAATTGCTAAACGATAACGGTTAGATATAAAAAGATGCTAAATTTACTTGAACAGTAATACGATCACTATTCATTGTCATATTCATATTCCGCGGCTTCAAATAAAAAAAAAAGAACGATATACAAGTGAGTTAATTTTTTTGAATTTTTGTACGAAGAATTTCAAAATTACATTGTTCCTCAATCAACATGTAAATTTAATGTGTTAAAAAATTGGTTGATGTAACATGCCGCTTAACTAGAAAAAAATATATGTATATATAAACATCTGAAAACAATCACACTGCATCGATATACAACAGGGACTAGACTAATTTTGATTTTATCTGAATAAAATCTAGTGGAACCGTAGGTTTTGTGCGTAACGTCAGTGATGTGAACGAATAATAAGAGTAGTTAACTTCAATTTTGCATGTGGTACGGTTTGTTGGGTAGATAGTATGGCAGTTATACTATTCGACAATTTGAGCTTGAGCCTAGTCAAGAGTTTGATACTTAATCACTATTTGATTTGGTATGATAAATCATCAAGGAAATTTTCATCCAAAAATATACAAAAATTGCGAAGTATTTGATAAGAATACTGTGAAAACCTATTGTTGTGCACGAAAACTCAGGTGAGGCCATCCATATATATTTAAGCGATTATTACAGAGTTGTTAAGCATATGTACAAAACCTTCCCGTGAATCATCATTTGCAAACGAATCCTTACATGTTTCAGATTTCAGTTCACTTTACCTTACCTACAAATCGCCTTCTGTTCTCATTCTTTCCTTCTCGATCTTTTGCTGTCAGACGTTTGATATCATATACTACTTATGTGAACATAAGTAGCGTACACCACATTATGAGCTTCGACCAAGATATAGTGGAAACGTTGGTTGACAGGTACACACACCTTTACATGTTGATGGAACTGGGATATTAAATATTTAGAAATATTAGGTGAATGTGTTTAGTAATTTTAAACTGCTGATAATGATTCTTCAGTGAGCGGTTAAGAACTGTACTGTTTTAAACTGCAGTCAATTTTTATGCTAACATATTGTTATAATTATCCTTTAATAAAATAATTGACAATAATTTACATTGTCAAATTTAAACCACATTTTACATAATAAAATGATAAATACCTTATCACAACTGGGTGCACCGCAGAATAAAACATAATTAGTTAAAGGTTTATCTAAACTATTGTTCACTGCATTGTTTCCACAGACAGGACAATCCGGTCGAGGTTCTCGTAATTTTACTGAACGAGTCAAATTACGTTCAACATCCAAGAGAAATAGTCTACCCGTGTGAACATCTGACAAAATTTTAATAGACAAGAAATTAAAATTCAACTATATCTTAATAATATGTATATATATATACTTTGATTGGCTATGATTTAGAATTATCTATAAAATACATGATATTGAAAAATATTTTATGAGTGATGTGCACTAAAAGTTCACAACGTAATAACATAAATTTAACTCATCATTATGTATCGCAATGGTTACAAATGAAAAGGAAAAAAATATCAATGTTTAATAAATTACACTGTATGTTTTATTTAAATGAAATACAGTATTGTATTTAGATTAGTAAACTTTCTTCAAACTTTTAAAATTAAAGATTTGAAATTGTGAAGGAAATATTTATTAAGCAATAGCAAAACAGATTAGATTCCAAAATTATGTGATAAAGTGTGAACTCTTTAGCTGAGGTTATGAAGTAGTATGGATAGGCTGTAAATCGATTCTCATAATCTATTAAAGTTAACTTTTTTGATATGTTCTATGGTCTGATTGAGTTACAAGCAGGTTGAACATAAAGAATGCGCTTCTAGGAAGTTGTATTGCTAAAGGCTAAAATGATTTACACATACATTATGCATATACATATGGCACTCACTGATCGAAAGCAGAGACATGTGGGTGGTAACTTTAATCAGATAATTAATTTACCTAAACTCAGCTTGCTCACACTTCCATCCTTGAAGTGAATTCGATCTCTACGGTTTTGTAACAAAATGTAATCTGTTTGAATTTGCTCACGATTTTATATCGCTATGTTCCTTATCTTGTTCTGTCTACACTAACTCACATTCACACTGAACAAGTATGCTTATTTGTAAACTGTATTGAAATCAAATGAACTATACGAAGAACTTTGAATTCAAACTGGGGAAGTTTTAAAGAAGTTTATGGACAGTCGTCATGAAAAATAATCATATTACGATTGGCAAGTATGGTTACAAATCTGTGCAATACGATGATATAACTAAAGCATGTGGACGAAATAATTTAGTAGATGAGTTTACATAAAGTTCGAAAGAGTGAACATGTATTCGTTATATATAAAACCAAGACAACCATGTATTTTCTTGGGTTTAGTATAACAATAACAAACTCAAGACGATAATGGGATTGATAAGGTTGCTATATCCGGGGAGAAAAGATTATAGAAATGGTAAATCCTGGAGCTGGTTTATGGATTACTATTCTTATATATTTATTCTCATCGCGTAATTACTAAATAGCCAAATTATTACATATTCCCATTGCCATAAAATTCTTTCTTGACCCATTAATTAATTTTGTATGATTTACTATTCCCGATCTTTTGCCAGTTGATCATTCATAGGCTCCATTATTTACAACCACTTTTGGCTTGCTCATATATAAATGTATCTTCTACTTCTACGGTATGATGTGGTTTGATATGTCGGATATATAAACTATGTCTGCTTGAAATATAACGAATTTTTTGGAGGGTGGCTACGGATTTCTGGACTAAGAAGCAGGCTAGAAAAAAAATCAGCTATCGAGTTGTGGACCAAAAGAATTTAGAGCTGACTCAAGGTTTCTGGTGCTAAAACGTAATTCTAGTTGCTTTGTATTTATTACGTGATATTGGTTAATGGTTAAGGATACAAGGGCTCATGGAAATTCAATAGTATGTGTCTGCTTCTACATTAATCAAAAGACGAAAACTGGATGTTTAGAAAAAACTTGAAATGACTTCAAATGATTAGAGGTATTTGGTTTTCAAAGACTAAAACTCACCACCAACACCAGTCAGTATTTTGATAACTTCAGCAGCCTGCATAGTGCCGATAATACCTGGAACTGAAATAAATCAAGATTAATTACACTATTCATAATGTAAATCACTGTACTAAGCGGTTTAACCAGAAACAAAACATTGGATTTCATTTACCACTTTTTGAAAATTTGTGAATTATTGAGAAGTAAAGAGATCAATCATTCAATATTCTGCTATTTCCATGGCACAAATCAAAGCTAGCACTTGGCGATCATTTTTCTCATGTAACTCTAACTTAACTCCGCTTGGAGCCCCTTCTGTGGATACTGCCGGTTCCAAGTCCGGATAAATGGAGGTTGGGCGTGGGGTTGGTGACCCCATCCAATAAAAAACTAACTCTCTAAATAATGCAAACCAAAAAAAATCATTCAAACCATTTTAACTCTGCCCTGGGAGTTAGGAGGTCTTCATTCAAAAGCGTTATGACGTCTCATGATGAAAGCCAAGTTCCTTCGTAAGTCACGAGGCCGATGCCCCGTTTGACAACCAGAGCAACCATTCTTTCAGCTGCGTGGAATGTTCGAAAAACGTGAGAAACCAGGACAGTCATTCAAGTTGCTGCAGAAATGAAAAGATACAACCTGGAGGTGATTGGAATCAGTGAAACACATTGGACGTAGGTTGGACAAACAAGACTAGCTTCAGGAGAGCTGCTGTTATAATCCAGCCATGAAGAACTAAATGTCTAAAGTACACAAGGAGTTACACTGATGGTGTTCAAGGAAGCACCAAAAGCACTTATAGGATGGGAATCTAATGGACATAGGATCATCCAATCATCCTTCAAAACAATAGAAGAGGAGATTACAATGAATGTCATCCAGTACTATGCGCCTACCGTCGGTAACAATAAGGACGTTAAAGATCAATTCTACAAGAGGCTGCACTCAATTGTCGAGAAATGCTCGACAAAGGATTCAACCATTCTCATGGGAGACCTAAACCCCAAGGTTGGGATGGAACAACACTGGATATGAAAAAATCATGAGATGACATGTAGTGGGATTGAGGGACGAAGACAGTGAGATGTTCGCAAACCTATGACTTCAACAAAATGGATATAGACGGCACCACATTTCCACATAAACAAAGCCACACAGATTTCAACGGATCAGAACCAGACTGATCATATCTACATCAATATAAAGTTCAAAAGGACGATAGAGAAAGTACGAAGAAAAGGAGGAGCTGATATAGCCTTATATCATGACTTGCTGGTAGCCGAAATTAAATTGAAACACAAAAAGTACTGGACAACGAGAAGAACAACATCATAAAAGTTTAATACGGCTTTTCTTCGAAATACTGACATACTCTAGTTAGGCGTCGAAGTATTACCGAGGCTAACATTTTTGACACTACATCATTCCGCCATCCTTAAAAATCTCAGCGGTCAATCTATCAGAAGCCGCTGCTAGCCCTCGCTTCAGATTGTCTGTAGCCGTTTCAGCTTCATTAAGAGTTGGAGGACTGACATTAATTTGCCATCCAGGTTGACTGGAGATCGTGTTTAACCGAAGTGAGGCTCAAGGCCAGTTGAACTGATCTCCAAAGTGTTCTGCCCATGGATCCAATCTCCTGGATTGAAAATGAATAATAAAACCGTCATTTTCCGAAATAGTCCCACTCACATTCGGATACCTAATACCGGTTTCCTTGATAAGGCGGAACAGTTGTCTACTGTTGCCTATCGCCGCTGCATTTTCCATCTCTCTCGATTTCTCCACACACCACTGTTTACGATCACTGCGTAGGCTTCTTATCAGCCTGCACTTAAGCTGACTTCGCTCCTCGTCGTGCTCAGAGCCAGATTGGATGAGTTTTCGAGCATCTATCAGTTCGGTAGAAGCTACTGAGATCCATGGCTTCATCCTAGCCTTATGGTTTACCTTACTAGCAGCTATCACTGCTATCTTCATGACCTTTTGGATATCATTCCAAGCTGCCTCAGGGTGAGCATCACTTACATCGCTGCCTAACTGTTTTTCTGATTGTTCCTGAAATATATTCTTTCCTTTGTTATCGTTAAGTAGAACCTTAACAGGTTTCCTTGAGGTGTCTTTCCTACGTCCAGTTAGCCGCAAAAAATACGCGCTCGCACTAGAGCATAATCTGAATCTAAGCAAGTGCTCCAGAATGAGCGGCAGTTTTCAATAGAGTCTCTTCATCGATGGCTGATAGCAATGTGATCCATTCGGGTCCATCGTTGCGTCGGCCTTTGGGGGTTGCCCTGTGAAGAAATGTTCTTCCTTAAGCTTAAAGTTAGTTTTCGCTAGAAATAGGTGGTTATCTGAGCACAGTTGGAGCAGACGGTCGCCACTATCGGTTCGATTAGCCGTGAAACCATAAGACCCACCCACATGTCTTTCGTTTACACTCAGTCTACTTACTCGAACCATCCATTATTAATATATCAGATCGCCTAACGTTTTGGAGGAGGTTCGAAAGTTTTCTGTACATTTTATCTTTCACATCGTCTGAACTTCAGTCATTTGGAGCGTAGGCAGATACGACGAATAGGTAACAGCGAGTTTCCCTAACTTTATAAGTGCTTACTGACCCGTTTAGTCGGACAACGCAGAAGCGACTATCTACTGGGATCCAGTACAGGAGAGCTAGTTCTGCTCTATGACTCAATGCTAAACCTGCAGCAGCGAGAACCCGGGAAGCAGAAGCAGGGCTTCAAGATACTGAGAGAGTAAATCGAGCAGGTTCGTTATTTTGACATGGTGACGACACGTGCATGACGCTACTCGGATCCTTCATGCGCGTTTGCGAGGCGTGGCATACATCAATGGCGCGAGATTCTAAAGTCCCAGCTAAGGAAGCCTGTTGCCCTATTTGACACAATGTCCGTACATTGAGTGCTCCAACATTTAGTTTAAAAGGCGGTTTCAGGAGACCAAGAATAACGTTTCAGGTACTCGAATCGTTTGCATCAGCGGTGCAGGGTGATAAAGGGATGTGAGAAGAGTTGGTCATGAAGATAAAGGGGATGTTCGGGGTTACACGAAGGATTTGATTGGGACCAATTTGGTCTCGTGTGTTGTTACGGGTATGAGGGCGGATGCTACTTCCTGGCTGCCCACACCGTGGAAGTGTTTCTTGAAGAAACTAAAAAGGGAAGTACATTAGAGACCTGGGAGCGCGACCGCAGAATCCAAGGGACAACTGTTTGAGGCCGGTCACGCACGGCCTTTTTATGGAAAGTTTTTAAAGTGTTGGCTTCGCTGTTGTTCAGAAGGTCTTATCGTCGGAGGTGGAAATTCGTGAGGTGTGACATTTTCGGGGTCGACCTTTCCTAGCCCCTTCCTTCCTTGTGAGAAGGCAGCATCGCTGCAGATGCTGGTTCTCCGAACGAAACACCTTACTGCCGTCACACTCCTCTACAGTTAGCAGTACGACTTCGCCCTCAGACCTTCAGTTGCTGCTTTTAGTCTTACCGTTCTCTAATCGACCTGCCTGGTATGGCAGAGCCTACAGGAACATATGTTCCAGACAATATAGATCGATTGGGTCATCACAATAAGCAAGCAAGAAGAAGTGTTGAAACTGGATAGGCCGCACACTGAGGAAAGCACCCAACTGCGTCACGAGACAAGCCCTCACCTGGAATCCTCACGGTCAACCGAAAAGAGGAAGGCCACAGAACACATTACGCCGAGAAATGGAGATACATATGAGAAGAATGAACAACAACTGGACAGAACTAAGAGGAAGGACCAAGACAGAGTAGGTTGGAGATTGCCAATCAGCGAGGTAACAGGAGTAAGTAAGTAAGTAACTCTAACTTGAAAGGCATTAAATTCTGCAAGCAATGTTAAAACATCTCAGATCCACTGAAAATCTGATTTACGAATCAACACAATCAGTAAAGTTTGTTTGCTTCAAACATAAGCTAATAAATCCTATAACAGATTATGTACTGTTGTGGTTTAGCGAAAATCTTTCAGAACGATAAACAAATGTTTAGCAGTCTAGCGATTCAAATAAAAACAATTCATTTCCAACAAGATAGCAAAAACTTTAAAAATTAACACTCTGATCACAGATAATGCCATTTGAACGTAAGTTGAAATAAATAAATTGACTGAACTGATGGCATAAGTTATTATTTTAATTATAAGCTTTTTTATTAAATTCGGACGAAATTTGTTAAAAAGAATTACAGTTAGTTAAATCAAAATTAGTACCAGTTCATGAAGATATTTACAATGGCGTAAATGAATATAAAAAATCGTTGGTGGGAACCTCAACATAATGAGGACACCAAAATAAACATGCATCACCTAAACGAGGGAATGAAACAGCCAATAGATAGATAAAGGAGGGTATGTGTCATCGGAGACAAATAAATGAACAAAAGCGAAAGGACAGAGGTGGTAAATAGTAGGAGAAACGGTTCAATTACAAATAGAACAGAATATAATTCTTTCACTATTATGGAGAACTTAAAAAACTACGACAGGATTAACACTGGCTTTTGTTCTGAGTAATGTCTGATATAGTTTCAAGCTAAAAACCTAGCCAGGGAGAGGTGATGGATGCTTTCAGGTGCTGAATGAACGATTATATTTGACAGAAAATCTATTTAAATCGTCGAATCTCCTGAATACTTACGCTTCTCACTCAGGTTCGAAACAATCAACAATTTTAATAGCAACCATCAATAACATGATAACAAATGAGTAGTACGAATTGCCGACATTATAGAACCCAATTTACTATCAGCTTACTTTGGAATTTATAGTTAAAAAGTCTTAAGATTGATTCAATCCTCAAGATGATACTTTTAACATTAAGAAGGAATACAATGAGAATCGAAAGCTTCTGTTGACTTAATAGACATTTGGTGAAACCTATAAAATATGACAGACATCGATGGTTGTAGGCATTTGATTGGAAATAAGAACTTAAGTAAACAAGTTCATTTTTAATTGTTATTATAACTCCATCGATGGTTTAGATACACTAGTTAGGTGGACAGATTTTAATTTAATACACGGCTAACAGCAACTCATACGACAATCATCGGTCCGTCTATTTTAATTACTATAGCAGTTTTGGGATGGTTGTTCTTTTCAGATAAAAAATTTGAAAATGGGGACCAGGTTAAAAAATATCATTTCAGCTTTGACTTTAACCAGTAAAATATCCAATAAATACATCCAACAATATTTATATTGAAATTTATATTTCTACCTGAGTAAAGGAAGTATTAAGGTCTCTGAAAAGCTGTGATTTACGTTCAAATAATGATAAACTGAATAATATTATACTAAAGTAGTTATCAGGTTCACATGAAACTTACCTACCCCAAAAACACCGGCTTCTGAACAACCTTGAACACTACTTGCCGGTGGTGGTACAGGATAAAGGCAACGAAAACATGGAGCTCGATGTTCAGCAGGAAGGTTATTCGGAGATAACATTTCCTCTGAGGATAGAATTAACTTGGTAAGATATACTGTCATTTGTCCTTCCAAACGCAAAGCGCTACCACTCACTAATGGCTTAGGTCCAGTTACTGCACAGGCTTCATTAACAAGATAACGTGTTGCCAGATTGTCCGAACAGTCTACAACTACATCATATCTATTGTTTGAGAAAAAAAAAATCATCATTTATCCACTGTACAAATTTTAAATGAGTACCAACATAGGGAGATTCTGTGTGATGAGAAGAATAAGCTTTGCTTGATTAGGGATTTAAATTTAAACCATAAATAAGAAGATTCAAATATGATTTCATTAGCTTACTTGACGACTGATCGATAAATTAAGTGTAAACTACTCTTTTTACTTAACTGAATTAATTTATCAGAATAAATGAGCTCATTGCAGATGACAAGGTTAACGAAATAAATAAATATATATAAAATATATTTTGTTTTTTCATAAGACATAACCACTTAAGAAAAAATGATGGCACCAAACAAAAGAATAGATTCCTCTCTTAACATTGCAGGTACCAGTGCCAACTAGCACGGAAATTACGTCTACGTTTTTTTCCCGACTACTTTCAGATACATAAAAGCAAGAGCACAGTAGAAGTTATATTAAGGCACTTAAGTTAGTAGCTACATGAAGCTTGACTGATAGAACTTGATCACCATTAAAGACTAGATAAACACTGCTTAACCTGTTCAGTGATCGATATAAAGAGCCCAAGTAGAAAAAGACAGGTGATTAAGAGGTAAGATAAGAGGAACAATCATAAAATATGTATAGGGAGATAAAAACCGTAAAAGTCTAAATACTAACCGGCTGAAGTCATTCATGTTTTTTTAGAGTGAATTACAGAATATTACTGATATACATCACAATAAGGTAAAATGCGAAGAACATAAGGATTTCATATTATTCTACTTACTTTTCTATAATACCAACGGCATTCGTGTGATCCAAGTGAATTTCATGTGTCTGTATGTTCACTGTTGAATTTAATCTGAATATAGTGTAATTGCAATCTAAAAACATACTCTGTACACCTATTTGCAAGTGAATGAACTTTTGACATATTTATTGTTGACTCAGAATGTGCAACTTGACGATGAAGATTATTTAACTCAACTTTATCATTATCAACAAGACCAATTGTACCTGTACAGATTGAGATAGATAAAAGAAAAGACTATACATTGAAAATATGGTTCAGAAACGAATAACATGTATGAAGGATTAATGTCTAGAGGTAGATAAAGAGTGAATGCACTTGTGTTATTGAGACTGATTTTGATCTATGCCATCCAATGTATCTAACTACTGATTGAGGCCGTTGCGCGGATCTTCAACCAAGCATTCTGCATCCGCTAACATTGTTTTGACCAAAAATTAATGACTGCATATACTAATGGCATGTTTTGATTTGTCCATCATAGCTTCCTTGCAACCTACACCTGTACCAGCAAACACTACGCGTCAAGGCGGACAGAGGTTGGGGATACGTAAGACGTGCCCAAGATTTTTAAAAATGATGAGTTACACTAATTGCCTTGAAATATAACATACCAACTCCAGCAGCTGCAAGATAAACTGCGGCTGGACACCCAAGACCTCCACATCCCACAATAAGTACACGTCCAGATCGAAGTTTAAGTTGACCTGCACCAAAAGCAGAAAAATCAATCAGGAGAATAAATTACGTGGTTATCCCAATAAAAAGTATTAAAGCATAAACGAACAGCTGAAACTCTAATGAATGCAGGCTAAAGAATGACTTGAAAACAGCTTTTAAAACTAAATCCAGAGCAGGGACTTGTATAATGGTTGAGTTTATAAATGCAATTTCGAAAAATAAACTGATCTTACTCTGAACTTATCTTTGTCTCATTTTAGGAGTATTATCAATGCTTAGACTTTTTATTACTCTATCCCATTATCTTTACTCTGAGTAATAGAAATGATAAGCATCTTTTATTATTAACATCGACTTATCTGACCCTATTTAATGTTTTCATATTTGGAAGATCTTATGTAAAAACAGAACATAACAGGAAATATCTTTGAAATTGGTTTGATCTTTATCACATGCCAACGGAAAGGATTTCATGAAATATAGGATGTTCAGCACTTCACTGAACCTTGTTTTCACTTAATTGTTTCTCATAATAAGGAAAGGTACCCTTTAAATGTTGAGTTTGCGTACTTTCAAGGCTAAACGAAAACAATAAGTTTTCATTACCCACAACATCATTGATACAAACTTAAGTGCCTTAACGAACTGGAATTTTTGTATGTAATATATATAATTAATATTTCCATTCCATAAAAGTACATCGTTTACATACGTCCACAGTATGTTTACTGTGATTGAATAAAGGCAGTTACAGGAAGAGTCCTTGGAGGACTCAGCTCATATTCTCCAACCCCAAGTGTGGCATTGAGTAACGTAGATTCAGAACTTTACAAGAGCGTTAGCTACTCAATCGTTTAAAATAGATCCAGCTGATTAATTTCAAAAGGAAGGAAGTAAAATTTGATTTTATCCAAGTGGTTATAGAAAAAGGAGCAAGTACAGACCTTTTGACTAGTTTATTACATTATCATTATTCAGCATTAACGTTGAGTTTGATACTCAAACTGTATGGTTTGATCAATTTGACTGATAAAGATTAAAATGCATTTACGAATAATTATAAACATAAATATTTTCGTGAAATACTCTAGATGAAATATGAACTGACCTGAAACACCGAACTGAGGAAGAATGAGCTGTCTGCTATATCTCGAAATCTCTGAAGATGTCAGATCGCATTTCTCCTATAAAAATCGTTTAAAATATTGTGCAAACGGTAACAAAAACCCATATATTTCGGATTCGTAAACTTAATATAAAAAATAAGCACCAACTAATTTGGAAAATGTATTAGAGTCCCTCACATGTTTTTGAAGCACCAGACTAATATTTTTCGTAAGACATCACTAAGATATTTGTGTTTAGGATTGACGAAATATCTTCTTTGTTACCTCTGTGGCTTGTTAGATAGTCAATCACAAGCAAAGCACATTTTCGTCGGTTCAAATCGTCACACGAAACCAGCACAAATAAATGAAATTATCAAGGCAAACGTCAGAGAAGAGAAAATAGCAACATAATCCAAGGTACAATAAAACGGTAGACATAGACAATATTGTTCAAACAAACAAGGTTAACCCTAGGAATTAAATGTATAGTACGATCTTAAGACTCATGATACAAAAGGAGAAAAAGTGTAGGCGTATCTGTCCTACTGCAGCTATTTCTCAGTCGCGTCACCAACGTCTCCGCCTTCAAGTTGCAATAAGTGTACGTAATCTAAGCGAGTAAACTTTGCTTACCGACAGCCAATGGCTCTATAAAATGACTCAACGCTTTGGTCTGGGTTTCCCTACCGTTCTTCTAACTTACTTCTACCCTAACGAACGTTGTGTTTCAAGATAGATAAGAGATGAGCAAACGTAATATACATATAGAGCGATTCAGCTGATTAAGAACCGCTACTTTATTATCCGCCCTTTGATATTCCTCTAGTACTCTGCACCTGGCTTTAGTATTACTGACTAGGTGGTCCCGAGATGACCGAGCTATTCTTCAATAACACTAAGTTGATAGTAACTGGCAAAGCCAGCCTTAAGGCTGGATAGAATAAATTACTACACAATATACTTTTACTTTAATTGGGAGATGGACATCCCGCCTACGACACGGGTCAAGCGAGTTGACGAAAACAAAGCGAGTTTTCTGAATACGTGCTGACATAATTAAATACCAGTCCACTATAGCTGAAGAAACATAGACGATAAAAGGACTGGTCAGTGCGCTTAACTATTTTACTTCCTATCATTAGTTCAGCCGCTGAAGTGGACTAGTTTCCAAGCATTATCTTACAATGCGAGGGAGAAAACACATCCAAGACATACTTGCTTGGTTGATTAAGACTTTTGTGAGATAGGATTTTATCAGTGCCTTGAAAAAAAATTTTTTTATTGTATCCTAAGCCGACTGGTGGATTTTACCTTAGATTATTCACTGAAAAGTTTGGGAACAAAGCGATATCTCTGAGGGAAATAGAGAAATCTGATAGCTCTGACACTAACCATTTGAATGCTAGAAAGAAACTAACATTCCTCTAGTAGTGAAAAAGAGACATGCCATCTAAGTCAGTGACGTCTGCGGGAGGGATCGACATGCCATCTCTTATTTACACAATCGTTTCCCTTATTCCTTCTTTTTGGTTACTTAGAGTCCTATCGATAAGAAATATTCTAAGAGCGCAAACTTGAATCTGGGAGACATTTAAGGACAGCTACTTTGGGGGTTACTTGTCATCTTGAGGTAGTGAATTTTGGTGTCTTCTAGGTCTTGCAGTCTGTTAACTTGGACGATGCGTTCTGCTAGTAATTTTAGTAATGTGAATCGCACTGATCAGGTCGAACCACGGTATTTGTAAACTAGATTGCAAAACAGCATCTTGTGTAAAAATCTGTCATCTAATCAAAACAGACAAAAAAAGAAAGGTCACCATCTGGGTTTAGAAATAAGCGGCTGTTTTCCCTATGAAGGTTACACCAATATACACTATCTTAACGACGAGTTATTGGAAAACAGTTAATTTTTTGCTCTTCTATTTTAATTCTGAGGTGCGATCATTGAGTCGCATGATCGTTCACATAATCCGAGTATTAATGAAGATTGGAGTTTTGAACAGCGATTATGGAATAACTGACTAGGAAAGCTTCTAAGTACTGATTAAGCACTCTGACTGGTCTACGCTATTTACTAGTGTTGAACTTTCTATGACACTATATGTATTTAACGCCACTAAATGTGCTTGGTGCGTAAGGGTGTGCAAAATGAGCGTCTAGAACACAAACAAATCAAGATAAATGAAGCACTCGATACTCTATCCAAGTCCCGAAATCACTGCATTCATTACATACCAAATGATGTAGTGATTTTTATGCCCGAATTGTCATTCGCGAGCTTCTTAGAGCATGGTTCTTCCTCAATGAGCACACATCTCTTACCTCAGATGTTTATTATCACTACAGCAGCAAAAATAATCGCAATAATATTAACATTTATCGTTGTAAAACTCAAGCTGTAAATATAACGCTTAACCCTAGTTTACATTCTGGTGCGGTTGACATAATTAGAATGACCGGATACTCTAATCTCCCAGTCAAAGGACTTTAGCCATTCAAGATTACTGACCTTCTTATGAAATGGTTACAAAAAGATTCCAAGTTACTAAAACAAATTCTACGACATATACACCTAGTCCTATAAGCAGTGTTGCTGTACAGGGCAGTGTCTTGGTTCCACTGCTTTTCATAACCAACTCCAACAGCATACGATGTTGCTTGAACACACGCGAAACCTACATATATGCTGATGACTCAGGAGTTATCCATGAAACTGACATACCTGACTTGGGAAGTTTAGCGCGAACGATCTGGCATGAACTTAGTGATGTAGAAAACTGTTGTGTGTTGGAACTTCGAAGTCAGTAATATGAAACTTGGCTGGCTGTGTTTTGGAGACAGTTCTACTGTATTAAATCTCGCATTCCTATCCTAGTATGTATATCCATGGACTTTGCAATCAAGGGTTATGGAACATGTGCCTAAGTGGCTTCAAAATCAGTTAACTTCAGATGAGCCAAATAGCGTTTTTGATAGAAAACCATGTTCATCGATCGCAAAACACATAATTGAGGCAGGACATAACAATGACATCAAGACAGTCTTCAAAACATTGTACAGAAATGTTGAAGGACCAATTTTGAGGTTTATGGAGGCCTTGGCTATTCGAAAATTCAAAACCCCTTTATGTGTGCAGAAACATTTTGTCATAACCTTGAATTTACCCTGATAATCTTTAGGCCTAGGGTAATGTGACAGTTTTCCTACCCTTTCTTATTCTTTTCATATTAGGTTAATTTTCTTTCTCCTTTATTCACAATTATCACCTTATGTCTATTTGAACTTTTATTTAATTGGCCTTTTATTAATCTTCATATAAAATGCCTTGACAAGTAAATATGTGTGACCAGATTGTTCTAAATGTATAGCGCAAATACATCACATTTTTCAGATCAGTTACGTCTTCTCACCGTTCTATCAACATTTATAAAAAGGACTAATTGTTTTACAAAATTTCATTGCGTTGTACTTTCTTTGTGACACGATACAGTTTCTTTGCCGAACAGATTAACATTTTCTATCCGTTTCTGCGATATGATCACCAACTTCAGAAAACCAGTACCTCAGTCGTTAGACTCTGAAGATTTTTATCAACTATTTCCAGAAGTCGCACTTAATCCTACTGCAATTTTTTGTGATCCATCTATTATTTAAACTGACCCTAGAAAGTATCAACACACCACGAATATATTGCATTCCATTACCATTCTTACAGGTATCATGATGCTTATGAGTCCCACACCGCGACGGAACGGCCGTCCAGTGCTTCCAGGTTTCTAATAGTGGTCAAACAATGGTTGATTGGTGATTTCAATGTGTAAAAACACTAATTTCATAACTCCGATTGATAAAAAGATAATTATATAGTTGCAGGTTGTCTTGGTGGAATAATGGTCTCAGGATAAGAGTGGAAACCTGAGTTTCAAAAGTGGCAAGCGTATAAGAGTAACCTCAGTAGCACTAATTAATCGCCTCATCAGTCGAAAAGAGCCGAAAGCAAACAAAATTTTCTGCCTCAAAAATATGGGTGCATTGAAGTCATTGACCTGATCACCAACGATCGCTAGCTAGTACCTGCATCAGCAAATCGTTCAGACGTACCATGGAGGACAAAAGAACTAAGAGAAGAGCTGACTTAGCTTCAGGTCGTCACTTGGTGGTGGCCAAGATGAAGCTGACAATCGAGAAGCACTGGAAAACCGTTCGAACTGCATCAAAAAATTTTACCACCGCCTTTCTTCGGGATACTGTCAAACTCAACTAATTCGAGATAGCTCTCAGAATAAGTTCCAAGCCATTCACGACCTACATGGTGAAGAGGAAATCGCCACATAAAACAACTTGAAAGAGATCATGGGAGCAAAAACTTCAATATATCATGAGGTTTTAGGACACAGGAAGTATCGTCACAAGGAATGTTCCTCTCTGGATACTCTGGATAAGATTCAAATAAGGAGGAACAAAATTACATCACTCAAATGAGCCTAGTAAGAGCAGAGAAAGTTAAGTGCACGAAAGCAAACAAGCATGTGAAGTGCAGCATTAAAGCTGAAAAACGCATATAAGTGCAAGATCTAGCTGCAATGGCAGAAAAAGTTGGAAGACGAGGAAGCTTGGTGGATAATATCGTTAACCAGAAAGACCAATGAAAAGAAACGAGGGCGCAGTGATAGTCGACACTGAAGAACAGCAAAATAGGTGAGTAGAGCACTTTAAAGAACGCTTGAATCGACCAGTCCCATTGAACCCATACCACATCGAAGCAACATCCGCGGACCTCGCAATCAATGTTGAACCGTGAATAATGGAAGAGACCAGTATGGCTATCAAAAGCAAAAAAGCGGAAGGACTAGTCAACATACAAGCTGAGACGCTTAAAGCAGACACAGCACTAACTGCAGGGATGTTCTACACTATGTTCAGCAGGATTTGGGAATAAGAAGAACGATCACTAACAGACTGGAAAGAATGACTCCTCTTTGTAGAATCTTTTTTGAATGTTTTGTTTTTTGGAAAATCCCTCCATGTATATATATTTGTGTTATTATATGACTGACTCTTTCTGTTGACATTTTGGTACTCTATTTGATTCCATTTTGAGATTTTATCATTGTATATTGTTATTATTTCTATATCTTGTACTTATATTGAAGTTTTTATGTTTGCTTCTGAACTGTACATATGTTGTTTAAATTTGATATTTAATATGGCTACAGCCATATTTGGATTTGATACCGTAGCAATTCGGACTGGAAGCACATATTCTTCCAGAAACGGATACCCACCAGGGTAATTTGGACTTGGAAGGTGTAATAATAGTTGGGTAACTGTCTGTATTTCCATTTCATAATGAGTAAAGACCATTTTCTCCCAGAATTATTGTGTTTTGGTTTTGGATCTGGGACGTTGAGTACCAACCTGCACCTATTGGAAACCGAGCGAACTGCTGGGGTAGAAAATTTATCTACACTCTTCATGAATCCAACGCAAGATCTTGTAAGTTGTGGGAACTACAGAGGAATAAACATCTATCATTTACCGATCAAATCGCGATACTTCGAATTATTATGCAATATTCGATTGAAAAGAATTCACCGACATGGATCAACTTCTTTGACCACGAGGAAGACAAGTTGGACTGGGCGACAATATGGAAAACCAACATTCTCCGAAACAACATAATGTTCACCAACCAAATCACACTTGACAGTGAAGCTTTGGAAACTTTTACATATTTGGGCAGTAAAATTGATGAGCTCGGTGGATCTGATGCAGATAATGAAGGCTCAGATAGGCAAAGCAAGGACAGCATTTCTAACATTAAAGGACATTTGGGACTCTAAATAACTATCAAACTGCACCAAAGTCAGAATGTTGACTACTAATATCAAGACAGTTTTACTGTCTTGGGCAGGAACTCGGGGACTTAAGAAAGCTATCAACCAGAAGATACAAGTACTCATCGAAAGCTGTTGACGCGAGACACTTCGGATTCGCTGGTCAGACACTATCGGCAACAACCTGCTGTGGGAAAGAACAAGATAGATTCCTGTGGAAGGAAGTGCTGATATCGTTTGGGCCACACACTGAGTTAAGCACTTAGCTTCGTTCTAAGACGAGCCCCCACCTAGAATCCTCAGGGCCAATGGAAAAGAGAACACACTACACTGAGTATCAGGAGCAGCATGAACTTAATGAACAGTGATTAAGTGGAACTGGAATGGAATGCCTAAGACCGAGAAGGTTAGAGATTGCAGGTCGGCGGCCACTTCTCAATTAAGGGCGAAAGGAACAGATGATGAGCTTAGTTGAGATAATTCAGTTTCTGATCAGCATGTCACACGGTTCGAATCTTGGCTTACAGTCAGTGATGGATAGATTGCACATTTTTGAAGAGAGGAAAACGATGATCTATTAGTCAGTTTAAATGTGCGTGAAACCGTCTGTCGTGTGGCCATTTACTGTGCTGGATTTTAAGAGAATTTAATCTTGTGAAGAAGTAAAAACTAAAACAATATTACTGTACATCAGCCATCATTCAGATAAGAGCTTATCATTCTTTCGTAGTTGACAAAGGTTTCCTGTTACCGGTATCAAGCCGAAGATTAACTATGCTACTCCAGAATACATAGAAACGTATGTATGCGTCTTGTCTTGCTGGTTTTATACTAGCATCATGGTTTGCGGGCAGTACGCCTTTTGACTAAGTTGTGACTAATTTGGTTGAAATATTGATTGGTTCTGTTGGGGACGTTAGATCCCCTTACTTGGGATGCAAATTTCACCTTGAGATTACATATCCCACCCGGAAATCCTTGGCTGTTATTAGGTGATGCATTATTTCAGTACGCTATTTTTGTGGCTCTCCCAAAGACGTTTCTATCATGTGTGAATAAACTCGATTTGTGAGCTTGTCAACCTCGATTTTCTGGGTGCTTGTAGAATACACTTTCTAGGCCACATCAACCGACCTTTGTGGAATCTTTTTAACTCTGCTAGCCGTTATAAAAACGTTGGCATAGATTCACGAGAATAATAAAAATGGGCGGTGACGGATAGTCAAGTGGTCTGCTTACTTGGAAACAACCCCAAACTAATGATAGAATTGAGTAATAGCTTTTCTTATAATTAATTTTCCTTTCATAACATATACATGTTCAACAGTATGTATTCTGTGCATATTTGCAACAGTTAGTATCTTGATTGCATAGATTCTTTCATTAAGCTGACACACTTTTCTCATTCTCTTTAAATTGTCACAGAGCACACGGATGGAGTTTAATCATAGCGGGCATGACAAACGGAAGTGTCAACTTACTAAACGAAGAATCAGGGGATCATTCATTTACTGTTTACCAGTTAACTTACTTAAAATCTTATTGGTTGGCCAAGAATTCATTCATTTAAATAGATTATTAGTCTAAGACCTTATTTCACATAGACCCAGTGCACTGCAGTGTTGACTGCCTTGCGTATACAGTGTTTTGTTATAATCACTAACTCAACAAATAATACGATTTATTGTGATGATAGCTATTGTCCAGTTTGGAAAGACCAGATCGAAACAATATTCCTGAACTAAACTACCTCCGTTCATCCACAGAAAAAGTATAGTGCAAGATTCTGCGTCTGCTGCGTTGGTCGTTATTGTAAAACCTTAGTTCAGTTGATTCTGGCCTTCCGTTTTTAGTTATATGTGAAACATTTAAACTTTTTGATGTTAAGGACCGTGTGATGACTGAGGGAGTTAAAATAGTAACCATCAATGGGAATTATTAATTTAAAACAATTAGTCCCTTTTATAAATTTCGATACGTCTTCTCACGGAATTATTAATGTCGCAAGTAGGATAACTGCAATGACTAAGGGCAAACACTCATGGGTCACACAAAGGATATTATCTGTAGGACAGGTCTTGTCGGGAACCGGACTATGTGATAGCTTTAAACTGAATGTATTAACAACTTCACAAGGTTAGGCAGAATCACGATATCAGACAAACAATTAAAGCTAAGTTATAAAAGCGTCTGCAGCTACAGAACTACGTATTCAGTTAGATAGTGAAGACCTAATTATTCAGATGTGAAGTAACTAGAACTGGCTCCGTCTGTCATTGATTATCAGACTAACAAGATGGAGAGGTCGTTTTGAATAGGTTTCGGAGAATTTCTTGTTAAGCTAGATAACCGCGAAACAACCACAGTAAAGTCTTAAAATCAACAGCTGATTTATTGTTCTGCTTCTCGCCCCAACAGGGACTTACAAAGTATTTAAAGTGTCAACAAAACCCGCTACGACGTAAACATATTCCTCATGTACCGTTTTGGCACCTTAAAATTAGATCCAACTCATGCATCGTCAAGTTATTATCTATCTCTCATTCATACAGTATATTCCCCTGATGTGCGAAGCACTTTTTAAAGTTTCTGTTCCCACCTTTCCAAGAATATGCTAAAATCAATCTTTGGCGTAATCAACATTTCTACATTTCTAAGACAAATTGTATTGATACAAGGCTAATTTGCAGCAAGTCATTCCATAAAATATGAAGTTTTCTATATGTTCATAACATATAGCCATTTACCATTTTGTAGGGTACTGCAAGTAACTGGCAAATTTATCCCTGTACTCCAGAAAGTGAAATTAGGTCTTAGTTCTAAAAGTATTAAGAAGTGTATTGTCCATTAAGTAACAGAAAGGTGTTGAAGATATTTCACAAGGAAATAAACGGCTAATGGATGATACACAAACAAATAGATGTAGGTAAAATTATAGGACATTATTTAAACTATCATCAGGCTGAGTATTCTAGTTTTAGACAAGTAATCCACAACTTAGAAAAGTAACGAATATGATATATATATATATTATCGAAGACATCGTATGCTAGGAATATGCGAATAATGAGGTCATTATACCTTTACAACTTATATAAAAGTTACACTAGAGATCTATTCTCTTGACAGCTGAATAAGTGAGGACGAGAAAAAAACGACCAGCAGTGTATCTTATGGACGGTAATCGGTATGGCACACAACATGAGAACAAAATAGGGACAGTAGAACAAGGTTAAATTTCGGAAAAAGCTTTACAGCAAATATATTTATGTATGCAAAAGTAGTGAAGTTATAAAAATTTGAATAATAACAAAAGTATTTTACGCAATAAGTCAATGTCAACCACCTCAACATAATGTTTACATGAAGGCCGGAATGTGCTCTTTAGCATGTGAAGAGGAACCCCCTAAATAGATTTTATATACATACTATATTGGTAAGTCTCCAAATTCTGTTTTGTAAAACAATGTGATAACCAACTGCTTACATTTGTTTTATTCTGTCAACGATCTTGATACATTTTGATTGTGCATATTTCAAAAGCTAATTAGCCCCGAGGACTTGTAATGTCGGAGGTAAGTTACTGCTTAGTTCTGTTACCTTGCCAGCCCGTAAGAGTTCTTTTGACAGGTGCAGCTGGGCAGATAGGGTATTCCCTAGCCGGAATGGTTGCCCGTGGTGACATGTTCGGGCCTAATCAAGTTAGTGACCTACTTTTTTTAACAAGTTCAGGAAGTTATTTTGCATCTGTTCGATCTTGAACAAATGATAGAATCTTTAAAAGGGCTTGAAATGGAACTCCAAGACTGTGCATTTCGTCTTTTAAGGAGTGTAGTGGTCACGCATGTGCCAGAAGTAGCATTTGATCAAATTGATGTTGCCCTCATGGTTGGGGCTATGCCACGAAGAGAAGGGATGGAACGTAAAGATTTGCTCAATGCCAATGTGAATATTTTCAAGCAACAAGGACAAGCTTTAGACAAGTATGCTAAAAAGACCGTTAAAGTGGTAGTTGTGGGTAATCCTGCCAATACGAATGCACTCGCACTCATGAAAAACGCTCCTTCCATTCCTAGAGAAAACTTCAGTGCTCTTACAAGACTTGACCACAATCGTGCTCAGTCATTTGTTAGTTTAGTTTCTTCTGAATTTTTTCTATAGATAGCCAAACGGTTGGGAGTTCCATGTGACTGCGTAAAGAATTGTATTATATGGGGAAACCACAGCAATACACAGTTTGTAGATGTAAGTCATGCTGTAGTAAAGCAAGATGGGAAAGAAATCCCTGTCACTGTTGCAATCAACAATGATGACTGGATAAAAAATGAGTTCCTGGGTGCTATCCAAAAGCGCGGAGCTGCTGTCATAGCAGCCCGGAAACTTAGTAGTGCATTATCTGCTGCTAAATCTGTTACAGACCACGTGCGTGACTGGTGGTTTGGAACAAAGGAGGTATGTTTCTAATCCCGCTTACTTTGTTTTAAGGGCGAGTGGGTATCGATGTCTGTGATCAGTGATGGTTCTTACGATGCTCCGAAAGATGTTATTTTTAGTTTTCCTGTTCAAATCAAGAACGGCAAGTGGACCATCGTTCAGGGTTTGAAGCTTGATGAATGGGCTAAAAGCAAGTTCGCTATATCAGCAAATGAGCTCAAGGAAGAACGTATCGCAGCTGGTCTTGACTTCTAATTTTCTACAATATGATGTCAATGTCCTGACTTCTGTAATGGTTAATTTTCGTAGTCTTTATTTTTGACATTACATTTGTTAAAAAGATAATAGCTTTTTCATTTCATCAGTCGTATTTATAAATACTCTCCATTGGTATATAGCTTACGAGCTCTTCATGAAAATCACTGCATCGATTTATTTGATTCTAGCATAGGCTTTATTTAATGAGTTAGAGCCTCCAAATGCCTTGGTGAGGCTGAAGGTTTGGAGAGTTCGCTCTTCCTCTCGATATGTCATGCTTACATAACCCTTAACGAGGGGGTTCTACTCTGACTTCTTGCGACGAGTGTGTTTACGAAATCGAGAGGACAAAACGCGAATATCTGGCGTCCTAACTGGGTTGATGGGTATGGAGGATCCGTCTAGAGTAGTCGGAAAATCTTGATTTCATTTCATAGGTATGTGTGAGCTCCAGTGTTCTGAAAGGGAAAATGGCTCATGAACCTATTTTTGGTCACTGGCTACCATGGGATTGCATCTCACATCTCACGGTCTTGTCGATATTACCTCTTGGTTAGGGGCTCGGCGAACGATCCTCTAAAAGAACCATCTACGTTGCTTTCTGTATCACATCAGTGTCCCAGTTCACACGCATGCTTTCTGTGTCGTATAGTTCCTCCATGCTACTAATGTTTGTGTTTAGACAGATAAGTATCGATTAGTGTTTATGCTGACTCCTAACCAGTGTATATATCGACAAATGCCTATAGAGTAAATATGGGTTTATTTTTGATGCTGATGCACCTTATTGGTTCATAAATGAGCTAAATGAACAGGTATTTTAATTTCCTTTCGTAATAAAAAAGATAAGGCAACTTCGTCCAAGCGAGTATTAAAATGATCAAGGATTTTCATACTGTTGTAAATTAAATCTGCTTGATGTGTTTACAACAACGAAACTCTAGTTGTTAAACCCCAACTAGAATTATTTATTTCAAAGTTTTAATCGTTGTACCTAGATACTCAAAATGAAGCAGATAATGCAAAGTTTAATCCTTCAGTTGAATTATTAAAATTTGTCTGGCTCTAAACAAAGTGCATCTAAATATCCAGTTATTGAACTTAGTAATAGGGTTCATTCAGTCACTGTTCTGAACAGTATCTGAGATGTCAGTCACTTAGATTAGTGTTTGTGTTATCACTTTATCTAAAGGTTAGATAGATCTGACATCGATTACTATGAATTGATATAAAACAGGTGATGAACTAGTCAAATCTATCAGTCTTAATCTGATTAGTATAGATGACTAGTCAAAGAGTATAAAATAAAGAATAATGAGACATCAAAGTGGTTGGACACTTCGAGTTAGTTGTGAAGACGAAGGTGTATTCTGCATCCGAATGTTTAAATAAAATTTTAGTTTCTTCCTAGTAGCCAATGGCTGTTGGTTGTAATAATCTAAAATAATGGTTAACATGTATATCGGATTCCGTAATAATTTGAGTAGAAGGTAACATTCTATCTCACTAAACTGACATGACTTAGCTTATATATTCCTAAATTTGCTACGCACATCATCATCAGTCGATAATATGAGTTAGAATGTCGCACATATTTTATCCAGGAAACCAGATGTTACTCCTACAATGACTACATGCATCCCGATCAGTTTCGTCAGTCGTCTGGGTAGTTACTACGGTTCACCTCTATTTTTATGTAACTCCGCCACAAACCATTTTTTAGTGATGACTGTTCGGATTCTAATTGGTCTAAGAGGAGGTCCACTTATCCATGTAGAATACACAAAATGGTTGTTTACTGGATTCAAACAAAAAACAGAGGGTGGTGGTTACTGTGAAATACAGCGTACGTGGGATGTACGTCATCTTGACTTATGCTAAGAATTAAATTGATTGCATTCATCTACTACTTCGCTTATTTTGTAAGTTTCTCTAAATCTAGTCCATTGGTGTTCAACAAAATCTTGGGAAGAATTAAGGAGAAACTTATTTTATGCGTATATTTTATACTGAAATACAATAACTTTGTAAAGATTATCTTCAACAGCCATTTCTGTTTTCTAAATGGTTTAATGCTAAACTACAAACATACAAACACATCCATTTTCTTTTCTTAAATTTATAATCCTACTTTTAACTAGATTCCTAACGTAGGATGGCCAAACCAAAATGTGGCACAAATCCTTGAAGTCATTGACAACTGAACTGAGCCATGTTAGTAGGTGGAAACTATCTGATTGGGGTCCGCGACATAATAGCAATCGATGATTAGAGAATTAAATGGCTCAAAATAGTTTGTAATGGCGCAGATACGTTTATTTTCTGTATCCTCTCTAATTCCAATCTTTTGTATTCCTCGTCACCTCCATCTTTCTCGTGTATCCTGGAACAATCGAGTAAGCAATGCTATATTTAGGAAACGAGTACTAGGTAGAGATGGTGGAGCAATAGATGAAGTATTGAAACTTCATCAGACGACGTGGTTGAGACATGTGTTACGTATGCCTAACCACCGACTGCCTCAACGAGCAATGTTTTGTGTAGCAGTGGGTTAGAAGAAAGCTGGAGGTGGCAGAAAAACATGACAGAAATCCATGAAATCACTGACAGGTGGATTGAGTTATGTTAGTAGATGTAGGCTACCTGGTTAGAGTCCGCGAGACGTAAGTCACCAATGTTTAGAGACCTCGAATGACGGCTCAAAATCGTCTGCAATGGCGCAGATGCATCTATTCTTTGAGTTTTATGATATTTTTTCTACTAAATTTACTTCATTAGGCTATACTTCTCGATTCATATATCTGAACCTTGATCTTTTCCATAACTGCTAATACTACTACTATGGAATTCGAACTAACAACTCCATCTCGCTGTGCAGATGTGGTATGGCAACTTGGACTGATGTACGTACGTAACAACTTCCACGTTGTAGCTGACTGACTGATAAGCTTTACCAAAAAGCGGACTAATAGAAAAAAGTTTCATAAACAATTGAACAAAAGTCGTTTAGTGAGAAAAAGAATTACAATAATCTTAAGATACAAATGAAATAAAAGTATTTTAAGGAAAACCAAATGATGTCTTTAGGGATTTTTGAGCGCTTTCAGTGAATTCATATCTGATTGTACTATTAAAATTAAAATGAAAAGCAAGTAAATAAATATAAACTAGGTAAATTATCCACTTGCTTTTGTTAGTATTAATCAGTGAACAAATTGATCAGAATACTCAGAATGAATATGCTGTTCTGATGTTATTTAGATAATATGCCACAATACCTGTATTATTAAAAGTCAACTACTTTCAGGAAAGCATATGATTAGGAAAATTAGGACTTTTCAGACGTGCAAGTGACTCATTCATCATTATTGATGATAACATACATCAATTGTTGTCTAGTTAGCATAAAACTGCTCACACAGAAAATTTGTGATTTGAAAGATAATGAATACATTAAGATATCACCAAGCTTTATAATTATTTTATCACTATTAATGATCACTTTCTATTTTTAAATATTTGGATAAAATAATGATCAAACGAGGATGACCAAGCGTCGTATGTTGAATGTGCAATTACGTTCCGGTTAGCCTGTCTCAAATAATTTGTCTTCTACTACCACAAAAGCATTTTGATTTTCTGAGCTAGTAGTAAATGCACCGACATTATTCAGGATGAATATGAAACTTTTTATATAGCGGAGAATTTATGGACGTTTCTACACATAAACTAATTCTTCATAAAATTAAGTACAAGAACTTGTAAATATATTTACAGTTCCAACGCTTAGTTATTGATACATTTATTGCTACCTAGATATTATAGATATTCTCTTATTTGCTGGACATTAAGACATCTCATTGTATATCAAGGGTTGCTATTGCTCATGTACTTCTGAAAAATCGAAACAAACAACTGCTACATATTTATAGGATTAAGCTTCCTCAAAAAAATTGAAGTTTAGACATGTGACATATTGCGCAGATGAAAAGTCAAATACGTTTAGTGTATGGAACTGTAGTATTAGAGTAGCGAGTTATTTTTATGTATCTGAAGGAAAGATATACTTCAAAGACCTTGTTGACTTTTAGCGATTTCTGTAAGACAATATGAGGACCTGAGGGAACTATTTATCCCGCCAGCAGATAGCTAAATAGTTAATTCTATTTGTACAGTTACAGTACTCTGTAAATGGGATCAGGTACACGCTAAGGATATCGCATTTTGGAAAATTGGCTAGCAGTCTGTAGTGGAAAGGAATTCATCTCATGTTCTCTTAGTAATCAAAGTACATCATACGTAGCTCAGCTTGCATACTTATAGATCCGATACGGTCACATAATATTTATTGAATTCAGCATTCTCCATCGGTATAAAAAGTTTGTCATTTCAAAAGCTAAAGTTTGGGAAGAAATTAAATCCAGTAGATGAATATTGAAATAGATTTAAAACTTTGTGAATGCTGTTCCCTGACCGTAGCTGCTACCTTGACGTGATGGTCGGGCTTGCCTACCGCGATGACCCAACCGAGCTATATTGACTGCAACCCATGTTCCTTTAGGTTCTACCGTGCCAGGCAGGTCTATTAGAAAATGATGGGACTAAAAGTAGCAACTCAAGGTCTGAGGGCGAAGTCGTACTGCTGAATGTAGAGGGGTATGAGAACGGTAAGGTGTTTCTCTCGTACGCCCAGCATCTCCAGTGATAATACCTCACAAGCATAAACAGGTTAGAAAAGGTCGACCGTCGGAACGTTGCATCTTACCCCACGGATTTCCGTCTCCGGCGGCAAGACCTTTTAAACAAGAGCGGCGCTAATAATACAGAAGCATCTCGTAAGAAGGCTGTGCGTGTTCGGCATCAAGCAGATGTCCCTTGGACTCTGTGGTCACGCTCCCAAGCTTCTGAGACCGATGCTAATCTAACTTCTTTTTCAGGATCCCCAAGAAACACTATTACGGTGTTGGCAGCCGGGAAGTGGCATCCGCACTCATACCCGTAACAACACACGAGACCATACTGGTCACAATCAAATCCTCCGTATAACCCGTAACATCTCCCTTATCTTCACGACTAACTCTACTCACATTCCTTTATCATCCCGCACCGCTGATGCAAACGATTCGAGTACCCGAAACCTTTTCCTGGTCTCCTGAGACCCCGTTCTAAACTAAATGTTGGAGCACTCAATGTACGGACATTGTGTCAAATAGGGCAACAGGCTTCCTTAGCTGGTACTTTAGAATCTCGCGCTATCGCTGTACGCTGTGTCTGTGAAACGCGCATACAGGATCCTAGTAAAATCATTAATTTGATTTCACCTTGTCCAGATAGAGAACGGACTCAGTTTACTCTTCTGTTTCTTGAATCCCTGAAGCTGCTTCCTGTAGCCTCGTTGGTGTAGGTGTAGCATCGAGTCGTAGGGCAGAACTAGCTTTAATAGACTGGATCTCAGTAGACAGTCACTTATGAGATCCGTTAGTAAGGACTTGTAAAGATAGGGATACTCGCTGTTGCCTCTTCGTCATATCCGCCACCCTCCCATTGACTGCAGTTCAGACGAGATAGAAGATGAGTTTTACAGAAAGCTTTTAGAACTCCTCCGAAACGAGTCTACTTAATTACAGCATAGCCAAGAATATATTTTTGGAACCATTAGAAAAACAGTTAGGCAGCCATGTTACTTATTCCCATCCTGAGGTAGCTTGGAATGATGTTCAAAAAGCTGTGGAAACAGCAGTGCTATCTACTAGTAAGGTAAACCATAAGGTTAGGCGGAAAGAGTGAATCTCAGTAGCATCCACCGAACTTATGGATGCTCATAAACTCATCCTGCCTGGCTCGTTATGAGGAAGTGTTAAGTCACCTTAAGAGCAGGCCAATAAAAAGCCTACGCAACAATCGCGAACAGTGGTGGGTAGCGAAAGCAAGAGCGATAGAAAAGGCAGCGGCGATAAGTAACAGTAGACAACTTTTCGGCCTTATCAAGGAGACCGGTATTGGGAATCCGACTGTTAGGGAGACTATCTCGTAAAATAATGACTGTATCATGCATGCTCAATACACAAGATTGGATCGATGAACAGAACACGTTAGGGATCAATTTAACTGGCAGTCAGCCACACTTCGATTGCCCACTATCTCTAGTCATCCCTAATGGCAAATCGATGCAAGTTATCTAACTCTTAATGCAGTTGAAACGGCTATAGGAAATCCAAAGCCAGGGAGAGCAGACGCCTAACTAGAGCTCGCGAAGAGCAAACTGAAGAAAACCAAAGTGGTTATTAGTATTCGATTATAGATGTCTTCGAAGCATTGCTCGAGTATCCTAAGACAACCGAGTAAGCAGTGCTATATTTAGGAAACGAGTACTAGGTAGAGATGGTGGAGCAATAGATGAAGTATTGAAACTTCATCAGACGACGTGGTTGAGACATGTGTTACGTATGCCTAACCACCGACTGCCTCAACGAGCAATGTTTTGTGTAGCAGTGGGTTAGAAGAAAGCTGGAGGTGGCAGAAAAACATGACAGAAATCCATGAAATCACTGGCAAGCGGACTGAGTCATGTTGGTAGTTGTTGACTATCAGTTTGGGGCCTGCAAGATGATAGTAATCGATGGTTGGAGACCCAGAATGATATGATTCAAAACCGTTTTCAATGGCGCAGGTGCATCCACTCTTTCTGTTCTCTCAAGTTTCAACATTCCGAATTTCTCATTACCCCTATCTTTCTCTTTTTAAATGTATTTCACTGAATCATACTAATTGAATAATATCTTCCAACCCTAATCTTCTACAATACCGTTAATACTGCTATAGGATTTGAAGTGACAATTGTGTCTCTGTAATATTGTGGTATAGCAACCTGAATATATGTACGTACGTAAGAAGTTCTACATTGTAACTGACTGATTGATTTGGTGTTGTACAAATTGAAAAAGCGACCATCCTCTTCTACTGTGACAAAACACGATAGCTGGCGAAGATAGTATTTTAGTATTTTTTGTTACTATCTCAAAGAAATCGTATGATGTCCGTATCACAGAACACAACAACGAAGGAGAGGTACGAAATTACCAATGACTGTGTCAGCATATATTTTCCGTTGAAAAGATATCTTAGAAGTTGTTCATCTCATTTCGAAAACGCCTTTTTTTAATATACATTCAATTTTTTACGGAAATCACTAACTATCTGTACAATGAAGTACATTTCGATATTTGAATACAAAATAGACAACGATTGTCTAATTGATTTGCATTGAAAAGTCATCTCAATTTTATTCAGACAATTTGATTTTTTCATGTCATTATTTAACATATTTCCGGTAGATAATAAAACAGTGCTAACAATCTGGATAAAGACCTTATATGGTATGAAGAAAAATTGTGTATCGAATCATTCTTCAATGTTTAGTAAATATTAAAAAGTATTCAGTATCGAATCATTCTTCAATGTTTAGTAAATATTAAAAAGTATTCATAACGACAATTAGAAACTTACTCAATTGTCACCATTTCTTAGAGAGCAATAGAACATAAGTTTGAAATTTTAACTAATATCAAGTTTGGAAAATAAAATGTGTAAATGTTAACAATTTCATATTAGATGATTACGTACTTATTGGTGAGTATTTTGAATTCCATCTCTCTCTCTCTAACATATATATATACATATATATATATACGTAATTCACTTTTTCCGCCTAGAATTCTACTATCTAAATTCTAACTTACATTTGAAGGTATCACATATTTCCTCGAAATTTCAGTATTGACCCTGGACAATAACCTTCTTCCTCTAACTTATTTCTGATTAGGTACCATTGGCCTTTCTTTGCTAAGACTTTTACCCAGTCACCTTTTTCTACTGTTAATTCTTTTGCAGATTTTGCTTCAAATGATTCAATTACTTCAACATGTCTGTAGAATAAATAAGGTCGTATTATGGTCCTATCATATACTGTTATAAATTATCCTTCAAATAAAGGATGAACAAATTAAATTAATGGTTTTAAGTTATACATGTAAATCGTTATATTCTGGCTCAATGTTCTAAAGTTTTAGCGTTGGTCGCGAGAACTGAAGGTTCTGTGTTAAATTTCAGAACGAAATAGCTGTGCAGCACCTTTCGGTTTACAATAGCTGTCTGACTGAGGTCGATTTAGGATGTTAACTATGAAAAATGAAACAGTTTAGCATGCCAACTAATCATTGGGTATTTGATTGGAAATACTGTCATCGACTGTCACCTTATATGAAACAATAAATTGTGTGTATTTCATATTCCTTATGATAGTAAGCATAGGCATAGTTACACATCACTTTTCTGTTTATCGTCTTTTTACTCATACAATCTAAGCATGAACGGCTAAGACAAACTTGTAACCATTGTTATTCATTTAAAAGAAATTACGGAGGTATGTCTTAGGGTACTGTGTTTGTAAATGTATGTTTTAACTATTTGGTTGTTGATGCTTGCTTTGCCTCAATAATTATTCACGTCATTGAGTGAATGAATGATTGAGTACTTTGGAACTTTTGTTGAAACTTCTACTTTTGATGAAAGAAGCCTAATAGTTACGTTAGGCCAGATCAGTTATTTTTCATTTATCAAATGCATATAATTATCTTATTTAGCTGAAACAGATATCAGCTATGACTTAACGATTATATTTGCAAGAGTAATGTACATCTCATAACTTTTATTATTTATGGTATGATATTCGAATATTACTAACATGAATATTTGTATTAGCTTAATTAGACATAAAGTGAGTTTTTGTTAATCATTGATGTCAGCTAGTAAAAGGCGATTTTTTTTGGTTTTCAGTAGTTTCAAAAGTGATTTGCATTTATCATGAAAAAATATTATTCTGCTAGTCATATCTGTGCTCTCACTTACTGTGTCCCTTCATGTGGTGTTCTAGAAGATTGATTTGTATTGTAACGACTTCCTGATTGTAGCATATATCTTGTCTGAAAGGAAAGGAAAAAAAATCAAGACTATACAAAAGATACTGGTTAAGTTAGGAAATATTTCTATCTAAGATCTATCTATGCACATATATACTGTATATTTTGACAAGTACTCGCAAAGTAACTTCAATGATACAATAATAGTTAGTGGTGTGACCCATTTCATTAGTTTACTCTTCAATTGGTGCTGAATTAGCAAAAACAAATCAATATAAACAACTATTTTACTGAGTAATTAGGTCATTAAATTCACCAAAATTCGCTGTGTATGAAATATTCTAATTGAATGATAGAGTCCATATATATATATATTACATACTAGTTATTAAATAAATAGAATGATGTAAACTATTCGAAGTTATGAGATTATCATAATAGTTATTTTTGTATAGATGATTTGAAGTACTTTGTAGAATTTAGGTCATTGTATGTCAATCAATTCACTAATCGACTAATCTATTATAGTAGTGATTTTTATTAGTGAATTATGTGCTAATATTGTAATTAGAATACTTATTTTCGATAGACAGATATTGTGTTTAATTGATTCAGCATTCAATAAGTCCCTAAAACATCAATTTAATCATTTTGTTCCATTGTGATCATTAATAAAATTAGGTTTATTGCTAGGTTAGTCTGTGAATAATTAAAACAATTGTTGTTAATAATTATTGGTAATCACTATTGCCATTTCTACAAAAATAAACACTCTAGTAAAATTGAATTATGGTCAGCAGCGGGATCTGGGACTTATGTTTCGTCTTTATTGGGACTCTTATGCTGAATGTATACAGCTGAAGATATTTTCCTTTCGTTGTTCTTCAGAACTAATCTTATTAAATGCACATATTTCTTTTCTCACATTCTTATTTTTTACAAATACAGTAATGTAATGTAGCTTTTGTATTTTGTCCACTTTGATCATATTATGAATGGTAATTATCGATTTATTGAATAAATACTAATTACTTCTACTGTTTAATAAAGTCCTTATTAGTAAAGAATAAGTTTATTAGACATGGAGTTGGAAACTGTTTATATTACTGGTTTGACATTCTGTAATCAACTATTTTCAGTATAAGTGGTATTCACAACATATACGTGATCATGAGTTACATTTTTCTTCATAGTTAGTAATGTACTGGACAATATACCTTCACAATTTTTGGAGATTACTCGTTAGCCATAATCAGTTGTGCATTATTTACAACCAGTAACATAGTAGTAACTAATATCTGGTCTTCAGTGCAGGTTTTTGTGATTTGTTAGTTGAGTTTACTTTAGTCAACAGAGAGTTGTGTGCAAGATTAGTTTGTTTAATGAAGGCAAGACCTGTACTCCCACCAGCTTCTAATAACTCTAGACTCAATCTACGCTGCAGCTTGAAAACAAGAGAAAAAGCTTGAAGTACGAGATGGACACTTTAGCTCAAGATTGGTTTATGTACAGAAAAATGAGAGTATTTAGAGAGTTATTTGTGACTTGTAGCATCAGGAGGGTTCAAGAACATTACTACATATATAGTAGCGGCACGGCTAAATATCAAGTCAGAACCGTAGCACTTGGTTCGTCATTTTCCAGATGTTTCTGAGTGGGTTTTATTTAACATTCATTGGATAAAACGTTTCCTGGTATTTCCGGGCCTGTATAGACTTTCTTGATGGATATTTCGAGGCTGCCTAACAGTGCAAGGAGGTTGTGTTTAATTATACTATAAATACCGGCAACAGAAAAGTAGCATTTTTCGGAAGATGTACAGAAAAATGAAATATAGACTGAAACAGATTTGATTCATTCGGCTGAATTACACTACATTCTGTGATTCATAAACATATCCCCACATTATATAACTCTTATCGAATATGATTAGCTTTAAAAAATGATGTAGGAAAAGGTGGTTCCTATTTCTTATGTTCATTAACAGACGTGTTAGATGTGTTTTTTGGTATGTCGTATCAATTATATTACCTTTACTAAGTGAATACAACCATCTTCTCAGTTAGACTAAAAGTTTTAACATTTAAAAATGTTACGCTTTGCCAATACAAACGAGATGATCAATCTTTTAATGATAAGCATCTTGGCTAGAAATGGTTACTTAACACATTATTAGCCAAGAGAAACAATATTTCGTCATCAATAACAGCATCACAATGTCATAAAGTTTCTACCTTCGATTTATCAACCCTATAAGATGATAAATTCATTCAGATTATTCAATCATTTGAAAAATCCAAATGGACTGAAATCAAGTGATACCAGAATTTACATTTGAAGAAAATATCCTTTAAATTATGGAGTGATACCAAATGATCCATAATATTGACTTAAAATGGGTTTATTTAATAATAATGTCAGAGTAGATACAGTCCGAAGTGTGATGAATTACGAAGTAAGTTCTCTCGGGGAATTTGTATTAACTTAAGTTTCCTCTGAGAATTTCCAATATGTTATGTGTACTCAGAAATTACGTATTAGGAAGAAGTTCGCGGGAGTTTAGAAGCCAACTAAGGTTTAGTTGTCAGTATACTAATTAACAGACTCTTAAGATATTTAGTCACTTGAAATCATATATCGACCGTCATGGTGTTTCTTAACGTGATTCAAACTCATTAAATTATATTTTGTTGCTATCATTCAGGTGTCTGAATTCTATTATGTTCTAATCTAAATCTTGATAAGAATTAAATTAAAAACGTACTGATAATTTGGTTAAGTTTGCTGTTAATTAAATATTGAAACGTCTTCAATCCTTACACTGTATATGTTAATGTTTATTGTATTTAGAAAACACTGAAATCAGAATAGAAAATCCATTTCATACAAGGTTATCTTCGTAATTTTTATCCTGAACATCAAGCCGTTATATGTAACAGTAAAGGGTTCGTTAGACGTATCCATGTATTCTAATGATAGGCAACCTTTTTCGAATTAATTATTCAAACTCGTTTATGCTTTAAAACTGAGGAATGAACTGCAAGATATTTGTAATATAACTAATAGGTAAAAGTACAATAGACTAATAGTCTTGAGTGGTCTGTCAACCAATCATGAAATGCTGCCTAATTATGAAACAATCAATAGCTAAAAACCATAAAATATCAATTGAATAACTGTTTTGATCTGAATAATCAACCGTCACATATCAAATTATTCATCGAAGTGAAAGCAGAAGGCTAGGTTCACCTATTAAAGGTTGGGGGTAGTGTGATGCGTTAAGGTTATCACCTTACAGGATCTGGTTCATCAACTAAGATCATCTATGATGCAAAAAGGTTAGGGTTATGTATTAGAAGTTAAGCTGAAGTTCTGAGCTTGGTTTTTCAAATTGGACTTAGGGTCCTCATGAACTGGCACCGGCTATGATGCAATGCTTTGCTGTCCTACTGTCTATAAACTTGGAAGACTTATAGTTGAGATTCTTGACAACGTACTGAATAATAAAATGTACTTTTACATACGATTTGCCTGGAGATCAGTTGTGCTTGGTAATTTAGCTTAAGTGCTATCCTAAATTCAATTTTCGGTATCGTCATAGAAATTTCCACTGATTTCAAGCATTGTAAGCATCATACATTATACATTTTAACTTCGTTAATAATAACATACAAGTTATTTATCTTTGCACTTTCAATTTTGCGAAATACATGAGGCGATATCTTTATCCTGGTTAGTTCACTCGAGGTCGTCAAAATATTGTACTTTTAGCCTGAGATATTTACTTACTGAAAATGTTAACTGTTAAAGATACTGTGAAGTGATAAATGGTATAGTGACAGTGCGTAATCGATAAATGCCATCAGCACACTAAAATGAATATGTTAGACTAAAAAATATATGTCCAGTCAGATAGACCTGTGATTGGTAGACATAACCAGGCCCACTCAATATGGGTTGACTCTTCTCTATTGCATGTTAATAGGTTTATTCTGATCTATAGGAGATTCTCTGTTGTTCAGTACATGTTCGTCAGTTTTTGTTATAAGAGTAACGACGAGGATGAGATGTAAATATAGTTAAATCATGAAAACGAAAACAGATTTAATCACAAATGATAAACGTGTCATCTGTATACCTTTTGTTACAAGGACATTAACTGATGGTTCAACTATCGTGTTCTCAAGATTGATCATGAAACAATCCACTAGAAAAGGACCAAGTGGTGAACTCATAGAGATGTCATCAGTTTGTCTATTGAACTCATTTTTAAATCTAAGCTGGGCGTTTAAGATTCACTTTCGGAGTAATTACTTTAAATAATATTTTGAAACACCAATATAGAGACTGTTGTTTTTAATATTATAAAAATATGTGGCGAATGGTCTTTGTTAAAGGCATAATAATACAAAGTGAAGCTACATCTAGTGATATCATTTTCACTGAGGTTACATTAGCATCAATGATTGATTGACAAAGTCAAAATAGTTAGTTTTTCTGTATTTGTTGATCTGATTTTTAGCAAGTTATAGGAATCCAGTTAGTTTATTAGCGGTACGATAAGTTACTCGTTTTTAAAATGCGCCTTAATGGCAAATCATTCTTATGTACTTTCCGAAGGCTGTAAAGTCTAGCAATAACAGTCCTAGATATTCGGAGTTGTTCAAGCTAAACCCTGATAACTGATTCAGTTTTCATTTATCTAAAGATTTTTGACGGCTTTTGTTCAGTCACTGAAATTACTTATATTTGAGTTGTTTCTCCAAAATACCTTTTTGGTAACTGATAATATGGACGATACCAGCACCTTTCTTAGGATAACTTTGAATTAAATTTTTTGTTTCCTAAGAGATCGAATGTTCCTTTGAGATTAGTTGCCTATTAGTAGGTTGTTTTGAGCTGTTCAAATTCCTTGTTTGATATCGTACTGACGTCTTTCATCTAACGAATTAATTTTTCAAATTTGATTTTAGTATTCAGTTCACTGACAGTTGTTGAAACTTCAGAAAAGTTTATTAAATGAATCGAGATAGCTTTGTGTTTCGCTAATTATTGTCTTTCATTCTTCCTGGGGATTTTACAATCAGGTTTCGAGATTATTATTATTAGGAATGGAATTGAATTAGAGTAGGCAGGTTTACATCTTTGAAGTGCTACATATTTTAAAATCATATGATGAATATTCACAATAACGTGGTGTAACTAAATAATCTATCTTTATGCTAGAACAACCAATTTATTATATATTCGTTCTAATAATGTATATATGCACTCAAGTAGAATTCATTTAATACTAGCTAATATAAGGAGCCAATTGATCAAATCAGTATTTTAAAACTTGAAGTATTTAGTTAATCATCAAAGTTTATCAACATCTGTATACTGTTTATCATCTAACTGTTCCAGTCAACAGAGTAAATTAATGGGCAAGTAAAAATTCAGCTATTATACAATCAAAATGAGTTGTAACATTTCACTAGCTATATATTATATATATAAGTGAAATTTCTCAACAAACACTTACTTCTTGTCTGTCAACCACACCTGGAGTATTGTAGTTAAACAACGATGGTTCATATTCATCTGGCTCCACCGTAAATCCATTCTCAAATCTGGGTATATAGACGAACTTGTCATTAACGTATTGCTCCCTGTAAAAAAGAAATTATGTATAAAATATACCGATTAGAATAAAGTTTAAATTCACAAATAGTTTGAATTCTTTTTCTCAACATTATTCAATATTACCAGTTATACTACATAATATCTAAACATTTGAATGTAATGAATATAGACATTTTATAATGCAAACTACGATTATTACTTTCAACTTAATATTACCATCTTTTCTAATACTCATTTAAAATACCAATGATGAAATCTGTGATTGAATAACTCTATGAATGTTTTTAGTTGATATAAATAAATATCGAAGTAAAACGATGACAAAATTTTCAAAATCAAACATTCACTGTTTAATCATACATGTTTCATAAATTTTGACACAAAACTTGTGACATAGTTATCAGTGATGTAAAGCATAAGGTGCAAAATAATATTTAACGAAAAATGATTGAATTTTAAATGTAACATGATTGATGATTGATGTTATGGTGGTAAGTTTTATGAGTATTTGGTTATCATTATTATATGTAATGTACATTAAAAATTGTATGACAATACAAGAAAGTAGCATAACTGTAATATTATGTGGATTTTATTATTAAAACTTACAATGAACAATTTAATCATTGAAGTTAAGCTTGCTTTTTCACAATAATTTTGTGTTCAGTAATATATGATGACTATTTAGGGTAGTGATTCCATTATTTTTGATAATAGCTAAAATTCTCCACCAAAATACTAATTCGTTAGTGTTTTAACACTGACTGTTTTACATAGGCAACATTCAAGAGTTAGGGATTCAATATAAATCGTTTTATGCATGAATTTATCTGTGACCTGAAGTATGACCAATATCCTTTAAATCCTACGTTCTAAGTTGCATATAACTGCTATCAAGCTATTATCCTATCAAAAATACCAATCGTAAAATGTTGAATAAAATCCATGAATAGAAAACGTATGATGACTATATCACAGAAAGAAAGTGAAAATGTCTTATATTACTTAGAATATAAATAGATCATGAATATATTTATGGTATGACATCTTGAACTATATTGAGTAATGTGTCGTTTCTGTACATTCATTAATCGCCGGCTGTCAAAGGGTATAATGAAACATTGTACGCCGAGAAGATTCGCCTTTAATAAGTACGATTAAATAAGTATCAAATTAGTTTACTAATTATTTTAATACGTTCGAATCCTAACAAGAAAATGGGATTACTTGCGAAAGCAGTAACTAGTTGTTATTTTTTTTGTTTTTCCAGACACTTCAGTCGTATTTTTTCAAAAAAAAATATAAACTCAGTTATTCACTTTTATTTACTCAGCTTTGTATATGTGAAACGTTTTCATCTGTCAGAACTGAAAGATTGTGTTCACTTTTGGACTGGAAGAAGATGCATTATCAAAAACTTAAAATAGCTAGTTACTGAAACTCCAACTAGTGCTTTTCTTATCAATTCGTTCTCACGTCTTTCTGCTTAAATGGATGCATGAAATAAATGCATCTACAAAGTTGTATTAGTCTTGCTACTACCATATTGATATTGTTCTAGGAATAACTTGATAACTATCTTTGGTCATGTTATTTAGATATTAAAGCTAAGACTTTGTCGACATCACGGTCTAATGTGAATGACTAATGAAATTATTCAGCAGTTAGTATGTGATTTCAATATCCTGTAAGTTTGTTTATCAAAAAGTCACTTACAAATCGAATGACTGAAGCTGACCTCGCAAAGTTTAACTTTCTTTGTAATACGGTATGTTTCACCTTATTGTCATGTACTTTTCAGAAACGACATCAAATCTCTAAAAATATATCTATTAACTGCTAGTAAAATTGATAATCTACTTATAAAGAAATAGTGGATAGAACTTTTAAAACTATGACCTCATTGTAAATCAAATATCTAAACAATTTTTCATCACATCAATAATCTCAAGCCTTATAATCACATGGATCTAATAACGATTTCTAAAACAGCAGAAATTCTTAACTAGGGAAGGTAAAGTCTTAATTTTTCAATCAAAGACTTGGTTATTAAACTACCTTGGTGTATTCCATTCTTTTCCAAGACTAAGCCATAACTTGTTATATTCTTGTGTCAAATTCGATTGAACAAAGAGAGTTGCATGAAGTGGTAATCTTGGATAAATAGTTTTCCGAGCGGCATCTGCTTTGTCTGTGTCAGGGGATCGTGTGGATTCAATCGTATATCTAGAATAAAAAGATGGATACATTAAATATAATTTTATGACTTTCGAAGAGGATTTTTAGACTGAGGAGTTTACATTTATCAAAGACATGTCAAGATTGAAAAAAAAAGTCAGTTTAATTTATGCAAACTTAGTCTCACAATTTATTATAACTTTTTTGTTTGACCTTAAAATAACAAAATTAAAAACCAATATCGCTAATTTAACCCTAGTTTATTACTAGTTTCTTTTTGTTGAACAGTCGATCAATGGAAACTAGAAAATGTGATATTGTTTCATTCTGGATTCCATCAAAGATTAACATTGTGTGATTAGCATTGCTTGTAGGTGAGTTGAATAAATAATTATGATTAGCTTAGACACTAATGTGAATAAAAGTTAGCTCAGGCTGCAATATAAAGCTACCTGGATGGATGATAAGAATCATTGAAAGTCTTTGAATGATTGGTATGGTTTGTTTTTCAGAGTTTGGTTTCCAACTGTTAATTCTATAATTTTTTTATTTGATTATTTTGTACTACATTAGGTTCATAGAATAACGTTATATGCTTCTCTTCTAGTTATTCCTGTTACAAGGAAAACAAATAATGACCGTATAAAATGAGTAGTAGTATGTAACAAGATCTATTGTTTCATCAATGTTTTTTTTTTACGGTAAACATTATTAGAATTTCATTCTTATTGTCAATTAGTCACAAACAACATTAGACCTGGAATAAATATGTATCTGTCCTGATAATTAAACTACAGAATTGGATACTGAGAAGAAATTGATGAAGTCAAACATAAATGAACAGAAATAATCCGAATAAATCATTAGCGAAGAATAAAACTGGAAAATAGATAATATTAGATAAACAAAGTATGGTTCAGAAATGAAATAAAATATTCAAAATGAAAAATTTCAACAGAAGAGAAAGAAAACAAATTCATCTAACCGCTGTAAAAATCTATTTGGTAAGGTGAAAATTTATTGACGAAATTTAAACTGCTACTGTTAGTGTAGTGGATGAGAACACAGGTGGGGCAACCGAATTGTATTTAGCGAAAATTACAGAGTTACTCAGTAAAATCTGAAAACCATATCGTAAATCGTTCATTTGCAAAAGATCAGTTCATCCTATGGAACTGGACTGTTCCTGTTGCAAAACATCACTCCATTGTCACTATTCATGCGTTTCATACAAATTCCATTGTTTTCTAACTCTTCCTTTCTTGATCTTACCCCCATATTATGCTACCAGACTTTACGATGACACTCACGTCATATACTACTTATAAGTAGTTCACACCACAGCACCACATTAGTAGTAATGTAAAAAACAGTAAATGAGCACGAGTGAAGCCGAATATGTAGGAGAGAAAAATTCTACCTACAATATAATGCTTACATTTTCATGAATAAAATATATAAAGTGAAAATCAGTTTACCAATGGTGCAGCAATTAATTGGGCTATATCATCAAACATTTAAACCATTTATGTAAATTATCAATCAATAAACTATAACATAAGGTAAATCATATTGGTCGTAATTGATCATGTTTTTACTTGGTTAACTCTGTTGTAAAAAGGAATAATTACTGTTAATTAATCATTTACTCATTTACTAACCTTAAAATGTCAAAGAGTTGTCTCAGTAAAGCGGCAGAATTCGGATCTACAACATAATTTTCAAGTCTTGCCAATAAAATGCATGCAAACTTGAATTTTTCAAAGAAATCTTTTAGTTGTGCTAGAAAATGCTCATCGGTTAGAGAACCTAAGAAAATTTGAAAAAAAATAAGAAATTGTTAAAGAGAAACTATGAATTTAAACAGCTAAATAAAACTTTAAAGAGTAAAAATTTTATTTTACATCCGCTTAAAATGATCATACTTCATGGAGTGTGATAATTTCATTTGATTTTAAAATGATTACAATTTATAAGTTAAAGTATGAATTATAAGTAACTATATTAATTTAATGAAGAAATTTGATCTACGATAATTACTATAAATGGTGATTGTGAAGATTGTGAATTTAATTGTTTATATCATGAGCTTATAGAAAACCAGTGAAAGTCATGAGACATTGGACAGTTGTTTCACCTTGAGATGGTACTCCTACTCAGTGTTTACACATGACTCGACTAAGGACCATTAGTTATAAAATCTGAAGGTCCTAGGTTTGATTTTTGGTAGAGTTTTGAGTGTAAACTACTAGAGAGTCTCATACCAGAACAAAAAATATTGCCTCTTTGTTTTTAATGGATGTCTAACTAGCACTTATATCTAAAATCCGACCGTGGGTACTATCTTGACGTGGTGGTCAGGCTTGCCTATTGTGATGATCCAACCAAGCTATATTGGCTGGAACATATGTTCCTGAAGGTTCTACCATGTCAGGCAGGTTGATTGGAGAACTATCAGGCTAAAAGCAGCTACTCAAGGTCTGAGGGCGAAGTCGCGCTGCCTACTATGTTTCCCTCTCACAACCTTCGTCTGCAGCCTTCTCACGAGGAAGGAAGGGTTAGAAAAGGTCGACCCTACCTCACGGATTTCTGTCTCGTCTGTAAGTGTGGCCACTGAGGGCTTTTAAGAGTGGAGCTAATACTCAAAAAACCTTTCATAAAAAGGCCATGCGTGACCGGCCTCAAGCAGTTGTCCCTTGGACTCTGCAGTAATGCTTTTTGGTCGTTTAGACCATCGCTAATCTACCTTCCTTTTCAGGTCTCTCAAGAAACATCCTTGCACAGTGTGGGCAGCCCGGAAGTGACAACCTCCCTCATATCCGTAAAAGCACACGAGACTAAATTGGTCACAAACATCCTTCCAAAACCGCATAATACCTCTCTTATCTCGACGACTAACTCTACTCACATTCCTTTATCTCACTGCATCGCTAATGCAAACGATTCGAGTACACAAAACGTCATTCCTGGTCTCCTAAAACCCCGTCCTACACTACATGTTGGAGCTTTTAATGTACGGACATTTTGTCAAATCGGGCAACAGGCTATCTTAGCTAGGACTTTAGAATCTCGCTCAATCGATGTATGCCGCGTCTTGGAAACGCGCACGCATGATCCAAGTAAAATCATTAATATGATTTCACCTTGTGCAGATAGAGAACGAACTCGATTTACTCTTCGTGTTTCTTGCAGCCCTGAAGCTGCTTTCCGTGTTCTCGCTGGCGTAGGTATAGTATTGAGTAGTATGGCCGAACTATCTCTCCTAGACTGGATCCCAGTAGATAGTCGTTTGTGCGCTGTCCGACTGAACAGGACAGTAAGAATCGGGAAGATAGGGAAACTCGCCGTTGCCTCTTCGTCGTATGTGCCTACACCCCCACTGATTGCAGTTCAGACGAGGTGAAAAATGAGTTTTACAGAAAGCTTTCGAACCTCCTACAAAATGTTAGGCACTCTGATATAGTAATAATGGCTGGTGACTCTAATGCTCAAGTAGGTAGACTAAGTGAGCAGGGAAGACACCTAGGTGGATGTTATGGTGTAGCGTCTCAGAGGACAGACAATGGCGACCGTCTGTTGCAAGTACGCTCAGAAAACCAACTATTTCTAGCAAACACTAACTTTAAGCCTAAGAAGAAACATCTTTTGACCTGGCGACCTCAACGTTGGACCAAACCGGATCACATTGCCATCAGCCACTGATGGAGAGGTTCGATAGAGGACTGTCGCTTGTTCTGGGGCACTTGTTTAGATTCAGACCATTCCCTAGTACGGGCGCGTATTTGTTTGAGGCTTGCTGGACGTAGGAAAGACACCTCAAGTAAACCTCTTAAGATTCTACTTAATGATGATAAAGCTAAGAATATATTTCAGGAGCAACTAGAAAGAGAGTCAGGCGACCATGTAAGTGATTCCCATCCGAAGGGAGCTTGGAATGATATCAAAAATGCTGTGGAAACAGCAGTGTTAAATTCAATTAAGGCAAACCATAAGAAAGAAGCCGTGGATCTCAGTAGCATTTACCGAACTAATGTATGCTCGAAAGCTCATCCCGCCGGGCTCTAAGTGCGATGAGGAGCTTCGTCAACTTAGGGGCAGGCTGATAAAAATCCTACGCAATGATCGAGAACAGCGATGGGTAGCGAAACCGAGAGAGATGGAAAATGCAGCGGCGATAGGCGACAGTAGGTAACTATTCAAACTGATCAAGGAAACTGGTGTTAGGAACCCGAATGTGAGTGAGACTATTTCGGTAAAGGAAGGTTTTATTATTCATTCTCAATCCACGAGACTGGATCGATGGGCAGAACACCCTAGGGATAAGTTCAACTGGCCTCGAGCCACTCTTCGGTTACCCACGATCTCCAGTCATCCTGAATGGCAAATCGACGTAAGTCCCCCCCCCAGTCTTTATGAAGTTGAGAAAGCGTTAGGAAATCTGAAGCGAGGGCGATCTGCAGGTCCTGATAAACTGACTCCTGAGATATTTAAGAATGGTGGTCCAGTATTAGTAGCTAGGTTGACTGAGATCTTAGGTAGAATCTAGGAACTGGACGTAATCCCATCCGACTGGTCTCAATCACTGATTGTCCCAATCTATAAGAAAGGACAGAAGTCTTCTTGTGACACTCACGGGGGAATAAGTCTAACTAATATAGTATCTAAAATATTGGCCTCAATAATACTTCGACGCTTAACGAAAGCTCGTGAAGAGCAGACTGGAGAAAACCAGTCTGGTTTCAGACCTGGATGTGGTTGTACAGACCACATATTCACACTACGACAGGTCCTGGAACACAGACACATATTAAGGCGTCATACGGAAGTTTTTTCCTGGACCTGAAGGCGGCATTCGATTCGGTGGATCATAAGATTCCGTGGCAGTACCTGTCATTAAAAGGTATACCAAAGAAGTACATTAACCTTATACAAGCTCTCTACTCGAACACCACTGGTCGAGTGAGGGCTTATGGCGAACTGTCATCGGAATTCTTTACGTCAAGTGGTATCCGTTACGGCTGTCCACGTTCACCATTCTTGTTTAATTTTGTCATAGACATGCTCCTAGATAAAACCTTATCCTCATCTGAACTTTCAGGAGTAGACCTTCTCCTAGGACACTTGCTTATTGACTTAGAATATGCTGATTACATAGTTCTATTTGGTGAAGAGTAGAAGATATTCGTAGGTTACTGGTTTTCTATCATAGGTGTCTTCGAAGCATTACTCGAGTATCCTGGTACTCTCGAGTAAGCAAAGCTGTTGTTAGGAAACAGGTGCTAGGTAAGGATAGCAGGTCATCAGATGAAGTATTGAAACTCGATCAGTTGAGGTGGTTGGGACATGTGTTACGTATGCCTAACCACAGACTGCCTCGTCGAGCTATGTTTTGCTGTGTAGGAATAGGTTGGAAGAAAGGTAGTGGCGGCCAAACGAAAACATGGCAGAAATCCATTAAGTCACTGACAACTGGACTGAATCACATAGATGTAGATGTTGGCAACCTGGTTGGGATCTGGGAGACGCTAGTCACCGATGGTTAGAGACCTTTAATGACATGGCTCAAAACCATTTGCAGGTGCATTCATTCTTTGTGTTCTCTCAAATCCTAATCTTGTATATTCCTTATCACGTCTATCTTTTTTTTATATTTACTTCATTAGATTCTATTTCTTGAATAATATTTTCTAATCCTAACCTCTACGATTACTCCTAATACTTTTACCACCTCTACTACTATTGGATTTGAATTGAAAATTACATCTCCGTGCTGTTGTGGCATGACAACATGAACTTATGTACGTACGTACGAAGTTCTACGTTGATATTGATAGATTGATTGATTGACTAGTTATTTGCTTAAAAAATCAGATTTCAACCTCTATATTGAAAAAATTGTGCTGTAATATTTAGATTATATTACTGTTACAAAATTAGGTCTTTAAGAAGAAGAACTTGTGTATTCATTAATTTTAATAAATGAATGTGTATACTTTCAGAATGAATAAAACAATAGTTCGCTTTAAATCATTATCACTACTATTATATTATAAATAGATAGTTCCGAGTTCGCATCATGATAAAGCTACCATTTATTTATCACTCAGCTTAAACATTCCGATCTGTATGATAAATTCTTTTCCTTAAGACCGATTCATATGTTTCAATGATTCTTCTAACACCTCAAAAGAAGTTAAGTTAAACTTAATCGCTTTGCAAAGCAAATCTATTTCTAATAAAGGTATCAATCCATTATTATCACTTAGGTATCATGATTCAGAACATCTGAAAAGGTAACTGGTGATTCCAAAATCTGTTGAACAAAGAACATTATGACTTGCACTTAAAGGGTCTCGGAAGTGTAAAAAAATGCACCATTGTGTATAGGATCTTTTCTTTAAATTAATATCACACCGTATAAATTTGATCTCACAATTCCATTCCTTCTGTGTTAGTTATCCGATGTCCATAATCACATATACAAGTATTTCTAGGCAATCTGAAATCTCAAAGTTGTATACTAAAACATCATCATTAAAGCATAATCATTCTTATTTGAAATATACACTGTGACTTTGTAAGTGCTTTCTTCTAACTGATGGGGTTGATCGACATAGTGAACCTGTTTTATATAGTTTTTTTTCAACATTTAACTAAACTTCTGTTTATTATGGCAGTATTAAATATTCTGACTAGATTATTTATAACAGAAAATATTAATGATAAGAGATTGATTATTTTGTAATAAATATTACTGTTTAACGTATATATATATATCAACATTTTTAAAAATTAATTATTTATTTTTAAAAATCGGTATCTTCAAAAATGTTGATAAATTCAATGCACTTACCTGATCCCTCATTTAGGGCAACACTTGAGATTCGAGATTTAGATTTGCTCGATGTTGCAACTGACAGTGATCTGGTAAACTGTCGCTTTGTTTTGCTTTTCAACATTTGTAAAAATCTTTCTATGTCATCAAAGCAATGATTCAGTAGTGAAACCTCTAGGTCAATCCATTCACGATCTGTATAAGTGAAAATATAAACCAATAAAAAGATTACATAAGTTCTATTTAAATCCCTTCAAAGATGGTTGTTTGAAATGTGACAATAATAAAATAGTTTAGCTAATATGATAAATAATCACTGTTTCTTGCTGAAAAATGTTGTTCTGATTATTTGATAGAAACAGTCTATGAAAATGATAAAATATGATTAAAATATTGTTTTCAACTAGCTCTAGGAAAAACAATCCTTCAAAACTTTATTTTGTTTGACTATGTATGGTACTTAGACAATATAACATCAAATAACGCATTTTGTGTGAACCTAAATAAGATGAAAACTTATAATACCATCTTTCATATGGTAACCTCTCTTTTGTGTTGACGTAAATGCAACAAATAGGTTTGTTTGTAACAGAAAACAGTCTTAAATTACAATGAAGTTATACTAGTAAAATTCGTTGAGAATGTTTCACGTATGAAATGATAACCAAAGGATGGTTAGAGTTAAGTGGTAAAAAAAAAAATCTGGATGGATTTTTTTTCCATGTGAACACATATTGTCAAAATGTGTTTGGGATCTTGATTCATGTAATCGTCTCCGTAATTGTAATCGGGATTAACCTTATCTATATGACCGAAGAGGTTTATGTTAATCACTTATTGGGTAGCAATCAATACCCCATATTAAACAATCCCCATTACTTATTGAATTCTAGTGATCAAGTTTTGATAAGGCTACTAAATGCAATAACTTAACATTGTGTTTGAACTTTATTCAGTGCTAAGGAATACCTGTGATAATGTGAGGATAATTCAATAATTGAAATAGTTGGTCATTTTCGTTAAGCATAGTTTACAAAGTCAATCGGGTAATATACATCAATTCTAATCAATCTGTGTTATCAGATTTTTAAATTTACCAGTGCGTAATTGTCAATAAATCACTAATTAATAGTTGATGACATTTAAATTTTTATTTTTGATAAGAATAAGTTAACGAAACCATTAAGTATATTATATTTAAACAATTTATTGACATCAAATCAACATTAGAATAACTTTTTAATCAATTAGTCACTATTCTTTTGTAACAGGCATAAGTAAGTAATAATTTTCATAGGGTGAATCGGTTTTTATTTAATATTTATATAAATTTAATAAGATATCCATCCATTTAATTTCTCGAATATACTCATCACATTATGGAAGATGATGAAGATTTTCAGCTCAACTAGACACTTTTAATGTTGCTAAGTTCTGTCTACTAGAGAGATGGCTTAATTACTGAATTTTTACAATCGTTCTTGATAATTAATATATCATCAGTGCTTAATTTTCCAACAATATATATATTTTGTTCTTGTTTAAAAAAATGTCGATTCTGAGACTATGATATAGAATTACCGTTTGCAATTAAAGTAAGTAGAATTCAAAAGGATATTTTTACTTAAGAACATTCTTATGTAACAATCTATTTATTTACAGTTAAATGTTTAGTTGATAGGAAACATGAAATCAAAGTATTTTCAAGAAATCTTTCATAATAAATATAGTTCTCTGTTTGTTCTATTGTCAAAGAACAAATAAACGGTTGTTTTTTTTAATAATTTAAATATGAGTCAGACTAAATTGGAATCGTTGAACTGTAAAGTATAAAGTAATTAGCATTTTCTATGAAAATTCTACAAATTCTTTTACATTAAAAATAAACATGCGTGAGAGTTATTTTTAGCTTTGTTATTGTTTTTCTAGCAAATATTTTAAGGTCACAGCAAAATGAATTAAACCGACAAGGCACAAGGTCAAAGAGTTCAATTCTATTCTTCACTGACAACTTAATACTTCTATGAAAATTTGGATATCATGTTAGATCATAGTAAATAATAATAATAATGAAAAGCACATATATATTTTAAAATGATAGAAACTATTTGTAGATTAAAGTAACTTTTCCAATAATATACAATATCATTAAATAAAATACTGCTCTAAATGAATAGACTTGATACTATGAAATATAAGAATAAATATTAGTTGGGATTTTTCTTGTCAACTAGTTTACTTACTGATTTGAGATTCACTGTATACACTGTCTTCTTTGGTGATCAATGGTGTTGACGGAATTTCAGCTGAACGTGTTTGCAGTGGCATTCTTAGATTCGGTTCAGATGGAGCTCGAGAGATTAGCATAGAGTCATTTACGCTGTTTAAAATAGTGAAAAAAAAGACAAACAACCATTTAAGAAATTTCATTTACACTTGTACAATATTATTTATTTAAAGTGAACTATTTATCAAAAAAAAAATAAGACGAACAATTGAAAGGCGTGAATATGTTAATGGCGTCCAAAAATACACTTTTATACGTTATGATACGTTTAAACAATCAGTATGTTAACATAGACAAGGACTGCTGTAACCATTTCATTTCTAACTACACATTTACAATTTCATCAAGTGAATTTCTCTACGAACCTATAGCCTGTAGCTAATTTAACATGAAATTCATCAAAAAATCTTCATTCTTTCTTTAACTCTGACTGTAGTTGCCTGTATTTGTTTTGGTTAAAATGTTTGTTCTGGCTTTGTCATCAAAATCATATCCTCTCATCTTTAATTAATCAAACTTGATTATGTAGCTAGCTACACAAGCATAACCCAATATCTGAACAGTCCTGAAACATTTTTCAAAATTATTATTTTTTTTCAATTTTTAATTGATTTAAAAATAGATTTTAATGATGTATGAACAAAAGTATTTTGTCTTTAAAAGCTTAACTGACAGATAAGATGAACTTTTGATGTAAAGCCGTTAACTTATGTACCAATAAGTTTTAAACATTATATATAGTTAGTGAGAACCAGTAGAGAAAAATGGATTTATCCAAATTTTTACAAAACCATTTTAAGGATTTCAAACTAACAACTATTAATGAATTTATCTAATAGTCTATTATTTGTTATTATGAGGATCAAAGTTTGATTACCATCAGAAACCTGAAAGCATTGGACAGTCGTTTCGTCTCAGCAGTGTTTATTCCACAACTCTAGTCCACGGGACTCGAACCTAGGATCTTCGATCTCATGTTTTATCTTTTCATCACTGAGCAGGCATCCAACGGTGTTAATGTCTAACTCCAATCATTCCACGCATCTCATCCGATGTCTTCAGTGGGTAACTGCCTCAAATTCGACATGGCTGAACTCTGTTAGTTGCGGCCTTAATAGTGATCGAGCACATAATAATTATCATTATAGGGTTGTGGAGACTGAGTTTCACTGAAATCATAAGTCAATCAATGTTACACAACCAAGACCGAAGGTTTTGAGTTCTATCTACCTTGCGGGGTTGTAGATGCGCACTACTGATGAGTCCCACACCAAAACAAAACAAAAACATCGGAATTGATGCGATATATCAACCAGTCAGAAAAATCATAGGCAACCATAGGATCAAGAACCAATTCAAGAGGGGTTACGATCGAAATAAAGAGGCAGATAATGAGTGATTGAAGGTCTATAACAGCCAATCAGGATCTAGGTCAACAGGACAAGTTACCAATCATACGCAGAGAAATTCGGATTGCTCATTTCTACCTGTTGTTGATGTTGTTCAGAAGAACAATCGAAGCTCAAAAACCAATACATTTAGCTTAGAGAACGAAACTCCACCATAACTATCCACCTGAGCTACAAATTTTCCCTACCCTCCCAACGCTACAAAGTTGCACTTACCCCTGATCATGTGAATCATTGTCAATGGCTCCGGCTTTCATCATAGCATTGACAATTGTTTGAGCAGGACAGGTTAGAACCTACATGATAATGTTAGAAAAACAACATTGTGCAAATGTAAATCTTTAGTTTATAAACAGTGCATCAATAAATCTGTTACTTTTCATGTTTGTTAATAAAGTTTGATTATGGAGGTTAAAATTGCGCACTCTATAAACTACTTGGCAAGGCATATTAAAATTGAAAACAAATGTATTTATTTCGTGTATTGTGAGATTTAGAAAATGTATATGAAAAATATGATGAAAATGGTAGATTCTAACCAACCAGCAAGTTGAGCAAATATTTCAGAACGATTTTCTAACACTCAAAGATGATGTGGTTCATCATTACTTTGAATCACATATCATGCCCATGAAAAGTGAACGAAATCAAATAAATTCAGATTGAAACTTTATCGAATAACTGCCAATATATAACATTGATAAGATCACAAGGAACGGTATTTTTAAACTGTTTTTCTTAAACCACAAAAGTAGTATATTCTGATATACTTGTAAGCAGTAACTTTTTTCAGGATATATATAAATTCATCATGAGTTAAGATTAACTGGAAAATACCCTTTTTATTTTCAAATCATTTAAAAAACAATCCATTAGTTCGAAAAACAACAGTAATTGCAAATACTGCTAGGTTAATACACTACAAAACTGACTAGATATCTTTATTTTGGTAATTAAAACCCTAATAATTTCTTTTTCTCTCAAGAACCCATTATTAATCTCTTCTAATTAATATATGTTTTCAAAGAAGATATATGTCAGTTTGATCTACAACAATGATTAAAGTTGAACATGTAAACCGAGAAATGACAATTGAATGTTGTAAAAGTTAAGTACTAGCTGTAAAATCTGACGGCTTTGAGCCCGATCCTCAGGGCGCGTCGTTGATGCGCACAAGTGAGGAATTCTATACTAGGATGAAATAACTGTTCAGTGCTTTGTGGTTTTAACTGGAATTTTATGGTCAGTTCATGAAGCAAACCTCTGCCTGGACCCCAAAGCCGGATAAAGAAGGAGGGTTGTGCATGTGAATAGTAACCCCATCCCGAAAAATCTAACTCGCTAACAAACTGCCAACCAGAAAAATAATTTGCTGGTCGGCTGCCTATGCTCTGTTAGGGGTAACTGGAGTAAGTAAGTAAGTAAGTCAATCATGATCCCAACTAGAAAATAATCTACAAAAGGCTCTAAAAAGAAAACGTTAAATGAATTGGGAAGCATTTTTTTGAAAAGTTAAATGTTAAAGTTGACTGCTGAAAAATAAAACATGATTCAGATGAACTTCTTTCTACAATGAAAATTGTGCTAATCAAGGTTATCATGAGTATATCACTCATGGTTTGATATTTCCCAGCCTTTTCACTTATGACAGAGATTATTTCTGATACATCAAACAACTCAGTTAATTTTGATGAATTAACGGAACAAGACGGTGCAAATTAAATACTGCAGATTATAAAAATATGTTAGAATTATTGTTTCAAAGATCACATCCAGGCTTATCACAGTAAACTAACAACATAACCATGCTCAATCTATGCTTCGATTTACTTTTTTTGCTATGCAAAATCTATAGCCAAATCATAATATCTTTATGACCTGTGTCAAATGTATGACCTCAGTCAACCTTCATACCTTCAATGTTTTGTGTTTATTTCTTCTAACCTTTCAGGAAGTTCTGGTCTTGTTTATCATTACTTTTGTCAGTCTACTTTATAGAAAAATCTCATCATCATTTTTTTCCAAACTTATCTGTGACTTGAACCCCCTAGTTTTCCATAATTCCAAGAATTTCATGTTGCATTATTGATTTTACCCTTAAACTTTCATGCTGACAAACAAATATGTTATTTAACGGACTATTCTGTATAAACAAACAGTTGTAGAGCTTTTAAAAATAAAATCGATGAGAGAAAATTTCTTTCGTATAGATTTGTTTTTGTAGACATGTATTCACCTTTTAAATGAGTCATTCTCAATATATATATATATATATATATATATATATATATATATATATATATATATATATATATATATATATATATATACTTGCAAACCTACATACATTTTAAACCTATATACTACAAAGATTTTAGTTTCGTGATATCACTTATCTATAGACCTTAAGAGCAAGAAACCACTCGCATATTCGATGATAGAAAAACAGAAACTTTCCTCTAATTAAAACCTTCATACAGATAAGTTGACAAACAAATAACTTGTTATGTTACTTGAAATAAATGTATTTCGTTGCGGATTGGACGTCCTCTATCCATTGAACCAGCTTTGATAGTGAATGTTAGTAGATTGTTGACTGGACACACTTCTGGGGGAGTTGTTCGATAGCGAGGATAAAGTACGCGATCGATTCGGAAACGTTCAACTTCAGCCTTTGAAAACAGATTTAAAAAAATTAAATATTTCTTCTTATTAGTATCCGTTTTACTTAAATGATATATGATTTTATTAACATCCATAACAACGTTCATCAAATAGAGAGAGAGAAGAATATTGGAAGCTCATTTCCTTTTGCCGAATTGAATATTTGAAAGTTTACGGGAGATTAGAAAGAAACGCTTAAAACGGGATATAGAAATAAGACGTCACATTGATCAATAATCACTGTTGAATATTTAGTTCGTTTAGAAAGTAAGTGGTAGAGTAAACTCACCAAGCATATTTATTTTAAGTATTCATTTTCAATTGATGATATCACATTTAGTAATAGTGATGGAACAATACACCTATCTGATTATGTTCTTTGTTTTCAAAATCAGACGATAAAGTAGACTTTGTATAAAATGATTACTGCTGAAAAATCGGAAGTCATTTTTGTTATGCTCAAATGAAGATTAAAGTAACAAAAAGCCAATTGATGAGTTATTATATTATGTAGTCTCAGAGTGTATAACTATGGAGTATACTTTTATCATAAGTTTTCTGTCAACCCATAACTAATTATCATACGATTTACTGTATCTATTTTGTTGACAGCATATTATTTACAGTCGCCCCTACTCATAACCATTTCAGCTCATTGATGTCTGATTGTAAATTTTATTTACTGCTGTGATGCGACCTGGTTTTGTATGCATATAAATGAATCTTTGTATTATAATAATAATCTTGGATCTTGATCTGGGACTGCTGATCATTGAACTTGTGTTCTTCCTCTTTATTCAGGACTAGTTAGAATTGGGACAAAGCCGTCAGGTATGAAGAATCCGTTTTCTTGTTCCTGCTGCGTATTGGTCAGTTTTGGGGCAAGAAAATTCGATAATACAACCCGTGATCTTCCATACTTTCTCATATACGTCTGAGTATTTTTCCACAAATTGTTTACATCAGCGAATTCAACTACAAACAGTACCTTTCTTAATGAGTAATCCAAAGTGATAGATATTTACTTTCCCAAATCATTAATCATAGAATCGTGAAAGTTTTTAAAAAATTCCACTTCTATTTATTTAGATAGACTAAAGATATGTTTAAACATCTTTTTCTATCATCTAAACCAGTTTAACTATATTACTCTTTAGTCCGTCTTTATAAGGTAATCCAAACAAAATGTGACATGTTTGTCACAACATCAGTGAAAATCAAAAAAATTTCTTTGAAAAATTATTCTCAAAATCCTGATGACAGTTAGTATTTCAATAGTAAGGCCATAAACTAGTAAACTTACATTTCCATTGCGTGGATCAATAAGAATAAGGTATGGTTCATTAGCATTGTCATCAATTAATATATCAAAACTGCGTACATATGTGTAACAATCTTGCATCAGCAGTTCAACAGCAGTTTGTGTATTTGGTAATACATTTTTAGGAGCAACTTCAAATGTTCTCAAGTGTTGTACTCTATACTTTGTAAAAGATTCGGAATTGATTCTATTTCCATACATTCTGTTATGTATTTCTGAAAATATAATTGTAGGTTTAGTAAGGTATTACATATAATCACATTTTGTTACGATATATAAAATGATTAAATGAATAATTCAAATAAAGTTTTAAACTGGCTTTTCATATTTTATAGGCTATGAAATTCATGGCCTCAGAATAAAAAAAATACATTGAACACGTTTAGATGTCATGCAGTGTTCATCTAGGAAATCACTTCTCTTTTTAGAAATCTTAGTTGTTTACAGTACAACTGATCTAATTTATATCTAGAACGATTGGATGATTAAGAAATAACTAACTTCTATTTAAGTTTTCAAGATAAAGCTGTACAAATGTCATATATTGTATTATTTCTTTCGTTATTGGAGATGCAAGGATTGTTTCTAATAACAAAATACTGTCGTTTACATTGAAGCCTTTTTGGTTTTCTGTTTGAGATTAAGCATGATTTTTCAATTACACTAAATTTAAAGTATATCACTATTGTTTTAATTTATGCATTGTTAGTTTTAGTCTTTATTATTTTCTTTAAGAATATGATAATATTTGGTCAACGTTAACATTCTTAACCAACCGTACTGAGTATATGATAATTATCCCAATTTTTCTAGGTTTCCAACGTCAGACAAACGTAATCCGGTGCTATCAGTGACATCGACTTTATTCCCAACTTCGGTGGTCCTCACTAGTCACTGTTTCTCAAGCTTATGCTTTTCGCGTAGTCAAAATGTTCTATATTGAGTGGATAGTGCAGAAATCATTCACATTACTATGAAACATATGTCTAATTCATCTTGATTTTGAATGGTTGCATTTGTGAATTCAAATTGTGAAGCAAATTATAAACCTTAAATTTGAACAACCTTTCTAAGATTTTATTATTAATTATTTGTGATCGAATTATCTTTAATTTACAGTAATAGTGTTACTGATTTGTAAAACTAATTCCTATAATTTCAATCCCTTACAATGTCAAATTATTATTTACTCCTTTTTTCAGATGCTACTTAATTTCTAAGAGTAGTATACATGTTCAATCTGCATATTAGCCCACATTCATTTTTTTGTAAATTTAAACTCAAGTTCATTAAGAAAGAATGAGTTTTTTAAAAAATATTTTCAAATCTTAGTTATCGATCTTTCATTTTTACTGTGAGTTATTTTACTCTAAGAGCGTTAGACTGAAATGCTTGTAGAATAATTATTAGATCAATATTACAAGTATGCAACGTATTGATTATATGCTTAATGTAACTAAACATTAACCCTCAGTAAAAATAACTGTTAAAATTTTAAATATCATGTGTTATATAGAATTGTGCATTTTTTTTAAAGTCACCATTTATTTCTCATATAAATAAGTTATCTAAGTCAAGCATTAAAAATGATTAGAAATCTATTTTGGCATTAAATTACAAAGCTGTTCGGAAGATATGATGATAACAGAACACAAAATCAGTAACTTATTTAATTAATATGTATTAATAATTTGATGTAATTAAAGCGAATACATCTAAAAGAGAGTAGAGTTTCAGTCTGTAGAAACACTCATTTGACACTGGAATAATCAAATACTGTGTACACAAGTCTCAAGTAAACCATCTGAACCAGTGAAATAAATTAAACCGGACTGGCTGTCGCCTATGTCGCTGACTTGTTAAGAAATACAGTAGATGTAGTAAAAATAATGATATAATGTTTCATTATTAAGCAGTGCAAAATATAATAATAATATCTTCAGGAAATTAGTTTTATGCAGCAGCGAAGCTGAAATCATCAGTCCTCATTACCTAAACAAATTTTGGGCTATACATTTTCTAAACACAAATTAGTGAATAATTATTCGTATAACATTTAATGAGGCAATAGATTACGTCAGAATAAGTTTTAACGAGACTAAAGTGAAAACATTCCCACTATTTTGAGAGGAAGCATGGAGTTTTAATCAAGTATTTCAAGGGAATGAATATCAATATTCCGTGTCAATAAACTGTGTTTACAGCTTGCTAACATGGTATGACATGATCACTCGATTTATGGTTGCGTCATTGATCGTCAGTATGAGAAATTCCTGTTTCAGAAAATGTCTGTAAATCAGTTTCGTTGCTTTGTATTTGTATGTAGGTTTCGGTTAGTGGAAAAGATGTACATGTGAACGCATATATTCTCCAGGATTGGAGTTTATTCTAGTGTAAGTCTACAGGCTGTATTTGAAGATTGCCAAAGGATAATCGACCTCAAACATGATATATATTTGGTTGGCTGCAATGGTCTAACCTGGTCTAACTCATAGAATTTATTTCCAATAAACAGGAGAATTCAGGTCTCACAATCTCATAGCCAAGAGAAACTAAAGGCAAAATGTTGACATTTTGGGAAACAATTTTTTCACTACGGTACTCGGGCTCATACTCAGTTTAGATGCTCAATCATGATCCACTCACATAATTTTAAAAATATATAGTAACATGACTACATTTCAAAAACTGCGTCCAGTTCATATGTTAATTTGTTCAGACAAGTGGATAATTTTTCTACTGAAAGAATATTTTGACAGCCTACTGCGGGGTTAAACTTATTAGTTTTCTGTCATAAGAAATCTGTAAGATATTGACTATCTTTTTAGGTACACCATACTACCGAAGATGTTTTCATCATGTTTTCCTGTCCACGCTATCAAATGCTTTATCGTAGTCAAAGAAAATTGATGTATATTAATGAGTTCCATTCAGTTGACTGTTCAATAATGATTGGTGATGTCGCGATTTAGTCTGTATACGATCGATCCTAATGAAGTCCGACCTGATAATCTCAAAGTCAGAAGCTTACTGATTTCCTCATTTGGTTCACCAGTAGTCTATTGAAGACTTTTTCTGATATTGATAGTAGAGTAATGCGTATGTAGTTCTCACACTTGCTGAGATCTTTTCGGTCTGTCGATGCTTGTTCTTCTTCCGAAATCTGCCTGAATAGAAAGCAGAACATCTCTGCAGTGTCTCAACTAGGATGTTGCCTGTTTATGCCGCTCTTGATTTACATGATTGCACATTTGAAATCATTAATCAATCATCATTGTTAGATCACCATTAGAAACCTGGAAGCGCTGGACGGCCGTTTCGTCCTAGTATGGGACTCCTCAGCAGTGCGCATCCACGACTCCTGCTCCTCGCAGGATTCGAACCCGGGACCTTCAGGATTGTGCGCGAACGTCTAACCATCGGACCACTGGGCCGGCATCCAACGGTGTTAATGTCTAACTCTGATTGATCTAGGGATTTTGAGCGACCTCACCCATTTGTCTTTGGTAGTTACTGCCTACACCCGACAGGGTTGAACTCCACTGGTCACGTCTTCTCAACTAGAACTCCGAGAATTTCCTCACGAAGCTAGTCACTAGTGAGCACTGTTACGATATATTGAGGCACAGTTTTTGGAGGTTGCGTTGCTGATTTCTTCAGTTTTTGCTGGGTCAAAATCAACTGAGAGGTCTGTAGGTACTGTTTCGATGATGGATGGATTCAGTGGGGCTGTTCAATTGAAGAGTTCTTCATAGTGCTCTACCTACCTGTTTCACTGTTCTTGGATGTCCGTGATGGCTGTGTCTTCCTTGCCCTTCGCTGATCGTTCTGATTTACAATATTTTCCAGCGAGCTTCTTTGTTGCATCGTATAGTTGTCTCATGTTTCCTTGTCTTTCATCTGTTTCTGCTGTCGTGGCTAGATCTTGCGCATATATACATTTCTCAGCTTTAACACCACTCTTTACTCGTTTGTTTGCTTCTGTATATTCTTAATAATTGACAGAGGCCTCTCATAGAACTGATTTTCTTTCGCCCTCATTGTTATCGTTGGTAGGCGCCTAGCACTGAATGACATTCATTGTGATCCCCTCTTTCAATATTTTGAAGTATACTTTGATGATTCTGTATCCATGAGATTCCTACCCTGTCAGTGCTTTCTGTACTTATGTGGTTAGCATCAGTGTACCCTTTTATATGTGTGTAAGGAATTTAGTTCTTCATGGCCTGAGTATATCAGCGTCTCTCCTGAAATTAATCTTTTTTGTCTAGCCTGTTTCTAATAAACTTCACTTATTTTAGCACCATCAGGTTGTATCTTTCCATCTGCGCAGAGACTTGAATGGTTCTATCTGTCTCCCACATAGTACAAACACTCCATGTACCTACATTAATTATTGGTTTGATTGTCCGAAGGGTCATGGGCCTCATGAATCCCCAAGAAACTTAACTTTCATCATGAGATGTGATAATCCTTCTAAATGAAAATCTAACTCACAGGGCAGAGTTTGAATGGTTTGAATCATTTGTTCTGGTTAGCGTTTTTTAGCAAGTTTATTTTCTACTGGATGCGGTTAGTAACTTCATGCTCAGCACTCCTTCTTTATCCGGTCTTGGGACCTACAGTAACCTTAGAATGGCTTCAGTCGCAAAAATGTAAGAAATTTAGTAAATTCAATTTTATTGACATCAAGCACTGAGCAAAGTTAGACACTTATTGAAAAATGTGAAACATTGGAAAGCTGTTTCATTTAGGTTTGAAGCTACTAAGTTGTGCACATTCATGACCATTTAAATGATCGAGTTAAGAAATTTCATTCACTTTGCAAGCACATAACCTCTGAACTACTGAGTTGGCACCCTATGGTGTGTCGTGGATGCTCACTTTTAAGGAGTCCTATGTTACGAAGAAACAGTTATTCAATGCTGATTTCTATCTAACAAATGTCTAAATTCTGTCAGTTCATGATATCAATAACGTCCGAAAATCTCCACAAACCCTTCACTATTGATAATTCAGTCCTGTTTGTGAAGAATATTTTAGTTAATAACCTCGAAAAACTCTTTTATTTTAAGAGTATCAGATTTTTGTTGAAATCATAAATAATCTTGGGTAAATATCACACTCTTATCTATGAATAACCAGTTTGAATACTTTACAAATTCCCAACTTTCTGAACTGTTTTTTTTATTTATTCACGGTCATCATCAATGTACAGAAAATCAATTTTTAATGATTACAGAATACTTAGTAAATATTTTGTTAGGTCATTTGAATTCTTAAATAACTATGTATGCTTAACAATGTTATTCAGTTAAAAAAAAACTATAATATATATATTATTTGAATGATATTTCTAATTTCGTGACAAATTTCTAATAGAACTAAATAGAATACAGTAGTAACTGATTACTCGAGAATTGATAGTTATAGTAAAAGTTATAGTAATCCTTTCAAATTTCATATTTCATAATTCCTCTTCAGTTTATATTGTAAAATTCTAACAAACAGAAAACCGGTCTGTTATTGCGTTTGACTTTGAAAATTTTGCTTTGATTAATTTCATTTATAGTAGTGGTAATAAGAACAACAATACAATGATAGAACATATTTCTGAGAAGCAAACTCATTAATAATCAATGAATATGAACTTTTTGAAATAAGGTGAATATTGTGTAATAAATTATTCATTAATTCATTAATATTCATGAAATTGTTTAAGAAAAAAAACTGACTCATGTCGATCAATTATTCTTTTAGATTTATTTGTTCGTTGTAATAAATTCTTCTATCATTATTTTAAGTCAATATATCACTCACTTTACCTAACTTGTTTTTTTTCTTCATACATTATAGTAATAATTGTCAGTGTACAGTTAGCCGCCATGTTATTATTCAATATTCAATACATTATTTATATCTATGTATACATGTATAAAGTAATGAAATCATTCATTTTTGAAACCATGAATCGATCAATGTTAGACCACCATTAGAAACCTGGAAGCACTGGGCAGCCGTTTCGTCCTGGTATGGGACTCCTCAACAGTGCGCATCCACGACTCATGCACCCCACAGGATTCGAACCCAGGACCTTCGGTATTGTAAGCGAACGCCTAACCATCGGACCACTGAGCCGGTATCTAACGGTGTTAATGTCTAACTTGATCAATTCACGGAGTTGCGCAACCTTATACACAGTCTTCGGTAGTTACTGTCTACACCCGAACAGGTTGAACTTCACTGGTCACGTCTTCCCACTAGAACTCGGAGAAGATTCCTCACGAAGCTAGTCACTAGTGAGCACAGGTAATTCGCATTACGGGGTTGTGAAGATTGTTAAGTTACACATTTTTGAAACCATGAATCGATCAAACGTGGAGAAATTCGAATGCTTTACTTCTATCTGAAATTTGTGCTGATGATGTTGTTCAGAAGAACAATGAAAGCTCCACAACCAAAACATCCAGCTCAGAGAACCACACACCAACACCACCACAATCATCCACCTGAGCTACAAATTTTCTGTATCATCTCAACAAGTAATTTTATATATCTTCTGAGAATATCTATATTGTGATCAGATCACTGTATAAATTCCATTTGTTGTGATAATAATCGATATGAATATGTGTAAACAAGTTTAAACCAACTATTTTATTGAAAGGTTTTTTTAAGTTAATAAAGCAGAACAGGATATTTGATCAGTAAAATAATGATTTTATATTTTGATAGAATCGATGATGTTGCCTAGGCACTTTTTCTACCTACACTTAAGTATACTTATATTCTTATCAAAAGAAGTATTTTTCAATTAGAGTTATGGAGATTATTGTTTTATTTTACACATTTGAAGTCATCAATCAATCAATCATTGTTAGACCACCATTAGAAACCTGGAAACACTGTATAGTTGATGAGTCTCATAGCAGGACGAGACGGCCGTCCAGTGCTTTCAGGTTTCTAATGGTGGCCTAACAATGATTGATTGATCATTTCAAATGTTTAATAAACTGATTACATTAAAAAGACGATCAACAAAATGTAAGCTATTGTTATTAAGCAGACTAAGGAGATATGTATTTTGTTGCAACTGTTACATTGTATTTGCCTAAAATAAGGGATAGTTCTACTAAAATTAAGATCGATTTGATATTATTTAAATTGGTCTGATTTGGATTAAAACAAATACTTTTGATTAATTTTACCCAGTTTATTATCGATGCTATCAGACTTCCTAAGTTTTACATTATTCAAGTATAAATGTAAGATTTTCTACAACAGTTTATAAAAAAAATGATTATGATGCAAAATAACGAAATAGTCATGAATTAAGTATGTAACATACCTTGAATCCGATTATTATTATTATTTTAATAAGACTGACTCTCGTAGTCTGTTGCCTCTAAAGCAAAGAATTTATTAATGGAAATACTGATTGATGTAAATATACTTACATTCTATTGGTGAATAGCTGGATACTAAATTATATCTTATTTTGTTTGTTTTTTTAAATTGTGCTAACGTCGCCATACACAATTCAAATGAGTTTTTATTGTTTAAGATTTTCACTAAATGCGTAGGCGTCATTGAAATACCTTTGTCTCTAATCCAACTATGGAGTTGAGAAATTTTCTTTCTAATCAGATCTTAACTATGTTACATTTCAGACTATGAGTTACATATTCACTGACTACATTTAAGCGATAGTTTTGTGAACCATTACATTTCTATGGTAAATAAAAATAGTATTACAGCTGTCAACAACGTATAGTACTGTACAGAAATTTGTTGATCAGATATATGAAAGAGCCTTAACCGATAATTTTATGATATTTGGAATATGCATAGCAGTGGAGTCTAAGATGTGTATTTTGTTTCGATTGGGTTTCATCAGCTAAGTTTTTACACCAATGCTCAAAACTCGTACCTTTTATAGTTGAAATGTTAGCATGTGATTCATTGATCTGTTGAGTCTAAATAGCTATTATAGGTTTACAAGTATCAGAAATGACTCGAAAATTCCCGTTATTAACGAAAACATCAAACATAATGAATATTTTTTGACTCAGGACTATTTCGAAATAATCCATAGACGATGTAGATACCAAAAATGAGACTGATCAGTCTTAGGAGATAATCTTTCATACAAAACTTTCTACTACAACATATAAGCGATTTATTTATTTAGATCTTTACTGATCTAATTCCCTTTATTTTGTGTATTATGCTTGTTAATATTGTTACTATTACTTTTAGTATTACACCATATCCCCTTTAATTTGTATGAGCCTTTAGCATACACGTTCAATTTACTAATTAGAACTCATCAGTTTAAGATGAACAAAAAATGATTTTTTTTACTAATTCTTGAACAAACGTTTAGCTTTACCAATAACGTCTTTATTAGCATTCAACACTACATTAATTGTGAAATTCACTGTCTTCAATTGTTAACATAATGAATAAGCTTGAAATTTATGACACGTTCCTTAAGATTTATCTTAATTAACGTGATATTTATATATTTATAACTACAAAAAATAATAAGAATGTTACTCAAAACATCGGTTCATTCCAATATTCTTTGTTTTTACATATTAGTATTTTGTTTGATTAGTTAATTATAACTATCTCTTATTTAGCCTTATTCTTTCTTAAACTATTTTCCAAGAGGTGATGAAAATTATTTTCAGTGATTTCGCAGGTTCTGAAGCGTATTAAAATGATTTAATTATTCATAGTTCCAGATAATGATTACTTTCTAAAGTTATCTACTAGATTATGTTTCTGTACACGTTTATAAATGTATATGCTGTGCGCTTAGATTTGAGCTTCTTGGATATTTAACTGACGGTAATGGGTTCAGATCAGGTTCGGAATGGTGAGACTCACCTACAAATGCATCTTTTTCCGAGAACTGATTTACAGTTAGATTTACTAATAGGTAAACAGCATTAATATTCTCACCATTCTAACTGACTGTTCTAAGTTCGAACAGTCATTTCATTCAAATAGATTACTGAACAAGAGTTTCGGTATTATTGCGGTTTTGTTTGGGGAAGTTGAACCAGTTTAGACGTTCTGTAGTTGAAAAAGTAATTCAGAAGCTCAGTAAAAGGTAGTATATACTATTGAGGCTGCTAAATAAATTTATAAAAACTTGCTTTGATTAAAATCTACCATAATCACCTATCATAAAGTTCTAAAGTTTATTTATCCTTGTAAAAAACCTTTAGTACGTCCCTCAACTGCTACAGTTAATTGACGGAGTATTGTACTGAGTACTCATGAAATTCGATACAAAAGTGCTAAATAATTTCACCACAAGGGTTACATACCTTAATATGCGCTACTATACAAACCTGATAGTACTCTATATTGATTATTGGTTCACTGAGTACTGGTAAACTGTTTACTGCTGATTAGTGGACCTTATGGATACGTTGAGTGTATTCTATCTACTAAGCAAAAAGCTCAGAATTCTTGGTCGAAAACCTAGATTCCGAGAGTATTTTGCTAAATATGACGAATTATCCACCAGTTTTAATAATCTGCTCAAGAAACAGTGTCTTTTTCCAGCCCTCACTATACAAATCAGGAATGAAAAATCTCCATAGTCAGCATCTGAGTTTTAATAAATAAATCCACTAAAGTGGACACTTTAGCCATTTTAATTCATACTTTGACAGAGAATTCGTACAGCCTGCTTCGGTCTGTTTCTTAGCGAATATTCCTTTTTTCTGGCTGGCTAACGACATATAAGTGAGAAAGTCAATTATTTATTGATTAATAGACGAACAAACAATCTGAAATCTTTAAAAATAATGTTGAATGTTCAAATGATGATGAAACGGGATTGCTTCAACTCAAAGTACATATAATACATTCCATTTAATAGATATGAGAAAATGTGGTCTATTGAAAACGCTAAAGATAAACTATAGAATACTTAGTTTTATTTTTCATCAATCGATAATTATCATTAGTGGTACTCTGAATATACTATCAAATAACAGTAAAAAAAAATGCTTTATTTATTCACTTATTTGATAACATTTGAGAATTTTATTGATTTTAATAATAAATATCTTCGCAGTTCTGTCTAATGTGTATCCTTGAAAAATGAAAAGAATAAAATTACAAAAGTTATCATGTCTGTACAAGTTATATTAGATTAACCTCTTCACAGCACCTTGATTTGTTTTTTTATTATACTGTTTATTCAATGACTCCATTGAATGTAAAACAATTTTAGACAGTTGTTCATTTACTATATCCTTCAATTGTGGTGTCACACATAATGGCCATATATTAGTCTAAATAAATTAGAAATTAAAAAAAAATTAGTTTATACGACTATATGTTTCTTTTCACTACTAAAACTCAATAAGAATCAATTCAAACTATTATAAGAAATCGAATTCTGTTAGTAAATACATTTCATCTATGGAACTGTGAATTGATTTTTACTAGTTTGACTAATTAGCGAAACGAGTCCAAGTAGATCAAATGTTACCACGAAACCAGAGATATCACATACTGTTTTAAAGTCGTATGATAGATAAAAGATTCAGGTATGTCTAAGCCACCTAACTAAGGTTGAAGTTCACGAGTCCCACTTCTGGATCAATCCAGTTTTCATCCGTCACATGCACAGTCATCCAGTCTTTGGTTTAAAGCTACTAGCCAATTTTTTACTCTGAATATTTGGTAGGACAGAAGTTAGGAACAAGACTCAAGATGATAATAGACATATTATTCCTCCCTCCAAACCAAGTTCCATGTAGTTGGAAGTTTTCGGTGTATCATTCAGTTTAGTTTGTTCACTTATCTCTTAGAAGTCTATTAGTTATCGATTAACTCTCTCTCTCTCTCTCTGTTGAACTATTAAGTACAGTGGATTATTTCCAAATACATAAAAACAATGTCTGCCTTATTCAGACTATTATGCTCTTGATTTATAAACTCCCTTGTATCTAACAAAGTCAGCTAAATGAAACAAACGTTTTATCTATAAACTATATTCTAGTTACTTATATGTTGAATCATTTACGAAAAATGACGTTAAAATAAATTGAAGTGCACATTGAGTAACTACCTTTTCATCTGAAAGTCATATATTATTTCAGGTAGCTTAGTTGGTTAAGTAGAATATATATGCTTAGTTTAATAGGACTCCTGGTAGTCTGTTGTTGGTTACCACGTTTAGGAATTTTTGTTTACTCATAATGTGTACTAATTTTATTTTCAAACAATTCGATCTGATAAGATTTGACAGATACTAAGTCTAATGTGAACTGCCCGGTATGTTATAGTCAAACTCAAAGTAGTTAGATGCACGTTTCCCAGGAAATAACAAGTCGGAGCAGGACATTCCTTAGTTAGATGTTCGTCAAAAAATTTGACATATGAGTTTTGTTGGAAGACTAATGCTTGCTGATACGATCAAGTGATTATTGCGTGGTACTTAGTAAAAGCTTTCAAGAAATAAGGACCTATGAGTTTTGACTTGGTGACTTAATAACTTGATATTTAATATGTAGAGTAATTGCGATGGTTTCGTCTCCGTACACTGCTATGAAGGATGTAGTGTTCATAAAAACTCAAAAAAAATTTAACGTCTACATGACTGCTACTATTATAATCAGATTATTCATTCACACACATCTTACATTTTCTTCCATTTCAAAAGAACCAAAGATAACAACCAGCTATTTCATTCGATGTCGGAGTTTATTATTAGTTGACCAAATAATAATACAATCAGAAATGAATTAGAAGAGCGGATAGATTGGAATTTCTATGATATCTGAAATTATTATTAAGAAGCATAATGTTGCCTCGCATTTCACCACATATATTTGGAAAATTGTTTGAAGCTTTATAAAATTTATTAATAAAACAGTCATTTGCTGTTGTCTAATCTGAGAATCAGTATTTATATTCGATAATTTGTTGAAATCATGAAGTAGATAAAGATGTTTCTAGGTGATGAATGGTTCTTTCCCTTTTCGTTTTATAAAAGTGTTTGTTCTTATACCCAGCAAGTAGAATAGATTTTTTTAGTTTCACAACACCGACTGATATTGGTTAGATGATCATTGAAGATTAGGAAGATCTGAATAACTTATTGTTTTTAATTTGTAAATCGACACCAGCAACCGAATCCAGGAACTTTATGCTTTACAACGAGCAGACCACTGAATTGGCATACAGTAGTTTACGTTTTGACCATAATTTGATTGCTAACCAATAAGCCTTATTTATATCTTCATATACTCTCTGACAATCGCTTAAGGAGGAAATGAATGTTCTTTTTTCCAAATGAATAATATAATTTTCAACAAGTGCTTTTTTGATCACTGATTTACATTGTATCATTTAATAACAGTTACTCAGTTTAACCAAATGTTTTTGATCATCATATTATATTTTATGAATCTTTTATCTGAACATTTAATTCTACCAAGTTTCGAACTAAACTGTTAAGATAATAACAATATATAGTATGTGTTCCGTCAAGGTCAAAGGAAAAGAGGAAGGCCAAGAAACACATTACGCCGAGAAATAGAGAAAGACATGAGAAGAATGAACGGAAACTGGAAAGAACTAGAAAAAGGGAGAACAAACCAGATTCCAGTGGAGGAGGAAATCAGGAAGAAGCGGTGGAAGTGGATAGGACACACACTAAGAAAAGCACCTAACTGCATCACGAGACGAGTCCTCACATGGGACCCTCAAGGCAAAGGAAAAGATGAAGGCCAAGGAACACATTACGCCGAGAAATAGAGAAAGATATGAGAGGAATGAACAAAAATTGGACAGAACTGGAGAGGGAAGCCCAGGACAGAGTTGGTTGGAGAAAACTGGTTGGCGGCCTATGCTCCATTGGGGGTAACAGGCGTAAGTAAGTAAGTAAGTAGTTGAGTCCACATATCACTCTTAGAAAAACAAATTTTAATGAAAGCATGTTGAGAATAAGGGTAAAATTACTTACTGTGTTTTGATATAAATTGCGTTTATTGCTCAATTTATTCTTCGACTTTGGCGATTGCTTTATTGACTTGAATTCACAATTTTTTCGAAGCCTTGGACTAGCGATAATTATTAATAACTGCTCATTCACTCTAACATTTTCATTCTCAAAAGGAACATATTTAATAAGGGCGTTTATATCATGAATTAAGTGTTCTGAACAATGTTTTACATTTTCAAACCATCTACGAGAATTCATGTTGACTGCTACATTAATTACCTTGGGGAAATAGTAACAGTAATATTTAAGTTGATAAAGAAATATTGTGAATTTATGACACTAATTAAATAACTTTTATTTTTATATTTAAATAAAAACAAAATTTGCTGGTTTTAAACAAGTGGTCTTCGTTTAATGTAAGTTTGTGCTAGACTGATGATAATACTTTTAGACAAACTAAACTAACAATGGCAAAGTAGCTACTCGTAACCACAGAATGAAAGAGCTGTTTTTTATGACAATTTCTAGTATACACACTGAAGGATTTTTAGTTTTTAGTATACATACCATCACTTCTTCCATATTACTATGAAATGAATACTGTTGAGTTACCATAATGTATCAGAAAGTAAAAACCTCTATGGTATTTTAAAGAAATTGGAATCAAATCTGTCTAACAGTTCATTAAAACTGATAACTGGAGGATGATAGACTTAAAATTACTTGATTATTAGTTTGAAATATGGCGCACCTAATAAACGTTATCAGGTATATTTAGAAGATTGTTTAAAGATTAGATGAAACAAAATTAACTCTTCTTACATCCCATTGGATATTGAAACCAGCATCTAATAAGTCTCTGAACAATGATCTCCTTTCCGTGACAAATTGATTATATTGTTCATCATTGAATTTACTAATCCAATTTTGAAGTTTCATGATGATCATTAACTTGCCTTCTGTTTTTTCAAGATGACTGAATGCATGTTGAAAGAATTCTTTCTTCAGACTGGCACAATCAAATATAATGATTTTATCATATACATTTAGCTTCAGTATTTTCAGTTCATTCGAATGATGACTTTCGTATTTATTGGCTGCTAAGTGTTCTAATATATCCTCTTTACTTGGATCTAATGTATTTCTTTCAATAAAACATACAGAATCCGTCTCATTCATTTCCCCATAAAAACGGATAATCTCAACAATTTTCTTAGCATATTCTTGCCAAGATTCCATTGTTAAGATTATTCATAAGTAAAATGAATTTCTTTCTGATCCAAAAATGGAAAGGAATAATGATTAATATCAGTTTTTGTACTAAATCTTCATTGATTCATTATTAGTTCACAATAGTGCAACCAATGAAGATTTATTCACGTTATTTTAGTACAATTAATATGATCGAATTTGTTTGTTATCTTGACAAACCACTTATTGAATATAAAATTTTAGATTTTAGAGTACAAAGAATCTAATATTAAGAAATATATAAATAAGGAGTATTTGCTTACGAATTCTTGATATATGTGAAAACGGGAAAGCAAGAGTAAGGAAAGCCTTGTAATGAGTTATATACAATGAAGTATTGTATTTTAAGCTTTAATCATTATCTACGTTAAGATGAACTAATCCACAAATCAAAGATGTCTGTAAATTGATTTAAGCTATGATTGTGAATCTAAATAAAAGGATGATACTTAAAATAGTATTAAAACAGCGAAAAAAAATTAAAAATATTCCAAAGCTAATGGAATGATAAAAATGCAATCTGAATATGATGTTTTCACACATTCTTTTATGCTTACTGGAGATGATCGACTGATTTATCATAAAATTCTCCAAGAATTGTATTATGGAATGCTTCTAAGGTGTGCCTAGCTCATGGTATTTAATAGGTAAATTTCAACTAGCTGATGGTAACTTAAAGTATTTTCTTTCACTACTACATATGATTCAAGATGACTTCATACTTTTGGTCACAAGAAATAAAGTCTGATTTTGATACAATGATTTCACATTAGTTAGGCCTCAATATACAGAAATAATAAATATTTTAGTGTCTAAAAATAAATGACCCAGCTGTTACAGTTTTCAGTTTGGTCTAGGCTATCTGACTGAATTACAGAAAAACAAAATCACAAAAAGTATGTATACCAAACTCCTATGCATGCACACTAAGATGTTGATAAAGTTTTAAAGTGTGAGTCTGAGTTATTTGTGGTGACGCATGTTCAAGTTGTAGTAAGTAAAAAAATGTGTGCTCATATATTATATGTATATATATATATATATATATAGTCAGAACCAAATTAACTATTCGTGTTAGTAATTTTTTAATGTTCACTGTGCAAACCTATAATAATAACAGATATGCGAATCTGTTATGATACTAAGTGTAAAAGATTGTAATGAAACTTAGACTGAAATCTGACATAGTCAAATTATGACTGATTTAGCTACTCCAACTAAAAACAACATTGGGTTTTATGAAGGTGTTAAGAGTAAAGATGTTAGTAAGTAAAACCTGATTGTGAAAATATGATTTTGATCTCCTGAAAATAGGAATTTTTCGAATAACGTCCGACTGCTTGTAATGAATCCACTTTTGTAAAGAGAGCGCGATTGGTTTAATAAAATATTCATTAATATAACCAATTGTACGAGTGATAGTTTTACTGAACCTCTTTGTTTATTACTACTTTTATACGCGCAATTTTTAAGTTTGTAAAGCTGCCATTTTGGCCACACTGTATCTGTAATTACGCGCCTCTTTTATGGTATTCTTTCGACACCAGGAAATATATTCACTTGTATGTGTTATCTTATCTTAACTGTGACGGGCTCATAATTAGTATGTAGTGGTAATCCTAGTCAACTGCCACTAGCGCCATTACATGCTTATAAAAAGATCACCTTTTGTGATGTTCTTTAACGGAACTTCAACAGTTTGCACTATCAACTCAGATGTGAAGCTATTATCTAATATCCTTTTGACGAGTTAGTATAAACCAACTGGTTTCTTTGCACTCCATTCTTGTTCCTTCGGTACGGTTCCAGGTATTTCGTAGTGTCTAATGGGTGGTAGTTTAGCCATTCGACTCCATCATTTCTAGTTAGTTGTCAGTTATTAATTAGTTTGTATGTTCCGTGGTTTGAGTGAGCGCGTTTGTTTTCAGGGCAGTAGGGTTTCAGGATACCAGAAGTTATCACATTGCCAGACTGGAGATCGTTTAGCAGCACTATGGAGAATAATACTAATAGAATTGTAATGCTAATAAGATGAGGGAAATTTCAGAACTAGGTAAATAAATGTATAAATAAGTTAATTAATTGGTAGTGATGATTGTACGAGAGGACCGAAGTGTAAGCAAACGAGAGTAAACAGAGAGGTTAGGTGGGATAGATGAGTGTTCTCTCTCTCTGAAGTGCAATCTTTCGAGGATCACCTCGAGGGGCGTGGTGTTGATGTTTTTTCAAGATTCCCGGTGTTGGGCTGATTTGGTGCTGTTCGCCACTATCAGATTACTTCTGATTTTCATGTACTTCCGAGGGAATAATCCCAAGTGCTGGAGTCTATCTTCGTTAAGCTCTCCAACCTTACCACCGATCTAGTTGCTCGTCCTTGAAGTCGATGAGTCATACTTATGTGACAACCTTGTTCACGTCAATGTGTGGGCTAGTGTCTGTTTTAAACGGTATTTAGAATAGTTCTAGTGTAATTTCACCATGTTGTATTCGCATAAAGTGGAAAGTTTTGTTAGCTGTTCTATGCTTTGTGAAGATTTGTTGGGTATGACCTGCCCTTCCGAAACCCGCGTTGAGCTTCATAGAGGATTTTGTTTTTATCCATTTACTTCTTCATTTGCTCATTCACCAACCCTTCCATCATCTTTGGCATTACTGGTAGTAATGTTACTGGTCTGTAACAAGCTGGATCCTTCCTATCACCTCCTCTAAGGAATGAAGAGGGAGTATCTTTTCTACATTCGGCTGGGAGTCGGTGTTACTCTAATGAATGCCTAAACAGGTCACGACTTTTCAACGCGCATGGATTCTGCCTGAATATTAAGGGGGGGCCAGTAAATCCCTTCAATCAAGTATTTAATGGAATTCTTTTTGAAGCAGCTCTAGCATGGTTCTGTCATATAGGTTAGTTGGGTGCTGTGTAGTGTTACGAATTTGAAATGTCTGTTAACAAGCGTCACCACACCGACTACTGTCTTGAGTACCCTGTCGTACTGGAAGAGTGTCATGCCTTGCAAGCTAACTTCGTCGTCTTCTCTGTCGAGGGATAGCTATGTTTCAGTCAGGAATATGATCTGAGGGCACAAATTCCTGATCTCTGACGACTTCTCTTAGTCCTCTTATATTACTGTAGAGGCCCTTTTTGGTTTGTCACATCACAGCAAGAACCATTGTTGGGTTCACAGACAAGTTTAAAAAAGCCAGTTAGCCACTTCTGTGGTTAATGACCGTTTCAAGTTTTTGCTAGTGTAGTTTATTCAATTAGAGACCATTATTTTCGCAGCTTGTGCCGTGGGTTGTTGATCGAGGTCGACTGCATTTACTGAGCCCTTATTTTTGCCCCCTAATGATTTAGCTCGGCTCTCGTAACATCTAATGTTACAATAGAGACCTATCTTCATGTAGTGCCTTAGTTCTTATCGATTGGTGAAGTCCAAAGCCACTAGATGTAGAGGGTTAATAATAACATTCTGGCTCTTGAACAAACGACAAAGTCTGACAGGGGTGCTGCTTATTCCAAGCATTTCGCAGTATTCTTACCACTGTTCTTGATCAAAGACAGCCCCAACATTTAGCAAGCTGATTTCCGACACTGGGACATTAAATAAAATTTGTAAATTGCGTCTGAATTCCGTGTCACTGGTTTGTATAGTTCTTTGGACTTTGGTATTGTTTATTTCCTTTCTTACGCTCACCCACCACTCCGTACTATTACCTTTTGGTGACTTAACTTTTATGATAATCAATTGTACAAGTGATTGTTTTACTGTGCCAGTTTGTTTAATTGTACCGAAAACACACATCTTCCTTCTTTCCTTGATCTTGGGTTTGCTCGCGTACGCTTGGTAGTCTCGCTTCTGTATTTTGGTCTAGTCTTGGCATTATTTCGATACCACAAGATCGCTAATGAGTATACCTTAACTCCAATCGCAACTAGTCTTCTGATTTCTGCCTCTGACGGGATTAAAAGTGGTTATTGTCGCAATTTAACTTTAATTCGCTTTCAACAAATACTGAAGAGTTTACTACAACCAACAGTTTCGTTGGTTAATTGTTTTGGTTTACGGCTGCTTTCGTCCCCTGTTTGATCGAGCTTAAGTTAGGCGGATTATGGTTTGCTGATAGAGATAAGTTGGTCTGTTTTAGATGGGCCCTGTGACTTCGCCCCGTTTAATTTCTTTGCCTCGCTATTCCTGCAATATGAACCACGAATGTGAGTGACTCAGCATGAACAAAGTACTACCCTAAGAACTGCAGTATCGCAGCGACAGTAAGGCTATGTTTATAATAAAATGCAGAGTCACTGGTTTTAACTGACTACGAGTTATCGATACAGCTATCACTGTTGTTTTTTCTTGAATGGCAGGCTATATCGTCTGAGTTTTAGGACGACTTTTTTTCCTATTCGTCTTTTACCTAATAGCCTTACTAGAAGTAGGAAACAGGGAAGGATTGTCATCCTGGTTTCATTGTTGGAGACCTAGTGGAGGTGTTTGGATAGAGTAATCGGATTTATGTACATTACTCCAAGGTTCACTACGGAATGACGATTTGTGTTTTTTGACGGTTCTATCTCCAGAGACTGAGATTTTCAATTCACTACTAATCCCAGAATTAACACCTCTACTAGTTCCTGAAGTTGTTATAGTATAAGAGCTGAAAGCAATACTATTACCGGACATGTTAATCGACGTATTTAAGAAAGCTTGAAATAAATGGAAGAGGAAAATATGTAAGAATAAAAATAACAAAATTAAAATTGAGTAAAATATATACATCGCAAGAATAGAACCCGAAAGTCATTCATAATTGCAACGTTACCTTTGACCCAGTGAATGGATGTGTGTATACTTCCGAAGCGACTAGGAAGAGACCAGTTAGTTGAGACGGCTGGTCGTAACGCACAGTAGTTCGGACTTGAAATGAATACGTCTGTTCAATTTGTTACTTTAACTCTGTACCAACGAATCGAGACACTTAATGTACTAATCTGTTGACGTAAACTGAATTGTAAATAATGGGAGGTTATCGAGGACAGATCATTAATTCTGCAAAAATTCAGCAATGGTACTAATTATATTGGATGAAACTGCATCTGAGAGTTCGTGTTGACTCCATGACTGACCAACTAGAGTCCTAAACTTCATTGAGAATATTTGGATCACCAATGCAAATGAGTGATGTACACTGGCCTTCAATGGCTGTTGGGCTTTCAAAACCGTCTTCACAAAACGCTGAGCGTTTAACTAAGTAATTTTTCGCAACATTTTATCATTACATCCGATGTTTACCCAGCCTAAACATGTTTATTATACAAAAGCACGTGACTACTGTTTGACTAAAGGCCAGCCAAATTGAAAATCTCTTTGTCGAGAAGAGGGAATCGTAGTATCTAGTACTAATTTGCAATTTTATGATTCGTTCTAGATTTAAACGGAACTGATTAATTCAGACGGTACGTTATTGTTGGTTTGTTTAGATTTTCATAATATTGATACATTCATAGGAACTTTTGGTCTTCAGAATACTAAAGTCTTACATTGATTTCCATGTGGTTCTAAGCTCATGTACCTTGTATGTATGTCGGTTGCGCATTATTCTGTCCGATGCCTGTATCTTTGTCACACTTAACATTTTTTGTTTTCAGCCATGATAATGCTTGTTATGAAGTGTATGTTCGTCAACACGCTTTATTCCTCACTTCGCTTAGTTTTGCTGCTTTACGGTTTGTCTTCAGATACGATTCTACGAAATCGACTTATGTGTAGAGGCCAATCAATTCCCAGTAAGTCTATGACACTGATTATGACCTCATTAGTTTTATTGGATACACCCCAGCTGAAGGCACTCAACGATGCATCCGCACAAGTTCACCGTGCCAAGCGTCACCACGCACAACATCGTAACTATCTTTCGAATACATCTTCTATCTACATCAAGCCAGACTTCTGGTCTGGCTGACTTTGAGGTAAACTGACTAGAAAGTGTTACAAATTAAAGCATTGTCAAACCATGCCTATTCTTGATGCCTTCACATCTGTATTTGCTTTCTAATTAATGTCGTCATTTAAACGGCCTTACCAAAGTGTTATGCACAGAATAAGAAGGAAGATTTATGTTCACGGCATATTCACTACTATCGTTTATATCCATAATCACATCCTGGATCGTAAAAGATAACAGATGACTAAACCGCTGTGTGCAAATTACTTTTTTTACTTAGAATACATAGGCCTGACGATTCATGAGGACACAAGCTCAGAAACTAGTACCTGTAAGCCGAACGCTAACGTTTCTGTCGAGCCACCATTTATTAAGACGCCTAGCCACAACAAGTGGTTGAAGTTCCATCAGTCAACTAATTCTAAATAAAAACCGGTTGTCAAACAGGTTTCCATCATCAGGACATAATAGGTCATCCAGCCTAATGTCCCTCCAAATGAGAAAGTGAACCATGTTCATGCAATTTCATTTGTATCTTTTCTCTCAGCGTGACGATTTATGGTGATATACATATTCCGAATAGATTCATAGAGCTTAAATTGATCGTTACTTCCAAGAATAACAGTGACGTTTCGGCCTTTAGTTTTTTTTTTCAGATGAACCGTAGCAAAAAAGCCGAAAAAGAAAGCGATAAAATGGACCTGCTTATGTTATCCAATAGAAAAGAAATTGGGACTGGGAAGTGTTGGATCTTATACAATCATAATAACAAAAAATATCACCACCACGCCCCTCAAGTTGATCCCCGAAAAGTTACACTTCAGAGAGAGAGAACACTAAAGTTTATGCATTTTTTCTCCCACTAAAAGCTGTTGCAACTTAGAATGCTCTCTCAGCCGAAGTGACCACAGTGGATAGCTTTAAGAAGAAACTTGATGAACACGTACTTACATGAGGATTATCATCACCCTCTCGGATCAGCCGTGTCTGATACATGTTTCGAAACTTGCTGGTTGTTATTATTGCCTATTCCTTCAGATCAGTAACTTCGTCTATCCCACTTAACCTCTCTGTTTACTCTCGTTTGCTTACACTTCGGTCCTCTCGTACAATCTTCACTACCAATTAATTAACTTATTTATACATTTATTTACCTAGTTCTGAAATTTCCCTCATCTTATCAGCATTACAATTCTATTAGTATTATTCTCCATAGTACTGCTAACCGATCTCCAGTCTGGCAATGTGATAGCTGCTGGTATCCTGAAACCCTACTGCCTTGAAAACAAACGCGCTCACTCAAACCACGGAACATACAAACTAATTAATAACTGACAACTAACTAGAAATGATGGAGTCGAATGGCTAAACTACCACCCATTAGACACTACGAAATACCTGGAACCGTACCGAAGGAACAAGAATGGAGTGCAAAGAAATCAGTTGGTTTATACTAACTCGTCAATAGATATTGGATATTGGAATCTCTGTTACCACGGTGTCGTTCGCGGCGCGTGAATCGATGGATCAAGTAACGAAAATTATCTTAAAATAATATATTAAATAGACTAAGTTCGACTCTCTAGAATCCGTGAAGGTGGTTGTGAGATGTAGACCATTGGATGAAAAAGAAGTTTTAGCCGGTCACAGAAAGTTAGGACCTTTGAGCAATTAAACCTTCAGGTGTGTGTTTGTTGATTGTTCGAAAGGCATTATCGAAGTTCATAACCCTAATGGCAAACAAAATGATGAACCTAGAAGATTTAGTTTTGACGCCGTTTATGATGAAAAGTAGGAATTTTTCTGATCTGTTCATTTTATAAAGCTCTAAACAACGAGACTTATATGATTCAACTTTTCGGGACCTAATTAATAGCGTCTTACATGGCTTCAACGGAACGATTTTTGCTTATGGACAAACTGGGACCGGGAAAACTTTTACTATCCAAGGTATGACTGGCAGGTTAACTTGTATGCCTTCTAGGACATCAGGATGACCCGGAATTAAGAGGTTTGATGCCTAACTCATTCATTCATGTATTCGATCACATATCAAAGTCTAAGGATTCTCAGTACCTCGTACGAGCCAGTTATTTGGAAATATACAAGGAGGAAATCCGTGACTTACTTCGCAGAGACCAGTCAAAACAGTTAGAAATTCGAGAAAAGCCAGACAGTGGAATATATGTAAAAGTAAGTAAATTCAAATAAACTCTTGTTTTTACTGACAATTCAGTTATGAGCCTCTGGTTAACGTAGTCCGAAATTTCAGAATGTGCCGTTCTTAATGAGTTTTTTCCCAAATGAGCATATTAATGTGGGAGAATCAGTCAGTCGATCAGTAACAACGTAGAACTTCATACCTACGTATATCATTTCAACTTGCCATACCACTCTGGCACGGAGACACATTTGTCAGCTCAAATCACATAGTGGTAGAGGTAGTACACGTATTAGCAGTAATCGAAGAGATTATGGTTCGAGGATACTATTCAAGAAGCTTAATTAACTGAGATAACTTTAGATAGAGAAAGAGAGAGGAGAAGAATTCAGAATGTTAGGATTTGATATAATACAGAGAATGAACCCAAACGTTTTTGAGCCATGTCATTCAAGGTCTCTAACCATCGGTTACTATTGTCTCGCGGACCACAACCAGGTAGTCTACATCTAACAACATGACTCAATCCAACAGTCAGTACCCTCATGGATTTGTGCCATGTTTTGGTTTGGCCATCCGCAGCTTTCTTCCAACTTACTCCTACATTGCAAAACATCGCTTGACGAGACAGTCAGCAGTTGGTCATACTTAATACAAGTTCTTACCACCTCAAATGCTGAAGTTTCACTCCTTCACCTATTGACGTGCCATCCTCACATAGTAGTCGTTTCCTAACAACAGCATTGCCTACTCGAGAGTACCAAGATATACGACCAATGCTTCGAAGACATCTATAATCGAATATTAATAACCCATGAATATCCTCAACTCTTACCGGCCTTGTTTTGCATCCATATGGTAGAACGGAGTAAACTAGTGTACAGTACACTCATCCTTTGCTTAGCAAACAGATATCTGGCCTACACCATAAATTATGCAAGTTGGCAAAAGTCAATCGAGCCTTCTGTATCCGTGTTGAAATTTCGTCAGTCACCAGGCCATCAGCACTGATGAGACTTTCGATATAAGTGAAGTGGTCAACGCGCTCAACTACTTCACTCCCTATCATTATTTCATGTGACGATGCAACCCAATCTTGAAGTAACATTCTGCATTTCAACGAGGAGAATCGCATCCCGAACATGCTTGCATTGTTGCTTAGGCTAGTCAGAAGACTCTGCATTTTGTCAGCATCTTCACCAAGTAGAACTATGTCATCGGCATATTCTAAGTCAATTAGCGAGCCACCTGTTAGAAGGTTTATTACTGAAAATTCAGACGAGGATAAGGTTATTTCTAAGAGCATGTCTATGATAAAATTAAACAAGAATGGAGAGAGTGTACAGCCTTGACGGACACCACTTGAAGTAAAGGATTTCGATCAAAGGTCCTCATAAGCTGTAACTCGACTTTTAGTGTTCGAGTAGAGAGCTTGTATAAGTTTAATGTACTTCCTTGGTACACCTTTCAATGACAGTCGATGCCACAGAACCTCAAGATCAACAGAGTCAAATGCTTCTTTAAGATTCAGGAAGACAACTATTGTCGGACGCCTAAATGTTTGTCTGTGTTCCAGGACCTGTCGTGGTGTGAAGATGTGGTCTATACAGTTGCGTCCAGATCTAAAACCATCCTGGTTTTCTCTAGTCTGCTCTTCACCAGTTCTAGTTAGGCGTCTTAATATTATCGAGGCCAGTATTTTAGATACAATATTAGTTAAACCTATTCCTCTGTCCTTTTTTATATACTGGGGCAATCAGTGAATAAGACCAGTCGGATGAGATTACGCCTAGATCTCAAATTCCACCTAAGATCTCAGTCAACCTAGCTGCAAAAACTGGACCACCATCCTTAAAGATCTCAGGAGTTAGCCTGTAATGAGCCGCTGCTCTACTGGTTTAGATTTCCTGTCGCTTTCTCAACTAGATAAAGATTTGCAGGACTTACTTTTATATGCCGTTGAGGATGATGAGTTCGTTTGCAACTAAAACTAAACTTTGCTACATCCAGTTAGGCAGCTTACTATGATTGGCTGGTGTACTTAATTACCGGGAAAAGGTTAACGGAGTTATCCATACCAAAAACCATCTCATTAGATAATAATCTGTAGAGACTATAACTTTTTGGAATACTTTTTTTGATGAGTATAAGGAGCACTCTAGTAATGTGATTTACACGTAAAGTTTTTTTACATTTTGATTCATTTCTTACTAGGGTTCATTGTGTGTAAAATTAATTCTTCGATCTTTCACTTGCTTCCGGTCTCTAGTGGTCCCAACTTTACGCAGTACCTTTATACAAACAAATGTTTGTCGAAATCATAAGAACCAGCGGAAATAAATCGTAACTAGTAGTGGTAAGAGTAGCGCAGGTGGAAAAAACCAACACTCAAGAAAGCTGTGTTGCTTCTTGGCTTAATCCAGGTATCTTAACCAATTGTTTATTGACTATGCGTTAATCGTATGGCTGTAAATAAAAACTCCAAGTACAAGTAACGATTTTCAATGTCATTACAGGTTTGTAGTAACGTAACAGTCCTATAAGCAAATTCCTCATCCCACATTAGCATCGTTCATTTTGGGTTTATTTGGTAACAAGCAAGTATATTGATTAGCTTACTGACAATAAGTTTCCATTGAATTCGATGTTTCAGTTTTTATTGAAGTATTTTCATTTAATGTTACCTTGTTTAATTTCTTGTGGTCAGGATTTGTCCTCTGTTCTTACTAAAAGTATAGACGAGATTCAGAAGGTCATGAAAATCGGATATCAAAATCGTGCAGTTGGGTAGGTTATTAGTTACATGTTAGATTACATAGTATTTCAGAGCCACTAATATGAATGAACACAGTTCGCGGTCCCATGCTATTTTCATTGTAACTGTTGAATGCTGCAAGGTATGATAAACTCTCTTTTTTTCAACAGTTATAGATCGGCGAAGATGGAGAAAACCATATACGGGTTGGCAAATTAAACCTCGTTGATTTAGCAGGTAGTGAACGTCAGTCCAAAACCTTATCGGAGGTATATCTGAATTGATGGTTTAAAAAAAAATTTGATTCATGTTTCTGTTTGTTTACTTTCTGTTTTCTTTTTGAGCGTTTGTATTTAATTACTGTTAACACCGAGACAGTAAAGGTTTGATTCATTGAAAGTATACCTTTACCTTAAAAATGGTCTAATAGTGAATCGTATTGGCATAATATGTGTCCATTGTTATAATTATTGAAGAAAAATATTAAGCATGTGAACAAGTATGATTAAACAGACTTTTTTTGATGTTAACATAAAAGCTCTATTCATTAAATCAGGTACTTTGATTAATTCAGTTTTATTTTTATTTTGAAATGTCATCTCTCATTTATACTTTAGGGAGAACGCTTGAAAGAAGCCACTAAAATCAATTTAAGCCTTTCCACTTTGGGAAACGTGATATCGGCACTGGTGGATGGGAAAAGTACGCACATACCATATCGTGACTCGAAACTCACTCGTTTACTTCAAGGTGATAATTTACTTGTGAATTTATTATGAATATGAATTCTGTATACATTTTACTATAAATCCTTTTTAGAGTAAATTTTTCCATACAGTTCTATGCGATAACTAACAGTAAACCTTAATTTGACTTCTGAAGGGGTTATTAAAGTGTCTAGGCTAATAAGTGCATAGACATGTAAATGATGTTTGTTCTACATAAAGCTTATGACACAAGTGCCTATTCAGTATGGATTAGTATTTCGCTTCACCATATACATATTACTAACTGATACAAAACTCTTCAGTATTTTAGTTGGCTTCAGAGGCCTCAAAACCTCAGTTTTGGTGATATAAAAATGAAGTGAAAATTAAACCATTATTTTGTTGAAACCATTCGTGTCAAGTTGATGTAACTATCTTACTCTTCAGAAACAGAGGTAAGACAAATTAGAATGAAAGGGCGATTAATTTATTTACTTCATAGGAAAACAAACTGAAATGATTCACTTATGTTTCATGTCATAAGTCTTTGCATGTTTAATTTTACCAACATTGGTCTAGATAGTTCGTTTGAAGGTATCTAGTTACTAATAAATGATTCAATTTTAGATTAACTTTTGAAGTCCTTTGAATTTTTGATTTAACTGATCTCATGAGCTGTATTTCACCACTCACCTTCAAATATCCAGTAAAGTGACGATTTTATTATTAATTACAAGTATAAAGTACTTTCTATGTCTTCATACGCTAAACAAAATCGGAAAAGATGCTTGTGTATATTTCTTTTACTGTAAAGCAATTTAAATCCTATAAAAAGCCTGATACTGGGTTTATTCATAAGTTTCAGTTATTTTCCTACTTTTTACGATCAAGTTTGATCTGATTGGTTGGTTTACCAGTTAAGATGCTGCTACATCAATGTGCATCACATCAATCGTATGTAAACTAATTTACCTGAGTAATAACGTCGTTATACCCATATTATTTGTCATATAAATTGATAGAAATCAGTAACCATAGCATCTTTACGTATACTTTAATCCAGAATAGCATATAAAAACACTTGAGACACCATTAGTGACATAAACTAAAAACCTAAAATGTTTATGAAAGGCCTCAATGTTTCATAACTAGGTGACACAAAACATCTCATGACAAAAACTGAAATTATTTCGCACACCACTTTTCAACAGATCCTAAATATTATTTTTTTCTTTCATCGCAGACTCTTTGGGAGGCAATTCAAAAACTATCATGATTGCAAATATTGGACCCGCGACTTATAATTATGAGGAAACTATAAACACGCTGAGATATGCTAACCGTGCAAAGAATATTAAGAACAAACCAAAAATAAATGAAGATCCAAAAGATGCTTTACTGCGAGAATACCAAGAAGAAATAAATAGGCTTAAATCGCTATTAAGAAATCGTGTTGCTGCCATTCCAAAACAACCTCAAGAAAAGACTGGAAAGCAGAAGTCTCGACAAAAAAATGCTTTGTCGGACGGTATGTATTATTTTTCATGACTTTAAACTCTGTATCCAGGTCAACTGCTAGTGTACATTTATATGGAAGAGTAGTAATTACAATTTAAGGACATACTGAAATTAAAGTAAATCATGAGCAGCACTTGAGTTGGATGTTGTTTTAGCAGTCAAACACTATATTACTTTTGATCTTAGTTCACGATAAATAGTTCAAAATATATAACCATTTGTTTAATAATGACAAGTTATTGGTGTGGGGTGAGTTATCACCGTATTGTCCATATTCACAAGACCTAACTGCTTACAATGTGTCAAGACACCAGAAGTATGTTATTTTTATCAGATAAGGTTTGAATTATCCTATTGTTAATTAGCCTTCATTAAAACATTTGCGTGGGGATATAGCCATTCTGCCACAACTTTTTACAGTAGATGGATTGTGGTTAGTGAAGCAATTCAGAACACCCGTTTAGCCCAACGCGAGACTTGATGGCTGGATAAAGCTGAATTCCTTGTTGGTACTCATACTGATACTCAAGCAGAATATTTCAAAGTTTTGATATAAGTATATTCAGCTGATGAGTCCTGAACTGAATTAAATGTGTATCATCGATCATACTGCTAGCAGAAATTCATCCAGTAGGCCCCTTTTTATATTAGGATTTCTCATGAAAATACTTGAAACTTCATAAACGCCTTAATAAAGTCATTTATATTCGTGTACATTGCAAATAAAAAAATAACGCATAATTTTGGATGGTGTTTTATTTCACATATCTGGCTGTGAAGCTGAAAATGACACAGAAAATGATTCGACTAGCATAGAAAACTATATGAGAAAACAGCAAGCAAAACTACTGGCTGAAAAGAATGAAATATTGAATGACCGTTCACTTGTTGCAGAAGAAAAGTCTCGTTTATTAAGTGAACTTAAGGTAAAAAAAAAATCATTTTTGACTATTTTTTATCTTTGTTTTTTTCTAAAACTAAAGTATATATAAAATGTGAGCAACGCGATCATTTTATGTTGTGACACTACAGTTCTAGCGTTACACACCAGGCTATTAATCGATTATCGGTTCACACTCTGTTCAGATCAAACTAATGTTTAGTGTAAGTATAACATATCTAAAAATAAATGTGATGACGGATTCTGTTGATCTCGTTGCAAATTACTTTTGAAATAAAACTACTTGTCCTCTACCCTGTGTCTTGCATATTAGGTTGATATCCAATAAATATATCTACTTAAAGTTATCTCACTGACTTATGCTTCTTGAATAGTATCCTCGAACTCCAATCTCTCCGATTACTGCTAATACGTGTACTACCTCTACTACTATGGGATTTGAACTGACAATCGCGTCTCTACGCTAATGTGGTATGGCAAGTTGAAGTGATGTACGTAGGTACGAAGTTCTACGTTGTAAGTGACTCACTGACAGTGAGTAAACTTACGCTGTTAAATTGGAAATAAATTATAGACAAAATGATAAGTGGTATTATTTTAGTACAAAAATGTATTTTCTCCATATACAGAACAATGAATATTGTTTCGCTATTTATCTTTTCCTATGTCTGAGTTTTCGTTTAAAATAAAACACCAGATGAATATAATATGTACGTGTGTTTGGTAGATCTGGCATTTTTTTTAAATGACTTAAGAATTTGATATTATTCCTAAACTGCATTTATTTTCCTATAATATGCTCACACCTACAAACATAGAGTGCATTTATTAAGCCACTTAACCTAATCGTCTATATAGTTAGTTATTAAAGGATAGTGTACAAAGTCTAAGTGATGACTATACAGTGATCGGTATTTCTTTCACTTTAATCATTACCTAAACATTCGATCATTAAACTTACTTAATTTCGAGTGTCTGTAATCTTTGATTAAAACTTCGAAAATTCTGTTTTGAATCAAGTTACTTGTGTATGATAGATATGTATTTAATCGCCAGGATAACGGTGGATTTACAATGAGTTGTACCTCCAAGTACATCAGAAACACTGAAAAAAATGATACAAAACAAGAACATTGTTTTTTGCTCTCACTTGATAGCTTTACACATTGGATAAATTTGGCCTATCTTTCAATGGTCTTAAATAAATAAACCCCTATTCTCAATGTTAATCTATAGTGACTTACAGAGGTTTATGTCATACCATACCATACCATACCATATCATACCATGAATTTTCATAAAACTACCATTTTAATCTCAAGCTTATTTAATCATTCAAGGTGTTGTTATTTTGCTGTAGATAAAAGAAGAAAAACTTCAAGAAGAACAAAAACAAACGCAACAATTAGAATCTAAATTGAGAGCTATGGAGAGTAAATTACTTCACGGCGATCAATCCATTGTTGAACATACTCGTATGCAAGAAGCAACCTTAGCTCAACAACGAACACAAATGGCTGAACAGAGGCGTCGTGAACAAGAAATAGTAGCTCGTATGGAAGAAGCAGAAGGTAGCATGGCTAATTTACAAGAGGACTTCACGTCTTTAAAACAAGAAGTAGAAGTAAACACTAGGAAATTGAAAAAACTATTTGGAAAATTACAAGTATGTTTTGTATTGGTTTTCAAGCCTAAATATTTTTTTTTTGAAATAATGAAGCCATAATATGTTTTTAGCCTCAAATAAATAATCACAAGAAGGATAATTCATTAAGAATTGATTTATTGTTCTTATAAACTACTATTACTGATAAAGCAATTCATGCAGAAAGAAGGTTTAGAATGATATTGTTTCAATAATGACAAAGATTTACGGAAGCTATAGTTTGGAGTTTTTGCATATTTCATTGCTTCATTGGATTTAAAATACAGTGTATTGTTTGAAAGAAAAAGATCAGTTAAGTCTAAGTCTTCTCTTCCAAGTTCAAGTTTATGACATATGGGTTTATAATTTGGGGTGAAATCAGTCCGAAAAATGCAGTTTAAAATATCTGTTCGGAGTCTAGCTTTAATTTATCCTTTATGATGAATACACTGCTGAGAATAAACGTGCAGTTTTCAAGGCATGGTCGAATACTTACTTTATACATTACAGCACGTAACTCATTGTTATAGAAGATACAAATTATCCAGCCCATAGAAAGTTAAGACTTTGAGGGCTATTGAAAACCTGTTCTGAGAAGGATGAATTTTAAGAAGACCTCAGTCTCAAATCCACTAATACATGAAATTTTGCTAAAATCTTCCATTTATTGTCTAGGTATAAGTTGAGTAAAGAAGTACCAAAGCAAATCCATCCAGAATTAGCAGTGTTAAGCTCCGGTTTCCATTTTGAGCGCCACTAGGTCACTTTATTGAGCTCCATACTAACGCGTTTTTTTTTATGTTATTCAGTTCAAAAGGGGATAATGAATACATTACTTTAAGTTCATCTGCATATGCAAGGGACTTACTTGCTCAGACACAATCGCAGATATCATCAGTATGAACTAAAAAGAGCAAAGGACCTAATATATTACATTGTATTACCCCACTTTTGACTGGGACAGCACTTGGCGGGGAGGAGTTTATTTTGCCTATTTGGTGTCAATGAATGAGGGAAGAATTAAATCAAGCAAAAATATGGTTTCTGATCCCCTGAGTTGCTGATCTGCTTATAGATAGCAAGTAGTTAATCATGTTGAAAGCTTTAGAAAAGTCAAAGTAAACACTAATGTGTCCCCCGTTACGCTGAGTAAAGATTAAACGGAAGAAGTCAGCGTCAGGTTTAACATTATCGATGTTTCAGGAAGCTATGTTGAAAATCAGTGATGAGTTTTTCAGACAGTAATTAATTAGAAAGTTCGTTACTAACAATTTTTCATCCTAAAGATAATTAGAGGAATGTTTATTTTGAGGAGAGTAGTTTTTAATTTTTACATGATAATCATTACAGATTGACATTGATTCATCATATATAAGTAGAAAACCAGAAAGCATTCAATTTCAAATTCTTCCTTTGATGAGACTCTTCAGCGTATAAGGCTGATTTTCTAAAAAGTCATCATCAGACTGTTAATTCAAAGATATTTTGAACTTAGTTTTCCAGTTTCATCTTCATATACCACATGGTCTGATAAAAATATTCCTACTTGATAACGTTTGTATGATAAATTAAGAAACAGTGGACCAATGAAAAACTCATTATTGTATGTATGCATTAATTCATTAGAATTATAATCTGACTTTACAACCAGTACACAAACATATTTTTACCTATTAGGAAATTAAAAAAAAGACATCTAATATGCAAGAAGAACATACTGTAGTACGTCAAGAACACGAGAAAATTCAAGATCAGCTAACACGTGACATCAAATTGCAGTTATTAATTCTGGAAAATTTTATACCAATTGAAGAAAAAGAGAAATTAGAAAAACGAATTTATTTTGATGAGGAAAATGAAAACTGGCAACTGAAACCTCTTTTTCAGTCTACTGATGATGTTACAAATATAAGTATTCCATCTTGGTAAGCAAATATTTAGAGTTGTTATATTATTAGTTTATAATTAGATAGTTTCATACGATTTCTTGTAAACCATTCACTAATACTTTGATCATGTAATGATACAAATATTTATAGATTAATACTATGAAAAGTCAGCTGCTTTTTACTTATTAACTTAGTAAAATAGAATAATAGTTATCAGATGTTCTGAATTTTATGAGATGATAACCGATAATATCATTAAGGGACTAGAGATTAATGGCACAATGCTGTATCAAATGTCTTGTAATCTTTTTTATTTTGCATGAAACTAACTCAGGATCTAGATTTAAACTGGGGAAATCACTTTGTTGGATGTTGCACGCTAACTTACTGCCCCAAGTTATGATCTGTGTATTTATTAACATAGCGTGAAATCCAGGGTACAGCAGGGTGAATCAATAATAGAAAAGAGTTTACAATATTGTTGATAATCATCAACAATTATCGATGAGGATGGTGATAAAAACTGATAAGTTTAATAGTCACATTTTCTTGATTATACCTTTCATTTACAGAAATGATCTCGGTGGTTTTCATAGGTTATTTGACAAAATAGCAAAATAGTGACTGCGTGTTGGAATTCCTAAACGTTCAAGATTTTGTAACTTCAGTAATCGTCTTCATGTAACGCATACAGGGGTTGAATTGCTTATTCGTAACTGGTTTTATTTAACTTGAGTTCCTCTGATATAACTTTTATTGAACACTACCGACTCAATAATAAAACTACAGAAATTCTAACAAGCGAATAGTGACGTATGAAAAAGATTTGATTTGTTGGGAATACCTTCCAGTTAAGGAAAACAGCGTAAATCAATAAAACCTACAAAATTCTAATCATTAGGTATCTTGTCATTTATTAAGCCGTCATATCATACATATATTTAGGTAAAAAACACATCCGTGAACGGAAGATTCAAAACGCCTACGAACCGCACAATGTTGTGTCAAACTTTAATAAAGATTAAAGAGAGGAAAAATTCGGTCACCATACTTTTCAGCAGGCAAGCTATCTAAAACGAATAAAGTTTTAAGTGGTTATATATATGATGAAGGTTAAAACAGAGAAGAGTAATGAATACTGTCTTAGGTAGCAGCAAGTTAAATAGACGAAGACTACTAACGAATGCAAAGTAGTTTAGCGTGTTTCTTAAAAAAGAATAGGTAAAAATAGGATAAAGTAATGTGAACATATTTTTAGAGATAAATTATTATATCACAGTCGTCGGTGCATTTCATTCTGACACCAGATAGGTGTGGATAGTTAATCATCAATCATTGAAGGCTTTTACTTCAACTACTCTTTTCTCTTACTGAGTTCCATGTACTAGTTAAACTCTGAATTATATGAGAATATATGCAGAATCTGACACTACGTTGTAAAATAAATTGAATCAGTAAGAATGATACTAATCTTTCTATCACGTTATATTGTCCCTCATTTTTAAACTTACAGACCCCATCCAAGGAATATTTACTTTAATTGTCATTGCTATGCTAAGCGGCTTGTAAATTTTATGCACATAAAAAATTAAACGTCTGGTCAGGTAATTGTGAAGTGACAATAATTTGATGAAATTGTACAATTATTAAAGGGTTTGGGCTTGACAATTAAGCCATATTTCCTGACACCATTGTCCTGTCGTATATGAAACCATTCAATAAAATTTCATGGCTTCCCAACCAACCAACAGCAACGTAGAACTTCCTACGTACTTGCGCACGTACATCAGCTCAGGTTGCCATACCACATTAGCACAGGATTTGATTGTGACCAATTCGATCTCGTGTGCTTTTATGGGTATGGGGGGGCGGATGTTACTTCCCGGCTGCCCGCACCGTAGAGTTGTCCTGGTTGTCAGAAGAGGCATCGGCCTCATGACTTCCAAAGGAAATCGGCTTTCATCATGAGACGTCATAATTCTTCTAAATGAAGACCTAACTACCAGAGCAGAGTTTATATAGTGTGAATTATAATTTCTTGTTAGCGTTTTTTTGGTAAGTTAGTTTTTAGTTTTTTCCGGGATGGGGTTGCCAACCCTCCTCCTTTGTCCGGGCTTGGGGCCGGCAGTAGCCCCGAAGGGTTTACAGGCTTAGATATACATAGAATCTACACAAGTACTTGACAATAATCTTTCAGAAATTTCTTTTAATTTTAAATTCCATGTATCAGCTATATATCATTTTCTCTAATTTCTATCACCGGACATCAGTGTTATCGTTTAGAATGAACGGAATCCGCATAGCGTATCATGTTTTTACTGTGTGCTATTTACACTTATGTTTTGTTCAAGGTAAAATTTTAATCAATCTGTTTATTTCATTTTGAATAGTAAACGATCGGTTTGCCGTTATGCACGGATGGCTGCCAAATATGATCCAAACCCTAGATTCCGAAATGAACAAATATTGAGCTTGAGTATGGACTTACCTGGACGTATTACAAGAGATTATGAACCACCTGCATTGGCTCCACAGGTGGTGGCTGCGTTGGAAGCTGCACTACAAGACGAAGAAGATTTAGAATTAGATGGAAGGTATAGAAATAGTTATATAACACTGTTAACCATCTCATCTTATATTCTATAAAATTTTCTTCTAAAGTAAATATTTTGGGGGGAAACGATTCTATATTTTTGTTCATGATTGTTAATTTGAGCAGAGTCACTTGTAAAGTTTCTCATAAAGTGATGAACTAACGCGTTTGTCATGATTAGCACAACAATAAATATACTTAATCATAATCTGTAAAAGATATTTCAAATGTCAGAATTATGGTTTAATCACCTAAAGAAATCAGAATCTATAGTGATAATAATACTAAGTATTTTTTTTAAAAATGTTTTGAAAATATCAAATAAAATAGTGGAATGAGTAATCTAGGCTTTTCTCTTTGTTTTAATGTATCTTAAGCATTATATATATAACGCTAAAGTTTGATCTATTTACAAGTTATCAATTTAGGGAGTTTTTTGAGGTTGATGAACTTCATAGCTTGACACCCACTGAGAATCACTAGAAAGCTGGTTTTGTCTAAGAGACATGAAGGTATTGGGTTCGATTCCTGATGAGGTCATGGATGATCACTGCTAAAGTGTCCCATACTAAGACTCTTAATTTTACATCGTTGTTTAATTAAGATCACTTAATGTTGTAAACGATGGTTTTCAAGTTTTTATACTTTAACAATAACTCATAGTCATGCAAGTTGATTATTATTACCAAATGAGATCATGTTTCATCGTATGTACTAATTTTAATCGTGATCTCCATTGAATGGAATATGAGTTGAACATTATTATATAAAGTAAGAGATTTTGTAATTCGTAATTAACTTATTCTTGTTAGTAGTCAACGAATGTATGTTACAATATGATGGTAAATTATAGTAATTTATTACTTTCTTATTTTAAAAATTTCCACATTCATTTTCTTCTCTCATTTAGTCCCTCATTATTTCAATCTTCTTTGACCAAATTGAAGAAATCAGAAAAACGGTAAGAAAATTTAAAATAATTTTAAATTATCAGAATAAACTAATAAAAAAAAATAGTTCATTTCAACAAGGACTTAACTCTATTTTTATTCATTATATGGAACAGCATGATTTCCCATAATTCTTTTCTCGTTTTTAATTTTTTTGATGAAAAAGGACATTCTGATTAAGATGTATATACATTTTTGGTGAGGATAAACTGCTTTACACATTTCTTTAAACTAGATTTATATCGTTTTGAAAATATTCTCTCGTTTAAACTCGATATATATACATACATAGAATTTGATTTTCCCATGACATTATTGACAAGATTCACTTGTAAAAAAAAATTTATCTTAATAATTTATCACAGTTTTTATCATATTACTGTGATAAAGTTTTATTAACTTGAGAAAGTTTGTTTTAGTCAGTACTTTTAATGTTGTTATTCTAACAACGAGATATAACTAGTTTACGACAGTTATTTGTATATGTGGTTATTTAAAAAGCAACAATCATTTAGGGCTGATTTCACAAAATTTGTAAAATATTATGTTACATCGTGGTCGTATAAATAAAGAGACAAGTTAGCACGATAAGTTAGCAATAATAACTACCTTAAATTATTTGCTTCAACTGAATTTTTGATTTCTTGTCAATACCTTTTGATTAAAAATCGATATTTTCAGTTTAGGGATTTTGGTTCTTACTTTTTGTCCTTGCCAGTGTTCATTCATTTCGCTCGAACATATATATATATATACATATAATGTGAATTTCTCTTAAAATACATGTAACCAGGAGGTTCAAAAAAATGAATCACATTTTAAAATTATAATATTATTGAAACGTTTAGCAGTAAGTACACTGGATAAACTTCACAATATGTGTATAGAAATTTCGACATATTCCAGTACAATGTGTAGAATTAAGTGATGTTGTATAGTTTGATTGATGATTTCACGCAGGTTCAACATTTCTCAAATTCTTGTTAACAAACTTAAAACAAAACTATTTTATGTTTGCATATAGAATAAATTTTATACAATTTCTATACAGTCTGTTGTATATATTCATACTTTTTGTTTTTTAAATTTTATTCATAGAATACATGGTATAACACACAGAAATGATGGTCAAATATTCCCACAGTCCAAAGGACTTGTACCTAAATAAAAACAAAGTTTGTTTAATAAACATTTATTTTTTGTTCATCAAACTTTTCAACTATTATTGATCATTCCGTATATATATAAGTATACAGTTATAAGGTGTTCTCAATTCAGCAGGAGAGTTAAGCAGTGAATGTGTGTTTGCACTATTGCGATAAATTTTACACGTTCAATCATAAATAATTCTACATTAATGATTTTATAACAACCTAGTAACCCTAGTCTGTTCACCAAAAGTCTTATTGTGCTGAGTAGCTTCCGAAGAAAAAAATATTCATGGATAATAGTTCAAAACCACTGTCATATATATTCAACAACTGTATATCCATTCCTATGTGATGTGCGCCACCAAAATTTTTGTTTACCTAAACTTTGTAACTCTGATCCAATTAGTCCTCATCTAAATGGTAGACATAATTGAATCGTCTGCCTGAAATTTATTTAGACAACACCATTATTTAATACGTAACTGTTGTCAGTGTAGAGTAAAAAAAAGTTCAAATTTTTACTCATTGTAATACGCGTTGAATTCTTTATCTTGAAAAAAAAAAGAACGGACTATCTCGATCTTTGGTTACCAGTGAAATATAAGCGAAAAAAATTGACTTGATGAAGATCCACTCCTATTAAATTATCTATCACGTTGCAACATTCCTGTTTACATTTGAAATCGATCTCCATTTAAAATCCTACCAATCAATGGCACTCGGACATCTTGGATGTACAATTTTCAATGTATATAGTTATTTTTTAAAAAACACTTCAAGACAACCACTAATCAAGCATACTTTCACATCATTTCAATGATTAAGAATAATTTGAAAAAGGAATTTATGACGAGAGGAAATTTATGCATTGGTTGTTTTTTGATTATGATTACTTTTTCTTACTAAATAAAGGAGATATTTTAAAAAAAAGGGATTACATATTTTTTTATATGAAATTGTTATACGATTGGTGATTCATAATATTTTGAAAATGTGGTCTATTATTAATGTTAACTATAATCAATTATAGTTAAAGCAACATACTACTTACTAGTAGTGCAATCCCATTAAGAATATGAAATAGAAATATACACTAGGCTAAACGAAAGTGATGCGAAAAAAAAACGGAAATCAAAATGCGTAATGTCATGAATGAAATGATACCAGTGTTTTGTTTGAATCAGTTGTCTTTTAAAAAAATGAATGAATTCACTAACATTCCATTCGATTGTAAAAAAAACAAAAAAAAAAACAAACCAATTTTGAATTTGTTTAAAATGAAATAATAATTGTTAAGAAAAAGTACATTTTAAACAGGGTATTGAAATGGAAATTTGTAAACTAGTAGTGTATCATCGATAAATGTTTTTGTTTACTAGTTAGTCAATTCATTTACGTGAGACAACATGGAATTATATTGAAAAGTTGTCAACATATTCAAATAGAAAAAAAGGTCATACAGATTAAAACAAATTAATAAAGGGGAAAAAAACAAATTGTACTAATTCAAATTGTCAATGGTCTAACGGATCAATGTAAAATCAACTACAGCCTGAATCAGCAGCTGGTGGTAGATCAAGAAGACTTAATGAACTACCATTTTCTTTTTGATAACTTCCTGATTCATATCGAGCGCTCCATTTTGGAGTACCGGCTTGAAAACGAGTTTTATGTGAAGACGCCGCTGGTAGTTCACTCATAACACTAAATACCGAGCCTTCACGTGTGACTGAATAATTTCTTGTTCTAGTCGGATAAAGACTACCAGATCTTTGTCTATTGTAATTTCCATAAGTAGTTACATTATCTTCTTGACCGGTTAAACCTATACGTCTTTCAGCCATTTGAGCACGTAAATCTGCATCATCCACTTGTTGTTGAGCTTTACGATATTTCATTGAAGCAGTTTGAGCAGCATTTTCCTAGAATAAAAATTAAATGAAATTTTCATCTCTAATTGGTTATCTATTTGTAATATTAAGAATAAAATTATTTTGTTTAAAAAAAAAAGTTCACTCATGTAAACGAATGCGTCCTGTACTGCCATTTCTATTATTTTCTGATGAAATGATTGGTCTTTTGTTTGTAATTCAATAATGCTATCAGATAAAACAAAAATCTTTCGTAACCATTTAAAAAGTGTCATCAACTAACTCCTTAAGGGAAATAATTAGAGAGTGAAAATATTCGCCATTGTTACTGAATCAAGGCAATAAGCGACTGTATTGCAGTTTGATAAGAATTGAAATTTATCTAATCACACTGTAGTAGTAATTAATTTAATTAAGCCTAACACTTTACAGAGTATACATACCGCTTCTTCTAACTGTTTTCTAGTTTGTTTGAGTTTTGTTTGAGCTCGTTCAACCATTTCACGTAGCTCGTTGATCATATGCCCAGCATCTTGTTCAGCTTGTACTGATTCTTTGAGTGCTCTCTCACATTTTCTGCGGAAATAAATAATTAAAAAAAAAAACTGATTTTTAGGACATGATCATATCAGCTTAACGGTTTTATATTTTATCTGAATGGATTTCAGTCAAAAGTCTTGTACTTTAGTGGTAAACAGCTTGCCAAAATGAATGGTTTACATGTATTCAAAATTGGTTCTGATGTTGTTGATTTTAATAAACACCATCAACTGAAAGCGCCCTGATTGAATAACGTCATAGTCTACAAGAAACAGTTCTTTCATCCTCCAGATAGCCAGATAGTCCTTCTATTCCAGCGTACAATCAATTATATTTTCACATTTGACTTTCATCGTCCTCCTCCTTGCTTCTTTTAAGAGTATGACGCTTGAAAGTACTAATTTCAAAATCGTCCAACCCTGTAGTATCTAAACTACATGAGTAAACAAGATTTTCATGTTTCGCAACTTTCTGTTCGATTCCGATTATCTAATTCAAACCCTGAACAAGTCTTCTTGATAGACTCAATTTTCGTTCTCCAGATTAGAACGAATGCAGTATGATAGCTGTAAAGCGAGATATAACAACTTGTGTACTAAATCGGTTTCTCATTTTTAGGTGATGCTTTGATCTATAATCATTCCGAGTGTTTAAGTTATGCTGATTCACAACATTCTTCCTGACAATCAAGGCTATAGCGCTGATGCGAATCGGTAGACAAGGTTACACTTAGTGGTCATCCGAGTCTGATACTGATATAATCTTCCTACATGCAAGTGAAACCTATTACTTCAGTGACGGAACCGGACATAAGTAGGAAGCTTTTATTGAACAGTCTAGATGAAAATTTATTTACATACTCATCGATAAATATCCGTCTGTTTCGCTTGGTAAATTAAACTGGATTTCTAACCAATAGTGTATATTTTCAAAAGAAAATTAAGCAGAATCCTAACCAATAGCATCAGCTCATCAGCACCTCCCATTTATCATTTCACCTTGCACTAGCATGTTGAATCAGCTCCACCTGTCACGTTTCCTATTCGAAAAACAAGTTTGGATGTTTAATTCAGCTGCAAGAATCTGCAGTGGGGTACATCATCTCCACTTCTTTGGAAATTTGCGATACCCAAGGAGAGTGTTGATTTCGGCGGCCAACATCTATCTTTCCACACCTGTATCCTGAGAGTGGTTGTTGATAACTGCACGTGCATGTTCGCGATACCATACAACCATTATCAAATTACGGAGATATTTGATCAGAGATAAGATCAAATGATCGATCAAACATTGTTAATTATGTGAGACAATACAGAACCAATAATTTGGAAGATTATTCGGTATTCAGATTTCACAATTAGATCATTATAGTAGACAGTATATTTAATAATGGGATGGTGGAGAAAACTTGTAGCTCAAGTGGATGATTGTGGTGAAGTTTCGTTCTCTGAACTGAATGTTTTGGTTTTGGAGCTTTCATTGTTCTTCTGAACAACATCATCAACACAAACTTCAAGATACAAGTGAAGTATTCGAATTTCTCCACCTATGACAAGTAGCTTGTTCTGTTAACCTCGATCTTGATTGGTTGTTATTGACTTTAAACCCGTCGTTGTCTGCACCTTTATTTCGATTATATCCCCCTTTGATCAGTTTCTTGATCCTACGTTTGCGTATGATTTTTCTGATTTGTTGATAAATTGGGTCATTGTTGATGTGTTTGTTGATAGCTGATTGACTTCAGTGTCAAACTTTTACTCTCTCTATCCAGTATAGTTCAACATTGTACCAATCAAATATATGTCCACAGTTGTCCGCATGTTTTGAAATAAGCGAAGAAGTGTGATGGCGTTTGACTGCTAATTGATGTTCACGTAGATGAGATTGAAGAGGACGCCGCTTCGTCCTACTTAGTGTTTTTCACTTTCAACTTATTTTGTAGATGATATTTGGTTCGTGTTATTTTGTCATTTTGTCCTTTGGTTTACATAAGATTGATTGAAGTGATTCTATGTAACTACGAGTATATTTATGACCTAATTGAAGAGCAAATAACATACTTATCTTCTCTCTGTGTGGGTTGGCTTCCGTAATACATGAGTCTCCAGTTCTCTTGAGTCAGTTTCGGCAGTTAGTACAACCAGGAACAATAGGCTGTCGATAGTGAATTTTACACCATCGAAGACGTTGTTGATCCGATTGTAGATGTTCTCTAGCTTGGCACTCAGGTCAATCAGCTATCAACAAACACATCAACATTGATCCAATTTATCAACAAATCAGAAAAATCATACGCAAACATAGGATCAAGAAACTGATCAAAGGGGGGTATAATGAAAGTAAAGGTGTAAACATCGAAAGTTTAAGGTCAATAACAACCAATCAAGATCGAGGTTAACAGAACAAGCTACTTGTCATAGGTGGAGAAATTCGAATACTTCACTTGTATCTTGAAGTTTGTGTTGATGATGTTGTTCAGAAGAACAATGAAAGCTCCAAAACCAAAACATTCAGTTCAGAGAACGTAACGCTACCACATTTGATAATTCTTTATACATCTATTGTAGGAGTGAGACAGATAAACCATTCATTTAAGATATACCCTTTTGACCCCACCATAATTCAATGAAATTCATACTGAAAATGTACTAGACCCTTCACAAAAACATTCCAGCCATATTAAAGTCAATGAACAGCTTAAAACGCTACCTCAAAAGTCAGTTAAGTAGAACATCAGTTCTCTTATCAGTCATCAAGGAAGTCAAGATTTCAAACAAGGTTAGCCTAGGGTCTAATAAGTTGAGTTCCTTAGACAAATCAGTCTTTCTGAGTAAACGGGAACAGTCATTAAGTAAGGACTCATAAGACAAGTCTGAATATGATCTAGGTCATAATTAGTACCGACTAGACAAGCTTCTACCGAAATTAGTAATAAACATTAACAATTATATAAGTCTACAAACCATGACACATCCTTGATTCTGAAGGTCTTTGGTCAAGTAGTCTTCCGAAGGTAAAAGTGATTTTCAGTGAAGCGTGAAACTTACTGGTGAAATATTCGTACAAGTCTTATGGTTCTGTGACCTATATTTGAGTCGATTTTAGTTACACTAACCGCATTAAAAGACGTTTTACAGAAAATGAATTAAACGAATTCTGTAGGAACAAGAAAAACTTAGGTTCTGAAGTCTTTCCTTATGGTCGATGTTCAGAACCAAACAATCTCCAAACCGCTATATTTGAAGCGATGAAGTATTGAATATAACTATTTTACTAATACCTGAAGCCCACTGAACTAATAGATTTAGCCTTATAGATAGAGGCGTGTACCTGAAAATACTTTAAGCATGCTATCAGATAGGGTGATCCAACACGAGTTCAAAATATATTAAGTGATGGTATGTCAAATTAAATTTGAAAGAAGAGTTAATGAAGTAGTTGTATTCGCAGGTTCTGAAAGTGAATCTTACTGGGTTCGTCTTTATAAAATCCAGTTCTTATCAAACAAGTCACATTGGCCTTATGGTAGGCAGGTGAGTTCAATGCACCTTCTGCTAATTGAGTTAACCTGGAATTGGAGTAATCAATTAATTCGCCTAAATTACAACTTTTATAATTGCCAGCCGCAATAGGCTTTGTCCAGTGCATCCGAAGTTTGACCCAATCATCATGTTCAAGTCATTGACACTTTTGCTTTCAAAGCAGGTACCTCAGCACTTCCTAACTAATGAAAGCTAATGTAGCTTAGTGTCTATTTCAAAAGGCTGGGCAATCGATTAGGAATCATCTGATGCAGTGACATGGAGTTGTTTTACGTAATTATATGATTAGATGATATATTCTTTTATATCTAATGCAGAAAAAAAATGGTCATCTATGAATTAATCATGAAACTGGCAATCTACTGAGAACTTCACCACTAGTCTTAGAACTTCAAATGCAATGGGATTTCGTGGGTCAATCTGGAATGATAGTGTTGCCATAGTCCATCAGACCTTCTTAGTTGTCAATTAAAGTTTGAAATGAAAATAAGTTTATTAGATTAGATTGTCTAACCTTAATTGATTTTGGGTCTCTCTTGACTTTTTAGATTCTTCTTCCAATGCTAGTTGCAATTCTCGTATTTTAGTCTCAGCTTGAGTTTTAGCATCATCAGCTTCACGTTCAGCTGTATCAGCTGCTCTTCGGCTTTCCAAAATCTTTGCATTGCACTCTTTTAGTTCAGCTTCCAATTGTCTTCTTGCAGTATCTGCTCGTCGTGATGACTCCTGTTCAGTTTGAAGTTCCTGTACTAGACGATTAACTTCATTCTGAAGTCTATCTGCTCTTTCTGTAGCAACCTGAAGTAAATGTGAGTAATAAGATAACATTTCGTAATCATTGATCAAGTGTTGTATATTTCGTAAGTAAATAGCTTAGGATAATGAAATGGAATAGACAATACCTTTATTTTAGATCTATTTTATTTGATAAAATTAATTTTCAAATAAACTAAATTTCCGAAGATTTCGTATAAATTTGTCAGCTTATGAACAAATGTATGCATTATGTGAGAACAGACAAAATTAGTTCAGGATGGGACAGTTTTACTAACGGTCATAAACGTTTTAGTCAAGAGCAGAAATGGGTTATTTTATGTTTAAGTATCAATTTGTTTATGTTCAACAAAAAGTCATGCAAAAAACGCCACCAAATACAGGCTGGAAGAATTTGAAGTTCTCATATTTACTTGTGTCATGATATTTATTTTGGAACAAGGTATGGATCGATTGTTATGCATACTTTCATCAAAATTATCATCATTTCTGATTGTTTATGTAGTGGATATTGTTAGTCATTCTTATGTTTCAAGAAAAAATGGACAAAAGAATTATTTGTTTTTATAAGGGGTTGAAAAGAATGAAGTATTTTGTTCTGCAAGATAAAATTATTACTTCAATGGCTGATTTATTTACATAACGGAACCTGCAATCATCCATATTGTGAAATGGACTAAAGCGGCTACGGAACGAATCAATAAATTGGTCTGAATAAATGTTTGTGTTTTATCATATTGGTAAACACTGTTGATGCACTGTAAGATTACTAATCTCTGCTGACTAAAGTAGTGTCCAAGTGTTAGTGTATGACACAACTCAAAGGACTATTTTAAAAAGTTATTTATCATTATACCTATTTGAGTTCACCTCATTTGTGCACAAAGATGTTCACGATAGTAAGTTATCACTGATATAAAAAATAGAAAATCATTTCTATTAAATGAAGTAAATGTATAAACTCCACACAAACAGTGTTAAGATGAATAAGAAAGAAGGTCTCTTTAAACTGTAAACATCGTATAATTAAGCTCTAGTATCACTTAAACTCGACTTAAATTAACATTTTAGATATGTGCTGCAAAAGTGTTCAATAGCTTGGTTTATGTACCTTAAGACATAATCAAATTAACCAGTTGTAGCTCACATGGAAACCTTAAAGGTGACGGTGTATAATATTTGGTGATCGTTTTTGTCGAATTGTCCCATTAACCAATACTTGCATGCTGTACTTTCAGAGTTTTCACGTAATTATATACAATAGAAGGCATGTACAATAATGTTGCTCAGGTATATTTAAGTTACAGTTGCTAACTTCATTATATCAGGCTTGAAGACACGAATATACGATCTTTCTGAAAATGTGATAGTAATAACTTACATCTTTCGCACCTGTAACATCGTCCAAATCTCCTTCAAGTACAGCTATCTGACCCTCGAGCTTCCGTTTTTCTGCTGTCAAATTATTTACTTGTATTGTCATGCCACTTAGTTTTGACATATTTTCTGATGATTCTTCTTCCAATTTTCGTTTTAATCTTTCCGTAATTTCTAATTGACTCCTTAAACTTTCTACTTCATTTGCTAAGGCAGATCGACGACTTTCGCATATCTAAAACAAAATTATGTTTATTCATATTAGTAAAGTGAATATATGAACATAAAATTACCAATTAGTTATATTTAAAGGTAAATATTGATTGATTTACGCTTACTAATTAGTAAATATAACAACAAAGGATAATATCATCAAAATTACTTGTAAAGTAGTTGCAGTTTCAGAGATCAGATTGTTTAATTCTGTTATATCCATTTCTAATTGACAAATATGTGCTTCTGCTTCTTGATGTACTTTAACAGTTTCTGAATGTGCAGTTTTTTCCTCTTCTAACTGAGTTTGTAGATTATTTATATTTCCTTCGAATTTCTTTTTAAGACGATCTAATTCATTTTGATTTTTCATTTCCATATCTGCTACAGCTGCCTTCAGATTTTCCACATTACGTTGACTTGAACGTCTATAATTGTAACATATAACATGAAAACATGAAGTGAAATCTTTTAAAATAATCCATCTCTGTTCATAACATAATGCTTTCAAAATAATCATTTAGGCTTGACTAGAATCCACTCATACAATCTTTGTAAGTTTCTCAAGTAAACTCAACAAAATAATTATCATGAAACAAACTTTTATATCCTAAATTTAAAAAAAAAAAGAAATTTGTATCACCTTAAACTTTCCAATTCTTCTTCTTTGTCTCTTGACTGACGTTCAAATTCATTTCTTAAAGTACTTAGCGCAGAATGTGTTGTTTGATAACGAGTCTAGAGAGAGAAAAATCATAACAAAATAAAGTAGAAAATCTCTGTCAAAATATTATTTAGACAGAAGTTATTTTCATTGTTCTGAACTAGCAGAAATCAGATATTTGTAAACGAATAGTGATAAGATACAACACCGCGCGAACCAGTAAATAAATACTAACAGAATACAGTCAGTCAGTAATATATTTATCGATTGGCAAAAGAGATCATCGCTTGACAACGTTAAAAAAATTCGAAAACCGTTTTTTTAAACGATCTGTTACTTTCAACGAATTAATTCAAATAACAATCAGAATGCTAATGACTGACAGCAAAGACATTTTATATACATGATGGTGATAGCCAGATTGGTTTCAACCACATTCACTGTATTTTGATATCTCGAAATATAGTTATGGCGAACAGACTTAGTGATTTTATCATGTGTACCTGAACATATAACTTGAACACATAAATTGTATTAAAAATCAGATAGTAAGTTTAAATCTAATGAACAGTTGGCTGCGTGGAATAGTTTACTGAATTTATACAAAATGAAAGTAATCTTCCTACACTTGATATCCAATAAGCTTGACAAAAGGTTTTGAGATTCATTGAAATTTAAAACACCTTACAACAATATCCATTTCAAACCTCATCATATAAGTTACGCCTGCATGTAAACACGTCATTTTGATATACTTGAACTATTACGAGTTTACCTAGTTGGAAAACGAGAGCGAGGATCCAGTGACACGACATGCTACTCAAATCCGATTATCCCAACCCCCATATTGAGTAAATATAAGAAGACGTGATATGAAGTAAAACCTGTATTCTACAAGCATCCAGAAAGTACGAGGTCCGAATCCAGAAGAGAATCAGGATCCTGGACTAGGGATCCGGGACCGAGCCCTGGTCCTGGTCGTGGTCATAAAATGTTACACATAATGCGTATTTATACATTCTGGTCGAATAGGAAACAGCATCGAAGTCTGTGACATTGACAGTTAAGACGACCAATAGGAAGCAAGATTTGAAGTGACATTGATAGTCAGGACAACCAATAAGAAACAACATTGGAGCACATGACATTGATATCTAAGATGACCATATAATTGACCAGTTGGAATTAACCAATAGGAATTGACCAATAATTCTCTTAGGATATTGGATGAATATCCTAACAATATACCTGTGCATATTAACTAATTTCATTTAGATAAATGTGTTACTGATGGTTTGAGTGGACAGTCATCGGTTTTACAGGATTTGAGTTATTAAATAGTACTTACTGAGCAGTATTCAATCTCCTACTGTTAATGGACAAAAAACTGACCAAGTTTAGTTGTGATATGGTAGTTACACAAAACATTTTATCAGATTACAGATAGTGCAAGATAAATGTAGCAAGTTATTCATCAAATTTTGTGGTCATCTGTCAGTTTGCAGAAGTTTTCCTTTATAGTATAAGAAGCTAAGAGAATCACCGTATTTAAGTTTAGTGAATTTCACATTCAAACTTTATATAAACACTTTCTGAAATTGTCGAAACTTACTTCACATTCATGTAATGCGTCTTCTGTATCTTTTAGCGTAGAATCCAGATTATCTCTTTCTGCTTCTAGTCTGGCTCGAGAGCTCTCCAAATCAGTGACTTGTCTATTAACAACTGACAAGCGTTCCTTAGTTTCTTTTAGCTTTTCTGAATACATATATATAAAAATAAATGGTATATTATTGGCATACTGTGCAACTCACTAGTTTAATTATCTAAAATCGTTCAGACCTTTCTCGATTAGCCTATGTATAAATCCGTTTGACAAATGATATGGTCTAATTTGTTCTGAACCAAAATTAAGTTTGCAGGATACAATAAAATGTTACTTAATTGATATCAAGCATTATGTTTCTGAGCTTTTTAACAAATTCGACTTGTAAATTACAGCAAATATTGATCTTACACTGTAATCGAAACCAAGTATTATCGTTTAGTTTCAGGCTTTCAACAATACCTCATTTGTAAATTCAAGAATAATTTACAACACAGATTTAATTCAACTGAACAATCTTAGAAAACATAGGAGCAGTTGACACTATTATCATTCTAGATTCAAATCATGAGCTATATTTGGGATATCCCAATTCTATCATCCTTTTCATTATTCTCAGTCTGCCGAATCATCAACTCATCTGAAATGTCATAATCGCATATTCTGATATTGAACTTAGTACAGAATTTTGATCACATTTTTGTGATCTTTCAAGTCCGTTTGAAAAAATTCTATCAAGTAGAAAAATCCCTTATTTTCTGATTGCAATTTGACGATGTAATAGTTGAGATATCCAAATCATACTCGCAAAAATTACATCCTTGAAAGGAGTTAATTAGTAAACTGTTTTCTCATTATCCCACTTCTGGGGACGTTAGATCCCTAGAACTCACTTGGTAAGGGTCCTAATTTTGGATTTGATATTTTAGTGCATGGGTTGATCAGTTGAGCTTGAGGTTGCATTTCCCACCCGGAAAATCCTTGACTGTTATTGGTTGATGTATTATTTTAGTACGCTATTTTTGTGGCTCTCTCAAAGGCGTTTCTATGATGTATAAGTAAACTCAATTTGTGTGCTTGTGAACCTCCAATATCTGGGTGCTTGTAGAATACACTTTCTACTGTGGTGGTGTTTCGTTCTCTGATCTAGTTGTTTTGGTTGTGGAGCTTTCATTGTTCCCCTGAACAACATCATCAACTCAAACTTCAGATAGAAGTGAAGCGTTTGACCAGTAGCTTATTCTGTTAACCTCGATGTTGATTGGTTGTTGTTGACCTTAAACCTGTCGTTGTTTGCACAAAGTGGACTGCCTCTCCAGCTTCGCTTACGTGAACACCAATTAGCAGACTCTTCGCTTATATCAATACATACCGACAATTATGGACATACATTCGATTGGGACAATGTGGAAATACTGGATAGGGGGAGGACAAAGAACACTGGAGAATTTTTAGAAGCTTGGCACTCAGGTCAATCAGCAATCAATAAACACATCGACATTGACCCACTTTATCAACAAATCAGAAAAATCATAGGTGACATAGGATCAAGAAACAGATCAAAAGTGGGGTGCAATCAAAACAAATGTGCAAACAACGACAGGTTTAAGGTCAACAGCAACCAATCACCATCGAGGTTAGCAGAACAAGCTACTTGTCATAGGTGGAAAAATTCGAATGCTTCACACTTTCTACTCCATATCAAAACCTTTTGATATCGTTAGTGGGTCTTTGGGACGCTCGGATTAGAGTAGCCTATCGTGTCACTGGATCAATTGTCTTATCTCTCGTTTACCGACTAAGGTGAACTCATATTGGTTCAAGCATATCAACTGGTGGCAAGTATAACACACATAATTTGTCGATAGAATAAAACATGTGTGCTTAAGTGACCACTATTGATAAGAGGATCGTATTATTATCATGTTCTTGGATTTTAATTCTAAAATAGTTGAGCTGGAAAGTTAGCCACATATTCAACTGAACAACTAGTCAAGTTAACATTATTACCAGTATTTTGTTTGTTTTCTTTCTCCAACACAGTCAAACGTTCCTCCAGTTCAGATTTAACAGCTCGAATTTGAATGAGATCTCTTTGCAATAAACCACATTTTGTTCGTAAATTACTTTCTTCTGTTTGAGTTTCTTCTAAAACTGTTTCAAGTTCTGTCTTTTGACTTTCCAAACTTTTAATAGTTTGAGTTTGTTCAGTGCATTCAGCAAATAACTGAAAATATTAAATAATTATAAGCCATTTAGAAACTAAGTAATTTCAGTATTTAAGCATTAACAAACAGGAATAAATAAATTAACGAAGTTATTGAAACAAACAATTTTTAATATTCACTCTCGATTACATATACAAATTAACTGATCAACTTAGACAGTTGGTAAACTAATCAGATTTTTCTTAAATTTAAGCAATGATTAATAACCTGAGTCCTATAAGTATGTTTATTCTTACTATTGACTTTCCACCTAAATAGACCTGTATTCTAGGATTAGTACACCATCACTACTTTTCACTGATATTCTGTCACTTTAAGCTTTACGACATTATCCTAAAGGCCATTGAATAACACTAAGAACCACTTTTACCGCGGTTGTTAAATATCTGACAAAAAATATTGATAAAAAATCAACCCAGAATATTAAAGACGGTCAAATACAAATTCTAAAAACTGCCCTTATTAATTCAACTAAATATTTGTGTGAGTAGTTAAAAAGCAAGTGCTTAATGGGATCACTCAACCGATAGACTTATGTGGGAATGTTTTAGAACAGTTCTAACGTCATCTAGCTATAAGAGAAAGTCATTTAAGGGGATTGAATTAGTTTAATGATAATAAAATTAATGCAAAAATTACGTGTATAATAAGTTCATGTAAAAAATCAGTCACATTTGTGGTTCATGTTTCTTAGTTCTAAGCACAAAAATGCATCATATATATATATATATATATATATATATATATATATATATATAGTTAATGTAAAATGAATGATTTAGGTAGAATTTAGACTCACATTATCTAATTGAGATTGTATTTCTTGACATTGATTAGCCAATTGATTCTTGGTACGTTCAAGACTAATGACTCTACCACGTTCAAGTTCATAGGATTCTGTTAATTCATTAATACGATTGTTTGAACGACGTCTAACAGTAATTGATCAATTAAAAAAAAGATTGATGTTAATTGGTATTATCTTTTTCTAGACAAAACAACAACTTAGTATTAGCTTAATAAGTTTGTTTAGATTGTTCAGTGCATATATTATACAACACTGTTCTCACTAGTGACTAGCTTTGTGAGGAAATTCTCGGAGTTCTAGTGAGAAGACTTGACCAGTGGAGTTTAACCCTATCGCGTGTAGGCAGCAACTACGGATGACAAATGGATGAGGTCGCGAAAAATCTCTAGATTGTTTAGACTTAGATACTACACTATTGGATGCCGGGCCAGTGGTCCAGAGGTTAGACGTTCACGAGCGATACCTAAGGTTTTGAGTTCGAATCCTGCGAAGTGTAGGAGTCGTGGATGCACATTGCTGATGAGTCCCACACCAGGAAAAAACGGCCGTCCAGTGTTTCCGGGTCTGTAATGGTGATATAACAATGATTGATTGATCGATGATTTCATTGTGTAAAAACACTAAACTCCATAATTCAAATTAAAAAAATGTATGTAAACAAAATCTGTAAAGTAAAATTTCTTCACTAGTTATTATGTCCTAGTATTGTGAAATATTTACTCAATTAAGAACAAAGAGTAATAAAGTAAATTTAACAACAAGGAATTGATTAATTTCTAAGATAGATTGACAACTTTTTTAAATTGCCATCATTCACATTGTCTTAATTTTTGAAAACATAGTGTCTAATACTTTACCGGTTAAGTTGGTTTAATAAAATTTTGAAATATATGATATGGTTGAATTAATAATTAGTCCGAAAAAAATTGCTTTCTTACCACTCGAATAGATTCTAGAAAACAGAACCATTGGCCAATAAATTGAATATAAATATTCGAATAAGATAATACAATGACATTACTTCATAACTACTTAAAGTTCAAAAATCAATCAATCAGTCATCTCTAACTTTTTACTATTGATTGATCTGTTGTTTTTCTGAACAAAATGTGTTTTTAAAATAGTTAAACCCATGTAGTCATGCTGTTGGAGACGTTAGATCCTCAAAACTCGACTGATAAATGTCTTATCTTGGATTTCATGTTTGCGAGCATGGGCTGATCAGTTGACCTAGAGATTTCATTTCCCACCATGGAAATCCTTGGCTGTTACTGGCTGCTGTGTATTTTAGTGTGTTGTTTTTGTGACTGTCCTAAGGACGTTTCTATGATGTATAAATAAACGAGAGTTATGTGCTTGATTGTATTGTGCTTGCTGGGTGTTTGTAGAATATGCCTTCTACGCTTATCAAGACTTCGTTTTGCCGTTTTCGGACCAAGGTAGCCTACCTGGACGCTGGTTCATTATTTCGTTAGTGTTTATCGACTAAGGTGAACCCGTAATAGCTTCAAGCGTACCTAGTGACAAACATAACACATGCAAAAGTAATAGATCTACAAAATCATATGCAATTGTGCAGTACTATTTCAAATAATCTGGTTATACATTTATCTATCATGTCATTTATACATGAACACTAATCAAAATCGCTTAATGAAGATAAATGGTATGACATTAAAGTAAATCTTACAATTATTTACAATACAATCATCAATAGTCAAAAAAAATAACCTACTTGAATTCATCAAATTCTTCAGTTTTCTCATTGAATTCTTTTTCATATTTTGTTCTAGTTTGTGTTAGTTCACTTGTCAATCTAGTAACTTGAGTTTGAAGTTTCACTACACTTTCAGCTTCATCATCTGCTCTGTGAATTAATGCATCTAATTCTTGTTGTACTGTATTCAATTTATTCTGTACCAAAGTTCTAGTCTATAGAAAAATGAAACAATAAAATAATTTTTATTTTTTTAATGAAATTGGTCTATGGTTAATAATTTGTATCTTTAAAATAGATATTACCATTTTGTGATTTTACAGTTTTAACATGGACATGTTACTGACTTATTTCTTTGTCTGTCATTAAAATCTTCTATCCAATCAAGCTATGAATTTACTCTTGCCTCAGATTGAATGCGATGTAACCCTAAGTGTTAAATCGATGTAAGTAAAAACTAATTTTTATTTACAGGTAAATAAACAGAATCTAAAATGGACAAACGATTAGATGTCTAAAATTAATCAATTGCATTCATCCAAATCGTCGCATAGATGAAACATGTTTAGTGTAACATTTTTTATTTCCTTTTAATTTCATACATAGTGTTCAACCATTTCCATCAATTAAATACGTTATCTGTTCCATCCAGTACACTACAAAGATGTGATAGAGAGAATAATTAAGGATTCATCCTCATATTACAATACTTACTCTAAAAACCTATTATTTAGATTGTACACATTCATAAAACTACCATACAAATCTATTGTGAAACATAAAAACACTTTCTCAAAAGAATTGTAATAAAAGAAACAAAAGACTAAAATGACCAAAATCATCTAAAGTACCTATACTCATGTAGGTTGTGTTTCTGAGCTGAAGTTGTTATGGAATATTCAGTGTAAAGTATCCGGACATGCTGGATGAAAAGCACAAATATAGGATACCTTTCATCAAGATCGAACCTTTAATCTGAAGGTTTCACAACTACCGCTTAACCTTCCAACCACCTTGTTGGCTTCCAGTCTGCTAAATTTCTAGCTACAGTTCATTTGCAATACTGTGTGATGATCATTCATAGTTTACGGTGAATTCCAGTGGTCTCTGCTTTATGCTAGAACCATAGAACTTTCCCTCGAAGTTAGTGATTAATGAGGACAGGATGATGAAAACTGTAAGGTATTTAGAGGATTGCTAAACTGATGTATCACATTATTGACTGACCTTTGTTGAACAATCATGATAGAGTTATGAATTGGGACCAGTGAGTGGTCACATAACACAAAAGAATAACCATCTAGTGCTCCTCAGTTTCTAATGGTTGTTTAATTTAACTTAGATAGTGATTATAAACTTTAAGTGATCATTTCAGAGGACTAACAATCACAAACTAAAATACAATGTTTGATTTCCAATATTAACATTAACAAAATAATCAATTTTGGCATATTGTTCTAAACTTGTCATACGTAATGTAACTGAAGTTTTTGATTAGTTGTTTTCTTTATTTGCTTGTTTTTTAAACTAACGTACCTTTATTTCTTCTTCTAAAGCTCTTTTATGATCTTCTCCCACGGATTCCGCAATAGATTGTGCTCTCTGACAACTTGCCAAAGATGTATTCAACTTTTCTATGGTTCTAGCTTGTTCAGTTGCTTCAGCGATGAGTTGAGCGTTTTGTGAATTAAGTTCTGTGATACGTTTTTGACTTTCTTCATAGTTTGCTCTCAGTCTTATAGTTTGAGATTCAAGTGTTTCTTGTTTTGATTGAGCAGCAGTCTATTTAGCAGATAAATAAACATTTTTTTTATACAAGAATTTTAACAGTTGTATGATGTGAAATAAGAAAAGTCATTTTTGAATTCATGTCTACTCATAAATATATGCTTCAGGCAATGCACCATGTGTATAGTTCAGTAAATCAGATGCTGTAATAAGTTTTAACATTGGTGATCACCTGATATTAGCGGATTGGTTCCAGACAACAATTCATTAAGTTAAAATCTAGTCCAACGTGAAATGATTTTGTACAATTTATATGTGTTGAAATATAATTACTATATTATGTCGGTCAATTCATTGACGTGGAGTTACATGTGGTTATTTTGATTTTCTAAGTAGAAACTCCAAATCAACTTGGCAATTCTTGAGTTTTGTGTAAAATTTCAAAGCATTAGTACAGATTGTCATTTACATAATGAATAATTTTGTCAAGTATACCGACATTTGTTTTACAAATAGCTTAGTATTAATAACAAGTTTATTGTGCTACAGAGTGCTATAGAGTGAAGATGACATAGTTTAAAAACAAAATCACGTAAAATGCCTAATCTACATCAAAGTTTGATAAGAATTTATTGTATTTTCATTCTTCCAGACCAAACTCTTAGCTAAATCATGTTATAAATAATGTATTGAGATGGTGGAGAAAACTTGTAGCTCAGGTAGATGATTGTGATGGAATTTCGTTCTCTGAACTGGATGTTTTGCTTGTGAATCTTTCATTGTTCTTCTGAACAACATCATCAACACAAACTTCATACGGAAGTGAAGTATTCGAATTTCTCCACCTATGACCAGTAGCTTATTCTGCTAACCTCGATGTTGATTGGTTGTTATTGACCTTAAAGCCGTCGTTGTCTGTACCTTTATTTCGATTGTATCCCCCTTTGATCAGCTTTCTTGATCATATGTTTGCGTATGATTTTTCTGATTTGTTGATAAATTGGGTCAATGTTGATGTATTTGTTGACAGCTGATTGACTTGAGTGTCAAGCTTCTAAAAATCCTCTAGTGTTCTTTTCATTCTCTCTATCCAGTATTTCAACATTGTTCCAATCAAATATATGTCCACTTTGTCTTATGTTTTGTTTTTTAATCTGAGCAATTTATTTTGTAGATGATATTTGGTTTATCTTCTTTTGTCATTTTGTCGTTTGGTTTACACAAGATTGATTGAAGTGATTCTGTGTAAAGTGATTTTATTTAACTACAAGTATATTTATGACCTAATTGAAGACCAAATAATACACTTATCTTCTAAGAAATTAATGAGATTTGACATCAAAAAGAATATTGTCAGATTGAAAAATCTCGTTATGTACCTTAGAAAATCTCAAAATATACTTAAGATCACCATACGATTTTAATTTTCATCACTATTTCATCCAAAAATCTTTAATTTAGTAACACAACAACAAGACTCTTCATCAAGTTACAGTATAATAAATTTATAGTGGCATGTAGTTAACCGGAAGTGTGCAAAAATTATTTTTCCATGTGCCAAGCATTTACACAACCACATCAGTTAGATTAATTCATATATTCATTATGTCCAACAAAAGACCTGATCTTTGTTTAGCAGACTAAACAGGAAACTATATTACACTGAGATCATCATATAAACCATAGTTTATACAATGTTATTTTATTGTTTCATCGAAGACAATAAAAATGTTTGATTAAACCAACCAAATTTTGGTTTATACATTCAAATTTTCGAGTATTTTATTAAAGCACATTCAATTGATATTTTATTATTACTGGACTTTGAGTAAACGCAATTAGGAACACAATGGCGTTAACAATTTCTCACTGTAACAAGTGAATAATCAATATTTCTAGTTTTTGAACATAAAACACATATTTGTCCGGACTAATATTCTCACACCGAATTAGATTTGAAATATAGTGAGCTATAGTTGTTACTAAATTTATAAATTCCCAGTTGTTAATAGTACAAGACTAGCATCGGTTGGTTTTTGCTAACCTATTACCTACTTAGATCCTTCAGAGTTTGAAATGTTGGCTGTTAAGTTCATGTTCCAGTGAATACAATTGTAGTTAATCTATCTCTGACACATTTAGTTGAAGAATAAACAAATGTTGTATATTTTACTTTTATCAACTATTAAATACAATCGAATATGCAACACAGTCATTCATCATCATGAATATATTCATTAACTAGACAAACAGTTGTATGATCCTGATTTCAAGATCTGGTACATTTGTCTGTAGTGATCTAAGTCGCATTTAAAGAAAAAACATATAACTTATCTTAGCACATTTTTCTAAATCTTTAAATCATCCTATTGACCAATTGTTATTTATAGTTACTTTTTATCCCATAATCTGTAGATTTTGTGTTTTCAGTAGATGATGTATTCAAAAAAATTGCATGAACGTAATTCCCCATTACTATACAAACCAAAGTTTATTGACACTTACATGATTAACTGACATACCCGTCATGTAAATACTACACATTTAATGATGTGTAGTGATGTGATGTTCAAAAAAAAGAATTTATTTCAAATATATCAGTTAACAAAAAAAATAGATTAGTACTTACTTTCGCCTTGTTAGCATCTTCAACTTCAGCAAAAGCATTTTCTAGTTGTCTAGCCATTTCAGATCTTTCTTTTTCAGCTCTAAATATTAAAAAGAATAATCATTAGTGTTATGTAAATTTGAATTAATAAATATACTAAAAACTGGTTAAAATTTAATGATTTTCTAGAAATGTATAGAACTAATGTGAGAAGGATCAGAAATTAAGCCAGTTCATTTTTACTTTAAGTTAACAATGATAAAATTACTATGAGAAAGAAATTATTGAAACATAGCAAGCTAGATGAACACAAGATAAAACGTTTAGTATGAAGAAGTAATGCTGATTGACATATTTGATCAGTTAAAACACCAAACGAATTCTGAAAATATTCACTTACTTGGATTTCGCCTTCTGAAGAACATTTATTTCAAGATTCAAATCATTAACTGTGGTTTGATGACGGCGTCTTAGATTTTCTAAGCTTTCTTCGTTTGCGTCACGAATTGTGCCTAGTTCTCTGTGAACACGAGCAAACTCTTGATCTCGTCTTTTGATAGTTTCCTCCTATTTTTTGAAGTAAATATAGTACATAATTCAGTGTATTAACCACTAGCTTTTTTTAAACATTAAACCAGTCAGTATTGCTATATTGGTAACAAATTATGGCATTTTATCTACGGATATAAAAATTAATATATATGATAAATAGTGTGAAAATGAATCCACAATGGTAACCAAAGTGTACCTTACCCCAATGATTAAAAATGGGCTTGTTTCGGCAATTTTAATGCGTCAGTAACTGTCATTTGTTAGGATGATGAGTAGTATATCTTGTATCAACACTACATGACTTGTCCCAGAGTTTGGACAAATTAGTTAGCTAGGTTGATGATACCTTAATAAATTGTTAAGTTGAATGGTCTGATTTGAAAATAACTTCTTATCTGTTTTCTCCTTTATCGTAAAAATTATAATGTCTAGGCTGAAATAAGAGTGATATACTATCAGATTAAGGCCAGTGATAAAAATAATCAGTCATATCTATCATTCTACGTACAAATTAATGCTTTGTTTATTTGACATTTATGAAGAAGTTTACATGGTATCAAGTTTAATGACTTTCTAGCAAATAATGACGCATTTTTGTACTGAATTCTTCAAATTCAAAATATTTTTCTATGCACTTTGAATAGGACAATGTACATGATAAATTCCTGTGAATTATTTCATAGTATTAAGACCTTTAAAATTTCGGAAATGCACTTTTTTAAATGAAGTATTGAAATACACATTCTATTTCTAATGAGTTGTGAATTCGAACTTCTGAGTGATTATTATTATACATGACTTTCTTTTAAGCAATTATTAAATCAAGACATCATCAGAACTGTATTAAAAATGTATCTTTATGAAAACAAATATTTAAGATTCGGAAAAATTTATACTCACTTGTTGACTAATTTGTTCTCTGGCATTTTGAAAATCTGCATTTAAAATGTCGAACTCAGCATTAATTTCAGCAAGTTCCCTTTCCGTCTAAAATTAATTACACACAATAATTAATATTAAACAATTTTATGATGCTATAAATTAGATTTGAAAACAAATTCTGTTGTTGAAATTTTAATTGTTAAATTAGTTTAACTTAAAATACTCGGAGATACTGAGTAATAGTAGAAAAATATGTTGTCACTTAACACTTCTTTTGCTTTCCGAGTAAAGTTGCGTTTCCAAGTATATTGAATTTCATTTCAAAAGCAAATTGTTAACTATGAATGATTGCGAAGAAGTCCTGAGATGGTCGGGAAAAAGTATCACCAAGTTTGTATGTAGTGACATTTTCTTGTTCAATAGATAGTCAACTTAATAACAAAATATGAAGAGAGGTTATCTTTGTTTTATACCAAGTGCAGTGACTCCACTAAAGGTCCAAGATGATAACCCCTTTTTTACAAAGAGAAAGTTATCATTATCCATTGGAAGAAAATAGAAATTATGTTTGCAACCCATTTTGTTTAAGATCTCTTCCATTCTTAACATAGTCGGTCTTGTCTGTATACAATTTCAACTTTTACCTGGCCCCCTCTCACATTTATTTTTTTTCTACTTCTTCCTAAATGCATGTTCATATTTCTTAGTTCATATGTTATTTTAGTGTAAGCATCTCCTTTTCTTCTCATCATTATATTTATTACCAAAACTTATAAGGACGTATCACCACTATTTTATATATACTTTTTGTTACGCATGCACGTAAACATGCCAATTTGATATGCTTGAACTATTACGAGTTTACCTTAGTTGGAAAACGAGAGCGAGGATCGAGGATCCGGTCACAAAACATTCTACTCTAAGCCGAGTGTCCCAACCCCCATCGAGTGAAAGAAGACTTGATATGAAGTAGAACATGTATTCTACAATCATCCAGAAAGTACGATGTCCGAGTCCAGAAGACATGGACCCCGTACTGAGGATCCGGGTCCGGGTTATAAAACGTCGCAGATAATGCATATTTATACATTTACGTCGAGTAGGAAACAGCATCAAAGTCTGTGACATTGGCAGTTAAGGCGACCAAAAGGAAAAAAACATTGATAGTCGGGACGACCATATTATTGACCAATAGGAATCGACCAATAGAATTTACACTTACAAAATGATTCTTCATGGGATATTTGAACTTATCTTCTCAAGGCACAATTTTTTCTTGCCCTATCTAATATGACCGTTTAATTTCACTAACACATATCGTCAGTATTTAAAATATAGTCAATATGAAATTCACTACTATTTAGTCAATAGAGTAGATTAATTAGATCATTTCTTTTACATGTAGACCCTAAAATACCATATTTTATAATGCAATGTTTACAGACTTATAACTATAGAAAATGTCACTAAAAAAACAGTTCTTCATTATTTCTGAATGCAACTGATTTCCTTATTTGCTCTTGAATGAAGATATAGGAAATATTCATTTTTACCAGATATTTGTTCAAGTTGTCGGTTCGTTCTGATGTGGAATCCCACACCAGGATTTAACAACTACCAAATGCTTATATATACATATATATATATATATATATATATATATATATATATATATATTAATTTGTAATTACTTAGTGTATATGATGTGACTTAATAATAAAATTAAACATAAAAACATTTAGAAAAGAGGTAGATAATCAATATGAAACGTCATATCATGATTTGAATGAAAGTGTTTATACTCGAATCATTATTTTGATTATTTGACTTGGTCTGAACTCCAAAATCACTTTTAATTCATATCTATTCCAGTATTGTATCGATAAATACATTAATAAAGCTCATTATATTATACAAACGCATAGTAGGATGAAAGTTTCAGCTAGCTGAAAGACTGTACAAAAACCAAAATAATGTTCACGTCATTGATTCCTCCAGATAAGTGATTATAACCCTAATTGGAACACTTAAAACTACATAAATCAGTGTAAACTATTCTAAGTATATGTTGTTAAATTGAAACTGCAACGATCGAAAGTTTCCCACTGTCTCTGAATCGATCTTACGCATTTTATTGCACAGAGTAAAAGTGACCACAGGTTCTCAAACTTAAATCTGGTTGTACTAGTTTGTTGTTTCGATAATGTTTTCGTACGCAGATAATGTACAAAGAGTTTACAAATTTCTAAACACAAAGTACACTTTTAGAGAAAGTTTATTTCAAAAAATTAACAACAATTAAGCTAAACAAATACATCAAATTCACAATGAAAGTTGGATGATAAAATTGTGTATCTCATATAAGATGGATGCTCCGAAAAGTACATTATGCTACGAGCCTTTAATAATTTCAGATTTGAAGAAAGATGCTTTCTGTTTTGAGTCATTGTGGTCACATGTACACGATAATTCGTTGTGATTTTATACAAAATAATTAAAATATACCTTACATAATTGACTAATCAGCAAACTGTAAAATTACCACAAAAATTTGTCCAAATTGTAAAGACTTTAGAAAAGTTAAATTATTGGATTATATGAATTTTGTTCAAGAGGAAAGACAATTATTTAGCAAATTAGGATGCCTACACAATAACTCTGATTTTCTTTTCTTATTGTAACCACCTGTTTTTAAAGATTTTTGATTTTAAAGAGGATCAAAATCTGATTCCAACTTATTTCATTATCATGTTTGTATAAGTATGTTTAAGAAGCTTTTTTTTCTGGAATTACACAATTTATTGGTAAGATTTCATGAATCTCTGCTTTTATCAACAACATCCTACGATATTAATTAAAAATTTGTTTATATTTTTATTGATATTTATGAAAACTGAATACAATCATCATATCGAAAATCTGAGGAAAATAAAAACTTTGTTACTATCTTTCCTTGGATGGGTTTTTCTCCGTCATTTCACAACAACAATACAACATCACTCATCCGAAAGCTTTCTATTATTCTAAGTCATTTTGAAGTTTTTATCAACTAGAGTAGAGTAGTATAAATAAACTATTGATAATTAGATTAGGCATTCATCATTATTCCATAATATTTCATAGGAAATTTTTCGGTCGTTCTTCTCCTCATGTCAACCAATCTTATAGTAATAATAATAATAATAATAATAATCCTTGTTATTATTGTGAGTAGTAGTAATAGCAGTAGTAGTGTTGTGCACGAAAACTCAGGTGAGGACATTAACATATATATTTAGGCGTATATTACGGAGTTGTTACACATATTTAAAAAAAACCTTCCGGTGAATCATCATTTGCAAACTAATCCTTATTTGTTTCAGATTTCAGTGTTCTTTCATTTAGACTGTTCAGACTTCAGTTTATTTTACGTTACCTACAAATCGCCCTCTGTTTCATTCTTTCCTTCTCGATCTTTTGCTGTCAGACGTTTGATTTCCGTTTGATGTCATATACTACTTATGTGAACATAAGTAGCGTATACCACACTAGTAGTAGTAGTAGTAGTAGTAGTAGTAGTAGTAGTAGTAGTAGTAGTAGTAGTAGTATCTTTAAAAGGCAAACAGCAACAGATATACTGAAACGAAACAGAAATATCCCAATTGATCATGATGTAAATCACTGTTGCAAAATTACGAAATCACAAAACTATTTTACCGGTGTTATTTTCATTTTACAACTAACAAAAAACAACAATGACAATAGTTTTCATGTTCATTGTCATCATTAAATGACACGATTTCGTTAGTACAGAATTAGAAGTTTTCAAATAACATTTTTCTGAAAAAAATTCATCATTCCAGTAACAATCGTATTCAAATAAGGAATACATTTGAAGGATAGTTAAACTTCAAGTATAATAATAAAATAAGTGAAAATAGTAAATTTTTGAAAGTTACTTCTGAGCAACCAGTACTTATATTTTTAATCTGTATTTATCAAATACTCATTTATAGTATTTTCAAATCTTTTTAATTGTAAGCTTCTATTCGACTAATGATCGATCACTGCAATATCTTTTTACATTAAAAAAAAAATTCCAAGTTATTTATAATCTAGTTTTCTAGTCAGATAAACCAAAGTTACACAGTCTGTTTTGTTCACTTTATCCTCACTGAAGAAACAGATTCTTCCTTTAAGGCAATGAGCGTTAGGAAATAAAGCTACTTAGTTTAACTAAAGTAGTTTAAGATCATATGAATCATGTTTAAACAAACAACCATTTAATATGGATGATTTTGTGAATAAAATATGCTTTAATAGTACAGTACCATGAAATACTTGATGAATGTTTTGACAATGCAAAGGAATAATAGTATAAGTTTGAGTAATTATATATATATATATATATATATATATATATATATATATATATATATATTTATATATGTCGATGTTCTGAAGTGAGCGCACAGTAATCTATTCTAATAAATGTTTTCTTACAGTATTTCTCTATTTTTACCTACCCCAATGACGATCCGATAACATGAATAGAAAGTATCTCAAGTATAAAGTATAAAAAAAAATATTTGAATTGAAAAAAGAACAACTTAAAGATTGATTGACTTCATAAATTGTTAACAAGGTGATCTGCTCCAATCCTATTATCGTATTTATTAGAATTTTTAATCAAACAAAGTAATTTTTCGTAATACATATATATATATATTAACTATACCTTGATGCGTATAGCTCGTTCTTCATCCAACTGATCTTCAAGATCTTTTACTCTTGTCTAAAAAAAAATAGAGAAATATCATATAAAACAATAAAAATGCTGTAAATGTAAATGTAAGATGACGATTAAAATAATGATGATTAATTTAATTCTTACAGTTATTGAAACTAAATAATGATTAATTGTTTACTTGACTTATAAAGTTGAACGACTATTTTCCTTGCAACATGTATTGGATCAATAGCCATTTGGATTCTGTTATCAAAAGTATCATGTGGATTACTTTTTTTTGTATGATTTCTATATTTCATTTCATTTTACCATAAGAAATATTCAGAAATTTAAGGTAGAAATCATATATGTCTAAAGTAGACTTAATATTCATTTTTCAATATTCACTTTCCGGAAACAAAATAATTGTTTTGATTTTGGAGAATAATTTTTTGAATTCCTTATAAAATGAGTTATATTTTCAAGTGAATTAACCATACAGTGATTTTTGTTACAACACTATTATTATTCAATTACATTAGTTAACCTTAAACCATAATTTTAAGTAACGGTTAAATTACAGTTGAATTTCAAACAAACATCTATTATTCTTTTTTATTTAAACAAAGTTAGATTTATTTAAATTTCATGGATGTAAGACAGCAATTAACAAATTTTATAAGCTTTTCACAAATGAATGGCTAGGAATACATGGTCTTAATTGAATATTACAACTGTAAATAACCAACATACTATTAAATCACTGAAGCAAAATTTTAACACAAAAAGATTTGAGGAATTTGCTTTTACCGAACACGAGATGAAATTTACTGTTTCTAGCGTTTTTCTTTTTTGGCTAAAGAATAAGCATCCAGGAAATCAATTATTCTGGTTATCGATTCGGATTTAAACACTATTTGTCTTAAACTTTGGCTAATAGTTATTACATTAAACTATAACATTAAAGAAAATATCTTTACTGAATTAATTGAGCGTCAATGTGATTGATGTTTAATTTAAATGGAATATGCCAGAAATCCATACTTTTTTCATCAAAGTATGAATAGTAACCATCATGGTTATCAGATTCATGGATTTTATTCTTTGATTTATCCAGAACATAAAGACTTTAAGTAAATCATTTCGAACAAGTTTGATTAAAATTATTTATGGAACCCGAATTGAGTGTGTTTAGTCAGAATTAGATGACTCTTTGTGTATATTATTATTTTTATTTTTATAATTTACAAACTCTTATCTATTCCTTAATCAATCATCGATTTGGCAGAGTCTTAGTTAAAATGATAGATCACCTTGAACTATATTGCTTGTTTAAAAGTCTTCGGTTATTTATCATAACTTTTATACATTCGATTTGAATAAAAATCATACACCATAACCACTAATCACTTCTTAATGGTGTTTCCGATTTCGGTCGCCTGAAATTTTGTAATTAATTTGATGATTTTGCCAATGCATTCGCTCTATTCATGAGTAGTATCTATGCTTTACATGAAATCCACTTACCATTTTAAACGGAAACACCGAAGTAAATATATAAATACAATACAATAAATTACCTTATTTACCTTACAAAACTCACTCAAATTGGAATAAAACTTAGATTGTAGTAGTTTTCGAATTGGCTAAACTATATAACCTAAAATGATAATCAATGCATTTACTTAGAAAAACTGAGTGAGTTGGTAGTGATTTAGTCGATAGAGCATTAAATTATTGACTCCATTGTTCTTGAACTTAAATATTTTGCCCAATTCATCAAGTTTTCTATTGTTATTCTCGGTACACAACTATTCATCTATCTAAGTATTCATTTAATGTCAGGTATATATACAAATATGATCAATCAATAGAACCAAAAGAATTGGCCATTCTTAATTGCAAATTTAGCAGATTTTATATTATGTTTGCAATGAATGTTTTGAATAAATAATGATTTATTACATGAACTCCAATTTGTTTTTATCATTCTCTGGATAATTGAGATGACATAGAAATTATGACAGTGATTCAATCTATCGCTTATTCTTAAAATAAAATAACTTAATGTCAATGACTGGATAGTGATAATCTGTTACAATTATTTTCTGTTTGTCAACATCTTAAACAATTATTTGCATTCATCATTTCAAAATATAATTCGTAATGTTTGTATTTCAAAGAAAAGGTTAAATATTTAGAGAATATTAACTGCTTGTGACAAATGTCAGCGTTAGAAAACAAGTCCTTGTAGATAAAATGATACAATGAATTTTTTAACTTGTAATTTCCATTAAGAAATGTTTTGGTTGTACAACCCATAGACGTTCTTCGGTATTTCAGTGAAAAAACCCATGTATTCCAACAAGTTGAACAAGAGTATGGTGCAATAAACAATAGGATAACTAGTCTGTTAAAAAAATTTCAGATTTTGTAACCCTATTATCAGTAAGACTTGCTTAAAATAGCTCTATATAAGTTAATAAGTTAACTAACCTCCAGTCTTATTGTTCCAGGTGACGAAGATCTATACAAACTTCGTCCCATTACCATCGTCCGATCGCGATCATCGAGCTGAATGGCAGCCATTATTTACTTCTGAAGATCCTTTTCCAGTATGAGTTTAAAAAAGTGATCGCCGAAAGTTTTGAATTTCTATGCTTTTATATTTAAAAGTTAAAAGGATGAAAGTACTTGGCAATGTTATGTATAGATTTATTATGAACTGAAGTTGTAACAATAAAAATGTTTTTATGACTTATTTTGATGGTGGTTGACTTATTGATTTGTCACAAGGAAAATGACCTGGGGCAGTCTATATGTTCAATAAGGGTTTAGTTTCCAAGATTCATCCCTTAGTATTTGTTTCACTGATAGAATGTGTGTTTTGCACGTAAATTGTCCATATATCTCTCACTTTTCAATGTATACAGCATTTAACTTACCTTAGCTCTTCCTTTTCGACCAGTCATCAAAGCCCATCTATCGATTCTTCTATTGGTTGTTTAGATTTTGCACAGTCTAACTTTGTAGCCTGAAAGGTAGGATAAGTGAAAAAATAATTTATTTAATCGATAATGTGATAGACACATTTGATCTTATATTTATTTCTAAACAAAATTACTTTAACTGGAACGTATGTAATATGCATTACTGGTTTCTTAATAATTCATCAGTGGTGTTGAGGATTCGTAAATATGATTAATCACATCCTTTGAATGGTTTAATAATTTTGGATAATCTAATGAGACGAATGTTTCTCATAAATATGTTGCTTATTAGCGTGACATACTTTGAACTATTTCAACAAGTGAAGCGAATCTTAAGTCTTAAAATCTTTTAGTTCTAAAGATCTTTATTTATATGGGCTAGGTCACATTCACAAAACCAACAGTTTTTACGTCATAATGGCCACTTAACATTATCACTTCAAATAGTCAACGAAACTACTGAGATTTATTCAAAGATATTTATTTATTCGACTGAACTGACCGCTTACTTAAGTGATATTAATATTAAAAAAGTGAGAATGTGTTGTTTTATTGAGAATCCTACTGAGCAAAATAATGTTAGGTATCCATGAAAGATCATGAACCGATTGGAAGGTTAGTTTGCATTGAAACAAGCTAAACTTCAAGCACCTAAGTAGCTTGTCAATACCAGTTAACTATTTATAGCCTAGTTGAATAGCCTTGCGTTGAAATGAAGACGTAAATCTGCTATAAGTAGAATGTTCTGTTTGGACAAGAAAATAATATCTATGCTTCGCCAAACACCTAAACAGATAGTTAACGATTGAACGACTAAATGCAACCTCCGGTGTAAGTTTTTTAGTGTCTCTTGTAAGAAGTCGTCGGATGATTTTAAGCAAAATGAATTATAAACGTCTAAGAATCCCACAAGAAAAATATAGCAGTTTCAAAGGCCTATCTATATAAGTTACTGACAGATAATTTACTGCTTACCAAAGACTCAGAGAAATTACAAGAACCAGTAATCTAATCCCAATAACTGAACCACTTTTGAACAGAATAATTTTTTATTGAATCCAGGGCGTTGTTCTATTATGATTTATTTACCCACTAACTAATGTCAAGTCACTAAAATTCACCATCCAAAATCGAATTTGTGGTAAAAAGTAATTCTGATACACATTTTTCATTACCAACTGGAAGAGTGAGTAACTGTTTCGTCAGACTTTGATCATGAAGATGTTAATTTTCAAAACTATGTGTTAAATTTTGATGTCAGCTTCGCTTAGTAGTCGTAATACGGTACTTCTTAATGGGTGAAAGTTACTACTATAGAAGCGCTACATTTTATACTATTGAACATCTAAATGGGACATTGAAGAAGTCATATTTTGTTTGCCTTAAGATCGAATGAAGACATTTGCATCCTGGTTTGAACGCAATACGGTTGCTGCTGTCTGGTTGTCTTCTCTGATTCACGTGAAATGAATCGTTTCATACATTTTCTCACAACAGACAGATCAGCAGTATTCGGATACTTAAGCACTACAACGTAATCATGGACGATTTCGATTTGGAGTAAATTTGACGGAATAACATCTTCAGCAACCCTAGTTAGGATGACATAGAATGAATACTCGTTCTTTTAATACCTAAGAAGCAATCTCACACCAGGAGTTTTTACAAAGATACCCTCCTACTTACCAAGTGTTGGCATACAATATTCATTCATCTCAATATGGTCAAGTAATTTTACTAAACTTAAGGGTAAGCCACTTTTAATAATTAATAACCATAATGAGCGCAGTTTTCTTCATTCACAGTGTGGAACAATTAAAATATCAAATATCATTTTTAAAAATCATAAATGTAGTGGTAAATTACTTTTGAAAAGTCAGTTAAAATAATCATTCACAACTAATATTCTTGAAGAATTTAATAGTAATTGTATTTTGCTTTTCTATTTTGCCAGTTGTCATCAAATTTAACTTCTCGTTACGCTCACAGAATTGTTGCATAGGACTAATTTAGATCAGACAACTATAGCGAAACAGTACACATGCATACATACATTAATTGAATATACTTTGACTATGAAAAATGATTAGACTGCTTTATAAACACAGACGAAAAACTACCATTAGTAATTTATTAAAACAATTCATTTCGGTGTAATGAATTCCATACTGTGGTTTATGAAAACATGTGTGTTGCATCAAAACTGGTTATTTTTCAATGCACTACAAATAAACTATATAGGATTGGCATTTATTTTTCATGAACTATAAGACTCTCACCACTTACTACACAAGCTAAAACTATTCAAAAACCGGCCCATTATTGTGACCGTATTCCATTGATTAATTTGTTTGAAAATATCTGATTACGTAATTACAATGACCGTTACTTGCAGCCTTGAGATTTTTATGAATTGAATGGAACTATATTTGATTAATTGAGGAAAATTAATTAATAGATGAAAACGGATTATAAATGATATTATTAGCCATTTCAAAGCTGGAAAGTTATTAACGTTTGATTGATTTCCTAGTGTAGTGTTCTGCAAACAATGTTCATTGAATAGCGATATTTTAACAGCTTGCTCCGACTGCATTTTATTTTAGATTGATTGTTAAGTAATAACTATATACCGCTCAAGCAAAGATAGATATATCTAGCATAGTAACAAGTAAATCGATTAGCAAAGTTGATGTCTTTTTTCACTGAGCATTATAGTTTCAGTGGGCTTCATTGTGAAAGAATTGGGTTCATTTTGAAAGAATTTATCCAATAGTTAAGACTATTTAGGTCTATTGTATGACTGTCCTGAGTTGTAGTGATACATAAGTTGCTAAAATGAAACTACGGAGAAACAATCGGCTTTAGTAGAATAGCAAATTTGTGCGCATTAAATAAAGAGTTATTATGTTATTAATTTTTTTGACTTATATATTCGTGTTGCTAGTTTTAACCTTCCCATTGATAGTTAGGATTGCAACTGATCAGCCTCATTGGGCACATGCACTGTGTGGGTTGCCTCGATATATCTACTGGGTAACGATCAAACAAAGCAGAAATGGGTAGTGACAAGTAGTAAAATCTATGACACGCATTTCTCCCCATTTGATACTCATCGGCGGGATCTACGTGCATCCAAGATGATGTCCACTCCGGGAATTGGACCCCCTCCAAACCCCACCGCCTTATTTACTTAGCAACTGAATCTGGACAGCCACTAGCTCGTGCGATAGTAGAAAGCTTTATTACAAGTAGGCACGTTAATCACTCCTAAGTACGCATGAAATCATAATTACTGTAAAGCACAATCTGTCCCAGGAGCAGGTATGTTTTTGTAATGTAGATTATTCCCCACGACCCAGAAGTCCGGTTCCCGGCACTGGAGGCCTAATTCTAGATCCATCGCATCACAAACCAGTGGCAGAAATAAGCCTACGCTCCGGAATCCTTACTTTGGGACCAAGTAGCTGCTGTCTGTGAGGTTGTCCTCAACCCTAACGTACCCAACGTCTAAGATCATCTCAGACAGGCGATTCTCAGACATTTCTTCCCACCGAGGGAGGAACGATTGAGGAATTCAGTATCACGTCATCCCCTAGGTGGTGCTAAGGCGAGCCACCACCTGACGTGCTTGCACTCTTAAGCAGGACCTACGACATCTAACTCTGAAATAGACAAAGAACTGTGGCTCGTATCCCTGCCAGCACACATTCAACCTACGATCACTGCTCTGCTCGAGAACACACCACTTACCCAGGTTGCCCTCATAGCAGACAAAATTGTGGCATCAACTAGCACGCGAGACAGCCACATGGGTGCCTCAGCGTCATGTATGAATGTGGACCTGGATGATAGTCGCTCACAGGCTCAAGAAGATCTGCTTTCTGTATTCAAAGCAGTCTCAAGTTTAGAGACAGTTCTTTTATTACAGAACCCTTAGTCCCCCGAACCAGATCACGATCACGTAAAGCTGCATGCACTCGCCCCAGGAGGGCATCTTCCAAGCAACGTCAAAAGTGGCTTCGGAAGCGAGTACCGGTTTATGCTAATTTCACCTCAGTTTTAGGTCTGGTGCCCGCCATTGTCGCCAGCCCTGCTTTAACAATGAACCTGAATAATCGACGACAGTATCTGTGGACGTTCATCATTGCTGATGTCCCCACAGTCATACCCGGTATCGATTTCCTATAGCACTACGAATCACTAGTCGATTCGCATAGGCTACAGCTAATCGATGATGACATATTCCACACTTTATTCAAAAAATTCCCCCAGCTAAGTAAACAATTCGAGGAGATTCTATCGGTGACTATCCATGTGGAACAACACATCGCCACCTGCGGACCGCCAATCACGGCAAAACCTCACCGGCTGGCACCGGAAAAATTAGCTTCCGCTAAACGTGAGTTTGAAAGTTTACTAGCTACTGGTGTAATTCATCTTCTCACGGCCTCACTTTTCAACATGTTTCGCAAAAATGATAGGATTAGTGGGCAACCATGCGGCAACTACCAAGCATTAAACGTAACGACACGTTTTGATAGCTATCCTATCCCCCACACACATGACATCATGACATCACTCAAGAGCACGACTATCTATTCAAGCATGTCACTAGACCCCAGTCGCTTGTGAAGATATTGAGACAACTGCTATCACGACTCTTTTCGGTCTGTTTCAGTTCCTACGAATGCCTTTTGGATTAAGGATTGCTGCTGAAACTTTACAAAGGTTTATCGATAGCATAGTACAAGACTTAGATTTTGTTCACGTCTATTTTGATGACCTGTTAATGGCATTATCAAACATAGATGAACATTATCATCAACTAACACTCCTATTCCAGCGCCATTCAGACAATGGAATAATAGTCAACCCAGACAAGTGTGAAATGAGCAAGCCAGAAATAAACTTCTTGGGTCACAACATTAACCAAGAGGGTATTTTACCTTGTGAAGACAAAGTGCGTGCAATCATGGAGTACACTGAACAGTCCTCACCCAAAGGACTGAAGGCATTGCTCGGTTTGGTTGACTTCTCTCGACGTTTTATTCCTCACGCGGTAGAACAGTTACGAGCATTAACCAACTCACTTAGCGGTAAACCATGCGAATTAGGATTGAACGATGCCACGCGTATTGCATTTTCAGAGACCAAAACAGCTTTAGCTCACACCACGCTCCTTGCTCATCCTGACCCATAACCCACTCTTAGTATGGCTGTTGACGCATCGGATTTATCTATAGGGGCCGTTATGCAACAGACCATTTCTGGAAGTTGGCAACCTCTCGAAATTTACTCACTACGCCTCACTCCCATGGAGAAGAGATATATTGGTTTTGTTTGAGAACCACCATCAGCCTACTGTGCCATCAAACATTTCCAGCACGCAGTAGAAGGTCGTATTTTACCATCTTCACCGATCATAAGCCTCTAACGAATACTTTGCATACGATGTCTGACCGCTACATACCAAGGCAGAGCAGGTATTTGGACTATATCTCTCAATTTTAGGACAGACCTTCTTCATATTAAAGGCGAGTCGAACTATGTTGCCGATGCCCTTTCACGTATCCAAGTGAATGCAGTTAATTTACAGATGCTTGATCTTCCTGCCATGGCTGCCGCCCAAGCAAATGAACCTTCCTGTACAGAAGCACAACATTCTACATCTCTTCAATGCCAGGAAGTGCCCCTAGCTACTAGCTCAATTACTATCCTGTGTGACACCCGACCCATCGTATCCTCTGCTTTACCGTCGTCTCGTCCTCGATACCCTACGTAGATTGTCTCATCCAGATATCGCAACCACATTACGTCTCATCGCCGCTCCATACGTCTGGCCGTCCATGAATATAGAAGTCCGTATGTGAGTAAAGCAGTGCTTACAACATCAACGATCAAAAGTGCACAGGCACGTAGCCGCCTCCGTTGGCACATTCGTTACGCCTGATGCGCGCTTCGATCACGTTCGTATTGACATTGTATTACCATTGCAACCATCGCATGGGTATGATCACATACTTACGTGTATCGATCGTTTCATAAGATGGCCCGAAGCTATTTCCTTCACTTCTATTACGGTGGAGACTGCTCCTCACCGCTTCTTAGAACGGTGGGTAGCGCTGTATGGATGTCCCTTGACTGTCACAACTGGCCGAGGACAACAATTCGAGCTCGAATTATTCTCCTCATGAAAAAATTGCTGCTTGGTGTGGAGAGCATACACACAACCACCTACCACCCAGATTCAAATGGTTTAGTTAAACGGTTTCATCACCAACTTAAAAACGCTCTCTGACCACACGAAAACAACAATTGGTACGAAACCTTACCACTCGTTCTCTTAAGTATCAGAACGAGATTAATGGCAGATATTCAATGTTTCGCCACTGAATCGGTATACGGCATTACAATGCGTTTGCCTGGGGAATTTTTCACACGATGAGGCAGTAATGACTTAAGTAGTTCAAGCTACTCCCAACGATTGTCTGAATTCATGCGAACACTGCCTCCGAAGTCAACTTCAATACAGAATCGACACGTTATTCTCCCTCGAGTTATATACCTGTTCACATGTTTTCATACGGGTAGATTCGGTACGCAAACGTTTGCAACAACCTTGCGAGTGATCTTTTCACGTGATATCTTGTCACGAAAAGACCTTCAGGGTTGATGAACACAGTCAGCATTGATCGTCTCAAGCCAGCACACGTCAAGGACAATGCCCTAAATGACAATCTGAGACCCAACGCTAGACCCGTCAAACTTACTAACGGGATCCGTTCATACCTTCGGACCCCACTCTAGATGCTTCAGAAACTTCATCATCATGACCCATTGAACACCACTCGTCATCTGCACCACCTACGGATGAGACTTCAGTTCCACGTCCAGATCAACAGACCATACCGTGTATGGCTTCGAATGAGATTGCAGGCTCATAAGGTACGCACGAGACAACCGTCTCAAATTTCGGTCGGCGCGTTGGCCTACCTGTACACTTTCGCGACTAACTCTCAATCAACACCGGATACGGTAAAGGACTTCATCCCCATACTACATACATGTTGCACCTTTCTCTTTTTCTTCAATTGTTTTATCCTAAGCACACGTCTACGACCATTGCCCTGTTTGTACCATCGACTTCAGTCAAGCTTGGCGAAGGCTGTCCTGATCACCCACGCTCTTGTCAATGCATTCGGACGGTGGTTTGCTTCTGGTTGCATCGCTCACTCTGGTTCTGTCCTTCGTCTGTAATGTTTCTGGTCAGAACCCCTCCGAACGCAGTCTGGAGACTCTAGATACCAGCCACGCTGGTGTGGTACGCCAACTCGGGCAACGAATATGGCTCAATACTACTAGTGCCCTTCATTAAAGACCTTTAGTGACGACTCAAGCATCATTGATCACTTCCTGTTTGTCAGCTCTTCCAACCTACAATTGCAAGTTTGATTATCAGTTCCGCCGAACGAAACCGCCGCGTATCGAAAGTGATACCGCATTTTACCAGTGATTGTTTTACTGTACTCGTTTGTTTAATCTTCCCTCCTTTCTTGACCTTGGGTTTGCTCGCGTACGCCTAGTAGTCTCGCTTGTATATCATGGTCTAGTAATGGTATTATTTCGATACCACGAGATCTCCGACGAATATACTTTAACTCCAATTGCAGCTAGTCTTCTGGTTTCTTCCTCTGATGGGATTCAACGTGGTTATTGGCGTAATATAGCTTCAATTCGCTATGGACTAAGCACATCGGGTTACTGAAAACGCTCCATTAGTTACACAAAAGAACGCAGTTTCGTCTAAAAGAATAAATCTTGGTTCGTTAGCTCTACGTTCAGAGTTAAACTTCCCGAAAGTATATTTATCATTAACTGTCAAATAATTTGAATACCTGACGAACGTACTAAAAGGTTAGTGAAAAACTCCATGTTGCACGAATGAAAACTGCGTTCAGATGTACCTCCAGATATGCGGCGAGTTCTATACACAGCTCCAATGTTAGTTTGGGATAGTAAACTTAGTTCTGAGATCACTTTAGCTGAATTGAAAGAGAGTTGACCTGAAGTATAAAAAACGAAAAGAACTATTACACATGAAAAAGACTTTATTTTGTTAAGACTAAAAGAAGATGTGAGTGGCAATGTATTTATTGCTTCTGATATTGACGACAGTAATCTGATAACGGCTTTTTTAGATATTCGAAATATCATCTGTAAATAGACTGATTACGGAAAATTCAAATTTAGAAAGAAAAAAGAAATAAAGTTACCCTTTTGTCTCTTCCAATTCCTAAAAGTAGAACTGCGCAGTTCCGATGGTCCACCAGCGAATTGCCGTTCATATTTCAGACATTTTGAATCGCATATTGTTACTTAAGTAGAGATTGCCAGTCTTATGTTTTCGATCCACCACTGAAAAGTAAGGACTAGAGAGGATATAGAGGAATGAATTATGCTTACAACACTGTCTAGTTATCTCAGAGAATACGATACGTGAAAGTGTTTTTGGGGGCCTTTGTCTGGGAAAATCCCACGATGTATATATTTGTAGCATGTTCTTATTGACTCTTTCTGTTCTACATTTTGGTGGTCTCTTTAATCCCATTTCTTGATGTTAGTATCTGTATTTTGTCATAGTTTCTTTTTTGTACCTTTTGGAGTTTCTGTGTTTCCTCCTGAACTGTATTATGTTGTTATAGTTGATACTTAATTATGGCAACATTTATATCGAGTTTGATTCTCTGCCGCTTGATACGTTCATCTGGACTGGAAGGGTGCAATTTGGATCAAAATTTGGAACCCCTTCCAGAATCGGAAACACTTTTTGTCATTACGGAAGGAGTAAAGGTTTAATATTGTTTAAGAAATACTTTGTATTAGTATTTATGATTAATAACAGAACCGTTACTTACCCAGATCAACTGATTTTTTGGAATTTAACTGGGCAAGGCGCGTATTTAAACTTTTTGAACCGTTATTCCTACAATCATAACGCTGTTTTGATTTTACAGTTCTAAAAAAATATCGGTCAATTGGAATTGTGGATTCAAAACAAATTTCAAGTGAACGGAATATTTGGATTCTAATAATAATAATAATAATTTATTCTCAAATAACAAACATGTTACAAGAGACATGCCAATTCACAGGCAAGATCAAAATGTTAAGATCAGCAACATATTTCTTTTAAAACGGTATACAGTTACTGAAACATTTCACGAGATTCATCGGATCCCTAAAGATGGAATGTACAATCCGAATAATTGGCGCAAGTTACGAAGGTTGCGTTACGACAATCATCTTATGGACTGGGAAACGATTCATGGTAGAGACAGGTTTTCATATAACAAGAATTGATGCGATAAATGTACATAGGTCTGGTGGATATTCATCAGCTAATGATTTCACATGTTCTTGGGTAGGGTAACCAAGTCTTCTGCAAATATCCAGACTAATATATGAGGATTGGAATAAGGTTCTGAAAAAAGAGGAATAAAGAAAATGGGACAAGGAGCGGAATAAAAAATATTCTTGTTCAAAGCCGAACAACGGCTTCGCACATACGTCTATGGATAAAACAAAGGTATGTTTACTCAGACTTTTTTAATATCAGAACAATAACTGTACACCTGCACTTATATAGGTTAGTGAAGACAATTCAGTAGTGAGATAACTAATGGGAAGTTAGTTGAATGAATAGAGGAAATTCAGAAGAACCAAGTTGTTAGTAATAATGTTGATTTACAAAATATAATAAAGAGGCTCAGTGATATAATTTTTTGTTTTATTTATTCTTTTTATTTTTAACTCTGCGGCTCAAGAAGTTATGGATGAGCTCTTTTTTAGTATAGTTGTCCAGACCAGCTAGTAATAGGATTTCTCGGTAGGAAGTAAGAACCAGTGCAAGGTTACAGACATGAGTTGTAGACGAGGTTAACAAGGAAAAGTAACATCAATATCACTGATTTGTTACATCCTGCTATATCATAAGGAGCCGTCAGCAAACAAAATGTTCTGCCACACAGACATAGGTAGATTGAGGTTATCGCCCCACCGTCATGAATGCTGATCAGATACACCACCCTCCCTCCTTTTGTGATGTTAGGCTCTCTTCCGTTTAGTGGTTGATTGTAAATAATGGTCTCTAGTCTACTCTCTATTTTTTGTACATTTTATCGGAATTAACATTCTCTACTAGCTCCATATTACAAGCGATCCAGACAACTTTGCCAGACAATATATCCACATAGGATATCACACTGATTTTAAGTAAACGAATGGTATGATTTGTAAGATGTCAGTTAATAGGTAGTTTGGAAACAGGAAGGACAGGGAGCTGGAACGAGGAGAAAGAGAAAAAAAGAGTTGAAATAATGTTAAAAATTAATGAGTAAAGCGATAAGTTGGTAAGCCGGCAAGGTGTTTGGATGTTAATGAATAGGGGAAATAAAAATTAGTTAAACTGTTAATACTTAAACAAGAAGATACTCACAATGATACACGGTGTTTGAGTTCCTTGTAATTGATCAGCATTTACAGGCTTTTCAATTTGTCTGTCTACTAGAAATAAAAACTAAAACTGCTTTGAAGATATGAAAATAATAATCGGAATTTAAATTCAGAGAAAAGTCACGGGTAACACTTCAAAGGCGTAACCTATTACTGTTAGTAGGAGCAGGGGGATTTGCCTATCATTTCGTGATACATGTATGGGTGGTAATGAGGACACAATATGTTCATAGTCTATAATTCGTTTCAGAGGTTTATCTAAATATTTGGTGGACCATAAAAGAGTGCCTGGGGGCTTGGTGTGAGTTCCGGGAATAGTCGATAAATCTCTTTAGAGTCTAGCAACAGCATGACTAGTTTCTTGAACTTAGTGATTGTGTCACAGATACGGATAGTAATTGGTAACCTGTTCCACAATAGACTGTATCGTATTACAAAGAAATTACAACGCAATGATTTCTTGTGTTTTGCCGTTAATAGTGTATATGCGTTGTTTCTAAGTCTGTAAGTAGTGCCGTGGTTCATAATTGGACGGTATTTTACGAACGAAAGACCATTTATTAGTTTATAGAGGAGCATTAGGTTGTTTTTCAGGCGACGGCGCCATAGAGGTTCTATGGAAAGATGCTTGCATCTTTCTGTGTAGTCGAGGTTATGGCTCAATCCGAGCATTCGCCGGGTGAAGCTTCTTTGTACATTTTCTACTCGCATTTTGTCCATGATATTCATGTTTGAAAATATGAGTGAACAATATTCAAGTGTGGGCCTTATACAGATTTTGAAGAGAGTAAGCTTAGCTTCACTTGTGAAGAAGTTCTTGTTTATAAACCCAATTAGTCGTCTAGATTTAGAGATAATATTTGAGGCATGTTCTTCGAATTTCAGGCTTTTAGAGTAACTACTACCAAGGTCACGCGCTGATATAAGTATCTGAACCCTACATTTTTGTAAGTAGAGTGGTGTATCAAGGTGACGCCTACTAAAATGCATTATGGCACATTTGTTGTAGTTAAACGGCAGTTGCCATGTCTCCCTGCAGGTAGTTAAGTTATCAAGATCACTCTGAATCTTAGCTATATTTTCGTCCAGATCTTCAGGCTTATAGCTGTATACTATTTTCAGATCATCAGCATATAAGTATGCTCTTCCAAATTTTATAGTATTACATATATCATTTATGTACATTAGAAATAAGAGTGGACCTAAGACACTTCCCTGGATAACCCCACTGGTTATTGGTCTTGGTGATGAAAGATAGTCGTTGTACTTTATCATTTGTTGTCGCCCATTTAGGAATGAAGCTAACCATGAGTGTAGTGGGTTGATGATTCCAAATGACTTCAGTTTAAGTAGAAGCCTTTCGTGTGGGACTTTATCAAAAGCCTTTTTAAAATCGAAGAGAAGGACTGATACTAGAAGCCCTTTGTCTTGTTTATGCGTGATATCGTTGAAATAGTCTAACATACATGTATCACACGACCTGGACCTCAATAACCCATGTTGTTAGGTCGACATCAGATTGTTACTAAGTAGATGTTGTAGTAACTCTGCCTTAACTATTTTTTCCATAACCCCAGATACTACCGAAGTTATGTTTATAGGTCGGTAATTTTCAACGTTCGCTGTAGGCCCAGATTTTAATGTGGGGATGATATGTGTAGTCTTCCAGTTATTAGGGTAACACTCTGTGGAGAGAGATGTGGTAAATAGTTTGAGAAGAATAACACGCAGATCATTGCTACAATTTTTCAGCATGCTGGCTGGGATGCCATCTGGTCCTTCAATGCACTAATCGCCTTAGAAATGTTCTGTACACTAAATTCAACACTGGCGATTTCACAGGAAGAAGTTTGGGTCAGGTGTGACTCATTTGTTGAGTTTTAGTTTGTTAATGTGGCACAAAAATGTTCGCTAAACAACTCTGCGATACTTTTAGGGTCTTCATACACTTAATTGTCCTTAATAAATATGCTACCTCTTTTCACTTTGGAGCATTTGAGTTTATTCAGAAGGAGTTTTATGAGTTCAGAGGATTCATTGTTCAGCTGAACAGCACGCTTTTCCTGTGCGATTGCCATTTTAGTACGTGTTATTTCTGCCTCGACACATTTCAGTCATCGTTACTAGTGAGAAGTCATTATAGTTATGAAATCTGGAAGCATGTCTTCGAAGACGTTTTCGTATATGACCTGGCATATAATCTGGAGCCTATAACATTTTTTCTTGGATTTCAGGTACTACAATGAATTCTCGTAAAAAGAAGCCAAGCTCAAGTCTGGTTGGAAGCCATGGAGATAAACAGTACGACGAATCCTTTGTTATAAAGCAAGTCCCTCTTGATAATTCAAAGGTCAGTGGTTCACTCCTAGATAGGGACGATTATATTTCTAGTTTATGTAATCGTAAGTCGTTATTTGGTGGCACCGAAAATCGTAGTTTAAATGAGAACCTTGAAGTACCTGGAAAGAATTTAATGCCTATAGGACCACTTGTAGGTCTAGAACTACTCAAGGTTGAATTAAGTTACTTCGATGGACAACCACGTGGGTATTGGAAATTTATGAGACAGTTCGAGACTTATGTAGAATCTCGAGTCGATGATAGCCTTTGAATTCTGTATTTAATGCATTACTACAAGGGCAAAGCAAAAGCAGCCATTGCGTCATGTTGGAAGCATCCGCTAGTTATAAGAAAGCTAAGGAAGTTCTTAAAAGGCTTTTCGGTCAATCGCATGTGATAGCCAGAGAAACGTTAGAAGAACTGTTTAATCCAGAAAATGCTGATTATAATGATGAAGAACCATTCAGAGGTCTTCAACTTTAGGTAACCTGAAAAGGATAGTAAACTGACTGCATCCTGGGTTTTGGATGAAATGGACTGAATTAGTTAGTAGGTTGGCAGAGAACGATGGAGAAATTACATTTATCGAATCGACAGAGTTTGTATGATTGAGTGCAGTGGTTTTACTTCGTAGATTTGGGAAACGTGCGGTAAATAATAAACGAAATGCAATCTAGATAGCTTGTTTTATACGCAAATATTCATCCATTACAAAGAATAAAACATTATTGAAAAAAATTTTCGGATTGCTTAATCTAGAAATTAGTTACAGACAGCCGAAATCGAAGGAAAAAATGTCTTCGTATTTTATACCTTGAAAAGGGTTAGTGATCATGGGACTGTTAGGTTAGCATGGTGTGTAACACTTAAGACTCTCAAGATAGTCGTCTCCTTTACTGTGCAGATCTATAAGAATTTTAATCTCTTTGAATGAAAAGTTAGGAGAAAATTGTTTTGGATGTACTAAGTCTCTCAAAGAGAGTGTGTTTTGAGCTTTCATCTCTGTAATCCTTAAGAACGGCGACAAGTGCGTCAATTAGCATAAAAATTGCGTGAAGAATTAAGTTGGCTAGCTTAATAAGAAAAACTTTCGGATACTACTCATTAGACAAATGCAGATGTATATTTATTGGGCAAGCTATGGTAGTACACGATTTGTCTGCTCGTAGGATGAGAAAACCTGTGAAGGATAGTGATAAGGAACAGCCCCATTTTCATTATTAAACTTGGCCACATTTAGCAGTTAATGAAGTTATGTTACTTATTGAGTGAGATGCGCCTGAAGCCCATTAGGTCCTGGTACACAGGCTAGGTGAAACAAAGAGTTTTCAGTTCATTAGTGTTATGTTAGGATGGGTTCTGCTTACACCGGCAAGCTGCAATAAGAATGTCAGGCTTGTGAAAATCTGTAGAGCACTTAAAGAATATACATAATACTGAGTTTGTTGACATTCATTTTTTCCGACATATCGTCATCTCTGGAAGACCTAAAATCTTTTAGCAAAGTATAGCGTGCCACTTGTTTTGATGAAAATCAACAGGTTCTTCCTCTACCTTAGGAGACGAAAAACAAGATACCCTAATCCAGCCTGCAAACTGGTGTGACTCCTGTAACGAAGTTATTTGAGAATAAATATATTATTATTATATTATTATTGTTATAATCAGATGGAGATTAGAAAGCTTGAAACGACAACTTTTATGTGATGAAAGAAATCGGGAAAGTTACACTCTAGCAATACAGCAGCCGGTTAAGAAAGTATATACGGTTCTAGTTCCAGGTGTGCAACTCGAATCTGGTTACAGTCCGGTGGCACATACCCTACCATGTTACGCTGAACACCAAGAAACGAGGTCATGGCCGTGGAACACTACTTCTATGCAGTGGTCAGAAGGAAATCTCGAAAATGAACCTATGAGATATCTGATGCCATCACAACCTTCAGTGCAGTACATCACCCTGCTGTGAGAACTAGGTGTCCGTATAGACGGCTCAAAAATTCTTAGGTGGATGTGGTGACAACAAACTGGAATCCGTGATGCATAAATTTTATGAGAACGACTGTCCAATATCCTTCCTGATAACAAAGATGCGAAAAGATTTAAGGTACATCTGGACGAATTGATATCTAAAGGATGTTTGAAGTCGAAAATTGGGTAACTGACTCAGAACAAAGGAGGGGAGTTTTTCACCATGCCGGTAGTGTGGAAATAACAGTTGATATGACTTTGAATAAAGGGTTCTCCCACCTAGCCCCTAGGGCTGAAATCGTCACGAAATATGACCCGTCTGATCCTGATGAAATATCTCAGACTAGCAGATAAGCAACTCTTACAGAGGAACTTTGCTTGACATAACAGAACTCGACATTGAAACCAGATATTCATAACTTGGCTGTCAAATGTAGAAAAATAGGAAATGTGATAGTCGTTACATACAAATATCATATCCACCACATCCTGGACAATCGTAACCGAAATGAAATGCCGGAAATCCCTTCGAAGTGTTTTGGTCTAAAATATCTGTTTCTTTGTAAACTCAACTTGATTTTTCTTAAGTCTGTTACTCAAGAATCATTACCATGTTTTATGTATCTCAGTTTCCTTAGCCTATGTCTTTAGAATGCTACTTTGTTTAATGTTAAGCTTAGTTGTTTTGTTTCACAATTGCTTGTCCCTGAGCCATTGACAATAAGGTCGTGTGTGACTTAATTCAATGCTTCCTCAAAGTTCCGTTGATGAGGGTACTTGGAAGAATTGGTAATTATGATAGTAATAGTAATTTATTCTCAAATAATAACATGTAACAAGAGTCATGTTAATTTACTGGCAAGATCAAAACGTTACATTTAAGAAATATTTCCTGTAAAAGGTGATTCAGTTAAATAAATATTCCAAAAGATACAATGAACCACCTAAAGATGGCTAAGTTTCCAAATAACACAAAATCTAAACGAGATTTCAATACCCTATTTCTAAATCTCAGCAATTAGGGTATGAATCCCACTGGTTGGTTCCAAAGACAAATTGGAGCAGCCATTAAAAACTCTGTAATTACTTAGCACGTTTGCAGTGCCACATGGATGAACTGACGAAGAAAAGTCCTCAAATCTGGTGCAAGCTCCAAATTGAGTGGATTGTTTATTAACAAATTATCAGCTCCTGGTCGAGGATGTTCACGTCCATACACCAATTGGAAATAGTGACCATGACACAGTCTTGTTTAACATGGTCATAAACGAAACACACTCAGGACGAAAACGAGCCCCATCTTTGCTACACTGGGGATAATTATATACGTATCAGAGAGATCCTCCTGCATGCCCCATGGCCACGGGAGTGGTGGAGGCTGACAGTAGATGATCACTGCCAAACAGTGAGAGACATCATCCAGGATGCTGTCCATAGCAATGTACAAGCGAAGGGGAGAGCTTGGCATAAGTGAAAGGCCTCCTAGAAGGATTTTGATCGCAGTTCTTACTTGGCATTGAAAAACAGATGCAATACCAAAGTTCAAAGTGATAGGAGACGCTTTCAGATGAAGCTAGCTGTCATAACACAGGCAAACCCTAAGCATATGTTTAGGTTCATGACAAAAAGAAAACCTGCGAATCGGGGTTTGTGTTCTCTCAGAGGTCCGAACGGGGAAGACCTCACCAACCTAGAGACGGATGAGATCTTCAATACAAACTTCACAGTGCAGTTAAATCAGACACCAACATGTTAAGAGTACTATGCAAACCTAGTGCCAGCTGACGGCTTAAGGAATATCCATATCACTCATGACTGAGTACTACGGAAACTAAAATCCTTACGCCCAGGAAAGCCGCCAGGTTGTGACAATATTCGCCCTATAGTCTTGAAACAATGTGCATAAGCCCTCTATTCACTGATATGTGACCTGTTCAGGTGTTCACTAGAGTCACACCAACTCCCAGCTGAATGGAAACAAGCTACTCTCTCCAATCTTCAAAGGAGGAGAAAGAAAGGACCCAGTCTGTTACAGACCAGTCGCATTACTACCAATAATATCAAAGGTAATTGAAGGGCTAGTGAACGAACAAATGAGGGAGTACATGGACAAGAATAAAATACTCAATGAAAGGACCTTACATCCATCGAGGAATAGGCAGTGAAAAAGTTTCAAACTAGACCAACTGAAGTGTCACGTCATGTACATTCTGCTCCACATGACGCAAACGATTTACATCCTTAATGAAAGTTCGCTCCCTAATGTATCCTCAGAGCACGATTTCGGTTTGATAAACACTGAAAGCCTATACACGGGCCCGAACTATATAGCGGACGCAGCTAAGGCAAATTTGACTCTTCACTTTATGCGAAGACAAATTGGTGCTATCACCCCACAATTATTCTCAACGTTATTCAAGACAAACGTGAACGTTCACAACGTCATCGCACCGGCTCTGCTTAAAAGAGATATAAATCTTTCGAATTGAGTACAGAGACGAGCAACGAAATGGGCGATGAAGTTGAAGAACAAAACTTACGAAGATATACTGCAGTATTTGGGATTATTCCCCCTGAGTTACAGGAGAATCAGAGGTGATCTGATTATGGGGTACAACATATTAAGCACGCTCAACCATCCCAAGGTCAGCGTCTTACCGATGCATCACCACCACTACCCTCGAGGTAATCCTCGAAAAATCGCGCATCAAATAACGAATACTCAGGTTCGCGCACAGTTTTTCTCATTAAGAGTCGTTGCTCTCCCAGCGGAGGTACCTACAACCCCCTCAGTGGAGGGCCTTAATAAAAGACTTCATAAACACGTGCTCATAAACGGATTATCATCGCCCTCTTGGACAAGCTATGAATGGTGCATGTCTTGAGACCTGCTAGTTGTTATCATTGCCATCTCCTCGGATCACTAACTTCATCTATCTCGCCTATTATCTGTTTCCTCTCCCTTGCTTACATTTCGGTCCTTTCTCACGATCTTCACTACCGATTAGTAAACTAAATTCCTATGCATTACTTAGTTCTGAAATCCTCTCATCAGCGTTCGAATTTTCTCCTTATTATTCTCCAAATTGCAACTAACTGATCTCCGGTCTGGTAATGTGATAGCTGCTGGTATCCAGAAACCCCACTGCCCTGAAACAAACGTTTTCGTTCCAATCAAAGGACATACCAACTGACTACAATTAGACACTCGAGTGCCCAGACCTCCATTCATTGGACACTACTAAACGCCTAGAACCATACCGGAAGAACAAGAATGGAGCGCAAAGAAATCATTTGGTCTATACTAGCTAGTTAAAAATATACTGAAAATGTTTCAAACTCTTCAATGAGCAATCTATACTCGGCGCAAGTTACGACGGGCCACTGATGCTTGAGAACCAATGCTTGGCATATAACAAAAACTGATGAGGTAAGTGTGCATAGATCTTGATGAGATTTGTCGGATTTACAGGATCTTAGTTAAAGTAACCAAGCCCTCGGCCAATATTTGAGGAGTATGATGAGGTGATGAAAAAGAACGGTGTGAGGGGCAGGACAGAAGATATTGTTGTTTAAAGCTGAGTCATAACTGAGCAGATAATATTTTTGGATGAAGCAGAGGTATGATTACTCAGTCCTTTTTCTGTATAATAATACTAACTGTACACCTGCACTTATGTAGGTTAATGAAAACAAGTCACTAGTAAGATAACGAATGGACAACTAATCTTATGAATAGAGGAAGTTCGAAAGAACCTAGCTGTTAAAAATAATGTTGATTTACAGGTAGATGTTTGACCGTATCTAGTTGGGATTTATTTACTTACACGTTTTATTTTGAGTTAGGACAGATTAAACTGTGTATAGAGATAGAGTTTTGATATAATTTAATACGCATCATTCGAAAACGTTTTTAAGCTATACAGAAGGAATCGTAAATGAAGGTGTTCAAACGTATATTCGGAAGATGGTTGATTTGTTGGAAAATCTTGGCTTACAAGTTGTTGCGAGAAATATGTAGCAAAGCGTACTCAATAATTGTTTTGGTGCGTATGAGCGACTGAGTGCATTCAGCCTGAGTGTGTCAACTAAAACTAACGAGGTTTGCATTTATTTTGCAAACTTACAGAGTATTTATCTTTGATTTATTTACTAATACATTTCACCCTCCTTAATTTGAGTTGTGATCATCCTTAAAGACGGAAGCTTATACCATACATCAGTAACTTTGATAAACACTCTTCTTGCAGCTTGCTACGTCTAGAACCATCTGGTTGTCTTTTCTTACTGTTATACGCCAAGTATCAAATACCATTCATAACAAATGTACGGTTTAAAGTTTTAATAGTATTCTTCTGTTTTCTGTCCTTTACAGTCGTCTTAGGAAGGAAGGAAATGAAAATGGAAGTCGACGTTGGAATACTCTCATACTTACGACACTTTGTAAATAATGAAAAAATCAGTGGATACGAAAGCACACAATAAGGACTTTTGCAATCTTTTGTAAAACCTAAGTATGTTTCTGACACAGTAAAAATTAAAACTGCAATCAGATAGCTGTAGAGCACTGGAAAGAAGAATGCTCAATTCAAATCCAATAGTAGAAGAGTCAGTACGGGTATTAGAAGTAATCGGAGAGGTTAGGATGAGAAGATATTATTCAAGAAGTATGATTCAGTGAGAACAGTTTAGAAAGTCAAAAGTAGAGGTGTTGAAGAATCCAGAAGATTACGATTTGACAGAACACAAAGAATAAATGCACCGCCGCCATTGCGAACGATTTTGAGCCATGTCATTCAAGGTCTCTAACCATCGATTATTATCATCTCGCGGCCCGCAACCAGGTAGTCGACAATTACCAACATGGCTAAGTTCACTCGTCAATGATTTCATGCATTTCTGCCATGTTTTGGTTTGGCCACCCTAGCACTCTTCCAACCTACTCCTACACTACAAAACAAAGCTCTTCGAGGCAGTCGGTGGTTAAACATCAGTAACACATGTCCCAATCACCTCAACTGACGAAGTTTCACCACTACATCTATTGACCTGTCGTTCCTACCTAGTACTAGTTTCCTGACAACAGCATTGCTTACTCGGTTGTCCCAGGATATACGAGCAATGCTTCGAGGACATCTATAATAGAACACTAAAAACCTACGAATGTCGTATATTCTTACCGGCCATGTTTCACAGCCATATAGTAGGACGGAGCAAACTACTGCACAGTACACTCGTCCTTTAGTCAGCAAACGAATATCTCGGCTATGCCATAAGTGACGAAGGTTGACAAAATCTAATCGAGCCTTCTGTATCCGTGCTGAGATTTCGTCAGTCACCAGGCCATTAGCACTGATGAGACTCCCCAGATAAGTGAAGCGGACTACTTCACTCCCTATCCCTAGTACAGGTGCCAATAAAACAGCCTTGAAGCAACATTTTGCATTTCGAGGGGGAAAACCGCATCCCGAACATGCTTGCATTGTTGCTTAGGATAGTCAGAAGACTCTGCATTTTGTCAGCGTCTTCACCACGTAGGACTATGTCATCGGCATATTCTAAGTCAATAAGCGAGCCACCTGGTAGAAGGTCTACTCCTGAAAATTCAGACGAGGATAAGGTTATTTCTAGGAGCATGTCTATGATAAAATTAAACAAGAATGGAGAAAGTGGACATCCCTGACGGACACCACTTGACGTAAGGAATTCCGGTGACAGTCCGCCATAAGCTCTCACTCGACTAGTGGTGTTCGAGTAGAGAGCTTGTATGAGGTTAATGTACTTCTCTGGTACACCTTTCAATGACAGACGCTGCCACAGAACCTCACGGTCCACTGAGTCGAATGCCGCCTTAAGGTCCAGGAAAGCAACTATTGTAGGACGCCTAAATGTGTATCTTGTTCCAGGACCTGTCGTAGTGTGAAGATGTGGTCTATACAGCCACGTTCAGGTCTGAAACCAGCCTGGTTTTCTCGAGTCTGCTCTTCTTGAGCTCTTGTTAGGCGTCTAAGTATAATGGAGGCTAACAATTTAGAAACTATATTTGTTAGACTTATTCCCCTGTGATTGTCACAAGAAGACTTCTGTCCTTTCTTATAAATTGGGACGATCAGTGATTGAGACCAGTCGGATGGGATTACGTCCAGTTCCCAGATTCTACCTAAGATCTCAGTCAACCTAGCTACTAAAACTGGACTACCATCCTTAAATATCTCAGTGGTCAGTCTATCAGGACCTGCAGCTGGTCCTCGCTTCAGATTTGCTAACGCTTTCTCAACTTCATTAAGACTAGGGGGACTTACGTCGATTCGCCATTCAGAATGACTGGAGATCGCGAGTAACCGAAGAGTGGCTCGAGGCCAGTTAAACTGATCCCTAGGGTGTTCTGCCCATCGTTTTCCGAGATAGTCTCACTTACACTAGGATTTCTAATACTAGTTACTTTGATAAGTCGGAAAAGTTGTCTAGTGTTCCCTATCGCCAATATGTTCCCAATCACCGTATGTTACCTCAATATTATAGTTATTCTATCGGACCTTCATTGAATGGCATACCATCAACTTCCTAACCCGTTTCCACTTCTGTGATTCATGATTTCGAGTTATTTATGATAATTCGTGCTGGAGATCAATGTTTTCGTTTTGACTCAAAGCAAATTTGAGGTAGATTATTTGGAAACGATTTTATACGAGGCAAGACGTCAGCAAACATGTTTGCTCCAGAAATATTTTATATCTCAAGTAAACCGAGAGATGTGGTCCAGTTGTTGGGACGCCAAGGATTAGTGGTCAGTGAAAAGAAGGGATTTCCAGCATCCCCACAAGGGGTTAAAAATGCTTTTCGGTGTAGTCCCAACGAACGGTTTTCTCGTGGAAATTCTGTGCCTAGATTTGGCATCTTGCAGAAGTTCTGAGAAAAAAGCATAAGGCTGTCAAACGTTTCTTGCTAAATGCTGAAGTAATTATTCAATCGCTGAGTCAGATATTTTAGGGGTAATGTTATTTAATGCTTTGGTTTTGTGTCGCGCTGGCTACTAGTATTTCATCTTTATGCCCATATGTACATGGCAAACCTATCCCGACCTGGATAACGGATCGCAACCCTACGAAATGCTGGACAACCCCACCTGTAGACCCTTCGAGGCTACTGCCGGGTCCAAGCCCGGATAAAGGAGTTGGTTTGGTACTGGCGACCTCATCCCGGAAAAAGCTAACGTGCCAAAAAACGCTAACAAGAAAAGATAATTCAAACCACACAAACTGCTCTAGGATTTAGGTCTTCATTTAGAAGTTACGCCTCATGATGAGAGCCGAGTTCCTTCGGTAGTCATGGGGACAATGCCCCTTCTGACGACCAAACCCTTCCACGGTGTGGGCAGCCGGGAAGTAACATCCACCCTCCTACCCATAAAAGCACACGAGACCAAATCGGTCACAATCAAATCATTTGTACATCTAGTAACTCTCTTATCTCCTCGACCAACCCTTTCGATCGGTTGTCACCTCGCACCGCTGAAGCAAACGGTTTGGGCTCACAAGACATTATTCCTGGTCTCCTAAGACCCCGTACTAAACTACATATTAGGGCTTTAATGTTCGAACCCTGACAAATAGGGCAACAGGCTTCACTAGCTAGAATTCTGGAGTCCCATCTATCGATGTATGTTGCATCTCCGAAACGCGCATACAAGACCCGAGTAAAATCATCAATTTGATCTCACCTAATGCAGACAGAGAAACAACTCAGTTTACACTTTGTGTTTCTGGTAGCCCTGATGCTGCTTCTCGTGACGGCGCTAGCGTAGGAATAGTATTGTCATAGGGCAGAACTAGAGCTATTAGACTGGATATCACAAGAGACAGCCGCTTATGCGCTGTCCGACTAAACGGGACGGTACGGACTCGGAAAGATAGGGACACTCACCGTTGCCTCATCGTTGTATCTGCCTACGCTCCCACTGACTGCAGTTCAGACGAAGTGAAAGATGAGTCCTACAGTAACCTCTCTAAACTTCGTCAAAACCTTAAGCGCTCTGATGTAGTAATAATGGCTGGTGACTTTAATGCTCAAGTAGGTAGACTGAGTGAAAATGAAAGACACCTAGGTGAATGTTATGGTGTTGCGGCTCAGAGAACAGACAATGGCGATCGTCTGCTGCAGCTTCGCTAAGATAATCGCCTATTTCTGGCAAATACTGACTTTGGGCATTAGGTAAAACATCTTTTGACCTGGCGACCCTTTAAGTCGTCACCACGCTGGACCCAACTAGATCACATCGCTATAAGCCGTTGATGGAAAGGCTCTATTGAAGACTGACGCTCTTTCTGGAGCACCTGTTCATACTCCGGTGCGAGCACGTAATTGTTTGCGTCTTACTGGTCGACAGAAAAATATCGCAAGGAGAACCCCTTAGGGTTTTACCTAATGATAATAAAGCTGAGAATATATTTCGGGAACAACTAAGGAAAAAGTTAGGCGACCATGTAGTGAGTGATGCCCACCCTGAGGCAGCTAGGAATAATACCAAAAATGCTGTGGAAACAGCAGTGATATCTGCTATTAGGGTAAACCATAAGGCTAGGGAGAAGCAGTAGATCTCAGTAGCATCTACCAAACGGATGGATGCTCGGAAACTCATCCCACCTGGCTGTGAACACGACGAAGAGCTAAGTCAGCTAAGCGCACGCTGATAAAGTCCGCGAAATGACCGCGAACAGTGGTGGTTAGAGAAAGCAAGAGAGATGGAAAAGGCAGTGGCGATAAGCAACAGTAGACAGTTGTTCCGCCTCACCAAGGAAACCGGTATTAGAAACCCATCTGTTAGTGAAACTATCTCAGAAAAGGATGGCCGTATCATTCAACCTCAAACCAGGAGATTGGATATATGGGCAGAACAGTTTAGAGACCAGTTCAACTGTCCATCAGCCACGCTTAGGTTGTCCACGATCTCCAGTCATCCTCAATGGCAAGTCCTTTGAGTCTTTTCGACGTTGAAAAAGCTATAGGAAATCTAAAGCGAGGTAGGCCAGCAGGGACTGACAGGCTTACCCTTGAAATTTCAAAGGATGGTGGTCCAGTTTTAACAGGTACACATTGACCGAGATCGTAGGTAGAATCTGGAAACTGGGCGTAAATCCATCTGACTGGTCTCAATCTCCGATTGTCCCGGTCTATAAGATTGGACAAAAATCTTCATGAGAATCACTAATATAGTGTCGAAAATATTGGCCTCAATAGTACTCGAACACAAAACTAGAACTGGTGAAGAACAGACTAGAGAAAACCAGGCTGGATACAGAAGGCTCGACTGGCTTTTGCCAACCTTCGTCACTTATGGCATAGCCGAGATATTCGTTTGCTGACTAAAGGACGAGTGTACTGTGCAGTAGTTTGCTCCGTCCTACTATATGGCTGTGAAACATGGCCGGTAAGAATATACGACATTCGTAGGTTTTTAGTGTTCTATTATAGATGTCCTCGAAGCATTGCTCGTATATCCTGGGACAACCGAGTAAGCAATGCTGTTGTCAGGAAACTAGTACTAGGTAGGAACGACAGGTCAATAGATGTAGTGGTGAAACTTCGTCAGTTGAGGTGATTGGGACATGTGTTACTGATGTTTAACCACCGACTGCCTCGAAGAGCTTTGTTTTGTAGTGTAGGAGTAGGTTGGAAGAGAGCTAGGGTGGCCAAACCAAAACATGGCAGAAATGCATGAAATCATTGACGAGTGAACTTAGCCATGTTGGTAATTGTCGACTACCTGGTTGGGGTCCGCGAGATGATGCATATGTACCGATGGTTATCATCGGTGACTTTTGTCTCGCGGACCCCAACCAGGTAGTCGACAATTACCAACATGGCTAAGTTCACTCGTCAATGATTTCATGCATTTCTGCCATGTTTTGGTTTGGCCACCCTAGCTCTCTTCCAACCTACTCCTACACTACAAAACAAAGCTCTTCGAGGCAGTCGGTGGTTAAACATCAGTAACACATGTCCCAATCACCTCAACTGACGAAGTTTCACCACTACATCTATTGACCTGTCGTTCCTACCTAGTACTAGTTTCCTGACAACAGCATTGCTTACTCGGTTGTCCCAGGATATACGAGCAATGCTTCGAGGACATCTATAATAGAACACTAAAAACCTACGAATGTCGTATATTCTTACCGGCCATGTTTCACAGCCATATAGTAGGACGGAGCAAACTACTGCACAGTACACTCGTCCTTTAGTCAGCAAACGAATATCTCGTCCACGCCACAAGAGACGCAGGTTGACAAAATCTAATCGAGCCTTCTGTATCCGTGCTGAGATTTCGTCAGTCACCAGGCCATTAGCACTGATGAGACTCCCCAGATAAGTGAAGCGGACTACTTCACTCCCTATCCCTAGTACAGGTGCCAATAAAACAGCCTTGAAGCAACATTTTGCATTTCGAGGGGGAAAACCGCATCCCGAACATGCTTGCATTGTTGCTTAGGATAGTCAGAAGACTCTGCATTTTGTCAGCGTCTTCACCACGTAGGACTATGTCATCGGCATATTCTAAGTCAATAAGCGAGCCACCTGGTAGAAGGTCTACTCCTGAAAATTCAGACGAGGATAAGGTTATTTCTAGGAGCATGTCTATGATAAAATTAAACAAGAATGGAGAAAGTGGACATCCCTGACGGACACCACTTGACGTAAGGAATTCCGGTGACAGTCCGCCATAAGCTCTCACTCGACTAGTGGTGTTCGAGTAGAGAGCTTGTATGAGGTTAATGTACTTCTCTGGTACACCTTTCAATGACAGACGCTGCCACAGAACCTCACGGTCCACTGAGTCGAATGCCGCCTTAAGGTCCAGGAAAGCAACTATTGTAGGACGCCTAAATGTGTATCTTGTTCCAGGACCTGTCGTAGTGTGAAGATGTGGTCTATACAGCCACGTTCAGGTCTGAAACCAGCCTGGTTTTCTCGAGTCTGCTCTTCTTGAGCTCTTGTTAGGCGTCTAAGTATAATGGAGGCTAACAATTTAGAAACTATATTTGTTAGACTTATTCCCCTGTGATTGTCACAAGAAGACTTCTGTCCTTTCTTATAAATTGGGACGATCAGTGATTGAGACCAGTCGGATGGGATTACGTCCAGTTCCCAGATTCTACCTAAGATCTCAGTCAACCTAGCTACTAAAACTGGACCACCATCCTTAAATATCTCAGGGGTCAGTCTATCAGGACCTGCTGCTCAACCTCTCTAGATTTCTCAACTTCAAAAAGACTCAAAGAATTTGCCATTTAGGATGACTGGGAATCGTGGGCAACCGAAGTGTGGCTGAAGACCAGTTGAACTGGTCCCTGAAGTGTTTTGCCCATCGATCCAGTCTCCTGGATTGAGAATAAATAATAGTCTTATCATTTTCCGAGATAGTCTCACTTACACTAGGATTACTAATACCAGTCTCCTTGACGAGTCTAAATAGTTGCCTATCGCCGTTGCCTCTCCCATCTCTCTCGCTTTCTCCACCCGCCACTGTTCTCGATCATTACCTAGGCTTTTTATCAGCCTACGTCTGAGCTGACTCCGCTACTCAGAGCCAGCAGGGATGAGTTTTTGATCATCCATCAGTTCGGTGGATACTACTGAGATCCACGGCTTCATCCTAGGCTTATGGTTTACCTTGCTAGCAGATATCACTGCTGTTTCCACAGACTTTTTGATATCATTCCAACCTGCCTTCTTTTATCGCGATATCTTTTGCTCGGAGAGAGAAATGTGCTTGGTGGCCCAGTCACATGCATTTTTACTACTCTACTAACTGCGAAACGTTGAGATGAGGCATAGTTATATGGTGAAAGTTTTGAACAGAGTGGAATGCTCACCGAATACACCTGAAAGTTTAAAATGAACTGGTGGTTGACAGGTTGTGAGGAAAATTTACAGAAACAACAAATAAGATACATACCTTTATCGTTGACTCGTACAAACTTGAAAGAAGTAACCGATCGAGGGCAGACAGGGGATTTTCCTTCAACCATAACTCAACAAACATTACCAAGCATCCGCAATTACATCTTTCACAACAGATTAGAAGCAACCAATACATGAGGCCATTATTTACGAAAATCAATGATCTTCTAGGCGGCAGCACTATTGTGAATACGGATGACGCTGTTCCAAACTTGCGAAAACACTCCGCACTCTTCACTCCAGAAAACCTGACAATTCACCATCATGACTTACTCAGATGCAAATAAGTCTCAAAAACGTAGTCAGGCAAACAAGTTTATTTGGAAATATAAGAGTGCATGTTAACGAAAATGACGCATATCACGGGTGAATAGACACCAGATGTTCATATCAAATGAGCACACTCAAAGTGTACTTCCACAATTCGTTTCAGGTATTTGAAATAATAAAACATTAGGCGGACGCACACTGAACCCGTGGGTTTGAACTCTCCGAACCGTCTACATCTTCGTATACCTCTCTTCGGCGCTCATGTTGTTCGTGATCATGTTCAGGATCAAAAGGATGCAACTCAACTAATTCTCCATCTTCAGGAATATCTTCAATACAGGTAGGTGGGGGTAGTAATTTTCGCAGCGAATCCAATTGGGACTTCGGCATAAAGTCATTTTTAGGGAATGATATATCGAACTTTACGATGAGCCGACCCTTAGTGAACGGGTCTTTGTACTTAGGCATACCTTCTCCTTGGATCGCACGAAAGTCCTTGTTCGTGAACACCTCACCTAATAAATAATCTGTGAGACCTGTGACAAAAGCTTACCTGGTCTAGAACTTACGACTAGCGTCCGGCCATCTAATGTATGAATTGTCCGCTGGAAACCACACAAGGCCTCTGAGAGTGACAAGACCATAGTGAGTATTAAGTCGCCACGACGTCTGATGAAACGGCTATGCGGTTGCTCATCAAGGGTGATGATCAGATCGCCAGCCTGTAAACACGGTTCGCAATCACCTTCATCAGGGAATTTGATCGTTTGACCATCGGCCATCCCTTTTTCTATCGGGACTTCGATTACCTTTGTTTCGCGAACAACTTTCTTGCCCTCGCACTTTTTACAACAATCCTTGGGGTCAATAATTTCTTTCTCTCCCTTGCATACACTGCACGTAGTCTGAATCTGTTGAACAAATCCGACGTCTAACTGGCGGACGTGGGTCTGTATGCCTGTTCCTCGACAAGTGCGGCAGGTTACAACTGCACCAGCTTTGCCACCACGACCTAAAGATAGTAGAGTTCCAAAACAAACAAACCTTGACATTTATCACATATGACTTTCCGTGTTACACCAAGTTTTCGAACACTGCCATTGTATAGTTCTTCCAAAGTCACTGATAGCTGGTGCACACAGTCTTTGCCCCGACGAGGTCCGCGAGGACGACCACCACCGAAAAACATTTGGAATATATCCATTGGGTCTGCCATACCACTTGCATCACCTCCACCCTCCTTAATTGCTTGCTCGCCCCCTTGATCATACAGTTGTCTTTTATCAGGATCGCTAAGAACCGAAAATGCTCGAGTGATTTCTTTAAACTATATCAGTCACAGTAACACCGGCCAACATACCTTTTCTGGGTTTTCTGGACATTTGTCTGGGTGATACTTAAGGGCTAACTTGCGGTAGGCCTTTTTAATCTCCTCTACAGGAGCTGTTGTCGATACACCAAGTAAATCATAATAACCGTGTTCCTTCACCATCCTGCCAAAACCCGCCCTTATCAACTAACTGAAGATAGAACTTTCTAGACTCGAGTGAAACAGTTAAACAACAGGTTGCAAATGTCTTCACAGTTCAGAAGTAAACATATTTAAATGACTGACCTATCCCAACTACTGAGTTTAGTATGTTTTTCAAGGATTAGTGTCCCTTTTAAATGTATTCACTGTTAGAGGGAAAGCATTTTACTAACTATGTTTCCTGAAGGTCGGAAGAACACTGAACAAGCTGGATATTTTACGGTCAAATAAATAAATTCTTTAAGATCAAATGAAAGATATCGATCAAAAGATTTGCTTGATTTTTCCTTTTATTTTTAGAGATCCCATAGATAGGTGAAGCTCAGTTTGGAGGCAGATTTAATCATAAGAATTATCACTAGTAGGGGAAGGATCAGTAATAACGAGACTGTTCTACCTATTAACTTGTAGTAGTGTTTGATGATAAAATAGTTTTTAAACATTTTCGTATTTATCGGAAAAAAGGTTCCTAACTCTTCTTCAGAACTGTTAATCAGCAATCTGTGACTCATAAATGGGCTGCAGGTACAAGTAAATAGAACCTTAAATGCTCAGGTCATAGAAAATGGTTGATTTGTCTTTTCGACTTAATAATGGCATTCATATATATGGCGGATCTGTGGTAATGTTTGTTAGCATCAGTACTGACAAACCTAGGAGGCTGCTTATACTTCAACTGTTTAGGCGTAAAATCCCTTTGACGATTTGATGTATAGCAAGTGGATTTTTTAACAGCAGTTAAAAATAAAGAGAATAGCGTTATCAGTCACGTAGTATATTTTTAGGGACAGATATGCATGGAAGATTTCATCATCAATTGAGCTAAATTATGAAATTGAGAAAGGGAGGGACATCATATGATGTAGCAACTCCTCTGGTATTTTGTTAAACTTGAAGGTTCAGTCATAATAACCTATACTCATACGTTAGAACTTGAAGAGGCATCGGGTATGACTGCATTGTTGTCCGGATCTAACCTAATAAAGCTAATATGGTTAGCATCACTGTCAAAATCTCACAACGCTGCGCATTTCAGAGAAATATATACCTGTTTAATCCCGAAAACCGTTTGTTAATCGATCGACGTGACCCAAATCTATTCAACTTTAACCTCACAAATTGTGGAAAAAAGTGAGCATTTCAAGCTAGACTTCTTCGTAAGAAAAATAAAGTTAAGGAACAACATTAAAACACAAATAATTTTTCACACTTCATTGGTGGTTCTGAATAAGCGTGAATAATGTCGCGTTTGCAACATCAAAGGAGTCACAGGATTTGGCACTATTGTTTCAGCTTATCTTAGCTAAAGCCCTATTTCTGGAAGCCAATACTTTGATTCTGAAAACCATGGTAGTAACTTACTTCGTGGCTGGGACGGGGTGGTAGTAAAGATATCTGGCAGAAACATTAATAATAGCTGTTATCATTATTAATTTCCAAAGAATGTCAGTTAGGGTTAGCGTCGAGCAGTTTCCAACGCGTGAAAAAAACGACGTCGTATATTTTGTTCACAGATTCTTACTCTGTCAAACTACCGGCTCATTTTGATGTCGGTAGGCGGTGGAATTTTCGGGTTCTGCATTATTTCACATTTATTGCTTTATAAAACTACTGGGTGTCTGAACATGTAAATTGATCAGCAGGTTGGTTAATTTCATCCACAGGGATTGTTCATACTTCTTCTTGTACGGAAGTTGATTGCTAGGTCTAGCCTTTATTATGTTAAACTTCAAGTAAATAAAAGTGCAAACCACCAAAATCTGGCTGAAAGTTAAAACCTTGGTTTATTGTAATAAAACCAGTGACCTGCACGTTACATCTCTGAATGAGTCTTTCGTGTTGACATTGAGCCGACGATTGTATAACAACCGAGATGTAAACTAATAAAAACCAATGTATCAGAGTGGATCCAATGAAAATAAAACACCTATCTGAAGTACAATTTTAATTAGTTTCAGAGGTGAGCAATCAGTCACATGATAAAAACTAGACGAAGTTCTGAAAATTACGGAAAAACTGGGTGATCAAAGTTTCGAGCAGCAATACATATTTTATTCAACACAAAGTTTGGTCTCTATCACTTAGGTATTGTTATTTCAGTGAATCTGACAGTAACGACTAAGAATACATTCAGTGGAAGGTCGAATAACTAGAATTTTGGACAAACTAAATTTTTCCTGAATTATGCAAATCAAAATAAATTGTAAATCTACGAACAATAACACTGAAAATTGCTGCCTAATGTCTGAGTGAAGATAAAGGCTTATCATAACACAGAAGGATTGTAAAAGCATTTTCACACACATTCATGCTAAAACAATGAAGAAATCTAACACTCCATGAATGAGGAATCGCTTCGGTCGTTTTCTTGAGTTTCATATTTATAACTATGTTATTTAATATAATTTCCCTAGTTTTGAAAGATCCCAAGCTGACAGTGGTAATTTTTGTTAAGATGTCCTATGATACATCACAGGTAATATCCTGATCTTTACACAGAAAAATGCTAGAATTTAACAAGTGGAGAAAGCTTCGATCTTTTAATCACGTATCTGATTGCTGCTCGATTCGTGTAAGTATTCGTCCCATTCAACCTCTGTTGGTGCCTGGAGATGTGCATATCTTACAGTCACCTTAAATCATCTGAACGACCCAAAAATTCAGGAAACGGAGTTAGTAACAAGCAAACGCTAATGGCGAGGGCTATTTTGCCAACCAACTCACGTTTTTAAGGCAGAAAATTTTGATTGTTTCAGACTTTTTATGATTACGGACTAGGCAACTAATCCATGATACTGAGTTTGCTCTCCTAAGCTTGCCAATCCTTTGACCTACGTTTACGTTTTCGTGCTTGTTTGCATATTCTAAGGAAGTCGCTTTGATATGGTTACTCATCTTCATATCTTATGATCTAGCGCATGGCATTCGATAAAAAGACATAACAATGAAAGTAGATGATAAGAATAAAGTTATCAGTATTTACACAAGCTTTCGTTCTCCTTTTTGTACCTTCCACCATAATGAACAGCTACTTACTTCGATTTTCCCCTTTTTCGAATGTCTACCAGTAAAGTTTAGTTGGTGTTTCTGGTCCTTGTATATAAAAGTGTGATCCGTCTTCGTCAGAACGTCATTGTTTCTTTACAGGCACTTAAAATTTGTATTTATGAACAATATTTCGCTATTTAGTAGGCTATTTTATTAATGAGAAACGTTTGACTGTATAGTGAGAATCGTTGTTTAGACGTTTCGTGATTTGTGACATAATTTGATTTCTCATTGGACCCGCGTAAATTACACAGAGAATTTTTCTTTTGACGTAATTGTTGAATACAAGAAACTGTAGAAACCCTGAATGCAATACTAAGAAACGTATTTCAGTCTAATCAGTTCAAATGTGGTTTGTTGGATTGACGGCCTGGTGTGTGACGAAATCCCAGCACGGTTGTAGTGAAGGAGAACACATGTGAGGGAAACCGAATTGTATTTAACGAAAATTACAGAGTTACTCAGTAAAATAGGAAAACCATATCGTAACTGTTAATTTGCAAATCTTCAATCCATCATCAATCCATTTTCTGACATTTCACTATTCATGCGTTTCATACAAATTCCATTGTGTTCCCACTCTTCCTTTCTTGATCTTCCACCATCTTCTGCTACTTAAAAGTAGCGCGCACCACGCGGTTACATAAGGCTCAACTGGCTTTTGCCAGCCTTCGTCACTTATGGCGTAGTCGAGATATCCGTTTGCTGACTAAAGGACGAGTGTACTGTGCAGCAGTTCGCTCTATCCTATTATATGGATGCGAAAAATGGCCAGAAAGAATAGAAGATATTCTGTATTCTCTCGCAATCTAATATTTCGGATTCTTCGAGACCATATTTTCTCCTTTTGAATTCACTTCACTGGGTTATACGTTTCGATTCACATCTTGGAACTATCATCTTTTACAGTACGTTTACTACTGTTACGGTGGGGTCCGAACTAACAACTCCTTCTTCACGCGCTAATGTGACACGACAACTAGATCTGATGTACCTACCAGACCGTATCGTATCAATTATCCTGTAATATTTTTCGGTAGTTTTATTGTCTGGTGCCACTACCATGTTCAGAATACCTGTCCACACATACGAATAGTTAATAATCCGTGACTTTGCTGAAATTTGTACCTACAACTAAACAGTAGACCTTCCAAAAAATAAATACTACTTAACAGTGTGCGGATCTTTTATTTTGAAGTTTAAATAACCGAGATCATCCAATTCTGGCGTCTGAGTGTGAGTAACCTGGAATATACAGGAGAGATATCCCGATTAAATTTATACTGTAGTCAACACTTACTTACTCCTGTTACTCCTAGTAGAGCGTTGGCCGCTGATCAGCATTCTCTAACCTATTCTTCCCCGGGCCTTCCTTTCTAATTCTGTCCAATTGCTGTGCATTCTTCCCATGTCTGTGTCCATTTCTCGGTCTAATGTGTAGTTTATTTTTCCTCTATTTTTTTCGCCTTGACGATTCCGAATGAAGGTTTGTCTTGTGATTCATTTAGTTGCTCTCCTCAATGTGCGCCCTATCCACTTCGATCGCTTCTTCCTGAAATCTTCCTCCACTGGAATCTGGTTTGTTCTATCACACAGTGGGTTATTGCTGATGTTGTCCGGCTAGCGGATTCGAAGTATTTTGCGTGGGCTAATAAAATATAATTACTCTTGCAGTTCGCTTTTAACTCGAATAGTGTAGGTTCATACGCGTCCCACCCATTCCAGGACCAAAAACTACAATTCTGTGAGAGAACGGTTCAAAATCAATATTACACATTCGAGTTTCCAGTTACCACAATAGGTTTCGTTGCTAGAAGAATAAGTGCTTCCAGTCCGTTACTTCTAGAGTATCGAATCCAAATATGGTTGTAGCCATATTAAATATCAATTTTAAACAACATATGTATAGTTCAGAAGGAAACATAAAAGCTTCAATATAAGTACAAGATATAGAAATAATAGCAGGATACAAATGATAAAATCTCAAAATGGAATCAAATATAGTACCAAAATATCAAACAGAAGAGTCAGTCATATCATAACACAAATTTATATACATGGAGGGGTTTTCCTGAAACAAAAGCTTCAAAATAGATTCTACATAGATTCAGTGAAATGGTAAGAAAAGGAGCAAACGACTAAGAAAATATGCAGAAACTATCTCATTTAGAGTTCAAAGATCAACCAAACGTACAGCTGGAGGGATCAGAAGAAGAATATCATATTTAAAAAGAAAGTGAAAGGTAGTATTATAAAAATGTTCACGTTGGATGTGTTTGTACAAAATCATTCGAATAAGGTCGTAGAAGAGTATATGTATTTCTGATATAGAACAGAGTTCAGTATTAACTTGTTGACTGAACCATTTCAGGATATCAAGGATATTCCGCCCGTAATACGTTTCAGATAAAGAACCAAATGAGACCAGGAGCGAAGACAAATGATGCAGTGACACAATATGCTATTCTGATCCGTTGTCCCCGGCCCTGCTAACTATAACAAGAAGTCTTTATAAGGCATAGAAAGTGTATTCTACGGGCATCCAGAAATACGAGGTCAATAAGCACATGCTAGAAACGGCCTTGAGAGAGCCACAAATAACGTACTAATATAATCCATCATCCAATGACAGTTAAGGACTTTCCGAGCGGGAACTACAAGCTGGGGGTCAACTAAGTAATGTACACGTGAAAACATACAAAATCCAAAATTAGGACATTTTCCGAGTGAGTTCTGGGGATCTGACGTCCCCAACAAGGAGTGAATGAACTAAGCTTGCCAGTTGATGTGGGTAGATACGTTGCACAATGCACCGAAGGGTGACTGGTGTAGATTTGTGACTTAATGCTTTCCCCTAGGGTGTCCAGTAAAGTTATGGAAGACTTACAAAACTATTTATTATGTAGGTTCATTTACCGTCATACGTTATTGATTTGACATTGGCTGTCAGAACTCTAGTGACTGGTGGATGAGTTTTACGTATAAAAGCGCGTATGTCAGATATGTAGGTTATCAGGACGATAAGTTACTGCTACTACCACTACTGCTACACTTAAAAAATGGCTCTCAAATCTTTTCTTACCATGGCTACACGTGAAACCGATGCAAGTTAACTTCGTGAATTTTCGATAGATTCTTACTTATTCTCATATTAAAAAGCACCAAGTCTTTCTAAGGAAAGCCCTATAACATGCCTTTTCGATGCCGTACTTTGAACACAGAACAGGATTAAACCATCGAGTAATTAATTTAGCACACGCTGACACGGATCAATCTTGGACTTCGCATCCTTTTCATCAACAATGGTGAGCTTGTACGAAGAGAGTAGGAGTGTGGGTCACAAAAATAAAACAATGTTATTTCAATTCCAAGCTTACTTTTTTCTTGTGTAGATTATTACTTGTCATATCTGATTTTTATCGCCTCCAAACGGATTTTATTATCACATTTTTTACTACCTATAATAGATGAATAACTCCGCCTGTAGAACCTTCGGGTTAACTGCCGGTCCCAAGCCTGGATAAAGGAGGAGGGTTGAGCATGGGGTTGGCGACCCCATCCGATCAAAAAACTAACTTGGCGAAAAACGCTGACCAGAAGAAATAATTCAAACCATTTTCACTCTGCCCTGGGAGTTGGATGAAGAATTATGACGTCGCGTGATGAAAGCCGAGTTCCCTCGGAAGTCACGAGGCCGATGCCTCTTCTGACAACCAGAGCAACAATTCTTCCTTAAGGTACATGGAACGTTCGAACATTGTGGGAGACTGGAAGACTATTTCAAGTTGCTGCAGAAATGAAAAGATACAGTCTGGAGCTGCATGGAATCAGCGAAACGCATTGGACACAGGTAGGACAACTGAGACTAGCTTCAGGGGAACTGCTGTTATGCTCTGGTCATGAAGAGCGAAATGCTTCACATACACAGGGAGTTGCACTGATTCTGTCTAAACGAGCACAAAAGGCACTGACAAGATGGGAATCTCATGGACCCAGGATCATCAAAGCATCCTTAAAACAAGAAAAGAGGACATTACAATGAACGTCATCCAATGTTATGCACCTACCAACGACTACATTGGCGACGATAAAGATCAATTCTACGAAAGGCTGCTGTCAATCGTCGACAGATGCTCACCAAAGGATTTAACCATTCTGATGGGAGACCTAAATGCCAAGGTTGGTATGGACAACACTGGATATGAAGACATCATGGGACGACATGGACTGGGAGAAAGGAACGAAAACGGTGGAAGGTTTGCAAACCTATGTGCCTTCAACAAACTGGTCATAGGTGGCACCATATTCCGACACAAACGCATACACAAAGCTACTTGGATTTCTGAACACTTGGATTTCACCGGACCACACTACTCAAAACCAAATTGACCATATCTGTATCAACAAAAAGTTCAGAAGGACCATGGAGGATGTGAGAACCAAGAGAGGAGCTGATATAGCCTCAGATCACCATTTGCTGATCGCCTAAATGAAACTGAAGCTAAAGAAGCACTGGAAAACGGGGCAGACGACATCACACAAGTTTAATACGGCCTTTCTTCGGGATACCGTAAAACTCAACGAATTCAAGATAACCCTCACCAATAGGTTCCAGGCCTTTCAGGATCTACTCAATGGAGAGGAAGCAATATTGGAGTACAATTGGAAAGGGATTAAGGAGGCAATCACTTCAACATGTCACGAAGTTCTGGGTCACAAGAAGTACCATCACAAGGAATGGATCTCTGTTGATACTCTTGCAAAAATTGAAGAAAGGAGGAACAAGAAGGCAGCAGTGAATGTCAGCCGAACAAGAGCAGAGAAAGTTAAGGCGCAAGCCGAGTATACAGAAGCAAACAGGGAAGTGAAGAAGAGCATCAGAGCTGACAAACGAAAATACGTGGAAGATCTAGCAATGACGGCGGGAAAGGCTGCAAGAGAAGGAAACTTGAGACAATTGTACGAAACAACAAAGAAGCTCGCCGGAAACTATCGTAAACCAGAACGACCAGTGAAAAGCAAGGAAGGGAAAATAATCAGCAACACTGAAGAACAGCGAAATAGGTGGGTAGAGCACTTTAAGGAACTCTTGTATCGACCAGCTCCACTGAATTCACCCGACATCGAAGCAGCATCTATGGACTTCTCAATCGATGTTGGCACACTTACGATTGAAGAGATCACTATGGCCATTAGACAAACCACCACTTTTCATCAACTTCATCGACTACGAGAAAGCATTCGATAGCGTGGATAGGAAAACATTATGGAGGCTTCTTCAACACTACAGTGTGTCTGATAAGATAGTCAACATCTTAAGGAATTCTTACGATGGATTAAACTGCAAAGTCATGCAGGGAGGTCAGCTGACAAACTCGTTTGAGGTAAAGACCGGTGTCAGGCAAGGTAGTTTACTCTCACCCTTTCTCTTTCTCCGGGTGATCGACTTGGTTATGAAGACGTCAACATCTGGAGGGAAGCACGGCATTCAGTGGACAGTTAGGACGCAGCTAGACGACTTGGACTTTGCAGATGACCTGGCTCTTCCGTCGCACGCTTGACAACAAATGCAAGAAAAGACGACCAGTGTAGCAGCAGCCTCTGCAGCAGTAGGTCTCAACATACATAAGCAGAAAAGTAAGATTCTACGATACAACACAACATGCACCAACCAAATCACTCTTGATGGAAATGCCTTGGAGGACGTTAACACCTTTACATATCTTGGCAGCATCATCGACGAGAAAGGTGGATCCGATGCAGATGTGAGGGCACGGATTGGCAAAGCAAGGTCTGCATTTCTACAGTTGAAAAATATCTGGAACTCCAAACAACTTTCAACCGAAACCAAAATCAGGATTTTCAATACAAATGTGGAGACAGCTCTACTGTATGGAGCGTAAACTTGGAGAACTACCAAAACCATCATTCATAAGATACAAGTATTTATGAACAGTTGTCTATGCAAGATACTTCGGATTCGTTGGCCAGACACCATCAGCAACAACTTACTGTGGGAGAGAACAAACCAGATTCCAGTGTAGGAGGAAATGAGGAAGAAGCGGTGGAAGTGGATAAGACACACACTGCGGAAAGCACCTAAATGCGTCACGAGACAAACCCTCACTTGGAAACCATATAGAACAATATATTGAATACTGTCTGGTTGTAAGCGGTAATTCTAGTTGTGCGGTACAGTTGTTTAGATCGGATCTTGCAATTTTTGTTTTTAATGGGAATACCCCTTCATGTTTATTTTCTAAACTTTTTTACACACTGAGTTCCTTTGCTTTAAATTTGTTTTAAACAATTTTACTTCTACATAACTACTGGTTGGCTTAGGAATCTGTAGTCATTGTGGTTTAAAATAATTCAGCCTGATCTTTAAGAGAAAGCACATTTCGACTAAATGGGGCCAGAAAAATAACGGAATATTTCAAGAGGCGTCCTTTCTCGGTCCTTATTTAACGCAAATACACGTACCGGTGTGTTTTATTGTCTGTTGATCATTGTATATAATAGACAAAACGTTAATAGTTGAATACATTTTGCATTCTTCTTATGCGTTTTCGATTTTTTCAGTTCTTTTTAAGGTTCACTACAATTGTTTGACACAATAGTTTTAACACAATAGTCTGTGATATTCTTATCGAAACTATGATTTATAGACGAACCAGGTGGATTCAGGAAAACGAGTGGTGAAAACCCTAATTTTTATTCTCAACCGTAGATTGTAAATTATCAATCCTAATTCCTCGCGTTAATTTACAACCTTCTTTGAAAATTAATTAGTACGTGAGTCCTCTCGACGTCACTAGTATTGCTCAAAGGTTGTTCACCAGTTATAGTCTCACCTTTTAAGTCATACACAACTAATGTTTTGTCTTTTATGAGAGGATTTTTCTCGGCGTCTTGGTCCCATTCATATTGACATTATCTTGAACATTTGTTGCAGTCATTTTATGATTCTGATTAGAGTAGTAGATTCATATCTCTTGTTGCTAAGGCATCCTTTCGGTTCAGATGTCTTCCTATTTATGACAATCTCCACAAAATTCTATTTCCCGTTTCATTTCTGTTTGCTAGGCCTAATAAAGAAACAGTTTCATACGGTATTTAATAATTTGACCAACTAAGTAGTATCATTAGGCTTCAAAGTATATCTCAAGACTAAGTTCGCTAATCTATCTATTAGGCTATAATAAGTCAACCTGTGTAGCATGAAAATGCTATAATTTTCGGGTTGAAAACTACTAGGTAGTCTGAGTGGCTCAGCTCTAAAACGATTCTCATACTGTGGATGCTGCTGCAATAAGTGTCATAAACCAGTCATTGATAATGTAATCTTGGTCATTCGTCTGATGACAACAAATGATTTGCTGTTATACTAATTTGTTGAATATTTCATTCATATAATTTCTTTGTTAACTGACATAATAAATCGATAGAAAAGGCGTTTTATTCTGCGTGATATTTTCGGTCCCGACCGTAGCTGCTACCTTGATGTGGTGGTCGGGCTTGTCTATCTTGATAACCCAACCGTGCTATATTCGCAGGAACATGTGTTTTTGTACGTCCTACCATGCCAGACAGGTCGAATGGTAAACGGCGAAACTGAGAGCATCTACTCAAGGTTTGAGGGCGAAGTCGCACTGCTGACTGCAGAGGAGTGTGACAGCAGTAAGGTGTTTCCCTCACACAACCAGCATATGCAGCGGTGCTGCCTTCTCACAAGGAAGAAAGGGTTAGAAAAGGTCGACCCTAAAAATGTCACACCTCACCTTACCTCACGGATTTCCGTCTCCATCGGTAAGGGCTACCCAATAAGAGCTCTAAAACGAGCGCATCTAATACTCAAAAAACCTCTCATAAAAAGACTGTGAGTGACCGGCCTCAAGCAGTTCTACCTTGGACTCTGCGGTCACGCTCCCAGGTCTCTAAGACCGACACTAATCTACCTTTTCAGGTTCTTCAAGAAACACCCTTCCACGGGAAAGCAGCCTGAAAGTGACAACTGCCCTCACACCCGTAACAGCACACGAGACCAAATTGGTCTTATCTCCACGACTAACTCTACTCACATTCCTTTATCACCCCGCACCGCTGATGCAAACGATGCGAGTTCACAAAACGTTATTCTTGGTCTCCTGAAACCCCGTTCTAGACTACATGTTGGAGCTCTTAATGTACGGACATTGTGTCAAATAGGGCAACAGGCTTCGTTAGCTAGAACATTGGAATCTCGCTCAATTGATGTATGCTGCGTCTCGGAAACGCACATACAGGATCCTAGTAAAATTATTAATTTGATTTCACCTTGTCCAGATAAAGAAGCGGCTCAATTTACTCTTCGTGTATCTGGTAGCCCTGATACTGCTTCCCGGGGTCTCGCTGGTGTAGGTATGGCATTGAGTCGTAGAGCTGAATTATCTCTCTTAGACTGGATCCCAGTAGACACGCTCGTGCGCTGTCCGACTGAACGGGACAGTAGGGACTCGGAAAGATAGGGACACTCGCCGCTGCGTAGGCGAGATATCCGTTTGCTGACTAAAGGACGAGTGTACTGTGCAGCAGTTCGCTCAGTCCTACTATATGGATGGGAAACATGGCCGTTAGGAGTATAGGACATTCGTAGATTGCTTCTCTTCGGTCATAGGTGTGTCCGACGTATTGTTCGTGTATCGTGGGACAGCCAAGTAAGCAATGCAGTTGTTAGGAATCGAGTAGTAGGTAGGGATGGCAAATCAATAGATGAAGTATTGAAACTTCATCAGTTGAGGTGGTTGGGACGTGTGTTGTGTATGTCTAACCAACGACTGCCTCGACGATCTATGATTTGTGGTGTAGGAGTTGGTTGGAAGAAAGTTAGGGGCGGCGAAACCAAAACATGGCAAAAATCCATGAAATCACTGACAAGTGGACTGAGTCATGTTGGTAGATGTAGGCTTCCTGGTTGGGGTCCGCAAGACGGAAGTCAACAATGGTTAGAGATCTTGGACGACATGGCTCAAAATCGTTTGCAATTTTACAGGTGCATCCACTCTTTGTGCTCTCTCAGATTCTAAAAATCTGAATTCCCCATAATCTCTACCTTTCTCCTTCTAAATTTATCTCACTAAATTATACTTTTCGAATCATATCTTCTCTCCCTAATCTTCTCCATTGCTGCTAATAGTTCTACTATGGCTATCACTCTTGGATTTGAACTGACAGTTGCGTCTCTGTGCTGACGTGGTATGGCAACCTGAACTTATGTACATACGTACGAAGTTATGTGTTGTATCTGTCTGTCTGTCTGTCTGGTATTTTCGGTTGTGGTTTAAGTATTGTTGAAAATTGCTCAATTCGTCATAACAATGCTTTAACCTCACTGTTACTTTTGAACTTTAAAAGTTTTATTCCTTGTCATTCATTTTCTATTCCATATTTTAGAATTCAAACGATGTTTTTACTTTGAACACCGATTAGTGTGAAGAGAGTGCTCAAAATGTCAGCTTCTATTGATCAAATATCTCGCACTGGCTTGTTAGACTTACCTTGTCATCGTTTACTTGAAGTTCATTGTCTCAAGTTGAGAAAACCTCCTGTTTGCTTAAGTCCAGTGGCGAAAATGCACATTGTTAACTACACATTGAATATTATAAAAAATCTTTGTGATGCTACTGTTCCTAGTTGTATTGGTGATATTGTAGAACGAATAGATTACTGTTTTCCAGAGAAACTTAAACCCTCTCCTCAATTTTTGGATGAGGTTCAATCGCAAATTGATAAAGGCAAAAAGAAAACATTGTATATTTCTGCTGATAAAGCATTTTCTTGTTTCAAGGTAACTATAATTTGTCTAAGTCTGTTTACATTTTCAGCTAGTATTCCCACGCATGGAACCAACTGTGTCCTTGTTCCTGACACATCTAATGGAACACATTATGGGTCAAATCGTTCAGGTAATGTAGTATCAGTAACCGACGATTTATTAGTGGGCTGTAAATTACGAGTCGAAAATTCAGTCAGGATACATTGAGGCTACAGATGTCCATGTAAGTGTGTAGAAAAGTGGTACATAGTTTTGTCCAATGTAATGGAGGTTACAAATTCGGCATAAGAGGTCGCATGAATCTTAAGTAACTAATAAGTGTGGATATGAATGACTATCCCCTCAACTATTGGTACATCTTTTCGGAAAATACACACTCTTATTTCTATTGACATTAGCTTATTTCTTGTTCCCTACATATAGCTTAATGATCGTAATGGAATTCCTATTGAAAAAGGAAATGCTGTATTAAGATGTTGTCGATATTTTTTTAAAATTTCACAGAATTTACCAGTATGAAGAAAACAAGATTTAGCTAATGTAAACGTTTATCAGAACTCTTTAGTCACTTTGAAACCATCATTAAGTAGGGCTTTTGATATTAAAAAAAGTAATGTTTATGTGTACCGCTAGACAGGTATTGTGAAAATGTATGCCTAACCGCCGACTACCTTGATAAGTAATGTTGTTCGATGCAAGAGTAAGCTAGAGGAAAGCTGGGGGCGACTTAACTAATGCACGTCACGAATCCATGAAGTCATTGCCTACTGGACTGAGCCATGTTAGTAGGTGAAGACTACCTGATTAGGGTTCGCGAGATAATCGTAACTGGTGGTTAAACGCTGGATGACATGGTTCAAAACCGTTTGCGATAGCGCAGATGCATGCACTTTTCTTCTCTCTAATTCTCATCTTTTGAATTCTTCACCACTTCGTTTTTTTTCACTGGGTTATACCTCTGGAATCATATCTTCGATCCCCAATCTTTTGCATTACCTCTGATACTGCTATAGCCATTAATACTATAGGATTCGGACTGACGATGCTATATCTCTGTACAAATGTGGCATGAAAACTTGAACTGATGTACATACGTACCAAGTTCTACGTTGTTGCTGACCGACTTACTGACTCTCGGTACTCCAAACTGGCTGTATTAACTAGAATGTACTTGTTACAATACCTGTTAGTCGTGGATCGTTGTACGCTAGTTACTGATTAACATATTTGAAATTATTTTCTCTTCTTAACACAAAAATGTTGCTTCAAGACTGGTCCTCAACTCCAGAACTAATATCTGTGGGTGTTGATCATTTCACTTATAAATCTCGGCACAAGTCCAAAGGCTCGTTCGGATTTTACCATGTTGTTCCGCTCGTGTTGTGAACTAGATGTTCGTCTACCAACCAAAAAACAGGTATTTTGCCCATTCATTCTCTCTGCTTTGCTTTATGGCTACAAAACGTGGCCTTCAAAAAATCGGGTATTTATGGCTACTAGTATTTGACCATAAGGGCTTTCAAACAATTACTCTGATATTTCAGTTACTCAGTCAAACGTAAAACCTGATACATGTGTGCATCAGTCCAAGTAGCCATGTCCCATTAGCACATTGACATGGAATTACCAGGACGAATCCTACAGTAGTGAAGGTAGTGACATTATTAACAGTGCTGAAAAGAATTAGCTATCGAAGGCAACATTTGTAAAAATATAAACTAGTAGACTGAATTCCCAACCGTAGCTATTCCATTAATGTTGTGGTCCGGATTGTCTATTGGGATGACCCAACCGATCTATATTAGCTGGTATATATGTTCCTTTAGGTTCTATCTCGCTAGGCAGGCTGATTGAAGAACAATAAAACTAAAAGCAGCAACTCAGGGTCTGAGGGCGAAGTCGTGCTGCTGATTTTAGAGGGATGTGACAGCAGTAAGTCGTTTCCCTCAGGCAACCAGCATCTCAAGGAAGGAGGGGCTTAAGGAACGGCGACCCTAAAAATGTCACACCTCACCTTCCCTCACGGATTTCCGTCTCCGGCGGTAAGGCTTTTTAAACAAGAGCGAAGCTAACACTTCACAAACTTCCCATGAGAAGGCCGTGTTTGACCGGCCTCAAGTAGTTATCCCTTGGTCTCTCCTATCACGCTCCAACGCTAATCCTATTTCCTTTTCTGGTTCCTTATGAAGCATCCTTCCACAGTGTGGGCAGCCGGCACGTGACATCTGTTCTCATACCCGTAGCAGCGCACGAGACCAAACTGGTCACAATCAAATCTTCCCTACACCTCCCACTTTCTTATCTCCACGACTAACCCTTCTCATATTCCTCTATCACCTCGCGCCGCTAATGCAAACGATTCGAGTTCTCGAAACGTTATTCCTGGTCTCTGGAAACCTCGTTCTACAAATAAAAATAAAATAAAAATAAAACATTTGATAAGAACATCATATTTTATCTGAGGGAAAACAAAAGGTGAATGCACCTGGGCCACTACGGACGATTTTATGCTATATCATTTAAAGTCTAATCATTGATTACGACAATTACGTGGACCATAAGCAGGTAATCTGCACAGTCCTACATGACTCATTTCAACAGGCAATGTCTTCATGGACTGATACAATGTCTTGGTTTGGTAGCCCCTACCTTCCTTCTAAATCGCTCTGACTCAATCCATCATTACTCTCCTAGGTAGTCGGTGGATAAGCATATGTAGAGCACAAAAATTCACTACCTCCACAATTCATTTGCCTTTCTTGCCTAGTATTCTGCGTCTAACCTTAGAATTGTTAACTCCGTGGTCCCCAAATATACCAGCAATAGTTTGAAGAGACCTATAATCAAATACTAGTAACCTACGGATATCCTTTAGTTTTGAAGGCCATCTTTCACACCCATAACGTAAACCAGAGCAAAATTTTACTTAGTAAACTCACTGTTTAGTCGGCAGATGGATATCTTGCCTATCGTACAAGTGATGTAGGCTGGCAAAAGTAAACCGGGCATCATGTGGTAAAAATGCGATCACTGATTAGACTTTAGATGAAATAACTTAAAATCATTCCTATTGTGTAGGTACATTCATTCTGTATTCCTTTAAATCCTTAGTTTCTGAGTTACCGTATAATGTTTTTATCCTACAAGCCTATGGTTTCCAGAATAATATTCTTTATTTCTAGTCTTTTTTATTGTCACTAATACTGTTACCACTTATAATACTCTGGCACTTCGTTATTCTGATGTGGTGTGACAGTTTGAACCGATGTTTATGTCCCAGCTTCTACGTTGTTTATGAATAACTGACTGACTAATTAGTCATGGGGTTTTAAAGTTTTCATTTACTCTTCTAGATATCATTTAGATTAGTTTGTATAAATTCTAGCCTAAATTTTAGCGTTTCCAAATGTTTTACTTCATTTTGTGTAGCATATTTTCCGTTTATTTGGAGCACCAAAACCGTCAAAATCACCAGTTTGTTATTCCCTTTCGCTCCTACCTAGAAAGTCTGCAGATTACAAGGATTATGCAAAAGAGATTCAATATTTGTTACGACTCAGTGTTCAGCATCTTGGAATCGTTGTACGCATTTTTGGTGACTTACTTATAGAAGAGCTATCGCATATTCAGGTTGTTACGGAATCACTTCTCACTGAATGTGAAGATACCCGTAATATTAACGTGACAGCTCGACGTCTACTAGATGCTATTAAATCTGCTCAGCTTGTTTTTGATCGTGCTTCAGAAGTGTATAGTCACGTAACTGTACTAAGTGAATGTATCGATGATGCTTTTGAGGACCAAACCCGTCTAATTGGTTCATGTTTGATAGTAAGTTATTTCAGTAGATTGAAATTCGCTAATTAAAACTTTAATCAGCTTGAAGTTTACGTTTATTTATCTTGCTAGTTGAGTTATCTTACTTAAAAAATCAGTGGTCTACCCTTTCGAAATATGGTGTATTAAATATAAATAGTCCATTAAGCATTATGCATGATTGTTTTTTTATGTCCATATTCATTCCCGATCAATTTTATCTTGACTGTTATTGAGTTGATGTATACTCATATTCCCCAATATTTTAACGAAAAGTTTGTGCGAAATTACACGCCTAGTAAAAAATATTATTTATGATAATTACATTTGGAATAATCTCAGTGATTGGAATTGAAATAATTCCAATGTTTCGTCCGGCAATCTTGTTCGGACTTCTTCAAGGTAATAATAATAATAATAATCAAAATTATCGAAAAATATAAAATCTTTAGCAATCAAATACACTAAGTGTTCATCCAATCATATTCAAGCGTTAAATCTAGCATATCAAAGAACATGAGTCAAATAAGACATGAATTGTGTGAAAAATAGATGATGGTGTGCACGTGTATTTGTAGATTTATGTTATGAATAGATGTATTCGGTAAATTCAAGCGTTTGTTTATTAAATGTAAACCATAAAAGTGTAAATGTTTTTAAAAGTTGAATGTGTCTGTGAGTTGAGAATACCATTTATATAGTTGTGATGTTAACATATTCAACTTCATTACTGTCCGATCAACGCTGCATATAAACACTAAACAGGGTGGATAGAGGTAAAGTCCAATTATTTCTAAATGCTCGTTTGCCATGAGGTGGCTAATTCAAACCGTATTTTCTTTTTAGGCTGTTCTGACTAGTCTATAAATACATGTTATCAATCTTTCTTCATGTGCTACAAACCCTTTTTAAAGCTTTTTGCTCCCAGCAAAATTGATCTTGTGTCCTGTTTTTTTACTCATCTAACGCCATTGCGGATTTATTTTCCAGTTTCCTGAGATCGACCGAAGTTTTAGGATCATGTTTCAAACATAGTTTGTGTTCCTTTAAACTCTCGTTCAACTGTTTAGATGTTTCTTCTACATAAATTACATTACAATCCTGAAAGCTGATCTCATAGACAACGTTCTGTTTTACTTCCTTTGGAAGTGTATCCTTAACTTTCACTAACATCGAGCTTATGGTATCACTAGCACGAAACTATACTCTCATATTATGCTTGTTGAGAACCCTCTTAATTCGTTGTGATATTTCTTTACGGTACGGGATTACCACGGTGTTTTTCTATTCTCTCAGTGTAAACTGTAATTTAGTTTTTTCTTTCATCTTTAATAATCTTTAAAAAATCTTTAGGGTAATTGTTGGCCCTAAGTGTAGATAAAATTAAATTCATTCGTCTGGTCTTCTATATAATTATAACTTCTGTTAATTACGTTTTTTAACAATCTGAATGCATAAGATGAACACTAATCTAAGTATCGCTTTATGTCTTCTTTCAACCAAATAATCAAGAAATGCAAGCTTACGACCAGTGGATTCTATCTGTATGTTTAGTTTAATACTTTCCGAAGTGTTGTTTATATTTCTACCATACTTCAGATGGAATTACGCATTCGTCAATTGTACTGATTTCTAAAGAATCCATGGATAAATTCTCTACAACCGGAGAAATTAGTGAACCGATTGACATACCTTTTTGTCTTGAAAGATCTGGGAATAGGATGGATTGTACGCACAATAACAGACACTTGATGACCGTGGAGGGATTTAACGGGCATCGTAAAATCAAATGTATCAGATACTTAACAATCATAAATAACATCCAGTGCTCTAGTGAGATAAGTAAACGAGTAAGTAGGGAAGAAACGTCAAAACTTGCAATTATTTCATCATCTTCCATGTGATTGTTATTCATCATTATTCTTGAATCCAGTGGAGTTTTAAGTCCGCTAATAATCCATTTGTTATATGGTTTGATTATCCTAGCTATATATTTTGTCAGTTTATCTATCGGTGACTTTGTAAAATCAACCATTGGTCTTGATGCTTAATTATTCTTGTGAATCTTTGTTAGTCCATTAAATCTACAAGGATTACAACCATTTGAATAAAAAGTAAACCATAATGACAATCCTAGATTTATCTTAATTTGATTTTACTTGTTTCAGCTTCAAGTTTTTATTGAGTATTGTTCGTTATGTCGTTACTTTAATTGGTGCAATAATGTGGCTGCTAAACCACATACTCCAAATCTAACTAACGATGAATTATATTCTGTGAAAATGTTACAAAACCATAAGACAATTATCATTTTTAATTTGGTGACAAATACAATTTAACTTATATTGTTGAATGAAATTTATAGAAAAAGAGAACATTTTTGTGTCACGATGAAGTAATTTTAGTAACTCAAATTCAATAACAACTGATCAAATCAAGACATAAATACCAGATTGAATTACGTAACACGGCTCAAAAAAATTGTATAGGATTAAAAAGAATGAAAGTTTAAGTCAGCAGAAATATAATAAATTTTTATTAATGATCACATAGAATTAAACGTAGTTAATGCTCGCTTACTGGCTATGAAAATGAAATTCAACACACGATATTTAATTAATTAAAAGTAACTTTAAAATACAAAGTGTAGGGGGTTTAAATATTGAATTATAATAGCTCTCTTTGTATACAAAGTTTTCATGCATACATGCTTTAGAAGATTGAAGTAAAGAATAAAAATTACATTTTCTATTTATGTTATTTAAAGGTTAACTAGTTTAATATTGTTTAGAGGAAAATGTCTATGTCTTATTTCTAATTTAGGAAGCTGCAGAAGACGGGACATTTTACAACTTTGCACATTATGCAGAAGCACTTTTTAGTAGTGATTGTCGTGAGTGGATAAGTATTTTAGCTCAAACACCTTGTATAATGCGGACAATTTCAAATGAATTTCATAAAATCCTACAAGTCACACTTAGCAATGTAAGTTTTTCATATGATTATTATGTTTTGAACAAGTGGTGAATTGTTTACAATTCCTATATACTTAGAGTATTATCGTTTTGTTTACCCGATTGTTTCAGCCAGTAATTACATAAGTTACATACTTTTAATGCTATGAAGTACACTGTTTTGTTGTGAAGCTTGAAAAACAGTTGTCGGTTACTACTAACGATACGATTTGAAGACTTATAAGTGAGCTTACTTTTGCCCGTTTTTGTATCTTCCATGCTTATCAGTTTCCTCGAATTAATTGACTAAAACTGTTTGAAGCAGGCCGATTGTATAGCCAAAATTAGGCTACATGCAAATAAAGATAAGTACTGAAAAATAGTTGATTATTAAGTGTATCTTAAATATACACTGAATATTATTCTATCCCCCGGTCAAAATCTTGTGTAAGTTTAATATTTTATTTAATCAAACTATATGATCTATTCAAATCGCTTGTTGTGTTCCCGGGTCTATATATATATACTGTATTTGTTTACAACTGGTTAGCGCTTTCTAATCACCAGGTTTTTTGTTCCTCTCACTAGCCCTTTGAAATTTTCCAATTCAGGGTAAATATGTCATCAGTATATATTTGTCCAACTATTATTTCGTCGTTCAATTCTTTCATTTATAATTGTTGCTCGTAGCTTGTTTAATATCTGGTCACCACAAATAAACCCACTCCCAAAATTGTAAACATGAAATAATAGCATAGTCACCTGAATATTGTCTTCTTTTTTTAGGCATCTAGTCGTCGGCAAGCTGAGTTAAAATTACGTTTTTCTGATCCACACTCATGTCAGTTATGTACTACAAGTTTGGGTTATGATCCGATCGTTTCAACATCTTCCGGACCATCTTCAGGTTCTTGTGTTATACCCCATCATGTTGACAGTCCACAATCGTACTGGTCGAATATGTTGACTGGGCATTCTAATTATAGTGGTACAAGTACAAGTGTTAGCAGCGCAAGTAGTTCAGTTGACCGTGTTACTACTATACCTGTACCTTTCAGTTCTATTTTTACAAGTCAGGGATTTAATCATTCTTCATCTTTCACATCGTTTACGAATCCACGACAACCTAAGGCCACAGACCATTTTTTACATAGTAATATGAAGCATAGTTCTGGTCAAAGGTCAGTTAGCAATTCGCCATCATCTCTTTATTCATTTCAAAAATCTATACCAGAATCTACAAATCATGACACCAATCATGGTCAAATTACTGGAATAACTGGTCTATCTACATCGTCTTCATCGTCTGCAGTCAATGATGACAGCATAAAAACTAATCCTGATAATGAATCATCTAGTATAAATGAAAAAGGTTTCTCAGATGATACTGATAACTTTTCTTCAGGACCTGGTTCATTCAAGGAAAATCAAGCTCAGTTAATAGAACTTTTTAGTTGTAATAATAACTTGACTTTCATTTTACCATCTTGTAATCATATGGTAATTGCTTTTCGTTATCTTCTACCTCAACTTCTGCTTTTGCCAAATCTTCAATTATTACAACTAGCAGATCATATTGAGGTAAGATAATTTCAGTATAGTTTTTTTTATATATATGTATATCAAAAGGGCATGTTATTAGTTGTTAACAATAAAACAGTATTCAAGTCAAATCCGTTAATACATTTATTTGTAATTCAAGTTTCTATTTCAGTCTGTCTCATATATATGAACTGCTTGTTGTGTTTTATTTGTTTAGAATTATATCAAATGTGCATAAAATAACAGCAGTGAGTGAAAGGATACAATATAATATTCATTGAAAAGTAATTTTCATCAGTATTTATTGTCATTTAACAAACCATTACTAGTAAGAAAGGTTTAGATAGCATTTTTTTTAAATTTTGAACTGTTCTATGGTATTCAAATCCTAAAAAAAAGTATTAACAATGGCATATTTGAATTACTTATGTTATTTTCTCTGTAAAATTCATTTATTGATTTACATGCTGTAATAAATATAAATATAAATATTTTGTTCTTGTCTAAATTGGGAAACTTCATACAACTTACCAATACCAAAAGCTTCTAGGTAAGGATGGCAAATCAATAGATGAAGCATTGAAACTTCATCAGTTGAGGTGGTTGGGACATGTGTTACAAATACCTAACCACTGATTGCCGCGATAAGCTATGTTTTGTGGTGCAGGAGTAGATTGGAAGAAAGTTAGGGGCGGCCAGACCAAAACATAGCAGAAATGCATCAAGTCACTGACAAATGGACTGAGTCATGTTGGTAGATGTAGGCTATCTGGTTGGGGTCCGTGAGACGAAAGTCACCAATGGTTAGAGACCTTGAACGGCATGGCTCAAAATCGTTTGCAATGGCGCAGGTGCATCCACTCTTTTATTCTAACCTTCTGAATTCCCCATAATCTCTACCTTTCTCCTTCTAAATTTATCTCACTAAATCATACTTTTCGAATCATATCTTCTCTCCCTAATCTTCTCCATTGCTACTAATACTTCTACTATGGCTATCACTCTTGAATTTGAACTGACAGTTACGTCTCTGTGCTGATGTGGTATGGAAACCTGAACTGATGTACTTATGTACGAATTTTTGCGTTGTATCTGATGATGATATCAAAAGCAATTTTGTGTGATCTAAAATACGACAGTATAAAGAAATATTCTTTTATTTTCAAAGAATTTAGTTTACTAACAACACACGCAAAAATGTTCCATTTCCTCAGATTAGTTTATTTAGAATAAAATAGTTCTTTCATATCATCTGAAATCTAACATCAAATTACAGTAAACATATCACTAATAAAACTAATATTATAAGCTATTTTAGTTGAATACTCTGTAGAACGTTACCTAGAAAATCATAATCTATCAACACATATATCAACTCTATTCGACATTTTTCATCCTCTTCAGTATTGTTTTTGACAGTTTCTATTTTATCCAACAACTTATTTCTGACTTTTACCATTACATGTACAGAGTTTCTATTGAATACGATAAATAATATTGAAACGGCCAGGATTGAGATTTAATGACTATGTAGCATTTTTAATTCACATTGACAATATTTCATGAAAGTAATGAGGAACTCTAAACACCAGTTTGTTGAATATTAAAATTTTACCACATTATGACTGGCAAAAGTGTAAGTTGTGATGACTTCCAATGTTATCAATTTTATCAGTAAGCTAGTAGTTTATCTAACTCACCAAAAAAAAAAAAACAACGATGTACTTTGTTACTGAATTGACCTATTATTATTTCGTTGTTTAAAAGAATATGCTAATTTATAATAGTACACTGATATTAAAAATTTTTTAGTTGTCTTTTTATTTTATACTGGTATATTTTGCAGAAATATTCAATATTTCTTACATACATATGTTTGTTTATTTTATCATGACTATCAAAGTAGCCTTTATATATGACAACTAGATGCTTTTCATTTTTTTTTTAGGCTTTACATGCTCATGCAACTGAAGAAAATGAACAATCAACTCTCAAGGATGTAATATCACTGTTATCAAAAACTCGATCCTCTGTATCTAATGCATTATCTAATCAAGATTGGGTGAAATCTGTCTCTTCAAAGTTGGCTTTCTTCATGAAAACCCCTTTCTGTCCTAATATCTATCCAGCTGAAGGGAAAAATAAATTGGAGGAATTGATTGCTTCAGTTCGTCGCATGCAACACTCTTCTGAACTCCCACTCGTTATATCCGAGTTTTTGATGGGTATGTCTGAACCAATACATCCTAATGACATTTATTATTTGACTTAGACAAAATACTGTTAGTACACAAGTTTTGTTGTGTTCCTTTTTTTTCAAATAGTCTTATATAGTTTGTCTTCAAGATAGAATCATAGGTTTTAGGTGTTGTTATCTTTTAAATTCATATGTTGACAAATATTTGATAACTATGTACATTACCTTAATCCATTAGGTTACTAATAGGGATAATTGAAATCGTGATGATTAGTCATGCTTATCTTTGTTATTCTTGTAATTCTACACTTTTGTGTTATTATCTCAAATTTACTATTTTTTCACACTGCAACAAATATATACACTACTCCACTATAACTAGTAATACGTTGGACCCAACTAGATCACATTGCCGTCAGCCACCGATGGAGGGGTTCGATAGAGGACTGTCGCTCGTTCTGGGGCACATGTTTAGATTCAGATCATGCCCTAGTGCGAGCTCGTATTTGTTTGAGGCTTACTGGACGTAGGAAAGACACCGTAAGAAAGCCTCTTAGGTCTTTACTTAATGATAATCATGCTAAGAAAATATTTCAGGAGCAACTAGAAAAACAGTTAGGCAACCATGCAAGTGATTCCCATCCGGAAGCAGGTTGGAATGATATCAAGAAGGCTGTGGAAACAGAAGTGATAAGGATAGGATGAAGCCGTGGATTTCAGTCGCATCCACCGAACTGATGGATGCTCGAAAACGCATCCCACCTGACTCTGAGCATGATGAAGAGCGTAGTCAGCTTAGGCGCAGACTTATAAAAAGCCTACGTAACGAACGCGAACAGTGGTGGGTGGCGAAATCAAAAGCGATGGAAAAGGCAGCGGCGATCGGCAACACTAGACAACTTTTCCGCCTTATTAAAGAAACCGGTATTAGGAACCCGAATGTGAGTGAGACTATCTCGGAAAAGGATGGTCTTATTATCCATTGTCAATCCAGGACATTGGACCGATGGGCAGAACACTTTAGGGATCAGTTCAACTGGTCTTCAGCCACACTTCGGTTACCCACGATCCCCGGTCATCCTCAATGGAAAATCGATTTAAGTCCTCCCAGTATACATGAAGTTGAGAAAGTTATAGGAAATCTAAAGGGAGGTAGAGCAGCAGGTCCTAATAGGCTTACCCCTGAGATGTTTAAGGATAGTGGTTCAGTTTTGAAAGTTAGACTGACCGAGATCGTAGGTAGAATCTGGGAACTGGACGTAATCCCATATGACTGGTGTCAGTCGCTAATTGTCCCAATCTACAAGAAAGGACAAAAGTCCTTTTGTGACAATCACAGGGGAATCAGTCTAACAAATATAGTTTCTAAATTGTTAGCCTCGATTATACTTAGACGCCTAACTAGAGCCCGTGAAGAGCAGACTCGAGAAAACCAGTCTGACTTAGAATATGCCGATGACATAGTTCTATTCGGTGAAGACGCTGACAGAATGCAGTCTTTTGACTATCATAAGCAACAACGCATTTTCGGGATGCGGTTTTCCCTCCGGAATGCAAAATGCTGCTTCAAGACTGGGTTGCATCGGCACCTGAACTAGTGATAGGGAGTGACGTAGTCGAGCGTGTTGATCACTTCACTTATCTGGGGAGTCTCATCAGTGCTGATGGCCTGGTGACTGACGAAATTTCAGCTCGGATACAGAAAGCTCGATTGGCTTTTGCCAACCTGCGTCACTTATGGCATAGGCGAGATATCCGTTCGCTGACCAAAGGACGAGTGTACTGCGCAGCAGTTCGCTCCGTTCTCCTATATCGATGCGAAACATGGCCGTTAAGAGTAGATGTTCGTAGGTTACTAGTATTCGATCATAGATGTTTAAGAAGCATTGCTCGTATATTGTGGGACACCCGAGTAAGCAATGCTGTTGTTAGGAAACTAGTACTAGGTAGGAACGACAGGTCAATAGATGAAGTGCTGAAACTTCATCAGTTGAGGTGGTTGGGACATGTGTTACGTATGTTTAACCACCGACTGCCTCGTCAAGCTAGATTTTACGATGTAGGAATACGTTGGAAGAAAGCTAGAGGTGGCCGAACCAAAACATGGCACAAATCCATGAAGTCACTGACAAGTGGACTGAGTCATGTTGGTAGATGTAGGCTACCTGGTTGGGGTACGCGAGACGAAAGTCAACAATGGTTAGAGACCTTGAACGACATGGCTCAATATCGTTTGCAATGGAGCAAGTGCATCCGTTCGTTGTGCTCTCTCAAATCCTAATCTTCTGGATTCGTCAGCACATTTACCTTTGTCTTACTAGCCTTATCTCGCTGAATTATACTTCTTGAATAATATCTTCAAACCCTAATCTTCTTCATTGACATTAATACGTCTACTATCTCTATGGGATTTGATTTGCGTCTCTGTGCTAATGTGGTATGGCAACATGAACTTATGTACATACCTACGAAGTTCTGCGTTGCAACTGACTATAACTAATACATGTAATTGAGATATTCCAGTCGATACTGGAATCTACTGAAAAAATGTATAAATTCATTCAAATTTTACTTCATACTTGTTTATTTTAGTGAATATCCAAATTGTAAATAAAGGGAAAGACGTGAAACACTAGTAATTCATTCGCCTTTAAGTAAGTCAACTCAAAGCTAACTTATTAAGAAGTACATATCAGCATAAATAATATTGGATTGGATTTACCATCCAATTTCATTCTAAATTACAAATTAATCTATTCTAGTAATTATTTCTTTTTATGCACTTTATATATTTTTCTTCTCTGTGTATCTAGATGGCCCAGTACAAGTAAGAATGGATCATGGCCGCTCAAAGAAATCTGAACGAATTGCCTACCTATTTAATAATTGGCTTATATTGTGTAAAAAACAAAAACGTGTACTTGGTAATGTGTCAAATTCTTCGTCGTCATCATCATCATTATGCACCAATTATGTGTTAAAAGTGAAAAAACGCATTTGCCTAGAACAATTTCATATCATCGATGTAGCTTCAGAATTTAGTGATAATAATGGTAAATTCTATTGTTAATATCTATAACTCAATTATTCTTATTGTATTTTTTTCTTTTTTCTTCACACTATTCAGTCTGTTTTTTCTTTTCAAACAGAAAACATTAATTAATTGAATGTTGATTACAAATAAAGGTGTATAGTAGTACATTAGATTAGATTGACATTGAAATATTCCAACTTGATAGACTCCACCTGCTATATTTAATGCCGCCTATTTTTCTTAAACAGTATCAAAAACTCATTCTCTTCGTTGGTTATACGTGTAATTCATGTTCAGCACTGAGTCATGTATGACATAAACTACTCCTAATCAATTGAATTATGAAATATTAATCTATGGCTTCATGCTTATGTATGTTTATCCAAATTCAATTCTTTTTAATCAAAACTGTCCTAATGATTATATAGTTTAGCTATATTTATCAGCTAACTCTATCAAATATTGATACTCGTGCTTGATTTTAATGATAAGTCACGTGGTAACTATCTGTTATTGCTCAATTGACGGAATTTTTGTACGTTGTCCTACCGGTCATTTTAAATACTTTATATGTTCTTGTATTGTTTACTAACCTATCCAAAGTCATATTTAGATGAGAAGTAGGTGATGAAATGAGTTCCTTGGGGAACTTGTTTAACTTCTTAATATTGACATTCAATGATATGATATATATGTTTTCATCAAAAACTCAAATCTAATGTATAAATTCAATCTATTAAAAACCACGAATAAATAATAAATAATAAGTGAAACTAGTCATAATCATTAATTTTGACTAGTGAAATTGAAGTTATTAGTGTATGGTGAATATAATTGACAATTTTACACAACACCTTCATCTATTGTACGTCCCGAGGTTTCCAGCATGTCCAATGCTAAATCAACGCCTATTTTAAAAACATAATTAAATAGTTGGGCGTCGATTAATACGTCAATTTCTTAATTTATTTGTTGGTAAGGCGTTCGCCTACAATGCCATAGGTCCCGGGTTCGAATCTTGCGAGGAGCAGGAGTCGTGGATGCGTACTGCTGATGAGTCCCATACCAGGACGAAACGGCCGTCCAGTGCTTCCAGGTTTCTAATGGTGGTCTAACAATGATTGATTGATGATTTCAAATGTGTAAAAAAACACAAGTTACAGAAAATAGAATAATACTAGTTTTATTAGTAGCCATTATTAGTACCAACCACTTTTCGGGATTTAAATAAAAAAAATTTTCTACTCCTATCATTTTTTTGTTGTTGGTGAAATGAATTCACTCAAATTAATGAGTGATATTTTATACGGATGGTATATTTGTTATACAATGAGTCAATAAAGTAGATGATATCACCTATGTATAATAAGTAAACGTAAATGATCTTGAAAGTTTTTCTTTCAAATTCTGACAATTTATGTTGAGCCATTATTATTTATGTATATTTTGAAATTTCTAATTGTTATAATTGAAGGATTTGATTGTTGAATAAGGTTTGTAATTATTAATCAATAAAATAGTGATCGACAAACATCATTCAGTGATACATTCCAGTAGTTAAGACGATGATCTAGTAGAATAGGTTTTTATTACCGAATAAAATCATATCTTTATGTATCATCTAAATAGAAATGTATAAATAGAAAATTTAGCACGATTACAATGGCCTAAACCATTGAAGACGACAATCAATTGTGAAGGTGGTCGTCACTTACTCATTCAGTGTCGAATGAATTCAAACCTAATTGTTAAGTCGACTTTCTCTTCGTTATAATAATAATACTAATGATGACTAAGTATTTTCTTAATTTCTGTTCATAAAAAGTGTTTTTGTTTTGTTTTTGAAATCTTTTTTTTTTTACAGGTGTTTTATTTCTCTTTGACTTGGAATGCTGGGAAACTCCTAAATTATCGTCTGTTGTGTCTAATTTACAAACAAATATGACTAGTTCATTTAATGCCAACATACTTTCTTCGTGTAATTCCTCTATTATACCACCAGAAACACAATCTGTACTTTCTAGTTCATCTCATCATCAACATCATCATCATCATCCTCATCATTATCAATTTCAACTTGGCAGTGTAGATTCTGTTTCAACTCTTACAAGTACTAACACACTCATTAATCATACTGTTGAAATCAATAATATTGGAAATAATAATAATAATATTAATAATAGTAATAATGAAAATGACAAATTATTAATTCTACCAACAGCTGGTGATGCAGCTGAAGCGTCAAACAATGCTTTATTAGAAGTGATCTCATCTTATCCAAAACAACGTTTCACATTTATTTTTTATAATAAAGAAGATAAAGCTAATTGGATGTCGGCTTTGATATATCTCCATTTATCTAGGTACTTTTTGTTTACAGAAAAAAAAAGTATTTATTTATTTATTAAAGTACAACTTTCTTATGTTAAACACAATTTGGTTCAGTTTTTTGTTGTAAATATTTCATAGTGAATTAGCTCTATACCTTATAATAAGCCTTATCATTTTCACCGCTGATTTTATAACCCTCTTCTTTCGTTGTTTGGAAAAAAGTATCACTGCCACTTCTGATTGTTTGATGAAATCATCTTGTTGCTATTACATCTTTGTACAGTTAACAGTACAATGTTAGCCTTGAATGTCAAGTTGTTACTTTTAATCTTTCTGTTCTTTAATCAACCTACCTGTCATAGTAAGACCTACTGGAGCAGATGTTGCAACCAATGTGGATTATCGTAGATATGATAAGCTGGATCACTACGTCAAGGTATGATTTGTTATTGGGTTAGACATATTTTTAGTTGAATAATTATGTGAGATAACAACATAATTCTTGAATTATGCAGTGTTTAACGTGTCAACTTCATATGTTATTTCGTAGATGTCTTGAGTACATAAGAATTGCTTTGCCGCCGCCTGAAATTGCTGTTTTTTATTTTCCGTCAAAATAATCTTTCTACCAAACTTCTATGTCACTGCCTTTAAAAGTAGTTTTTTTGTTCTACTAATATCCACTTTACGTTGTTTTTTTTTATTAAGCGATTCATTCATTTAAACATATATGTAAAGCTTCATTTTATGGTTTACTTTTTAGGTTGTTTAAACGATATCTTACATCTCTTCCTCGTCAAGATGTTGCTTTGATTTTACCATCACCTTCAGTTTATCGGTAAGTATTCATGAAATAAGCTGTTGTAATTTCCAAGTTAAGTAATTTTTTGGTATACATTTGTTTTATGGTTTTAATTGGAAATCTATACCGATTTTAGATACAAGATGTTTCTTCTTCTTTTAGGGTTATTCACCAATGCTTGCGTAGTTCGTTAGTAGATTTATATTTACCGTATATATATATATATATATATATATATATATATATATATATATATATATATATTTGTGTATAACCCTAAAAGAAGAAGAAACATCTTGTATCTAAAATCGGTATATATATATATATATATATATATATATATATATATATATATATAATTGCTGGGTTGTGTAGATTGTTGAGCTACTTTGAAATCATGAATCAGTCATTGTTAGACCACCATTAGAAACCTGGAAGCACTGGACAGCCGTTTCACTCTGATATGGTGCTCGTCTGCAGTGCTCATCCTCCACTCCCGCTGCTCGCAGGAATTGAACCCAGTTGTTTACTTCTGGACGGCAATATCATGCTCATGTTTTGCACAAAATGCCTGTATTCAAAAATCTGAATTAAAGAAAATAGTTAAATAGCTTTCATTTTATTCCTCTCTTACCTTAATTCAATTTTATTTCATGAAAAAAATGGCAACTTAAAGCATATTTCATTTAACTTGAAGAGAGAGAATTATTTTTATGCATAGAATAATTTGTATTTGCATAAAATTTGTACAATCATTTAAATTAATTAGTAATTCTACGTATTTTGTAACTGTTCATAAGCAAAAAAACGTTTAACGATGCAATGAAAAATCAAGTAGTTTATTGTACATTTTCCTATCATTATTATTTTATATGCTCACTAATCATCTATAAAGTGTAGGAAACGTTGTCTGTGTTTTCTTTTACTGTTTCTTTATATATATATTTTTTCAAAATAAACTGATGACATATGTATTCCTGCTATACGAATAGTAGTGACTGGATAATTTTATTCAATTAATTGTGTATAATATGAACATACTACTACTATTTTATTTTCTTTTCTTACAGATATGCTGTTCCTGACTCTCCATCGAATATTCTATTAGAATCTTCTTTAACAGATGGTAGTGCAGGCATTCCTACTATTCGTGCTGCTACAATTTTGAAGCTTATTGAACGAATGACATATCATGAATATTTTGATAATAAAACTTTAAATGCATTTCTTTTGGTATGTTTCAGTAGGTTTTCTTTTTTTTTTTTTGAATTTAATTTATTCTATCTAATTTATTAGATATACCTTATCTTGAGCGAATTAAGTAAAAATTAAATTAATGTTATATTGCAATAATTCTGGACATTGAAAAGTGAACATGTTCATAATACTGTTTGTCATTGTAGACAATTTGAATACATTCATTACTTAATTTTTTATTATAGTATCCAGTCCCTACTTTGTAGTTTATGCTAAAAATCAAAAAAATTATATATATATATATATATATATATATATATATATATATATATACACCTAATGAATCTTCATAGTTAACCTGTACGACTCAGTGTGATGGCTGTGGCGTCCGTGACAGCAGCACTGAGTGCTAAATTTGAATTCGATATCAACATATTCAGAACTGGATATACAGAAGATAAATCATTTACTATCTAACTTATAACTTAATAAATTGACAGTTTGAATATCATTTGATCTAATTTGATTTCATGAATCCTTAATCGATTGATATGATTCAATAGCCAAGTAAGTACACAGAAATGCTCTTTTGGATTATTTTTTTTTCAAAATGTAAACTATACTAGAATTATTAACTAAATCAAAATGATTAAATTAAATAATTATTTCAATATATGCTGATTGTTTTACTAATCTCACTAAAACACATATTATACAAGTAGTAACAATGTACAATTCATATTTACTTATTTCACTGTATATATATATATATATATATATATATATATATATATTTCTCACAATTTTATTTGTTGATTATGCCTGTTTGTAATGTAATATAATTCGACAAAGAAATCTAAAATATCTACTCATTGTGTTAATATTAATGTTCACTTATCATATTATGTACTAATCGTTATATGTAATTGCATCCTTTAAAACAAAACTCCATTGCACATTGAACATGTTCTTACAAGTTTTTAATTTTGTTTTATAAAATAACTAAATTTACTTAGTAATTTTATTCTGTAAAGTTTTATTTTGATACATTCAATGCATTATAATCTAACGGATACTAAAAAAGTTATGTATTCAAATTGAGATGATGTTTAATAAAAATATGGTTAAACTGTATGAAATAATTAAGTCTACAGTAATGCCTAATTATAAATAATTTGAGATTGTTCTAAATACAAATACAAATATAATAGAAACCGGATAGATTGACAACTTGCATCAGTCAGTCATTCAGATGCAACGTAGAACTTCGTACGTAAGTACAACAGTTCAGGTTGCCATGCCCCATCAGCACAGAGATATAATTGTCAATTCAAATCCAATAGTAGTAGAGGTAGTAAAGGTATTAGAAGTAATCGGAGAGGTTAGAATTAGAAGATATTATTCAAGAAGTATGATTCAGTGAGATAAGTTAAGAAAGTCAAAACTAGAGGTGTTGAAGAATCCAGAAGATTAGGATTTGAGAGAACACAAAGAATAAATGCACCGGCGCCATTGCAAACGGTTTTGAGCCATGTCATTCAGGGTCTCTAACCATCGATTATTGTCATCTCGCGGACCCCGACCAGGTAGTCGACAATTACCGACATGACGCAGTCCACTTGTCAATGTCTTAATGGATTTCTGCCATGTTTTGGTCTGGGTGCCCCTAACTTTCTTCCAACCTACTTCTACAGTACAAAACGAAGCTCGTCGAGGCAGTCGGTGGTTAGGCATACGCAGCACATGTCCCAACCAACTTGCATACATCACTTTAACACTGATCATTCACATGTGATTGAGAAGTAGAGAAGATTGGATATTTAGAGAATAACTTTATTATTCCTAACAGAAATTTAAAAATATAAGCAGGGTAAACTCTGTAGATGCAATGATTTTTAAACACTACAAAATAATAGACTGAAAATGCGAACAACCAAACAGACACGAACGAAGGTCATTACAGGAGTATCAAAAACTTGGAAAATGTTTTCGCAGTTACTTTTATCAGTTGGAATTATCATTTATAGACAGAAAACTAGAAACCTTGAGCTCTTTTAACGGAGTAACGAAGTAATACTCCGATATATATATATATATATCGATTTGAGGCCAGCTTAGTGCATCGATTGATATTACTACTACTGGTGCACTGTAGATGAAATATCCTAGTCATTTTCAATGTTTTATACTGTTGTTAATTTTGTTTCTACGTATATAGTGTATTTTAACTCTATTTTATTCGGTCATATCTTTATACAAAGTGTGCATGTACGCTTATTTCAACTGGATTTTAATGAATTTGACACAGGAAAAAATGTAAAATTATAAAGGTTTATATTGTATTAAATGTGAGTATCTAATTATAGTTATAACAATAAAATTATTGTATTATTTTGTCATTCAATTATGTTTTTATAACATGATGTTATTGTTTTCATTCAATTTTTTTATTTAGACATACCGACGTTATATTACTTCGTTGGAATTGTTGGATTTATTAATTGAACGATTTAATATACCAAATCCTGATTTTATGGAAGCTGCTAATGAAACATTTAGTTCACTAAGTGAACGTGATGGTTCAATTACTGCTGCATTACGTTTAGAGCAACGTTTTCGTTCAGTGTATAAACGACGTGTACAATACAGGTTTGATTAGGCTACTTTAATTTTTACCTCCAACTTTTTCAATGAACTGATACTAATTGTTTATAAATATATTTTATTGTAAACTGAATACTCTTTAGTGCACACTTGTCATTATTCCTAGATTGCATTCGTCACTGATTAGTCTCATTTAGCATGTAATAAAACTGGGTAGCGTTTCGTCCTAGTGTGAAACTTCCCGGTTCCGTTGATGAATACTACCTACAAATCCCTAACTGTCTTCTTAGACATTACATCATTAGCACAAACTTCAGTTAAAAGTGAGCTAATAGAATTTCTCATCAAGTGACTAGCAGATTGTTAAGTCCGATCTTAAAGTTGATAAGTTGTTGTTGTTGTTGTTGGCACTTATCCTGTTATTGTCTGCATATTTATTTCCGCTATAATTATGTCATCTAGCTTGAAAAATACAATTTTAGCAAAACTTCTCTGTTAAGCTACATATTTGTTTGACTATCTAGTTTGTCGGCTGCTCAATCTCATTTACGAACATTTACAATCTAATGAAGTGAATGATGTATTTGAAAAGTTGTCAAAACTTTACTTATATATATCTTCCACGTATATTATTGAGATTGTCTCCTTTAATAATCAATGTTTGTACTAATCTTTAATGGTAGTTTTTTGATATATAAAGCTCTTCAGTAGCGTTTATCACGAAATCACATTCAGTTCTTTATTTATATGAGTGTTAACGCACAACTTACATCATCCCATCATTATTGTCTTTTTAAAACAAAAATTTATTTCAGGGTTTTAAATTTCATTATTAAATGGGTGAAAAATTCTTCATATTATAAACTTGACATACTACCAGATGCCGTATTACGTAGTAGATTGTGGAGTTTTTTAGACACCGTAGATGCTCGTAATTTATCAGACAATGTGACAAATATTCGTAAATCACTTCTTGGAGACAGAATAAGATTAATTCAGACAATTGAACAGCTTCCTCCTGAACAACTTGATTTCGGTTTGGTTACATCACCGAACGATGTGAAATTAACTACAGTAAGATTTGTTGTATAATTTGAAATTGATATATTTATGTATTATTAATATCTTTATTATTTAATTCTTATGTTATCTTTGTGACTTTCGAGCTTTTTTTTTTTGATTTTTCATACTGATAACTTAGATAATGTTGAGTAGTGTATTCCGTTTGTTTTAAATGTTCTAATCGGGTGCATTGTTATACATTAATATTGAGTCATTTAAATTTTTGTCAGGAGACACCATGTAAAGTCAGCGAAGTCTTTCTGTAGAAGACAAGTTACCTACCTACACGTAAATCAATTATTTTAGCGTTGGTAAGAAAGGGAGAACATTTTGTTTCTAACCTGTGTTGCTTGTGAATTTTATCAGATAGAATTAAATCATTAGGTTTCTGTCTCATCAATATGTTTTGATTATCAGAAAATAAGTATTTATAAGTAACAGGTTGTGGGGATTGTTGAATTTCATTGAAATCATGAATCGAACTGAGTCAGACTACTATTGAATACCTGGAAGCACTAAACAGTCGTTTTTTCACAAGCGATAATTGGACCCAAGGCCTTCTGTCTCGCTCACGAACGCCTAACCTCTAGACCACTGAGCCTATGGAGATCGTGTCATTTTCAAAGTTGGAATAGCGGGAATCCTGAGTTCGGTTCTCACGCTCATGGTCGAGGATGCGCACCGCTAGTGAGTCTCATGCTAGAACAAGACATCCGTTCAGTGATTTCAGGTTTTCAACTGTGGTATAACCTTGATCTATCCACGATTTCAGTGGAATAAGTTTTTCCTGTGATTGTTGCCACGTTCAACTGTAACAGCATGTTATGAAAATCCTCAAAAGTAACCACATACCGACCAACGTTTATTAAAAATTGTGTAGTTCGTAAAATTTTAGAACGTACCTAGCCGTTTGTGTTTGTAGTACATATCAATTAAGTTTTATAATGTTGATCATCACACCTCTACAGCTATTTATTCAGGTATGTGTATAATGAACTGCATTGTAGGTATTTTTGATCAGTCAACGAGTCATTATCACAGTATCAATTTTTCATACTTCACATCAAGATAACAAGTCAAAGCAGATAACTCATTCCAACTACAATAACAATGTTTGAGCATAGAAGACAAATTTCAAGCAGATGAAATGTGGTTGAAGAGTAAAAAGTTCAAAATGACACTTCATTCATGATTCGAAGGAGAACAAAAAAGCAAATACAACTGAGTTATTCTGCATAATTATACTCTATATCGCATCAATACTTTGAACTATTAGTTATAATAAACGGATTGATCGTGTTGTATCTCTAGCTTCTGATTAGATAATCGAAATCGTTTGTTCACTCAACCAATATTGTTATTATACAAGAAAAAAATGAGCCTTGTTTTCGATCCTATTGAATGCATTCAACTATTTTCAGTGCATTTTTAATTACAGATATTGATTGGTAAACGTTTACTCAATGTTTACTGTGTTTGTCCACCTTTTCTTTTTCCATCATTTCGCTTTTTTTTGTAAGGTTCATCCTTTAGAGTTAGCACGTCAAGTTACACTGTATGAATGGGAATTATATTCTCGCATTGAATTTTGGGAAGTTACTGGTAAAGAAAAAATCAAATCTCCCAATTTTGAAGTATCACTTCAGTTTTCCAATAAGGTTTGTATTTGTCATTTGCTTCTCATATCATACCATTATGTTTATTATGATACATATAGAATATTATATCTATTTGATATGATATGCATGTTTCAAATATTTTATTTTACTATTATTGGTCAATTAATAATTAAGCGTTGTGCGGAGAGGTTTATAAGCAAAAGTTTCCATAACATACTAGTTTAACGAAATAAAATAAACAACATGAATATTAAAGGAATCGAAACAGTGTAATACTACCACTTCTGGGCCATATTACCCAACGTCCCAAACGATTGGTCGTATTTGTCATTCAGACCTCAACCACATAGTTTACCTGTACCTAGATAGTTTAGTCTCGCAGTCACTGACTTCATGAACTGCCTATACATTCTGGTTTAGCCACCCTTCGCTTTATTCCAACCTACTCCTGATGAAGCATGTGTGAAACACATCCAAATCATCCCAGTTGATAAAGATTGATTCCTTCATCAACCGATTCGTCATTTTTACCGAATACCACGCGTCTAACATCAATATTACTCACTCATTGGTTTAGATATGTTCCTGTTAGTAATATGGTATGGGCTGAATATTAAACTCTTATCGTTTCACGACTTAAATTGTTTTCAGGTCTCAGAGGTTTTTTCTATGAAATTGTTTATTCATCTACAGACCCCATTTTAATACGTTCTGAAATAACTCAATCAGTCAAACAGTATAGAACCTGGCAGATGATGTACATCAGTTGAAGTGCAATTAAATGAAGTTTTTATCACAAATCCTAGAATAGTAGAACTATTAATAGAGTAGTGATCAAAAAGATTCGGAATCGAAGATACGTTTCACTAAAATGTAAAGTAACGATAAAAAATTTATGGGAGAATTTAGAAACATAAGATCTAAGAGAGAAGACAAAGAGTGAATGTACTTGCTCTATTGTCTACTCTTTATTTTATCAACAATTTCATCTACAATGTATATTTTGATTTATAATTTAACTATTTTTTTTAAACATCTTATTATGGTTATCATTGAAATTTAAATTGTTTTCTATTTATTGATTTTTTATGTAGTTTAAATGTTGGTTAGTTAGTTCGATAATGTCAGCTGAACATTTAGAAGATAGAATGATTATTATGCAACGTGTTGCTGATCTACTTGTATACTTTGATAGTTTGAATAATTTACAAGGTGTTCAAGAAGCTAAAGCTGCTCTATTAAGTTCTCCAGTATTTCGACTCAGTGAAACTTACGATGTATGTTGTTCTTTTTATAATTTGAAAATGTTATTTATTTTTTTTGATGAGTTTTTATCGGTAATGATAATTTTAAATGTTTTAGTGATAAATCTGTTTTATTTGTTTATTTCAAGGCTTTAATCTCTAAATCAAAAGGTCATTATCGTAACTTTTTCGAATCATTACGTCAGTTCGTTGAAGATGATAATCCAAACGTGTATTTCACTGATTATCAAGAGAAATTGCATCGAATTCATCCACCTGGTCTACCGTTTATTGCAGTCGGGGATAAAACACAATTGATACATTTAGAATTGAAGCATCCAGATTGGGTTAATGCTTCTACATTACCATTTGCAACTGTACCAGATATACAAAATTCTAATGATGGTTGTTTGGTTAATTTTTGGAAATGTCGTCAATTGGCTGAACTTGTTGAGTATTATTTATCGTTTCAACAAACTCCGTACAATTTTTCTATAAATAAGTCTATCCGTGTAAGTTTTTGTTATATTCTTGATAATATATATATATATATATATTCTTTTATGAACCTTAGATAAATGTTCATTTGCATATTACCCAAGCAATCATCACAGTTATCCTTGTAAAGTTAGGCATTAACATGTTTGGATGCTGGCTTAGTAGTCTAAAGATTAAGCGTTAGCACGAGAGAGCGAAGGTCCTGAATTTGATTGCCGCGTGCGGGAGTCGTGGATACGTACTGCTGACGAATCCCATACTAAGGACGAAACGGCCGTCCAGTGCTTCCAGGTTTCTAATGATGGTCTGATAATAATCGATTCATTATTTCAATCAAACTCTGGAATCTTCTTAGCTCTATGATGAAAAATATTCCTGTATCAAATATATTTTAACTTACAAATTTCATTTAACTTTATAATAATTAATTACATTAAAAATATATACACCGTTCCATATTTCTTGGGGCCTTCATTTTCAATTATGAGTTCATGATTTGGTATTTTGTGTATGAAACCAAGTCCTATAAGTATGCACTCACTTGATGTAGCTTAGTCATTGAAATAAATCAATACTATTCACTCTTCAAATATCTGATGGGCATTTCATACTCTTCAGCTTTTCAAATACGATTCAAATTGAATTTTCATCTGATACATAAGGCAGAGTAGTTTACAATTGTTAATCTGAACAGAATTGTTTATTTTCTGTTTTACTTCTTCAAATATTTGATTATCATTATTCAATAATCGGTATGTATTGTAAGACTAAATGTTGTCAATCATAACTAATTCATTATGATATTTATCTCTAAAATCTTAACATTTGTTAAGTTGACCATATGGTTTTTATTATTTACTAAGTTTAATAATGATTAGTTATAATTTATAAATAGGATACATCTAGATAAATACCTTATTAGTAATTTTTACGTATTCATTTAAATTTTCCTAACAGAGCTTCTTAGAGAAATTAAATCCATTAAATACATGGGGTGTTGATAGTGAGAATTCATTTGATGATATAATGTATGAAAAATCTTTGAAAATTCAACCTAAACGATCTGATGCATACTGTACGGTAAGTTATTTACTTTTTTTTTAAAAAAAAAATACTAACATTACACCGAACAATACAAATAAATCATATTTAACAATAAAAATAACGTAATGTTTTAAGGTCATCATTCCGCGTTAATACTCATCAGTTAGGTTGCTTCTTAAAATATTAAATACTCAATGTTGTTTATTGTTGCTAAGATTTACTATTCGATTTGCTATTAGATTCATAAAAACGTCTACATTGATTATTAAACAGACAATATGTCATAACTAGTATTATTCTGCTGTACACAGTATTTATCAGCACTGTTAGAATATTCATACTAAACTATACACTGTAGTGCACTCTTTTTTCTGCTTGTCACTTAACAAAATGCTATGGAACAAATTAGAATGAAATCATTTAATAGTTAATAGAGTGAACTTCCAGAAAGAAAATAGAATTAAGTACATTCATTGATTACTGGAGAGAACTGCATCATTTTAGTTTCTATACTATGACTGTCTTGTAAATGAAATCTTCATGCCCGGTTAAATTTTGTAATTTATCACGTTCTATATTTTTATACTTTCAGGTACCTCGTGAACGTATCCTAAAGCCAGTAGAAATAAAAATTGCAGCTGCATTAAGTCTTGTTCAACCTGATCCTAAGCTAACTCCTGATTCACGAGAGTTTCGTAATCTTCTTCAAATAATTTCTACTGTTACAAATTGTTCATCCTCTTCAACTACAATATCTGAGAATCAATTTGTAAAAGAATTTTCTGATTTACCAGATAAAGCTGTAGAACAGATAAATGATAAGCCGAATGCCGTTTCAGGTTTAATAACATCAACTGATCCTTTTTCATCTCTTCGTAGTTCCAATGGTAGTTTATCTCCAGTTTCAGATAGTGATAAACATTTAAGTCATTTGAAATCATGTATAATTGGTGAGCTAGCAAAATTGCATATTTTTTGTTATTTATTATTTTGTAAATAATCTATTTTCCAATATTTAAGTAGTTAATTTGTAATTTAAGATCATTGAAATATTTCCATGCCTAATGATGCTTTCGTTTGAGCGATCATTTAATAATAACAAGGTGTTCAAATTATTATCTTGTCTTCTTCTAATTGATAATTCATTCCCTATGCCCTGTTACATTAATTTTATAAATTATGAATCTTGTTGCGAATGTTATTTGATAAATGAGAATCGTAAATAAAACAATGTATATGAATACATTTAGGAATTGAACAGTCAAGTACCGACCTCCTAATGACTTTCTAGTTTCCGAAAAATTGTTTACTCTGAAGCAAGAAATACAAATCGTAAAATCATCAATCAATCATTGTTAGACCACCATTAGAAACCTGGAAGCATTGGACGACCGTTTCGTCCTGGTATGGGACTCATCAACAGTGCTCATCCACGACTCCTGCGCCTCGCAGGATTCGAACCCTGGACCTCGAATCCTCCGAGGTGCAGGAGTCGTGGATAAGCACTGTTAATGAGTTATATACCAAGACGAAACGGTCGTCCAATGCTTCCAGGTTTTTAATGGTGGTCTAACAATGATTGATTGACGATTTCAAATGTGTAAAAACACAAACCTCCAAAAATCTGCCTGAAAAAATCGTCAAGGTTAGGATATGTTTGGAAAACAAGAGTATTTATATGACCTTAGGGTTTCAGATATCTCTGAAAAATATGCCTAAATTGATTACAATATTGGCATTGTTCAACGAACCTTTGACACAGAGAATTTGAAGTTTTCTAGAATCCTTTTAGAATTGTTTAACTGAAACCGATTGTTTAAAGTATTTTTAGCATTTTACAACCTTGGAAGACTTTGAAAAGATTATTGATGTAGCCCTGAACACATAATTAATTAGTAATGTTATTTTTAGACGAAACAGTATCTTTTTTAAACCATCATTTGTTCATTGATTAATTTAAATGGTTAATTTTGTAACACTTTTTTCCTTCATCTTATTCATATGTTTGCATAAATTCAAAATAATTTTTTATTGTTATTTCACTATGTTACCAATCAATTTGTACAAGACACATGTACTACCTCATCTTCATCACCTGAAACATTTCTTCACGATGGTAATACTCAACATACATCACCTGACTTTCTTCTCGCTAATGTTCATAAAAAACTTGATAATACACATACTGTATGGGTTTCTTCACCACCGCCTCTACCTCCTCGAATTAGCAGATCCACGCACCAATGTATCCAATCGAAACAGTTTAGTAATCAGATTTCAACTTTTCAAGAATCCTCACATGGTATAACCAGTGCTATGTTATCAAATATCAAAGGTACGTTTATTAGTATGATAACTGTTCTCTTATTTTATTGTTCACACATCTGGGATTTTCTAAATGCTTAGCTTTTGAAAAGAAATAATTCCATGTTAATAAGAACTTTCGTTTAAGTTTCAACGAACAGTTTAATAGTAGTTGAGCACCGATTTTTTAGAAGACATTAAAGAGGGAAATTATATTATATGCTTACATGTGTTTAAAATAAACAGATGTATGTTTTCTTATATTGCTGAGAAATTTCTTTCAGTAGTCAGATAAAGAAAATATTTTTCCTGGCAAGGTTGTTTTTTTTCGAGATGATGTTACTAAATCCATATCCAACCGTCCCACTTGATCCAGAGTTGGGACCGTTAGCTACCCTACTAAGGCTCTTCAAATAAACTAGAATAATTCAACACTTCATCCTTTCTTGTTGCATAGTGCGTTTAAAATTGATAACAATCCTCCTTTTTTTTGTATAAAATATCAAAAACGTTTGGGGTTTCAATAAACCTCTATGGAAGCGAAAAATTAAGATTTGTAAAACTATGCATATTTGTAACTTCGTTTGATGGACATTGTCAAATGATTTATGTTACTTCTGAACAATTATCTTCAATAAGTATTTACCGATGAAACCAGTTAATTCTCTAATAGTAATAGCTATTTTTGATCTATTTTCTATCATTTTCAACTAGTATTGAATAGCTAATTGTTGTTGAATGATTCTAGTTTTTCCTTTGATTCATTTTGTTTAGTCAGAAATGATGTGCACAAATCACTTGTGTACTTTCACCATATATTTTTAATTATGATTACTTTGAATAAAAGTTTTAACATATGAATGTTACGTACCATGTAGGTTCTGAACAACTTCATTTATATGTTAAGAGATACCTTAATGGTGTGATTAAATTGTTTCTCTTAAACATGTGACTGATGCCCACACAAATTATTTTTCACTGTTTGTAATGTTTGAACGATGAAATGACACATTCAATCTATGGTTATATTTGTATTTTTATGCATATGACTGTACAATGTATTTGGTAAAACAGTTAATACTTGTTCAACAGGTGTGAACAACCAGACATTACTACCACATATGCACTTGAATAGACAGTTGCACAACTCTCAAGTTTACTATTATTTTGAATGTCTGTATTCGTCCAAGGTCATTTTGTTGATAGTTGTCTGACAACATATGTTCATACCATTCAGTGGATAGGTCGATTAATTATCTAAACATTGAAAATAGTAAGATTAATTGCGTTTTTCCATCCATTCAACAAATAAAGTAAAAGGAACAGCAACCATCAGAATCACGTGAATTATACAAACAAATCATAGATCATCAACTATTTTCTTATCTTAGCCCGACCGTAGCTTCTACCTTAGCGCGTTGGTCAGGCTTGCCTATCGTGATAACCCAACTGAGCTATATTGGTTGGAACATGTGTTTTTGTAGGTTCTACCATGCCACACAGGCCGAACGGAAAACAGTGAGACTGAAAGCAGCAACTCAAGGTTTGAGGGCGAAGTCGTACTGTTGACTGTCGGGGGGGGGTGTGACAGCAGTAAGGTGTTTCCCTCACACAACCAGCATATGCAGCGATGCTGCCTTCTCACAAGGAAAGAAGGGTTAGAAAAGGTCGACCCTAAAAATGTCACACCTCACCTTACCTCACGGATTTCCGCCTCCGGCAGTAAGGGCTACCCACTAAAGGCTTTTGAAAAGAGCGGAGCTAACACTCAAAAAATCTTTCATAAAATGGTCGTGCTTGACCGGGCTCTACGATAACGCTCCAGAGCGCTAAGATCATTGCTAACCCGATTTCCTTTTCAGGTTCCTCAGAAAGTACCCTTCCACAGTGTGGACAGCCAGGAAGTGACACCCGCCCTCATACCTGTAAAAGCACACGAGACCTATCTGGTCACAGTCAACTTCTCTTATTTCACGACCAACCCTTATTTCGTTCTTTTGTCACCACTGGCCGCTGATACAAAAGTTTTTAGCTGACGAAACGTTATTCTTGGTCTCCTGAAACCCCGCCCTAAACTACATATTGAAGCTTTTAATGTTCGAAAATTGTGTCAAATAGGGCGACAGGCTTCATTAACTAGGTCTATGGAATCTCGTACCATCAATATGTGTTGTGTCACCGAATGACGCATACAGGATCCTAGAAAAATCATTAATTTGATTTCACCTTGTCCAAATAGAGAATCTACTCAATTTACTCTTTATGTATCTGGGAGCCCTGCTGCTGGATCCCAGTAAACCGTCACTTATGCGCTGTCCGACTAAACGGAACAGTAATGACTCGTAATACGCTTCCACTGACTGCAGCCCGTACGAGATAACAGATGTGTTTTACAGAAACCTTTCCAACAATCTTCAAAAAGTTAAGCGCTCTGATATAGTAACTGTAGATGGTGACTTTAATGTTTAAGTAGGCAGACTAAATGAAAAAGAAAGACACTTGTGTAGATCTTATAGTATCGCGGCCGATCGAACAAATAATGGTTTACTAGGCGTAGGAAAGACACTGCAAGAAAACCTACCTAATGGTAGCAAAAGTAAGAATATATTTCAGAAATAACTAGGAAAACAGTTTGGCAGTCATATAAGTAAGGCTCACTCCGAGACAGCTTGAAACGATATCCAAAAACCAGTAGAGACAGCAGTGACGTCTGCTAGTAAGGTAAACCATAAGGTTAAGGAGAAGATGTGGGTCTCAGTAGCATGTGCAGGAGTGATAGATGCCCGAAAAATCATCTCACCTGACTCCGAACATGATAAGGAGCGAAGTCAGCTTAAGCACAGGCCGATAAGAAGCCTACGCATTGATCGCTAACATTGTCGGGTAGCGAAAACAAGAGAGGTAGAAAAGTCAGCGATGATAGATAGCTGTAGACAACTGTTCAGACTTATCAAGGAAACTGGTGTTAGGATTCCGACTATGAGTGACACTATCTCAGAAAAGGATGTGCTTGTTATTCATTCTCAATCCAGGAGATTGGATCGATGGACAGAGCAGTTTAGGGATCATTTCAACTGACCTTCAGCCAAACTTCCATTACGCACTATCTCTGGTCATCCTGAATAGCAAACCGACGTTAGTCCTCCAAGTCTTTATGTGAAGTTGAAAAAGATATAGGAAATCTGAAGCGAGGGAGAGTGGCAGGACATGACAGGCCTACCGGTGAGATTTTTAAGGATGTTGGTCCAGTTTTAACAGTTAGATTGACTGAGATCTTAGGTAGAATCTGGGCACTGAGCGTAATCCCATCCAACTGATCTCAATCGCTGATTGTCCCAATTTATAAGAAAGGGTAGAAGTCTTCTTGTGACAATCACAGAGGAATCAGTTTAACCGACGTAGTGTCTAAATTGTTAGCCTCGTTAAAACTTTGGCGGCTAACTGTGGCTCGTGAAGAGCAGACTCGAGAAAACCAGTATTGTTTCAGACATGGACTGGGGTGTATAGACTACATATTCACACTACGACAGGTCCTAATGCATAGACACATCTTTCAGCGTCCGACAATTGTTGTCTTCCTGGACCTTAAGGTGGCATTTGACTCTGTCGATCTTGAGGTTCTGTTCAGTGTCTGTCATTGAAAAGTGTACCAGAGAAGTATGTTAACCTTATAAAGACTCTCGACTCCACTTGAACACCATAATCTGTCTAGTGTTTCCTGATTTTCAGTGGTTGTTAGACTAAAATCTATGTGTGATGTTAACTAGGAAGCTAAAAAAAATCTTCATGATCCTCCATAGTATTTTACTATTCATCTTTATTGTCTTGGTATGGATTGTGTCGATTGCTTAACTTATCCAAACTCAAGCTATAATAATTCTAATATATTTTATTCATTTATTTAGTTAAAGAACATAAATAATGGTGCAAGTGATCACCAAAGTATACATACACCATACAGTTAATGGAATAAAATTGCGAAGTGATAAATTATGTGAATGAAAATAGTCGATGCAGAACAGTATATATTGCGAGATTATTGTTCATGTCTAAAATACAAACGGACAGCTTTATGTTAAGGAAGTTCATCTCACTTTTATGAAAAATGCAAAAGAACTGCAGTGACGATTTCTTCAAGCTTTTATTCTGAGCTGTTTTATATTGTCTCAAGCCATGGGGTCTCACCATCTTCAAGACCTCGAAGAAAGTATTGTAGTGGATCGACATCTATCAGCTTAATTTAGTTTTTTTTCGCATTACGATGCCAGGTCATAAACTGGTCAACTCTCAGCTTTTTTTCACCCACTCCCAGTGTCGGTACACAATGAATGAATGACGAAGAAGCTAGGGTTAATATTTGTAAGACTTGTCTTTACCAAAGAAGTCGGTGTTTTTAGATGGTGCTATCAGTTGAATTGTCTTTGGTGTATCGAGTACATATTGACTGTAACTCAATCAGTTTCATTATCTGGAATCAGTGGCTTCGTTGACCTGGATTCACCCTTTCATACGTCATGTTTCTGGAGAAAATATCAATAGTAGAATTGATGTTATGTTTATTCATCAGAAAATTGACACAAATATTTAAGCTCTTTACATCCTGTGATCTCATTCTGCTTTTAGGGGAAAATATATCCTGTATTAAAATTATAGTTTAGCTTTCACGTTTACTTTACTAGGCGTAGTGTTTTACTCATCTTCTCATCTTTGTTATTGTAGATATATCACCTGCAGAAGGCTTCCCAGCCAACTTGATCATGAATGCTACTCACAGTGATAACTCACAATCGCCACTATACATTTCCTTGGAATCAGAAAATCCTCCTACAATCCATAAGTCAGTTACATGCGATGATAATGATCTTCCTCCAAGACCATCTCGTCGTAAGCTAACTTATGTGTCACCTATAACAAGCGAAAAAAATCCTTTTTGGTCGAAACTGATCACTAAAGCCTCAGGTTGGTCAAATAGTCTGTCAATGATAAAAGTTTAATTGACATTTCTTTAAACATTAGAGATCATCGTATTTCTGACTTCCATACATTTTTTTTGCATAAATGATTAGATTTTGTTTCATCTTGTATTCCTGTATGTTAATATTGTTTAATAATCTTCGAAACAAATACCTGTCACTCATCATGTCCTTCAAAAAAAAATTATCTCATTTCATCTACTAGTTATCGATATACTTGAATCTTCACTGGAAAATTTCAAAGTGAACATAATAGCCCGTTGCATACTAAACTGTTTATTTTATTTTTTTCATATAAATTATCCAGTTCATTAGATAAAACAATTGAGAAAAGCTTTGTTTATCTTTTTTTTTATTTTTTGAATTCAATATTAATGAGTACAAAAGTCAAAGCAGTTAGCTACTCACTGATCATAACAATTTTAAATAAAGTTATAGTTTAAGTAGTAAATTGTAATTAGTACACAAAAATTGTGTAATAACAATTAAGGACGTACAACTAAGAAAGTAGATATTCGGTTTATTTTTTGTACAAAAATCACCTACGTCTCTCAAACGTAGTTTATATTATTATTATTTATTCCATCAGTCAGTCGGTTACGAAGTAGGACTTGATACGTCGCCATATCAAAGCACAGAGAGATGGAACTATCAGATCATATCCCACTTTCATACTACTTAGGTTGACTTATTATAGCCTAATAGAAAGATTCCTGAACTTAGTCTTGAGCTGTACTTTGAAGCCTAATGATACTAATTAGTTGGTCAAATTATTAAATGCCGCATGAAACTGTTTCGTTATTAGGCCTAACAAACAGAAATGAAACGGGAAATAGAATTTTGTGGAGATTGTCATAAATAGGAAGACATCTGAACCGAAAGGATGCCTTAGCAACAAGAGATATGAATCTACTACTGTTTAAGATAATGTCGATACAAATAGGACCAAGACTCTGAGAAAAATCCTCTCATAAAAGACAAAACATTAGTTGTATATGACTTAAAAGGTGAGACTATAACTGGTGAACAACCTTTAAGCAATACTACAGTGACGTCGAGAGGACTCGCGTACTAATTAATTTTCAAAGAAGGTTGTAAATTAACGCGAGGAATTAGGACTGATAATTTAGAATTTACGTTTGAGAATAAAATTTAGGGTTTTCACCACGAAATGATATCAACTGTAATGCTAAAATATTGTTCGACCACATTCTTCCTGCCTACTTTCACAGTAAACGGCGTCGATGTAGTCGGTGGTTGGATATACGTAACAAATGTTCTCACTACCTTAGTTTATAAAGATTCACTCATTTTGCTACTGTCACACTATCTACAGTCAATAGTGCGACTTAACCTTCGGAGATTATGTTGCGGCTTTAGCTATACGATGCCCCAGTCGACCTGCCTGTCATGATACGACCTAAATGAACATATGTTCCAGCCAATATAGCCCAGCTAAATCACCACAGTAAACTAGCCTGACTACCACTTCAACGTATCATCTACGGTCAGGATTATTTATCATTAAATGAACAGTTCCCAGTTTTATGATTTTACTATATATCTGTAATAACAATTTATTATATTATACTTTCTTTTGAATACTAAGATATATTCGGTCATGTGCTGTAAGTTTTCTTTGTGTAAATGTATTCCTTTTAATTCATACTCTATCGATTTACATTTCTTAAAATTTCTTTAATCCTACAGATAACAACAATATCGTCACAAGTAATTCAATAGACACTGTATCTGATCGACCTATTCTACCACCACGTATTCATCATCATGGCGGCGAAGTAGTACATTCTGCTAGGTTATTTAAGAATAATAGTCTAACAATTCAATGTAATGATACATTTAAAGACGAAAATTTATGTTTAAATTCTGAATCAGCAAGTTTATCTCGTATTTCACCAACACAGAACTTGACAAATTTGAATCATTCCTCCTGCTCCCCCACCTCATCATCATTATCACCACCACCTCCATTGCCACCGAAGAAATCAGTTACTCCAAATACTTCAAATATGTAAATAGATATATTTTATTTCATCCGGTTTGTCATTGTATAAATTGTCATATTATCTTGAATACAAATCCTGTTTAGTATTTTTCTTTTTCACATATACACCGAATGTAAAATTAAACTTCTTTGTCAATAAATACGATTCAAGAATATATTATTGCTTTTGTTATTCTCTGTGTATATGAAAAACAAACATTTTGTACATTATATGTGTATATTTATATATAGCTGACTAGACTTGTTAATATTTCTGTCTATTTGGTAATTTTCCAATTTAGATTTTTTCTATGCCTTTTTTGTATTCTTTCATTTTTGTTATTCTTGTACAGAAATCAATATATATATATATATATATATATATATATATATATATACTTATTTGTGTATATGGCTGTCTTTTTTCTTTTAAAAAAAGACATGCTCATTTCTCTATATTATTACTATCATGTGATGTAATTGATTCCCGCCCTCTCCCCCTGCATCTCTCTCTCTCTCTGTGGCTTTCTTTTCAACTGTAATTAATGATGTATATTAATATGAGTGAGTGTTATAAACTAATCTGTCCGTTTGTCTATCCTATTAGAGATGCCGTTTAGATAAACGCACACTCTGCTCTTATCTATATACATATTTACACTATACTCTGTGTAATCTGAAATGTAATAGCTTTAAATTATTTTTATTCAGTATAAATTTGTACTTATTGTGAATTGTATACATAATCTTCTGTGTAAACTAATTTATTATTTGAATAAATCACACTTTTTGTATTTTCTACTGTTATTATTATTATTATTATTGGTACGATTCATAATTTTCGTCTTAAAACATTCAAAAAAGCCAAAATTTCTGAGTGTACAGTTTCTTTGTTTATTTGACAGAAATGACAATGATTTTATAGTAAGAATAGACAATGTTGTACATATTCTGCTGGCGGGGGTGGTGGGCTGGTGGGTAGAACGATATCTGGAGGGATCAGCAACATTGACATTTTTAATCCGTTCATGAAACCAACTCATTCATACTTGATGATGTTAACTAGTTTGAATTAGATGACACTTGATGATGATTTCCACCTGAGTTCATAAAATTCCTTTAGTTGTACTTGTTCTACTGATAATAATTGGTTTAGTTGGTTTTGTTATAATTGTTAAACGAAAAGAGATGTTGTATTATTTCATTGGAAAAATAAATGAGTAAATATCATCACTCTCTCTCTTAACAGATGCATACAGTTTATTTCATATTAGATATGAACTGTACTAATAAATCAATCAATGGCCTGTATAATTCTAAAGTGTTTCTAATTGTTGGTTATGTTCATAGATTATCATTTAAAAAAAGATAGTGAGAACAATGTGATGTTATATATTTTAATGGAATGTATTTCATCGAAAAAATTGAATAGTTATAAATTCTTGTAACTAGATCCAATCGGGTATTAATGTCTATTCTGGTAAAATCTAAGTGATTTGTTTAGACCACTCAAGTAGTACTTGAGAGACTATGAAAAAACTATAATACAATTATGAACTTTTCATTTGTGTTATTATTTAACTCAACTCCGCCAGTAGAACCTTAGGGGCTACTGCCGGTCCCAAGCCCGGATAAAGGAGGAGGGTTGGACATGGGGTTGGCGGCCCCATTCCGTTGAAATCTAACTTGCCAAAAAAACGCTAACCAGAAAAAATAATTCAAACCATTTTAACTCTGCCCTGGGAGTTGGAAGAAGAATTATGACGTCTCGTGATGAAAGCCGAGTCCCCTCGGAAGTCACGGGGCCGATGCCTCTTCTGACAACCAGAGCAACCATTTTTTTAGGTACATGGAACGTTCGTACATTGTGGGAGACTGGAAGACTATTTCAAGTTGCGGCAGAAATGAAAAGATACAACCTCGAGGTGCTCGGCATCAGTGAAACACATTGGACACAGGTAGGACAACTGAGACTTGCTTCAGGGGAACTGCTGTTATACTCTGGTCATGAAGAGGAAAACGCTTCACATACACAAGGAGTTGCATTGATGCTGTCCAAACATGCACAAAAGGCACTGATAGGATGGGAATCTCATGGGCCGAGGATCATTAAAGCATCCTTCAAAACAAAGAAAGAGGACATTACAATGAACGTCATCCAATGTTATGCACCTACCAATGACTACAATGACGACGTTAAAGATCAATTCTACGAAAGGCTGCAGTCAATCGTCGAGAAATGTTCACCGAAGGATTTGACGATTCTTATGGGAGACCTGAATGCCAAGGTTGGAATGGACAACACTGGATATGAAGACATCATGGGACGACATGGACTGGGAGAAAGGAACGAAAACGGTGAGAGATTTGCAAACCTATGTGCCTTCAACAAACTGGTCATCGGTGGCACAATATTCCCGCACAAACGCATTCACAAAGCCACATGGATTTCACCGGATCACACTACTCAAAACCAAATTGACCATATCTGTATCAACAAAAAGTTCAGAAGGACCATGGAGGATGTGAGAACCAAGAGAGGAGCTGATATAGCTTCAGATCACCACTTGCTGATCGCCAAAATGAGATTGAAGCTAAAGAAGCACTGGACAACGGGGCAGACAACATCACAGAAGTTTAATACGGCCTTTCTTCGGGATACCGTAAAACTCAACGAATTCAAGATAGCCCTCACCAATAGGTTCCAGGCCTTTCAGGATCTACTCAATGGAGAGGAAGCAACATTGGAGAACAATTGGAAAGGGATTAAGGAGGCAATCACTTCAACATGTCAGGAGGTCCTTGGTCGCAAGAAGCACCATCACAAGGAATGGATCTCTGTTGGTACTCTTGAAAAAATTCAAGAAAGGAGGAACAAGAAGGCAGCTATCAATGTCTGCCGAACAAGAGCAGAGAAAGTTAAGGCGCAAGCCGAGTATACAGAAGCAAACAGGGAAGTGAAGAAGAGCATCAGAGCTGACAAACGAAAATATGTGGAAGATCTAGCAATGACGGCGGAAAAGGCTGCAAGAGAAGGAAACATGAGACAATTGTACGAAACAACAAAGAAGCTCGCCGGAAACTATCGTAAACCAGAACGACCAGTGAAAAGCAAGGAAGGGAAAATAATCAGCAACACTGACGAACAGCGAAACAGGTGGGTAGAGCACATTGAGTAACTATTGAATCGACCAGCTCCACTGAACACACCCAACATCGAAGTAGCATCCACGGACATCCCAATTAATATTGGCGCACCCACTATTGAGGAGATCAGTATGGCCATCAGACAAATGAAGAACAGCAAAGCAGCAGGACCAGACAACATTCCAGCAGAGGCAATGAAAGCAGATGTAGAAGCAACTGCGAAAATATTTCACATCCTCTTCAAGAAGATTTGGGATGAGGAACAAGTACCATCAGATTGGAAAGAAGGATACCTCATCAAAATACCAAAGAAAGGCGATCTCAGCAAGTGTGAAAACTACAGAGGCATCACTCTTCTTTCAATACCAGGCAAAGTCTTCAACAGAGTATTGTTAAACAGAATGAAGGACTTCGTAGACGCCCAACTTCGAGATCAACAGGCCGGATTTCGTAAGGATCGATCGTGTACTGACCAAATTGCTACATTACGGATCATTGTGGAACAATCAATTGAATGGAACTCACCACTCTACATCAACTTCATCGACTACGAGAAAGCATTTGATAGCGTGGATAGGAAAACACTGTGGAGGCTTCTTCGACACTACGGTGTGCCTGAGAAAATAGTCAACATCATACGGAATTCTTATGATGGATTCAACTGCAAAATCGTGCACGGAGGTCAGCTGACAAACTCGTTTGAGGTGAAGACCGGTGTCAGGCAAGGTTGCTTACTCTCACCCTTTCTCTTTCTCCTGGTCATCGACTGGATTATGAAGACGTCAACATCTGGAGGGAAGCACGGTATCAACTGGACAGTTAGGACGCAGCTGGACGATCTGGACTTCGCAGATGACCTGGCTCTTCTATCGCACACTCAACAACAAATGCAAGAGAAGACGACCAGTGTAGCAGCAGCCTCTGCAGCAGTAGGTCTCAACATACATAAAGGAAAAAGCAAAATTCTCCGATGCAACACAACATGCACCAACCGAATCACGCTTGATGGAGATACCTTGGAGGACGTTAACACCTTCACATATCTTGGCAGCATCATCGACGAGAAAGGTGGATCGGACGCAGATGTGAGGGCGCGGATTGGCAAAGCGAGGGCTGCATTTCTACAGTTGAAAAATATCTGGAACTCCAAACAACTTTCAAACAAAACCAAAATCAGGATCTTCAATACAAATGTCAAGACAGTTCTACTGTATGGAGCGGAAACATGGAGAACTACCAAAGCCATCATCCAGAGGATACAAGTGTTTATTAACAGTTGTCTACGCAAAATACTTCGGATTCGTTGGCCAGACACCATCAGCAACAACGTACTGTGGAAGAGAACAAACCAGATTCCAGTGGAGGAGGAAATCAGGAAGAAGCGGTGGAAGTGGATAGGACATACACTACGAAAAGCACCCAACTGCGTCACAAGACAAGCCCTCACATGGAACCCTGAAGGCAAAAGGAAAAGAGGAAGGCCAAGGAACACATTACGCCGAGAAATAGAGAAAGATATGAGAGGAATGAACAAACATTGGACAGAACTGGAGAGGGAAGCCCAGGACAGAGTTGGTTGGAGAAAACTGGTGGGCGGCCTATGCTCCATTGGGGGTAACAGGCGAAAGTAAGTAAGTAAGTATTATTTAACTCAGATAATGTCGATGAAAATTTACTACTGATTATCAATTGTTGAACTAGATATTTTTTTCATAAGGTAAAAAAAAATTTAGTTTTAAATACAAATGAATATTTATTGTACACAATGAACAATTGGTCATATTGGGAAAAAAAAAGAATTGTTGACTTTCAACTGAAAATTTTTAAATTAATAAAATCAATTCACCACATGTCTTATAAAGGTCAACGAGAAGTTTTGTGATTTTAAAAATAACGAAAAATTTATTAGAATTAATGTATGTTGAAGAATTATATGAAGATTAATTTAATTTTTTTCTGTTAACTTGTTAACGACAGCTACATTAAACACTCATTAAACACTCAGTAAACGTTTATCCTTCTCGATTATCCGACGACGAGTTTACCATAAAGTAACCTTAGTATACTGTTCCAGTTCATAAATAATTATATAGACTCATACAATCATCTTTATTTTATTTATGAAGATTAAATGAAGATCAAGAATTTCTTTGCAAATTTCTTTTCAAAATCAGAATTCTAGTTGTTAATGAATGAGTGATGATAGGCAAGATAAAATGCATCAGTGATATATTACAACATATGGAATGTATCACAGTTGATAGTCTATATGTTCACTAATTTCTAATTATTTTTATTGAAATGGAAAGAAAACTGTTGGGGACATTAGATCCCCCAGAACTCACTTGATAAATTTCCTAATATTGGACCATATGTTTTTGAGTATGGGCTGATCAGTTGACCTTGAGATTACATATCCCACCAGGAAAATCCTTTGCTGTTATTGGTTGATGTATTATTTTAGTACGCCATTTTTGTGGCTCTCTGAATTAAGTTTCTATCATGTGTAAATAAACTCTATTTGTGTGCTTGTCAACCTTGATTTTCTAATGCCGTATCAAGACATCTTCCTCTACTTAGTGGGGCTTTGAGACGCTCGGATTAGAGTTGCCTATCGTGTCACTGGATCATTTTACTTCACTCTCGTTTATCGACTAAAGTGAACTCGTAATAGCATTCAAGCATATCAACTGATGAGCATAGCAAAAACAATTTGAAGAAACCATGCAAACATATGCACCAGATAGATCAAGAAACTGTAATTATCTATAAGTCTCGATTATTTAAACATTTTGATATTCAAAAAACAGTAATAGAGACCTAGATAACGAGTGAACTGATTAAGTTTAACAAAGAAAATAAAAATAAAAAAACGAATTGGTCTAACGAAATCATGAGAAGAGTTTAAATATATAAAAATAAACTAAAATGTATTAAGAAATATATATATATCTAATTCATAATTAGTGAGAACACATAGAGGTCGAAATAAATTAATGCAAAAATTAATTATGTCAAACTTAATACTCTAGAATTAATTTTAATAAAGATTAGTGTTATTTATTACTAAAAAAAGAATAACTACACCCTGTTAATAGTAGTAGTATTAAATAAATGCATAATTATAACTTCAGGCTAAAAAAAGAAATTAAATAATTAACTAAATATAATATGAAAAAAGAAATAGGTTGAGAAATTGATAACTAGTTATAAATGGTATATTGGTTAAGTTTACACATAAGATCAACTTATTAGATTAGACTTTGAAAATATCAAGAAAAGAATTCGGAGTATCAAAAATTTACATTGCTTCATCTCATTTCACAACTACCACTACTGCTATGATAGATGAATTGAACTGAGAATATTTGAGAAATATGATATTTAAGAATATTGGGGATTCTCATTTTGAAGATTATCGTTTTCCAATAGATCGTCATCGGACTTTACTCTAATATACATGAATATTTATGTGTGAAGATGTTAAACCAATCAAGGCAATTTATGAGTCAATAATCACAATGAAATGAAATCGATTACGTCAGTACACATAACAGATGAAAGCACAAGTTGATAGTAGGAGGACAGGTGTGATTATTGACTCAACTTGTCTTGATTGGTTTAACATTTGGATTACAATATTCATGAATATTGTTCGCTTATATATGTGTTGCTCCACACATGTGATTACACCAAAAGGCTGAACGAAATTCCAGTTTTTATTGAATAACGGTTATTTTTTTAGCTGTTTGTTTTGATAGCTAAAACGTACCACGATCGGTTAATGTTTAGGTAATTTTGAGTCTGAACGAATGTGAATAGTATATGTGTATTTTAGAATGTCGAAGTGTTCACAGTCTACAATTTGTACTTCCCAGCTTAGCAAATAATGGAGGAGGTTTATGAACTATAATAAATCAGATTGACTTGATATTTTAGTTAATATGCCAGAAAATCCAGAGCAACAGATTGTTAACGGATTGTTAAACTTTAAAGTGTCTTGTTTTACAGTGAAAAGTTTATTTTTCACAAACATGCAACTTGCCTACTTTAAATTTACAAGTACGGTAATACGAATAATTAAAATTTGTGCGTAAACAATTACTAGTTAGTAGTAGCCTAGTTAACCAATTTGTTGATTACTGTTAGTTTCGTCTCGGTGTTTCTTTTCAGTACATATAAAAAAAGCGAACCTATGCGATTATTTACTTACTTACTTACGCCTGTTACCCCCAATGGAGCATAGGCCTCCCACCAGTTTTCTCCAACCAACTCTGTCCTGGGCTTCCCTTTTCAGTTCTGTCCAATGTTTGTTCATTCCTCTCATATCTTTCTCTATTTCTCGGCGTAATGTGTTCATTGGCCTTCCTCTTTTCCTTTTGCCTTGAGAGTTCCATGTAAGGGATTGTCTCGTGACGCAGTTAGGTGCTTTTCGTAGTGTGTGTCCTATGCACTTCCACCACCGCTTCTTCCTGATTTCCTCCTCCACTGGAATCTGGTTTGTTCTCTCCTATAGTACGTTGTTGCTGATGATACATGCGATTGTATTACGTCAAAAATTTACAAGCAAATTTTGTTGTGTCTAGTTGGATCCTTCTCAAGATTTCCTCGGTTTATAAAACGTTAGGAATAAATGCATAGTTAAAATAATTTGTAAGCAACTGATGGCAAGAATGGAAAATTGACAACTCATATTAAAATAGTCACAAAATAATGCATAAATCAGACTGTAAAAATAACTGATTCTCCTAATTTACTAAGTAGTACCTTTTTATATAGGTGTTTTTGCACAAGCTGAATTTTTTTATTTGGAATAGAGTGAACGATAATAACATGTCTGAAAAAAACTTTTCTTTTATTCAAACTATAGTGATAACAAAATCATTTTACATTTTGGCTGTTTCTCTTTACTTCACCATTTGAATTTTATTAATGGTGCTTACTGTTTTAAAGACTAAAGCTCTCAATTTACATACATAGATGATTTTTTCCCAGTGGATTTTCACAACTATTTGTAATGTAAAACTGAAGGTGTATTTGTATTTGGAAATATTATTCATGAGTAATAGATAATTTTTAGGACAGGTCATGATTCATTAATAAACTTCATTTTTTTTCAGTAAACACAATTTATTTCTCCCTTCATATTTCATTGTGTTTATTAATAAATTTCGGTCGACTTGTTTCATTATATAAAATTAAGAAAGCTTCTAGATCTTGTTTTCTAAACTAAACATTGACTTTTGTAAGACTATAAATTTACCATGCTTGTTATCATTATTAGATAATTAGAAATTCCATTTAAGGAATAATCAGAAGTTTCGTTATTACTATTAACAATAAAATTAAAAAAAACTGATTGATACGATTGATTGACTAAGTTGTGATATATATATATATATATATATACTTTTATAGATATGTCTACTAAGATATATACGTTAATTAGTGAGTAGTATCAGATGCATCCAGCCTTTTTTTGTTGTTGATTGAATTCCGTCGATGAAATTGTGATTTCGTCAACTGTATTGACATGTTAAAGTGGTTAAAGCTAGTAGTCATCAATCGTACCTTGTCTTCAATTGTTATAGACTAAATTTCATTTTGTAAATTAAACTACCTTATATAAACTAGCGGCTTTCATGCACAAAGTGTTACTTTTTGAATAATACAGGGAAAGAATTTTATAATAATTTATGGTTAAATTCTGTGAGAGAATAATATTTTATGCAATGATCTAATTTCTCGGTTTGTGAAAACCGTCTTGGAAATATAATTCAAACTAAATGAGTTCATCAAAAAATCTTCAAAAACAATGATAATTGTAATATGGTTCATGGATTTTGACGAATGTGCAAAATCACTTTTTAATTTATATTAAAAAATATGCATTTTTCCTTTACTGCCTACCTTAATATTCACTGTAACCTGATCTATAAGTAATTTCGAAGAAAACTTGTAGTGGTTGGAACAATATATGCCATCACCTCATGAAGTCAGTCATTACTGGATTTATTGGGGTTTGTAGATCCAGACTGTTTGGGTTGGATCCCTGAGATGATTGAGTCACGTGGTTGAGTGTAGAGGTGGCAATAGTGCAAATGCATACACTGTTCAGTTTTCCTATATATTCATATATTCAACTCCTGCTTCTTTCTGACTATCATTAATAATATTGTATTGCTTTAAACTTTTTATATGACTATACAGAACAATTAGTATCACAAAAATTGTTGAAAAAAATATTTTAAGTTAACACAGTAATAAACTTTGAAAATAATACTTTAGATATTCCCAGTGGAACGATTATCAGATAATCAGTTCACACAATTGTTCCATTATCTACGTATAAATGACCAGTGACATAAGTATTTCACAGTTATTTCTGGACATAATTTTATGAACCGAGCAATTGACTGTGTACCTTGATAATAATAATAATAATAACACTCTACTAATAGTAGATAAAGTAATTATATTTAACAAAAGCTGAAATAATTTCAGTGTGTCGTGTTAATTATCATTTTAAATTATTTGCATAACTAGTTCAATCGTCAATGTGAGTTTATCATAATGAGAAAATTTATAGAATAAAGGAAAATTTCAATAATTTGATAATGTTTACTGTTGAAATTGTCAAATTCACCTAAAACTGACCATGTTTGGTTACTACTACGATCAACGAAAATGTTGACTGTCATTTGTGCATACAAAAGTTCAATATTCTGTGGAACAGAGTATGACATTGCAAAAATATTATTTTTAAAATAAAAAGGTGATGGTTAATGTAAATTTGTATAACCTTATGGCAGATAAAGCCACTAAATATTTTTTTTTAAAAAGATGAGTAAATAAGTAAGCTAACATACTTTAACACATCTGAGTTTGTATTTTCAATGATACTGTAACTGAAGCATCGTTCGCTGTAGTTTGATGTGTTTATTTTTAAAACACTAATGAACTAACAATTACGTCTTGAACTTATTATACAAAACAATTATTATTACCATTAAACTAATTGTTTCAATTTTTCATATCAACAACATTATAAATTTTATTTTAAATCTTACTAAGTAAAAAATTCTCATCTGTAGAAAGGAATTTGATCTATCATATATATATATATATATATATATATATATATATATATATATATATATTGTGTGTGTGTGTGTGCAAAAAAGGACTGTTAGATTGCCTACAGGAATTAAGATTGAAAATTTTTCAATATTGTTCATGGTAAAACTATGTAGAATATAGTTCGTATATTAATTAATACTAATGGATTTATACTGGCAACATACCAGTTGATGATAAATCTGAATACTCTTCTAAGTTATCTATTTCTCATTGAACTGAAAAATTTATAATATATGCTACAAGAATACAAACAACACTCGGCATGTGAATTTTCTAAGAAATTAGTTATTCAATAAACATATCTTAACAACTCTTTCGATATAGATTTCTAATCATTTTAGGTTGATATTAAGGCATAAATGAATGATGTACACTAAGTGATCGATCAAACAACAGAATGAATTATTCAGTAACATCATTCAAACTATGTAAAAGTATGGATCGAAATTCTGAAGCCGAAACTATTTACACACCACCTATTAACAGACAAGAATGTTAACTTTTGATTTGATTATTTCTCACCAGTAATTTTCATTTCAACATTCAGAAAAATCTATATTCAAAAAGAATTATTTATTTGCTTAATTTATTTGCCTTGATTTTCAGTGGGAAATTTATTTCTTATGGCTGTTCATGTTCATTTTGCTATGACATCCAATAATTGAAACATTTAATTCAATGATATAAAGATATTGTGCTCACAGTTCTATAGGTCTGTCATCTCATATGAAGTGAAGATAACTGATTAGTAGTGACTAGAGTCAGAAACTTTCCTAGTAGTTGTTACGGATTTTAGATCCCCAGAACTCATTTGATAAAGGTCCTAATTTTGGATTTTGTGTTTTCGCGCATGGGCTGATCAGTTGATCTTGAGATCACACTTCCCACCAGGAAAATCCTTGATTGTCATAGGTTCATGTATTATTTCAGTAGGCTATTTTTGTGGCTCTCCCAAGGTCGTTTCTATCATGTATAAATAAACTCGATTTATGTGCTTGTCAATCTTGTGTTTCTGGGTGTTTGTAGAATACACTTTCTACGCCATATCAAAAATTCTTGTTATAGTTTGCAGGGTCAGGGACAATCGAATCAGAATAGCCTATCGTGTCACTGTATCATTGCTTCACTCTCGTTTACCGAATAAGGTGAACTCGTAATTGTTCCAAGCATATCAATCGACAAGCGTATCAGTAGTAGTTTCATTGATAGCCATCTAGTTGATGTTTATTCATGATAAGTAACGCATCATTCAAGTTCCAATCTTGTTGAATAACTTTGAATGAAAATATTATTTCCTTTGGAATAGCAACTCATAACAGTACAACATAACATCATGTAAATTCAGTTAGATTTGGTTATATTACAAATTAATGATATTTTTGATTCAATGTAACAAACTAGTATTACTGTTTAATATATTTTGTACAAGATACTTATGAAACCTTCAAGCAATAAATTCATCTTATCTCAGATATGATCTAAGTAAGAAAAATCAGTAACTTCTGGTACATTTTTCCATGATGTACTTGTTATGGCTTTATTTATCAGATTTTAGATTTTATTTAAAAACAAACAGATTTACACAAGAAATGTAAAAAGACGTGTTTTTTATTAAGTGCATGAAAACACGCATTTAGTTATACATACTTTTCGTTAGTTGTCTGATCTGATTAACTGGACGATTTCCTACTGATTCTTGTCCTCCATAAACTGTTTAATCTTCCATTAAGTAAAATAACCAACAGACAAAAGTTTGTAAGGCTTAACATGTAATGTCAAATTTGATGTTTCACTTTGTTTGAAATAGATTGAAATGTAATTCGAACATGTTTAGTAATTATATAGTTAAAATGACCCATTGTGTCCTTGAATTCTATTATTATTATTATTAAATTCTCTTCATTTAAAGTAATGTTTACTTAAATTCTCGTTAAAGATATTTAAGTCTGTAATTGATCACTTTTCGTTCACATATGTACATTCTGAGGCAATTAATCTGTTGCACCTTTTTTTTTAATAAAAATGGTTAATTCATTTAGATTGAGATTTGAAGCAATATGTACTGGATTGTTATTATTAGTATCACCACAGTCTGAATATTATCACTGTGATGTAGGTACATCTGTCTGTCAAAATAAGTGTCCTAAATTCAATTACTTGTAGCAATCTAAACAAATTTGCAATCATGATTTGAAAATGCTAGGAAATTTTTTCAAAAGTCCTAAATGGTAATAATAATAATAATAATAATACGATAATATTTATTGAGATACAGCTATGGTATTATTTATTATACAGCAAATTAAATTAATACATTTAAACTCTTAAAACGCAGTAAACGTTTATCCTTCTCGATTATCCGGCGAAGAGTTTATCATAAAGTAACCTTAGTGTACTGTTCCAGTTCATAAATAATTATATAGACTCATACAATTGTCTTTATTTTATTTATGAAGATTAAATAAAGACCAAGAATTTCTATGCAAATTTCTTTTCAAAATCTGAATTCTAGTTGCTAATGAATGAGTGGTGATAGGCAAGATAAAATGCATTAGCGATATATTACAACATATGGAATGTATCACAGTTGATAGTCTATATGTTCACTCATTTCTAATCATTTTTATTGAAATGGAAAGAAAACTGTTGGGGACATTAGATCCACCAGAAATCACTTGATAAATGTCCTAATATTGGACCATATGTTTTTGAGTATGGGGTGATCAGTTGACCTTGATATTACATATCCCACCAGGAAAATCCTTTGCTGTTATTGGTTGATGTTCTGTTTTAGTGGCTCTGTAAAGGAAGTATCTATCACGTATAAACAACTCGATTTGTGTACTTGTGAACCTCGATTTTCTTGGTGCCATATCAAGACATCTCTCTCTACTTATCTTAAGACTTCTTCCACTACTTAGTGGGGCCTTGAGACGCTCGGATTAGATTAGCCTATCGTGTCACTGGATCATGTATCTTCACTCTCGTTTATTGACTAAGGTGAACTTGTAATAGCATTCAAGCATATCAACTGACGAGCATAACAAAAACAATTTGAAGAAACCATGCAAACATATACACCAGATAGATGAAGAAACGGTAATTATCTATAAATCTCGATTATTTAAACATTTTGATATTCAAAAAACAGTAAGAGAGACCTAGATAACGAGTGAACTGATTAAGTTTAAGAAAGAAAATAAAAATAAAAAAACGAATTGGTCTAACGAAATCATGAGAAGAGTTTAAATATATAAAAATAAACAAAAATGTATCAAGAAATGTAGTGAAGAAGTAACACAGTTTTTAAAATATTGAATAAGATTCATAATATTGCACAAAAATAAAATAAAATTCTGATTCCATGTTATAAATATGATTGCATACTCACTCGTTACGCTTAGTTCCACTTTGGTATAAAACAGTTTTTCTTAATTGATATCTGTCATTATGAAAGTCAACTTTCTAGTCAATAGAGCTCACTGATAGATAATCAATAGATCAGGATCTAATGCTTCTTCCAAATAGTACCTGAATATTAATAAGAATGTTGTTTTATCGTGTTGTCTGTTTTTATTTTGATCAGTCATATAAATAAACATTGATTGAATAGTGAAGAAAATTATATTTGAAATAATCTCAAGTAATTGAGATTTCAAAATGATTCCAGTGTTTCATTCAGCATTGTTGTCTAAAATTCTTCAGGGAATTTATCTGAAATTTTAATCAGTGAGATTATTTCAAATATATCATTTTCACAAATAATATATATTTTATGTACTCGGTGCCTAATGTTTTTTGTCAAACTATTCATTCAAACATTGTTGAATATTCTAATGAAACAATGGCGTGAGGAATTTTCTAAATAATTAATTAAATTTTGATAGTTTAATGATTTGTCTCTACTGACATAACTCAGTACGAAGTAATTTGTTCTCAAAGGGAACAGGATAGTAAACGTGATATTATTTTATTGTATGAGCGAATAGATTTTCTGTATTAAAAAGCCAACAGTTTGAATACTTACTTACTGTTTCAGAAACAAATCTAAAATCCATCCTAGTTGACTTCTTTAAAAAAATTTTGATGATGAAACTTTTATAAAATAATGCCTATTTCATACAATTATATACAGTTAAAAATTCATCGAGTTTAAAACACTAAGTTCACACCTTAAAAAAATAATAATTGAACTTTTGTTTTATATTAAGTTTTCTTCTGAACTTGATAGAGAAAATAATTCATAATTTAACACTGTTTAAAATCGTTTGATTAATTTAATAACAGAGAAGTGTTAAAATATTTTAATATGCTTAAACATCTAAACTAATACAGTAGGTTACAAGTATAGCGCAAATTTGATCATGGATAAAAGTTTATTTAATTTTCTAAGAAATCATTTTATACATTTTTTGAAATCATCAATCAGTCATTGTTAAACCAACATTAGAAACCTGGAAAAACTGGACGGCCGTTTCGTCCTGGTATGGGACTCATCAGCAGTGCGCATCCACGACTCCTGCACCTCTCTGGATTCAAACCCGGGACGTTCTGTATTTTGCGCGGACGCTTAGCCTTTGAACCACTGGACCGGCATCCAACGGTGTTAATGTCTAACTCTGATTGATTAAGGGATTTCGCGCGACCTCACCCATTTGTCTCTAGTCGTTACTGCCTACAACCGACATGGTAGAACTCCACTGGTTATGTCTTCAATATATATATATATATATATATATATATATATATATATATATATATATGAAGTTCAAAAAATGAAATACTCTCTTTGTTACTATGTCATACAATTTTGTATAGTAATTTAATTCAGTATATAAGCAGCATTTCTTAATATATCAGAAACATCATTACATTTACTATAAATGTTCATGTTCATTTTGTTCTTCATTGACAATACAGTGAATTTAATTAACTATTCATAACAACTGTAATCACTTAAATTTATCAGCGGCGGCTCTACAAGTATAAACAACTTCAAAGTATACTAATATTCTTATTCATTATGTCAATGATAATTACACTCATCTATAAATAAATGTATGTACTTTTTTATTTTTCAGCCTAAATTCAGCAAAACGCCTAAAAAACAAGGTTACATATCAAATGCATTCGCATAACTTAGATGAAAAGTCTATAATCTTACATAATTTACAAACAATAAACCAGTAAGTCATTGAATTGTCCCTAGAGAATTTATGCTAAATTACTAGAATTACACTTGCATAGTTTATCTACAGATGAAATTGAAAAGAGACTAACAATATGATGTGAAAGTTTTCTGGAGTCCCATGACATGTAATATGATACCATGTACGTTATTCACTTAAAGTATGATTTAAACCATAAACTGTATATTTATAAAAGAGTTAAATATTTTTTAACAATATGTTTGTTTTCATTTGGTTTTATGAGCATCATTTTAACTCTAGACCTTAATAGTTAAGTTGCGTTATTATTATCAGATGAATACAAGTAGTGGAAAATAGGTGGAAAAAAATAACCAAGATTACAAATATAAAATTTCTTATTGTCTCAATGATTTATTTATCACTTTGAAAATTTTGCCAAGAGTAGCTTCATTCTATAGAAAACAAACACTCCAAAAAACGCGTTAACCAGACAATAAAATATTGAGCAGCATTTAGAAACAACTGGACGAAAGAAAGCTCACAATAGCAATCGATTGGTCTATGCTTCATGAGTAGTAACATATATACAAGTAAAATACCAATGTGAATTTTTCATTTATATAGTGTTCAAATATTCAACTGAATTAAGTTTAAAAACATCTTCAGATCGATTCATATTTAGTTGTCAAGTTGTTACATTTTATAGATGAATAATTTTAGATCTAAACTGTTTGTTAATCAAACCGTATCTAGTGTCATAATATTTTTCTAACACTGAAAGAAATTAACTTTATTTCTGTGATAAAAAAAGTTTCTTAATGATAACGATAATAATAATAATAATAATACTAAACCTCAGTCAACCAAGTGAGACGATGATTGTAAAAACCTAGCTGTAGATGCTCTGAAATTTCAGTAGACAATATGATAAGTCATATTTGAAAGTTTGTATTTTGTCATATTTCGAACAGAGTTCTTTTGTTGCACAAATTTATTGCGTGCAAGGTAATTTAGCAAACTAACACCCATGTATGAGTTTATTTAACTTGATGTTTCTGGGTGAACTGACTATAATTTTTGTTTCCAAGCATAAAACTCTAAACATATACCTGTCTAATCTTACAATGAAAGTGAAGTAAGTGTATGGTCGAATTATGAAATCTGAAAATGATTTCTGTTTTCTAGTTATTCTGACAGCGTCATTGCAACTACGTAAACTCATATTATCTCTATACCATGAAAGCTATAAAATGGCATACATTAAACATGAAAATTATATTTATTTGTATTGGCTGTTGAAGTCTTTCCATTGGTGTTTCGAACTGCAAATGACCAATCTTTTTCGGCCTATGTGTATCTTGTGAGGATTGCCTCAATATTACCATTAATGTATTATATATGTTATATGTAGAGATTCATGGTGTATTGCACTCAGTCATTCAGTCAGTCAGTTACAACCTAGAACTTCGTACGTACGTACATAAGTCCAAGTTGTTATACCACATTAGTACAGAGAAGCAACTGTCAGTGCAAATCCTACAGTGGGAAAGATAGTAGAAGTATTAGCCGTAATGGAGAAGATTAGGGTTGAAGATATTATTCAGGAAGTATAATTCAGTGAGATAACTTTGGAAAAATAAACATAAAGGTGATGAGGAATTCTTAAGATTAGAGTTTGAGAGAACACAAGCAGTGGACACATCTTAAAAATTCCAAACGGTTTTGAGCTATGTCGTTCAAGGTGTCTAACCATCGGTTACTTTCATCATGCGGACCCAAACCAGGTAGCCTTATCCAATAGTGGGTGATTTCATGGATTTGTGCCACGTTTTGGTTTGGCCGCCCCACAGCTTTCTTCTAACCTACTCCTAAATAGCAAAACATAGCTCGATGAAGCAGTCGGTGGATAGGCATACGTAACGCACGTCCCAACCACCTCAACTAATGAAGTTTCAATACGTCATCTATTGATTTGCCATCCCTACCTACTACTCGATTCCTAACAACTGCATTGCTTACTCGGCTGTCACAGGACACACGAGCAATACTTCGGACACACCTATGACCGAAGACAAACAATCTACGAATGTGATCTACTCTCACTGGCCATGTTTCGCAACCACATAGTAGGACGGAGAAAACTAATGCTCAGTAGACTGGTCCTTCGGTTAGTAAACGGATATCTCGCCTACGCAATAAGTGACGCAGGTTGGCAAAAGCCAGTCAAGCCGTCTGTATCCTTGCTGACAGTTCGTCAGTCACCAGGCCATTAGCACTGATGAGACTCACAAGATAAGTGAAGCGGTCTACACGTTCGACTACTTCACTCCCTATCACTAGTTCAGGTGTCGATGAAACCCGATCTTGAAGCAACATTTTGCATTTCGAGGGGGAAAACGGCATCCCGATCATGCTTGCATTGTTTCTCAGGGTAGTCATAATACTGCATTTTGTCAGCGTCTTCACCAAATAGAACTATGTTACGGCATATTCTAAGTCAATAAGCGTGCCACCTGGTAAAAGGTCTACTCCTGGAAATTCAGGTGAGGATAAGGTTATTTCTAGGAGCATGTCTATGATAAAATAAAACAATAATCGATAAAAGTGGACATCCCTGACGGATACCACTTGAAGTAAAGAATTCCGGTGACAGTTCGCCATAAACTCTCACTCGACCAGTGGTGTTCGAGTGGAAAGATTGTATAGGATTAATGTACCTCTTTAGTACACCTTTAATAACAGATAACCACTTGGGTTCGACAACCGTTAAAAAGTAAGAAGTGTTGGAAATCAGTTACAGAGTGTATCCATAACCTGACACTGACCAAAGTAGGGATGTTCCTGTCTTGTGGTGAGTCCATAAATGTCAGAATAATATACTGGTGATTACTTAAGCAAAGTTAGTTCTCACTGTGTCACTTCCAACTGAACAATCTTTATATACTGTCCGTTATCAGTGTGCTTACTAGTTAATAGCTTTGATTAGTTATCCCTATAGGTCCAGTAAAAAAAACAATGACTACAACACATTATAATAACTTTGTTGATTAATATTCCATAACAATCGATTTAAGAATGTATTAATGATTTAAATTTAAATTTCATAAGTTTCATAGTAAATTATTTATTTAAAAATATTTTTTTACATTGATTATTGATCAATTTCTTCTCGTAATTATAATCATCATAGTTGACATTAAATAATTATTCATCTATATCAAACGGTATTGAACATTGAATTCTACACATATTAACAAGTTTCATTTCATACACTTGTATAACTGTGATCAACGCTTGAATGAAGACATAGTTTTTTTTTCGTTTTTCAAACAAATTATTATTTCTATTCAGTTGAATTTCATTGAAGTTATTCACTACTCATTCAAGTAGTGAAACAAATTTTTTTGCGTTTTGCTTTTTTTGTAAAATTTCAAATAAATTACAATGTATGACTAGTGAAATGAAAGTGAAGAAAACTATAAATAAATAAATTTAATTAAAGCTTTAATGAACAATGATTTGTTGATGTATATGTACATATATTTGTTTTCTTTCTGATTGAAAGTAATATTTTATTGAATTCTCATTAATTTTAACAAATCTATAATTACATTTTGTTTGTTTTTAAAGATGGTGGAGAAAATTTGTAGCTCAGGTGGATGATTATGGTGGTGTTTTTTGTTCAGCTGAGTTGGATGTTTCTGTTGTGGAGCTTTCATTGTTTTTTCTTTAACAAGACAAACAACAATCAATTGTATCGAATGGTGTGTATGTGTATACTCAACTCCCGTTTTTAGCCTTGAAGATACACATGCATGGTAGGAATAAAGGAAACGATGAGATTTTTGTGTTTTGGTTCAATGACCAACACTATAAAACGACATCCGAGAATTAAATTCGGAGGTTATCAATTCTTTGAAACCATTGGTCTGATTCGCTTGAGTTTTTATATTGTTTAAGTTGACAATATTTGATTAGACAGTTAGTTAGTCGGTGGAAATGAACTATACGTTCAGTGATCGTACTACATACTACATTTTCTATATATTTTATGAAACCATGAATCGATCAATGTGAGACCACCATTAGAAACCTGGAAGCATTGAACGGCCGTTTCGTCCTGGTATGCGACTCCTCAGCAGTGAGCATCCACGACTCCTGCACCCCACAGGATTCCAACCCAGGACCTTCGGTCTTGTGTGCGAACGCCCTAACCGTTAGACCACTGAGCCGGTATCTAACGGTGTTAATGTCTAACTTGATCAAATTCACGGAGTTGCGCAACCTCATACACAGTCTTCGGTAGACACTGTCTACACCCGAACAGGTTGAACTTCACTGGTCACTGGTTTTAAAAAATGTGTAACTTAACAATCTTCACAACCCCGTAATGCAAATTTTCTATATATGCATAGATCTTGCATTATTTGTTGTATTACACAGAGAGAAAAAAATTGTTTGTAACAAATTAATTTATTATTGACAGACAGGTTATATATAGGCTAATTAATTTTTATCCCATTTCAATTATTGATTATTTTCAACACGTCTAGCTAAAAACTTTATTTTAATGCATATGATGTAAACTTTGTAAAATATTTTCCACAAAGTTAAGCTTATTTTATTTATATATAAAAAGTATTTTTTTTTAAAAAAAAAAATAACGCATGATTTTTATTCTTGTGAAAAATAGAACGAAAAAATAACTAGTTATCTACACAACTGTTTTACAGTATTTTTTTTTCTCTTTTTTTGAATATGAATAATAAATTTTTAGAAAAATTTTTAGAAAATTCATTTTCTTACACAAAAGACATTTTTCTTCAGTGTAGAAAGAAAAAAAAAAAGAAACGAAGCAGAGAAATGTTAAATGTTAATAAATCACTTGATTTTTTTAAATTTTTTTTGAACTGTCTCTGTCGTCGAACAAGAAAAAAAAAATTACGTATTACACAAATGCATCGTTGACATGAAATAGAGAGAAGATAACGAACGGACAAACTAGTTAACGTTATGCTTTTTTTTCTGTTATTTTTGTACTAAAACATAAATAACATAGAAATAAAATGTTGAACATTTTAATAGTATTGATAGGGCAAGTTGATGGATTTTTGCAGAATAGACAACAAGCATTACATACATGTTTTCCAATGTACAAAATCAAGGGGAAAAAAAGCAGTATGTAATGAATACAATTATATTTTTTCCTTGTCTAAAATGTGTCTTTACTCTCACTCATCCTTTTTGATTTATCTTAAATAAATGGAGTTTTCTTCTTTTTTTTCTTTCAACTTCACAGTTAAGACTGATGTGTAGTAGACAACCATTAGGACAAATCCAATGTAAAAATCGCCTTTCTTTTAGGGCTAAAAAGAAAACATATCCTATGTATAATAATTTGTTTCTTTTTACTTGTGATTGCGTAAAACATTTTCCCAGTTAGCATCAACCTAATGTCAAGAAAAGTTTTTGTGTGTGTGTATTTGATGGAAAAAAAAAACTAAACTAGAAAAAAAAATTGAAGATAGAAATATTTATTCGACTGTGTAATTAGTTGAATTTTACATACTAGACAAATTTTTGGAGTTTTAACTGAGGATATGATAAATTTTCATTTGTTTGTCTGTATTAAGGTAGGATTTGGACAAGTGGCATACCTCAAAAGTACAGATACATGATTCAGGATTCGACAAATGTGGTTTTAAGCTCAACTCTCTTTGTGAATGTGACACAGTTAGTTTCAAGTGTTACAAATTTATCCTGAAAATGAAGTTGCTTTTCGCTTCAGTTCAATGAGTTAGATTTTTTTTTCAAGTTTCGTTCGATTTCATATTGGTAATTGTAACGAAATAGTTCGTAAGATTGACATAAGAAACAGCTTGATCTTAATTTCGGTATGCTCATGTTAAAAACATATTTCTATTCAAAATAATTTCATTATCATGTTGTTTATTCATTAAGAATTCACACCGAACAAAATAAGTGTTCAATACATTCACATATGTTCACATTAAACTATAAATATCCTAATTGTTTTTAACAACTAAAATCATGTGATATTGATTGCATAGTCGCAAGATATATTTTAGGAGCAGCAACAGCAACAGCACCAACAGATATTGCTTTTTTGGGCACTTCTCTGTGAAACACACTGTTGAAACACAATAATCATTTATCTGTTTTCAACATATAAAAATGAAAATGAAAATAAATAGGCCAATCGATAAATTCAGTGAAATTTACATTTTTTGTTTGAAATGACTGCAATGCTTATTAACTGGTAATAAAATGAAGACAGAATTTTTACTAAAATCAAAGATAGAATCAAAATATGAAGTAATAATGAAAGTATATAGGATTATTGACTAATGTTGTTGGTTATTCTAATAGTTGACAGTTGTTGTATGTTTCAGTTAATTTTGATTGTTTTTAAAACGTAATCACGTAATGATGATGTCTCGTAAAACTAGTTCTTTTCATTTCTTGAATTGTCTATTTCTTTTAAAAAGACTTCATTCACACGTAAGTATAAAATATCCTTGAATTTAACTGTTTTCAATGTTGTATATACTTTAGGTAAACATTAATAAACTTCATGATTAAATCTAAAAGAGTTTATAAAATAGAAACTTTTATACTTGATATCAAACAAATTTACACAACAATTCAATAGTCCATTTTGTTTTATCAATCTATTGTTTCTAGAATAAGGTCTTCGGTCATTTGTTTGCTGCGCGGTTTGAATCATGGACACCTATGAAATATTGCTCACTTGTTGTATTATAACCAGGTGAATAATGTTGTAAAATATTTGGTGAAGCTGCAAAATCAGTTGGTTAGCGTAAAATATTCATTGATTGGGATGGTTAGAACAAATGCTCTATCAAAGCCTTTGTCAGTGTGTAATGATATATAGTGTTGAAATAAGTTAAACGGAATTTGAATGAAAGTATGAAATGAGCTCATAAAGTTGCTGAATGTTCTGGTGAGACGAGTTCATGTATTCACTCTGAGGTCTGAGAGAAGACTGAGTTCACTGGTCGAAGACAGTGAGTTACAACTGAACATATACACTCACCATTTATCCTCATCAAGGTGCGTAGCCCTTCACACTGTTTTTCATGTTACATTTTCATTATCTAGTCATTCTGATGATCATTTTTGTCATGATGTTTTAACTTTTTCGCTCTTTATCCTCGACATTTCATTTCCTTAAGCTAATACAGTATACCAACCTGATGCAATGTATATTTATACTAGATCCTATGCTGATTATATCTGGATTACAAGATTATGTGAACTGTCAAATTTTCAAGTAAAAATTCTTGTTATTTAAAAACTTGAAATTCAACATTTTGAGTAATTATCTGAATGTTTACACAGTATTGATTATTTCTGAATATATGTAGATCAATCAAATTTTGTTCAGAAAATTTATTTCACGCAGATTTAGTCATACATTTCCTGTCATAATGTATTAAGAAGAAAAAAAAATTTAAGTATATACTACTTATTTCTGGTAATCCTATCATCATGCCTTTTTTTCATTACACAGAATACTAGTGATCATAATCATAAGAAAGATATTTATTTATGTTAGTATAGATGTGTGTGTGTGCGTGAATGATATCTTGAAATTTCGCTGGGAAAATTCATTCTATTCTCCATATGATGATAAGTATGAATAAGTTTTTTATGCCATATAAATTTTCAATGGTTTGATAAGAAATTTTAAACCCAGTTAGGTCATACCAGTTTTGATAGGTTGACCGTGATCTTTTGGATTTCATTGTTACAGTAATTGACATCATAGTATCTGAAAAGAAATTCATTTTATTGTTATTACTCTTTCTACAAATTTTTTCTTACACGTGATTAGGTTTTAAAAAAAACACGGCATCGATTATTCAAAGCGCCAATTAAATGAAACGACATTCAATATACGGTTTAGATAATTAAGTAAATTAATTGCATTACAATAAGATTAACACTTGGTCATCTTAGGAGAGATAATTTGTCGTAATTATAGGGGATTCAGTTTTCCAACTAGTAATCAGTAAATTTCAGTAATACAGAACAAATATTAGCTGACTATTTATCATGTGACTAATTTGTCCATCAGTTGTAACATTTATGTCCTATTAATAGATTTCATCCACTGAGAATTCCGTTTCTTCGGCGTATTGTTGAGACGAGGACTAAATAACCATTAACTTAGGATAATCTATCAAAAGGCAGTTTGAAATGAGTAGTGATTAGATTTCTTAGGTTGGTTGTCTTTAAATGAGGAGAGAAACATTCTCTATCTTTGATGGGAAGGTGGAATCAATAAAATATGAAATGGAATCCTGAAACTACTTGGTAAAATGATGAACACCTTTTCAGAATCTCTGAAAATAAAATAACATGAAAACAGGAAATTGAAAGAACGCTTTAGTGCTCGCAAGGATTATATTCTTTGGATTTTGTGTAGAAAAACCTAGAAATGTTGACTGTTAAGATTCTTGAAAAAATATTTCATTAGAATGAGCTTCAATTGTGTTTCCCATTAGATAGTTTTCAGATTAATCAAGGGTAAAATGCAGTAATTGCCCACCTCTATGTGTAACATTTACATGCTTCCTGAAACAGTTTATACCTGACATATGGAGCGTGCTCATTCAAAGCGTATATTTGAATATTATCTAAGAAACATTAATACAGTTATCACTTCAATTTCTGAACGCTTTGTCAACTCTAATAACACAAACCGACCAGTGGTTTCTACAAATTTCTGTAGAAAATTAAACAGACTTTTGCAAAGTCAATACGGATCAGACCGATTCAATAACAGATCTGTATTCAGAAACGACACAACCAATCTTCCATTCTCTCATCGTTCCAATAATTCCTTATTTTATAAACTATTCTTAGCTGTTCGTTACCTGTTTGTTCCTTTTATAAAAACTTAGATTTTGATATTGAGAGTAATCCTCTGGAAGAAAGGAATCCTGTTAAAAAAATTTGAAAACTTAAAATCTAACAACACCTACTATGATGAGTTAAACAGAACCCAATACTCGTGACTATATGTTTGAATAAATAGCATTTGTGATTTGAGTTAACTTTTGATTGCTTATTATCATTGACACTGACCAAGTATCTATAAATCCGTCAACTCTGATAATGAAGATTATTTAAGAGATTCATATCTGCCCATCTAATTGATACTGGATATTAAGTAGGTGCCTTAATATGAATTATTAAAAATAATGAATCTATATAAATAATAATATTAGACGTACAAACGTATTCATTACTAACTTCCATTCGCATGAGCATAGGCTGCCGACCAGGATTCTCCAGTTAACTCTAATCTGAGTTCTCCTTTTCAGTTGTTCGCAATTGTCATTCGTTCGCAGCATGTTTTTTGGTCTACTCCTTTTTCTCTGGCCTAGAGGATTCCAAGTTAGGGTTCGCCTCAAGAGTCGGTTAGGTGATTTCTGTAATGTATGTTATATCCACCTTCAGCGCTTTTTCCTCATTCCTTGCCTAGTTGTTGCTTAGTGACCCGAAATCTGAATCCAATTTAGACGAACGATTAAATATCCTATGAAATAAATCTTTCCTTTAATTTCCACATAAGATTGTAAGGCAAACCCCATTTTTGGTTACTGAAAGCTTAATACAGTTTATTTTGGATGTATTTCATACATTCATTTAGTCAGAAAGACAATAAAGTGAATCCCAAAAGTTAAGTCAAAAATAAATCATCTAGACGTGTGATAAACGAAACAAGCAATACACGCACTCACTCAAGTAAAAACAACCAAGATTTTAAGCGAGCGTTTGACAAGGTCAAAAGACATGTGAATATTAGCTCAGGAAGAAAAAGCCGATCAGTTTAAAAGCTAGAACAAGTCATAGGCTCGACATATTAGTATACACTATTGCTTGGTCTGTCCCACAGCAGGTTGTTGCTAATGTTATCTGGGTAATGCATCCAAAGTATCTTTAGTAGAGTAGTGTCAATAAACACCAGTATATTTTAGATTATGGTTTTTGTAGTTCTCCAAGTTTCCGCTTCATACAAAGAATTGTCTTGACATTCATATTGAAAATTCTAACTTTCATTTTGGTTGACAGTTGTTTTCAGCTTTCGATGTCCTTCGATTGTTGAAATACAGCTCTTGTTTTACCAGTCAGTATTTGTACATCTTCACGTTGTTTATCAATGATGCTACCCAGGTATGTAAAAGTTTCTATATCTTCTAAAGTTTCTACATCAAGCGTGGTTCTGTGAGCGCCGAATATGTTGTATCAGAGGATCTTGCTTTTTGCGTTATGTTAAGACCTACTGCTGCAGAAGATGCTGATACACTGGTCATCTATAATTGCATTTGGAATAGAAGAGTTAAGTCATCTGTGAAGTCTAAATCGTTTAGCTGCATCTGAGCTGTCCTCCGTATTCTGTGCTTCCCCTAGGATATGAAGGTCTTTATAATCTAGTCAGTTACCAGAATAGAGATAAAAAGTGAGAGTGAGCAAACTTGTATGACATCGGTCTTTACTTGGAATGGATCTGTGAGTTGTCCTCCTCCTTCACAGTGTAGTCCGTCGTGAGAATTCCGTATGATACTGACTATCTTCTAACGTACACCGTAGAGTCGAAAAAGCCTCTATAGTGTTGACCTGTCCACGCTATCAAATGAGTACTCGTAGCAAATGAAATTGTTGTAAAATGATGCGTTTTATCCGATTGATTGTTCAACAATGATGTGTACTGTCACAATTTGATCGGTTTTACGATCAATCCTTACGGAATTCTGCTTGTTGGTCTCGATGTTGGGCGTCTATTGAATACTTCATTCTGTCTAACAACACTCTGTTGAAGATTTTTCCTGGTATCGATAACAGAGTGATGTCTTTGTAGTTCTTCAACTTTCTAAAATCTCATTTCTTTGATATCGTGATTAGGTGTCCATCATTCCAGTCTGTTGGTGCTTGTTATTCCTCTCAAATCTTGCTGAAGAGAACGTGGATTATTTTTGTAGTTACTACTAGGTCTGCTTTCAGCTGGAATGCTGTCTAATCCTGCTGCTTTGTCACTCTTGGTTTGTCTGATGGCCATGCTGATTTCTTTTAATATTGGTGGGTCAACATAATTTGGTAGGTCCATAGGTGCTGCTTCGATGTTAAGTGCGTTCAGTGAGGCTGGTCTGTTCAAGAGTTCCTCAACGTGCTCTACTCATATGGTTTGCTGTTTTCCAATGTCGATGATTACTTTGCCTAACTTGCCTTTCATTGGTTGTTCCGGTTCACTATATTTTTCAACAAGCTTCATCTTTCTGTCATATAGTTGTCTCATATTTCCTTCTCTTGTAGAGTTTTCTGTCATTATAAAACTTAAAACATAAACCTGACAACACTGTTGACAATGAAAAGTTATAATACTCACTAAATCTAACATTATCGATCAAGAATTCTTGTTTTTTTCTCTATTTCATTATGAAATTGAATTGAGAAACTTCCATTAATTTTATCATTGTATTGTTGTATAGATGCATTTAAAAATGTATTCATATTTTTTTTATGCATATTAATGTTGAATGTTAATAAATTGCATTGTAACTGATAGTTACATTGAAAAAAAGAAAGAGAATAATTGTTCAGTGTAAAACTGTATATTCATGTGAGGGCGAACATTCTGTATGGGAGAAAAGAATTTAGCCCAGTTAACTAGTGCTTTTAAAAGCATCAAAACAATAATAAAATAAAAATTCATTGATCATTTTATAATTTGTTCTATTTTATATGATAGATAGGTCATATCCGGAAATCTGTGCGTTTATATTTTTTAAACCCATTTTTTTTGCATCTTGAATTACTGTTAATTTAAAAAGGCTATAGTGAAATATACAATTCGACAAAAAAATCATTTTACGCTTGCTTACCTGACCAAATGAATATTGCTGTCATTCATTTTCTCTGTGACAACAAAGTAGAAGAAGATTAACCTAATTGTTCTCAGAGTTGAGTTAATAATTAAAGACGGTTAGTTAGGTTGGCTCCATTTAATTACAATAGACTGGAAAAGTTTGTTTGAATTCTGTTAGTGAAAAGTGACCGATCTTATGGACATCTAGTTTTAGTGTTGATTGGATTGCATCGACAACGTTGACTCAACATTTCAATATATATATATATATATACTTGAACTTTTATCAAAGTCTGTTCAAAAATAATTAGTTTCTAATTTTTTCAAGAGAGCTAATCAAGCATCACGAAATTAGTTTGAATGAAACTCAAGCAAAATAAGATACATTTTCGTAATTAAAAGACTTGATTATAATATTTCTGGTTAAATAAACTTGTCTATCAATCGTTATTTATTTTATAATAATAATAATCATGTAATTACTTATTAAAAAAAATTAATGTAACGAAGATAAGATAATTTCGTTATTACTAAGAATTAGATATTATCCCGTTGTCGATGATATTTAGGACTGTATTTAAATCTGTCTTTGTTAGCATAAGCCTAACACGTGTGAATTGCTTTGATACAGTTGGTTTTTGTTGCGAGTATAATGAAGAGATTAATATGAGACAAGAATAGTTATATCGAGACAGTCCATACGGAATGAATGAAATTATGCCTACAGGGAGAGATACATCTGGACTACTAACAGTCAGATAATTCAAATTTATCTTAATCACAGTGTAAGCATTAAATACATTCAACAAAGATCAGTAGTCCAGTAGATAAGGTGTTGGCATTTTGCATTGAAAGATTTCGTGCTTGATCCTCACTATAAACAACTGCACAAGGATGTAACTACATACACCAGAATCCGCAATGAGTTTGATTTACTAGCCATGAACTATTTATTTTATAAAAGTTGACTGATCGATAATGAATTACTGAAATCGCTATTCATTCGTTTTTTTTATGGTTTAACAAGCAACAATATAATTATTTTACTACTTTTACATTTGTATGTCGTTTTAATTTTGATTCCAGTGAAATATCATGACCTGTGAAGTTCAATTATGTTTGAAATGAGACAGGCATAACTAACTATTTAACATTAGATGAGACTATCTCACTACTATACGGTCAGATAAAATAATGTTGAATTCACTAGCTTTCAATCGATCTAAACTCAAATGTTTAACAATATCGCATTCCTCACTTTGCCTAAATGTGCGATTACTAGGTGTATTGAAGGCGCATAAATATCTTATGATGTTCTAAACTAAAACGTTATAATTATGTATTCATTGCTATCTCATTTCTTTTTCGATAATAACTTCAGGTAACACATCAATCTATGCTCAAAATCATTTCATCTCTGTAGACCAGTAAACCAAAATAAATATCATTGTTACGATACAGAAAAAAACATAAATAATATTGTTTCTTTACAAGACGAATAACTAATTATTTAGTATATATATATATTTCTGTCTTTATTATTACATAAGTAGAAAAATCTTGTTTTAAAAAAAAATTGAGGATACATACATGTGTGTTTATATATATTTATATATATATATGCATATTTTTTTAATCATAATATGTAAAAAAAAGTTAATCATTGTTAAAATCAACAAATTGAACAAAATTTCAATGAGACGCATAAAATGACCAGATTTCGTTTTGTATTGTGTTGCATTATTGGTCGGTTTTATTATTACTAATATTATCATTATTATTATTATTATTACATAACTATCAAAATTATAAGTTAGAAATGATAAAAAAAGAAACTCAAGAAAGAAAGTAAAAAAGAGACGATATGAAGGAAGAAAGAAAAGAAATCAATATGTTCATGTAGAATATCTGCACTTATTATTTTTTTCTGAACTTCAAAAAAAAAATTCATGTATTTCTTGAATAAAAAAACCAACAAACAGATGAGTTTAAATGACTAGAGTTGATAATATTTCTGATTGATTCAAAAGAAAGAAATTGCTAATATATATATATATGTATATATTACAGAAGATAATGACTTGTATAATCTTGGAACTGTATTTATCATTTCAAATGATTTGTACTAAATGAAATAAGTAAATAGGTTGGTTGATTGATGAATGCATTTGAAAATAATCTGTTACATGTTCAATTAGAGAATAATTAGAAAACACTTAAACAAATATATATTTATTTATATATATATATAGAATGTTATACAGAATGGAAGTGATTGTATTTGTTCATCATCATCATCATCACAATCATATGTGTTGATTAGGTTAAGTGGAGTCCAAGTGGATATTATGATATAGAATACAAATAATTTGAATTATCATCTTTCAAATGAAGTGGATGCCTGTCAATGAAATAAAAATCATGGAATTTTACAAAAGAATATCTATAAAATAATATATATAGATATATATCGTTGAAATTTAATTATTAATAAAATACTTGAACTGAATTCATGGAAAAATATCTCAACCATCATATAAGATATTAGCGAATAGGTTTATACTTGTTATGTAAGCCTTGAATTTTTTCATTACTTTAGAGGTTGGGTTGAATGAATCCACCAGACTGGGAAAATGCTAAATAATTTCGATAAACTTATATAACATTGATTTATAATCAATTGAAAATCAGCTTGATCCAGTTGATGAAAGCATAATTCACTAGGAGTCTAATCGTGTTTTCCTTTCATTTTTAGTAAAGTTAGGCAAATTAATACTATCATTATTGTGACAGTAATATACTTCTATTAAATCAGTTGATACAGTTTAATGAACTCATTTTGAAATGTTCTGATATATAACTGTGTATTGTAGAAATACGATCTTAAAAAAATGCTGTATATGATATTTTGTAACATTAAAATATCCATAAAAAAACTCATATGCAAATTGTACAATGAATTTCATCAAACATGTCAATTTCGATTTAAATATTCATTAATCAGTTATTAAATATCTTGTAAGATAAATAAGTAGGTAAACTGTCGCTATATATATATATATATATATATATATATATATATATATATATATATATATATATATATATATATATATATATAAGTGATATTAATCAAAGCAGTGGTTCCCTTTGATAAATTTGAACAGAGAAATGAGAAGACATATTTTGTGAGATAGTACCATTTCGTGCTTTCTCGTCAGTCCCATACAAGCAACATGTTATTCGTGTAAATACAGTTTTGAAGATAAGGTCAAAATTTCTTATTTAGCATGACATTCACTCACTAGAACCATGGTAAACAAAGGTCAATATACAGTTGTTTTTGAACACATAAAGTTGGACTTTTCAGACCAATCAAGATAGCTTCAAGTAGTTTGAGTGTGTATGGGTTTTGATGACATGTCACAAATCTAAAGGATGTTTTTGGGTCAATTTGATGATTACTCATCATTAGATGTTTTGCAATGGATGAGGCTGGGTTTCTTGATCGATCACGTTTATTTATTTCTGAAAGGCTTATTGAACAGCGAATACTTCTATGATTAGTAATACAATTACTGAGAATTAATTCCTCTCTTCGTTGCATTTCAATTAATCTGTGAAATTATTGACTATATGACATGCTTTATGATTATAATAATGCAACAAAATAATCCCATGAATCATCAATCAATATGTATAAGTAAATTGACAATGTGAGTGAGTAGTCGAATAGAATGATAGAAAATATATGCAAATTAGTAAAAAAAGACAATGATATTTCTGAATGAAAAAATCTAATTTTCATAGAATATAATAGTAATGGGATTAAAATGAAATTTGAATTTGAGTAAGTTTTCTAATTTGCTCAGCAAATCTTAAAATGAAATATTTAGTGCTTCAAATTTGTGTAGGGATGAATTCTATCAAAATAAAAACAATAATTACTTTACTTAATTTAGAATAAACCAACCATTTTCTCTCTTTGTTGATTATTTTTACACATATTGAAATATTTATTCAAAGTTCTCAATATATGAGTAAAAGAGAAAAATAGAAAAATTCATAAAAAGTAGTAATATATTCCAGCAAGAAAAATAATAATTGTAAAATAAGATTTTATTTTAAACCTAATGAATATGAAGGAATTAGAAAAAAAGAATTTATTGAACTTGAACTTTATATGCATTCAACAGTAGCTGAATAAAGTTGACCAAGACTGTTCATCATTTATGCCCTAATTCTTATGTGAGGCACTATTTAATATGATTTTTTGTCAATTTCACCTTCAGTTAATTTTCTTTTTATTCTGTTAAAACGATTTAAAGTAAAATGAACAAATCAAGTGGGATTGGGAGTATTTTTCAATGGTACATATATACCTGATAAATATCGACGATAGTTTGTAAAACAAGAGTAGAAAAAATAAATTTGATTCAAAATTCAATATTGTATAATAATTTATGAAAAATACAAATTCTCGCCTATCAGCTATTCACACATTCCTGTTTCTGCTTCATACTATGGTGATCTAACATTGGTCGATTCATGATTTCAAAATGTGTAACTTAATAGTTTTCACAACCCCGTAATGCAATTACCTGTGCTCACTAGTAACTAGCTTTGTGAGGAATCTTCTCCTAGTTCTAGTGGGAAGTCATGACCAGTGAAGTTCGACCTGCTCAGGAGTAAACGGTAACTACTGAAGAAAGTGTATGGAGGTTGCGCAACTCCGTGAATTGACAGAATTTAGAAGTTAGCACCGTTAGATACCAGCTCAACGGTCCATGGTCCTGGGTTCGAATCCTGCGAGGTACAGGAGTCGTGGATTCTACCTGCTGATGAGTCGCATACCAGGACGAAACGGCCCTCTAGTGCTTCCAGGTTTCTAATGATGGTCTAACACTGATCTATTCATGATTATAAATACTATGAACTATCAACCAAAAATGTACACCTATTAGATATTGATCTTGATCAATTATTTTTTATTTCTAGTGAAAAGTTGAAACAAATATGGTTTGCTCCTCATAAATGAGGGAATCATTTAGTACTTTAGGTAAAAATATATATACATATTTTGTAACTGGTTTGGTAGCGTTTATTAAAAAAACCGTTGAATCTTCGAGTTCATGTGATAACCGTAAAAGTTATTGCTTAAAACAAGAAAAATTTGAATAACATAGTGAAGATGAACATTATAACTACTAATTCAACTAAATAAACTCATTTTCGCAAACATTTTACTGTCACTTGATAATTAGTCAGTGAATATTGGAGAACATAGAAAATACTGAAAATAAAATGGACTGTTCTCCGCAAGTTGTCTATTATACTGAATGAATATCTAACAAATAAAGTGAATAACACACCCAGTAAATTGCGATCTGAATTAAGATATCATTACTTCTCGAATTATATGAAAGGTTAAGAAAGTTGTTATTCTCAAAATTCAATCGTAACATTTGACTCATGTTGCCTAATGCGATTTCCGTCAATTTAATACATCGTCATATGCATTTATTTACGTAGTAAATCGACGACGATGAGATTGAATGAAAATGTTATGTAGAATGCAAAAAACTTCAGTGCCAAGTGGGCTTCTTTTCATAAAAAATATTATTTGTATTTAAAAAATATATTAAAGACCGTAATAGATGAAAAAGCGAATAAAAACCTAGAATATTACTTCAAAAAACTTGTATCATACTGACTTATATTCTGTAATATTTTGAAAAGATTCTATTATATATAAATATATATATAATTTTGTTTCTAAACCCACTATTTTTATCATGGGTTAGACACACTGTATATCTAACTTATTCGGTTTTAAAATAACTTTTGTCCCTGTTTTTAAAATAGATCTCTTTGCAAGTACACATGTAACATTAAAAAAAAACATTTCATTCGATTGAACACCTGTCAAAGTTATAGTTTGTTTGCGCACAACTAATGTAAACATTCCTAATGAGGATGATAGAAGCTATATTATATTACAATTGAAAGTCGACTTACATAATATCTTCATTTTAAGAACAAGTGGGATTATTGATGTAGACATTTTTAAAAAAAATAGTCGTCTAATTCAATTTTGTTTCAAAACAGTTTAGTATATTAATGCATTGTCATCATCATCATCAACCTCGTTGAAATTAATGTATAAATATCTATGTCAGTCAGACAATAGTAGTTCAAAATCATTACTGCATAAACAGTTAAAACAACTTTTATCTTGTACACACATGACGCATATTCTTATTGAAAAATGGATTAGGGAATTTATTATTATAAATGATGACGTGTGAAATATAACCTATTATTATTTTGTAAATGAATTAGAAAATTGTTATCTGTCCGTAATAATCACCATGTATAAATATTCGTTAAAAATGAGCATAACATAAAGCTTCAAACAATAGAACAATAGTACACTATTTGCATGATGAGGAAAACAAAAAAACTAACTGTTAACTTTTAGCATATTAGTCGATAATATTACTGATTACAAATCTTAACGAATAGATACAACTGAGGCATGTAATCAGTTCTAGATTACTGGCTAATTAAGCAAAACACTTGAATTCGAATTATCATACTCCAGTTCTTTGTAAGCATTATGTTTATGTTTCGAAATAATACTATTTTGGTGTTGGAAGTAACTTAGAACTAATGAAGTTTCAATCACTACTCAGTCAACGTTTGTGAAGTATATTGTTTGTATTGAGTCAACAGAATAAATGCCATTGTCAATACAGTTATCACAATGATCCCGACTGAAAGTGGTCGATTGGATAGTATTCAATTGGATCAAACGCCATAAATTAACTGTAGGTGATTAAGAGTGTACCAAGTGATGAAGAATCGGATTTACACAAGCAGATGTCCTGTGATTTTTTATAAATGTTGTATTGTAGACTGTATAACTGTCCAACGTAATAAGCGATGACACATTATCAAGCCGAATATGTGATAGCTTCAAACAATAAATTTGTCACCAATTACAGCTGTGGGTTTTTGCTTCTAAGATACATTTAAATGGGTTAATTACACTAATCCTTTTCTCTAATTTGATAATAGTTGATCTATGGATGAAAAAACCCACGAAAATATGATCGCGTTCATCAATAGAAAATGTGAATTAAATGTTGAATTATACAGAATTCTTTATTTAAAAAGAGACTTCAGTAGTTTCTCTTTTACTGTATTTAAAAGCAAACGTTTCAAGTTCTATTCTCGTTGGCATTTTTAACTAGAACAGTTCAAGTTTCAAACGTCCAGTTCATTTTAAAAATACTAATTGATCATGCTTTTTCTTCGAACTGGTTTATAGATTAAATTATTTTTCACCAAAAGTGCTCTATTTATGAAAAAAAATTCATTCATTAAAAAAAACCGAACTGACTCAACAGCTTATGCAAACACGGTTTACGCTCCATAAATTTGAACGAAACAAGGAAATTAAGAAATGTTAATTAAAAAAAAACAACATAATTATCGATTTCCTCTTGAAAAATTGAAAATCCTTCAATCTTTATAACCCCTTTTTGATACTGATAATGACAGATGTCATCGAAGACAATGAACTTATTCAGTTCAACTATTACAATAAAATATGACAAAATTTATTACTTAGTACTTTTTATTTAGCTCAAATTCTATGAATCGTACTATTGAATTCAACTAGATAACATCTATGAGCATAGTTTTTACAGTGTTTTAATAACATACTTAAGAATAATAGTCGAAATTAATTGGTAGAATATCAGTTGATTGCTAGATCAATTATTCATTGTTGTAACACTACAGCAAACATAGAACAGTGTATGAATTTAGCAGAGAGTATAACCAACTACCTATAGGGATATTATTTTGAGTTATGTAAAGTCATTGGTAACTCCCATTTCTACAAATATGCACTACGCATTAAATTTATAGTATTTCAATTGAATAATTAACATGAATGTGAGTTTGACTATTGATGTATTCAGAAAATAGTCAATCTCAATCATATAAATACATACTACTGTTACACACAATTAAGTATCTTAAAAGTTTTGTACACGCATTAAAACAAACTGGAACGTGTAAAATAAGTGCCAAATAAAACAATGATAACTTATTATGCAGCCTACTACTACTAGCTTGCTAAAAATTGTCTATAATAAGCAAATTACACTGGCATAAAAGTAGTTGCACTTTATAAAAAAAAAATTCTATCTACTAATACATTTCTACAAATGTTAAGAAATTTGAGAAATGAAAGTTATGCAATCAAATCAATTTTGTTTTAGACATTGAAAAAAAAATTAATAATTTCAAAAAAAGCTTTTATTCACCAGACAGAAGCAAACAAAAAGACATACATTAAAGATGTAGTTGAATTAGATGTCATGAGGAAATAAATTTCTACTACAAAATTCAGTTGTACTTTATGCAGTAAAACTAACTAACATAGCTCAATTGTCATTTGAGAAAAATTCTACAATTACTTTGCTGTTACTTCCCTTTTTTCTAATACTCTTTATATACTGTCAAAATTAAAGATGATGATGTTGATAAATATAGAGTTGGTCGTTTGTAGTTTTTCTTTTCCCAATTTGTTACATTCGAAACAAAACACGTGTTGCATTGATGAGCCAAGCTAAATTGTGTATGTTTAGAAGTAGTAAGAAAGAAACTATGATCTTACGTTTTTTTTTTTATGTTAGGATATCTTGCTGACCAAATCCATTTATTTGTTAACAAAAAACAACATTGCAAACTCAGCTTAAAGTTACTTAAATTAATGGTCACACTGAAATTTGTATGATAATAAAATGTATTCAGCGATTGATCAATGCAAAAATGGTGGTTATCTATAAATTTTAAATTTTAGGCATTTTTTAAAGAGATATTTCTTCTTCGTGATATATTTATATATATACAGACATAGCATATTGTTTTCCAAATATATTTGATGAATTCATTAAATATATGAAAAATATTCCTTAATCTCGTTGTGATGTTTGCTACCAGTTTGATATGCTTGAAACTAATACGAGTTCACCTTAGTCGATAAGCGAGAGAGAAGACGAATCATCCAGTGATACGATAGGCTACTCTAATCTGAGCGTATCAAGGCCCCACTAAGTAGAGGACGAAATCTTGATATGGCGTAGAAAGTGTATTCTATAAGCACCCAGAGAATCGAGGTCGACAAGCATACAAATCGAGTTTATTTATACATCACAGAAATGTCCTCAGAAGAGCCACAAAAATAGCGTACTAAGAAAGTACATCAACCAGTAACAACCAAGGATTTTCCGTGTGGGAAATGTAATCTCTAGGTCAACTGATCAGCCCATGCTCGAAAACATTGGATTCAAAATTAGGACCTTTATCAAGTGAGTTCTGGGGATCTCAAATCCGCAACAATCGTTGGATTACAAAATGTTTTGAATAAGATTTAGTAAAGGTCTTTGGATAATACATCTCAAAAAAATTAATATTTTATCAATTATTCCTAATATTGCACATGATACTCATGTTATTTGCATTTGTTAATAATCCCAGCGAATGATCAATCATTTTTGCTATTTTCTAATCTATTTCATAACTGAAAATCTCATTGCGTATCAAGCGTTTCATATCCCCGGAAACATGCCAACGAATCAATAAGTTTAATAAACCGAAAATGTAAAATCCTTCGATGCGTTAAACGATCAATCTTTTTTCTTTTTTTTGAATGGATATAAGAAAAAATGTGAAAAAAATCATCTATCTCATTTAAAATAGAAATATGAATCGATCAATAAACGATTTGTTTATATATATATATATATATATATATATATATATATTCAGCAAGATTAATTTTTATGAAAACCATTTATAATTTCAAGTCAGTTCAACTCGAATACAACAATAATCATATACACCTATAATCTCTTCTCTTACCAAAAATGTAAAATGAATTGTAAACATTTCTGGATTACTTACATAATTACAATAAAAGCATACATTATATTATTCTAATAGCTATTTTATATATGTATGTATAGATGTTTGATCTTAATTCACTGGATTACAACTTTGACTGTGAATAAACTTTGGAAAATTATCTAGTTGGTGCTTATTAGATTGCATTAGAAATAGATTTTTAAACACACGTGGTGGAAGAGATTGTCATCAGTATGATTTAACGATTTCAGAATAAAAAATTTGGTGTCCGACTAACCATAGGTTTAACTGCACTTATAGCTAAAATTGAAAGCTATAATGAGTGATCTGGGATCACTTCAAATTATGACGAAATTTGACCTTATGTATGGTGTACTTTTAAAATTTCTGGGAATACTGAATATCTTTTTAGTAATAATAATATGAAGTTCCTCAGAAGATCCAACTGGCGAATTGTGTAAGAATCAAACCCAGGACTTTCTGGTTTCACAGTAAACCTTCAACTATTCAAACTACCGAATCTGTATTAGAAAGTTCATTGCCTACTCCAGTTAATTTTTGCAATGATATAAATGAAATCATTCTCTGAAGAATATTGACTACAAATTTAACTAGTTTCCAGACAACTCATTTAGATGAAATATAATGAGAGAAAAAAGCATTTTTTATCATTTATAAAGTACCTAGCTATATTCAAGACTAATAAACTATTATTCATTTTGAATAGTGAAAATGTATTAATAAAAACCTGCAATTGTAAGTGTTTGTAGTAAATTTATATTTCTTTTATTTTTTTAACAACAATGAATCAATAATCTCTCATGTCATTCAATTTTTAAATTGTTTAATAAAAACTGCTTGAATGTAATTATTTAATAATATGTCATAGTAACATAGAATGTAACCTTTCATTTCAATATGATTTTAATAGTCAATAAGTTTTTGTAAGCGAAAAAAAATACCAGATGGTAACATCTTAGTGATGCTATAATGAATAAGACATGACTAACCTGAAATGTATAAGAAAAGAAGGTAATTAAAAAGGAGGAGGGGATCATATAACGTATGTTCTATCAGAGTTAACAAATTGAAATGTTCCTATGATCATTGTGAAATAGAATATACCATAATGAAATCCAGTGATCTGTGTATTTTAATTTTTCAAAGTGAAATTCTATTTCATTGTTGAATCATGAACAAATATCTAAGATAAACATTCAAAAGGATATATCAACTACTCTGTTACACCACTACGATCCAGAGCAGCTTGAAGGTAATTTAAGAAAAAAATGTCTACATTGGTTATTGAACAGAAATTAGTCAATTCGATTTTGCGATCATGTATCATCATTATTGTTTATGATTAAAATCTGAACTAATTATGATTGGTTGGCTCTTTGAAATGTTTCTCATTTACTGTCACTTGACTTGTAGATTTTAATTATTTTAACAAAATAAAAGCAAAAAAAATAGTGTCAATCGTTAATATATTCACTCATTCTGTTTCAAACTGACTTAACCAAAACTTACTATTCTTTCATTGTTTGTTTCATTGATTGATACTAAATGATATTTTGATGAATTATGATCAGGATTTACATTTGACGAATGAGTTCGTTCAATGCTGGATGAAAATGATAATTTTGTTTGATCTACTCTATTCAAATGACGTCTTCTACGATGACAAAATGTTGAAATTTTACGTAGACGTGGCAGAAACGATTTCCGTCTGAAAGAGAATTATTATTAAAATCAATTATAATTATTAGTATAAAGTTAATAATAGATAATAAGCAAAATGAAACAAATGTGCTTTCTAAATCACTGGACATTTCTCACACCTAGTAGTATTTTGTACTTCACATGTTTGTAAAATTTACTTGAAACAGAGAATATATTTTAAAAAATATTAAAATATAAATTTTATTGGAAAAACGAAACAAAATTGTTTGAGCATACCAGTAGTCAAAGACTATGGTATTTTGTGTTAACCACATACAAATCAAAGAGAATACACATCACAATCTAGCGAATGTTAGTTTACTTTAAACAGTTTCGTAAGTATAATTAAACATGATTTTTATAAGAAATAGTGTCACAAGAAAATTAGCATCAGATAAACTTTGACATGTTAGTAAATGTGTGATGAACAAATAATCTATTCAGATGTATTTAAAACAAATACCATAATGAAAGTTATAATGACGTTCGTCAAAAGTATAGTTTTTAGGTAATTCGGAATCATTTGATTTTCTTCTGACTGTAAAATTTGTAGTCGGCTTTGAAATATTCTTTTGTTTAAATTTCCACTTTTACTAGAGGATGTCATACTGCGACGTCAAAGGATGAAGTTGCTACAAAAATATGAAAGCTGGATTCAAACGTGACCTAAGTAGTGTGCCTTTTTTAAACAACCATCAACCAAGTTTCTCAGCAACTGTGCTCCCGCAAAGATTTAAAAAATATCTTTGAATACTGCATTTACTTATATTATCAACGGAATAAACAGTAATTGGTAAGTAAATTTTCATCTCCATTTCAGAAATATGAAATATGTTAAGTTTCACAAGAATTGTGTAAAAACATTCGACAAAAATGATTGAAATAAAATTGGCCTCTGTTCAATGTAAACAAATTAACATATATTACTTGAGTCAAAATTAGCTTGATTTAAAATGTGATTTTATGATAAAACATCGTTTTTTTCTATGAACTGAATTCAATCAGTACAATAAAATGAGATTTAAACTGTAAGGAAAAAAAATTAGCTAAAGTATGCTAATACCGGTGAGGGTAGAGGACACTCATAGGCTATTAGTATTCCCCTATAGATGTCTTCGAAGCATTGCCCGTGTATCATGGGACAACCGAGTAAGTAATGCTGTCGTTAAGAAATGAGTACTAGGTAGGGATGTCAGGTCAGCTGATGAAGTATTGAAACTCTATCAGTTGAGATGTTTGGGACATGTGTTACGAATGCTCAACCATCGACTGCCTCGACGAGCTATGTTTTGTGGTGAGGGAGTAGGTCGGAAGAAAGCTGGAGGCGGCCAAAACAAAGCATGGTAGAAATTCATGAAATCCCTGACAGGTGGACTGAGTGATGTTGGTAGATGTAGGCTACCTAGTTGGGGTCCACAAGACGAGAGTCACCAATGGTTAGAGACCTTGAACAACATGGACAGAATCGTATGCGATGGTGCAGTTGCATCCAATCTTTTGGTTCGCTCAAATTCAAATCTTCAGAATCGCTAATCATCTCTATCCTTCTCTTTCTATATTTATCTCACTGAATTACGCTCCTTGAATAATATCTTCGAACCCTAATCTTCTCCTTTGCTGCTTATATTTCTACTATCTCTATCACTATGTGATGTGAACTGACAGTTGCGTCTATGTGCTAATGCGGTATAGGTTAACTAACGTCTATTGGCGCGAAAACATGAAAATTCAAAATTTCAGAAATAAATTACAAAATTGGGACTCTTGCCAAGTGAATTCTTAGGATCTAACGTCCCCAGCAGTCAATCTTCAAAAAAAAAATCAAATTTCTATCTCTTGAGCTTAATTTTCATTTAGTTAATGTTTATGATGATTAAATAAATTCGGTTATATACACTGAAATAAATCTTTGCAATTAGATGACAAAAAATACATATATATATATATATATATATATATATATATATATATATATATATATAATGTTTTTAAACTGTTTAATGATGAATCCTGTCATTATTAATAAATTGCACGTTAATAAAAATTGACAAGTTTGGTGAAAAACAGAAAACATTATGACAAACGATTTGCATAACTTTTATTAAACAAATAATGAGTTTTATTGGACAATGAATTTGTCGTTTAAAGCAATTTAAATTTAATTTGAATTTTAGCAAACAGTCAAGGCTCTTATTGATACGGTACTCATTGTCATGCTGATGAACGGCTAAGCGTTCACCATTCTTCAATATAAAATTCTTTTACCCAAAAATAGTTGTTAGAATTTTAAAAGATGCTTTTGTAAAAAACGGTAGGAAACTCCTCATAATTATAAGAATATTAATAGTGTTAAATCACATTATTTTTCGAGTTAAGTCATCTAGTACTTGTGTTGACTAACAGAGAAGTTAACATATATGATAATAATGAAACTGGTTGTCAACTTTTTTATTTCACACACAGTTAATTTACTCTGGGTTTCTGTCTCTTCAGTCATAGTGAAGGTTTCACGAAAATTCAAACTTTCACAATTAGTTCCCTAAATTTAAATATGGACAATCATGTAAAAATGTGTGTATAGTTGTGTAATAAGCAAAACAGAAATTTTTTACTGAAATCACAAACTGATCAATATCAGACCATCATGAGAAACCTGGAAGCTCACGACGGCCGTTCCGTCCATATTTGGGACTCCTCAGCAGCGAGTATTCACAAGCTCAGTAGATCCTTGGTTCGATTCCTCCTTGAAACGTCATTGATGTGCACTGTTGAATAGTCTTGTACTCAACTAAAGGCCATCCAGTGTTTCGATTGGTAGTCTAACACTAAACCATCTATGATTTAAATGAAACTCAACAATCTCTACAACCCTTTACTGAGAAATCTATTTGATTGATTTTCGTTTCAGTCCTACATTCTTCTTTTTATCAAAATGTTATAATTCAGTCATAAACATTTCGGCTATAGAAGAAAAATATTCAATGAGGATAATACAGAGAACCATATTCATAATAATAGTTAGTTTAAAGAATTATATTGATGATTTTAAGGATAGTATCTATTTTAATTAGATTCAAAGAAGTATATTCAACTACAGTTCTTGGAAGTTCAAGTCGATTGTAAGAGATTTTCTTTCAGTTTCCTCTTAAAATGAAAAATATGTGTCTGGCAGTAATATAAAATTAATTAACAACCAATTTATGATAACTGACATTAATATCATTTTATTAACCTGTTTTTTTTTTCTATGGCAAAAGCAGACATAAAAATTTATTTAGAATATTTATTTGTCATAAACCATTTTGATTTTTTTTAAAAAAGAAATATAAAACACATTCAATGAAAACTAAGTTTTAAAAGGTTAATTTTATCAACACATTTGATCAAGCATCATCTACTTGTTCTATTCTGGTAAGAACATTTTAAGACATTCAGCATTATATAGTTACTTGAGAAATGTTAATAACATTTTAGACTGTTAAATTAGAATTCAACGTGACCTACAAGTTATTTTCCATCTATTGACTGTGTTGATTTAATTACTATGATAAAATTTCATAACGACATAAACGAACACTTTCACAACGCCGAATTTCTACAAGATAGGATGTTGTATGGACCGAATAGTTTTAAAAGTTTCACATCACCATTTGACTTTACTCAAACAACCATTTAAACTCAGGACGTACTGAACACCATTATGGAACTCTTCAATATCTCAGACTGAAAAGCTCACCATGGTAATTAAATAGGTTATAGAAGGTCGCCGTTGATGGTTATATAAGTTTATTCAGTTATGTAAAAGTGTGAAACTTTGTGCATCTGTTATATTCGCAAGTATATATATATATATATATATATATATATATATATATATATATATGGTTCTATATGTTTATATATGGATGGTAAGCAGCTAATGATGACAGAATGCCAGTTTGATTGATTTAATCGATCAATGGTTTTCATGAAAACTCTTAGTGACATTTCAGACAAATAGTAGTTTGTTGGGAATCGTTATCTTAGTGTATAAATGTTATTTTTTAGATCTGCCACGGTCTAATTTCAATAATAATAATAATAATTTAAAAGCAAATTTGATGATGCTTATTAGTTTTATTTCTAGATATGGGTTTTTTTAAAGCACATGCAATCAACAGACGATAAATTTTAGTTAATCAACTATAGCGTTTCACTTTTGACTAGGTAAGTTTCCCATCATTTAAAACTGACTTAGAATATCCCTCTGTGAAGTAGTGTGAATAGAAAAGTTATTTAGACAATATCATGAGAATCAATGTTAGACTATTCTTAGAATTATGGAAGTGCTGGACGGTTGTATCGTCCTAGTTCATTGATCAGTCGAAATTGAATTTATAAATTTTACTGTATAAGAAAAGAATGATGTTCTTCATTTGTCTGCAATCTTTAATTAAGTTAGTCATTATGATCTTATAAACATTGATAGTGCATGCCTGTATAATTCACTTCTCCTCTTGATGCCAACATTGAATCCATCGGTATTTATGTGTTATGCATCTGCAGACAAGTTAGAAATCAGAATCATACATTTTCAGTCAATAGAATGTGTATGAAGAATTAAATATTTCAACTGTCTTCGAAAATTTTGATTATATTCGCCATAAATCAAGTTCAACATACATTCTACAATTCGCATACAATCTTAGTAAATATTCTTCTGTCATCTTATGGTATATCACAGACTGACAAAAAAGTCAAACTGTCTTTTCAAATCGAAATTTCCTAATAGCAACTTTACAAAAAATTCGTTTCGAAACTTTTATGCCTTGAAGAAAACGTTCCACCCTCAAATCACCTAGTTCACACTACTTGATTGACATTCGTGACAACAATCAACGTGGTGAATTGTGTGTCTACCAAATAAATACTGACAGTAATTGTCGTTGATATTAAATATTTACAATGCTCATTAGCGACTTGCATCTAGGATAAATGCATGGGGCTGCAGTAAGATAACATGACTGGCTACCTTACTGCTTACTTCTTCTATTCGAATTTCATTTGAAAACAAAACATATAACTACATTTATGGATATGTACGAACTACAGTGAGTATAGATACGCTAAATCTGTTTATATAAATTATTTAAAATAATCTCTCGGATAAATTTATCAGAGTCAAGACAAAAATAAGTTCTTAATAACCTATCTCTTAAATTTTCTTTGACAACACAATCAAACTAAATGTATTGAAAGATAAGAAACATAACTAATCATTCAGATATTTTTATCAATGAAATGATTACGTTTGATAATGTTATCTGTAACCTTATAAATTAATGTTAGATTGCAAATTCTAAACTAAACAAGTTTAGAAGATGAAAAATGTACGTTTGTTTGTTAGTGAAATACCATCAAACATTTTTTATGGGGATTTTTCACAAAATGATGCGTTATATTAATTAACACTTGACATCGACTAAAGAAAAACAGTTCTCATTTGGAACGAAACGTATATTTAGTAAGGATAAGTTTGATCAACTTATTTGGTAGACATTGTTTTTTTACAGATAAATATATAAATTCAAAAGAAATAGAAGATAACTGGGAAAATACAACTCAATGAAACTCTTACTGTATTCATCTAAAAATACATTTGATATGCACTTAACAAATATTGACTTAAACAACAAACATTTACTAATCAAAAGTCAATATTTACATTCTATTAATATACATATATATTAAATAAATACAAGCGTACATTCAAATTCAATTGACTTACAATAAATTAAATTAAATTAAAAAAATAAGAGGGAAGAAAAACAATGAATTGTCAATAGTTAAACAGTTTATTTTGATGAATATGAGTTCGTTTATTTGTTTAAAACTTCACTAGTTTATTATAAAGAATGAAAAATTAAAGAAAAATTATTTTGGACCGCTATTCATATTACTAGTTTACTAGAAAATATTGAAGGCGTTTGACAAAAAGTAAAAAACTAGAGATCTTATTTCAGATAAATATATATCAACTTATTCGAAAAATATTTGATTTTAACTAACAGTAAACAGTATTAATAAATATTAATCAAAGTGGTCAATAAATCATCTTTGAGATCCATAAAAAACTTTCATTTGTTATGTGAAAAAAAAACTAATTCTATCTACAAACATTGTTCATGTTATCAAAATGGACAAAGGCATTAGAGCCCACATTAAATAGTCACAAAAAGAAAGTTAAGCCATAGGGTCAATCTATTTGTGCAGATCGAAATGTAATTGATCAGAATGTAATGAAAGCTAATTTGTTTATTATTTAGGTTTATGACTAAAGTTGGTGATGGAGGTGGGATTCAGTTAGCTCAAATTCAGGCGCATCACACAGCAACCATCCTACTCCATGTAACTCAACATAGCGGCTATTCCACATCGTGTAACTCAGCCTTATAGAAATACAGGTACCGGAAGCACTGAGGACAGTGCTTTTCTATCATGGGGAGCCATGTAACGCATTCGAAACTTAACTCTATCGACTCCTAGTTTCGTTTATCAGTTTGTCTTAATCTTATGCTGGCTTTATATCTGGTTGCTGCCTATTTATTCGTATATTGCATGTAAGTGCATTATATGTGCTTACTGAGTCGTCTGCTCATCTTTTGCGCTTGTTCTTTCTTCCCCTAGATAATCTCATACGCTGCTCCTCACATCCCCCCTAGCACCCAAGGTACCTACTGGTTAGATGCAAATCAACCAAAGGCTGAGGTTACACATGAGTGTGATCTAAATAGTTTGACTGCAATTTTTTTCTGGTTACAGTTCTATAATGTGAGTAACCTAGAGTAAACGCTACAAATGAATTATCTGTTACCGCATAACACTTCTTCACTTTTCTTCGTGACAAGATTATCGCGAACAGTTTAGTCTTTCAAAAAAAACGATGACAACTTTTTCAAGACAATCCATCAGGAAACCAAAAAAAATATTTCACTAGTTTTCTTAGTTTTATTTTTTTTTTAAAAAATCAGAATATTGTTTATTTTTTAATAAACGGAAAAACAAAACCATAACAATGTTTCACTTATAATAAATTTTACTCGATTAAAAAAAAACTTATTGATGAACATGAAACAAAAAAAATTGTAAAAAAAACAAAATAGATTCTGACTCTATGGATAAATTTGTATTCAATAAAAAGCATGCTACATTATTGTATTGTATTTATTTCTGTATTTAAAATTATGAAAAAAAGAAAACAATTAAGTTTAATAAAACGGAACATCATAGAACATGTCGATCAAATATTATTTGAATAGTAGAATGAAAAAAATCAATATGTAAGAAATAGAATCAGGTTATATAGTTGTATGTAGCATATTTTTTTCAATTCATACTGTATCTGCGTATTAGTTAACTTAAGAATGCAGTTAGATCTTGCTGACAAGTCCAAAATGACACGAAGTATTCGTGAAGGGTTATTCGTCAACTACATACACAATACTACTTTACTTATTCAGCACCATAAGTTTATCGATTACTGATCTTCTCCTATTTGAAATATTTTCAAATTTTATTTGACTGTCATCATTCCTATGTAACATCACTGTGTAACTTATTTGTAGATTTCATAAAATGTTACAAAATAATCTCATCAGTCAAATAAATCAATCTGATTGTTACTGTTATTACCAGATGATGTTAGTGTAAAGAATCCTAAAAAGTTAACTCAAACATTTTAAAACAAAAAAAGAAATCTTATCTAACTAGCTTTAGTCTATAATATTGTATTTAGCTAGCAAACCATTGGATTGGTACATTAAAAGTTGCCATCAAATGTTAAACTAAACATGAGAAAACTCACCTCACTGGTATTGGTTTTATTGGTTGACTTTCTAGTTCACCAGAACTACTTTTACTGATCAAAGTTTGATGCCTTTGTAAAGTTTTCCCGCTAGTTTTGGATTTTGTATTTGTTATTCGATTATTGCTTCCAATTAGTGATAGTGCATTAGTTTCAGCAACTTCTAAACCCTATGTATGATAAAGTAAAATAACATGAGTTAATAAATCGGTAGATTTAAGTAATTTGGTTTCTTCTTTAATTGTTCAATAATCCTTATTAAACTGGACAGTGAAATAGCCCTTATATTCAGTAACTGACGTTATCCATTCCGTTTTCAACATTCATTAAATATGTAGACTCCATCAAGTTTTACATTCCGTTTACTTAATAAATAACTAATGCATATAAGGATGTAATTACTATCAAAGACTTGATTTTAAACACTAATGTTCTATCAGGCATATTGGGCTGTGCTACGCAGATAGTTTGAATCGACTCCGTACACTTAAAACATTTTCTCTAGTTGAGAAAATGACAGTCTGATATTCAGCAGTCACTTATCAACTGGGAGGGGGGGGGGAATAAATGATATATCTTGTCAATACACCTTTGTTGAACCAAAAAAACACATTGACGATGACCGGAGATTATTTAGCGAAATCTCTATTTGAATCAATTACTCAGACATTTTAGTATAAATTAACTTTTTGAGTCTTTAATATATTTCACATTTTATTTCTGTACTGATTAACTATAGTTTTGATTTGATGAATAATTATTACAAAAATTAATCGAAATTCTAGGGTAATTAATCTATAAATATTTTTACTGAATGGTATACAGTAGCTAAAACAAAAATCACATTTTTGTTAGCGACAATAGAATTCATAAAGTCACAAATCATTGTCATCTGTCTGAGAATTGATCTCATTAATTTTTTTATTCTTTTGATTCATGTGATAATATTTATTGATATTATAGGAGAAGATAATGATGGTGTCAGAACTAATTGTTTATGCGGATATAAAATGTTTTATATATTTTTCATAATTTATTGTTTACAAATAGTTACATAAGCTTGAATGCAGTTTTGCTATTTGAAAAATACAATATATCTATCGGTAATTAGTATTCGGTTTATATTATCCTAGTTGTAAGATTAAAACAGTAGAATCAGAATCAGCTAGTGAAACATGAATTAGATGTATATATATCTATGTTTGTAAATTACAGAAGGATTTGATTCATTCCAGTGAAGTAGATAAACTTCAGCCAATAGTAGTGTGATTGTAAAATCCATTTTTTCGAAGGCTTTGTTTGTGAAAATCCCTTCATGTATACATTTGTAATTTGTCCCTAATGATTCCTTCAGTTGTACATTTTGTTAGTCTGTTCGATTTCATTTTGAGATGATAATATTTATATTTTATTATAGTTTCTATTTCTTTTACCTTCACTCAGTTTATATGTTTCTTTATGAATGGCATTTATGTTGTTAAAGCTGATGCTTAGTCATCGCAACAGCCATATTGATTTGTTCCTCTTTTGATTGTGTTGCTCGCTTGGACTGGAATTGTGCATTTTGATTGTGAATTGAAGTATTCTTCCAGAATAGGAAACATTCTGTGTTACAAAGCAACTAAATATTATCTGTCAAACGAATCTGATCTATCCAGGAGGGATAGAGTATCATTTATCTGCTGTGGATTTGATTGATTGAACAATTGTTGGTGGAATAACTGAGTGGTAATATTGTTTAGGTAATGATCCCTATTTATACTTATGATGAATATTAGAACCGTCATTTACCCAAATCACTTGTTTTGGATTGAAACTGAGCGATGCGCATATCTAAACTACCTAGACAGTTATTCTTCAGTCCAAACATCAGTTTGGATCGTACAGTGATTATGAATTTAAAAAATGTCAATAAATCTAGTTATTTTCAATTGTTAGTTAATTGGCAAAGAATACAGAGATCCTTTAATTTTTTGTGTATATTCTAGGTAATATGCATGTTGAATAATTTAATAACTGATTTCCCCTTAAATGATAAAATGTTTCCTTTTAGTTTAAAAGGAGTCATTTTATCAGATCTGCTGTGTGTAGTGTTCTCTAATCGATAGAAAACTAAAAACCCTTATAAAACACAGTCACATTTATAGAATAAGTTAATGGCTACCTCCACTTAGTGGCGCAAGAGAAAGCGTGTTAGGCATTCGAATTAAAAATGTACCGGCTGAAGTCTCAGTGTGCACTTTAACAAAATCAGAGCTTAGGTACACCCTACTAGCAAGTCTTAAATAGGTTGACGTTTAGCGTTCTCGATCCCTTTAAGAACCATATACGAATTAAAAGTTAAAAAAACAAGCTTACCGTTGTTTGTTGTAAACAATCAATTAGATGATAGTATTGTTGTTCAAATAAATCATGAATCTCTTCAGTATCTTCTTCTTCAATTGGACCATCACTTTTTGCACCTGCTTCATCGATTTTTCTTATTTTATATTCTTCATCTTGTCTATGTGAAATATCTACATTACTTTGTTGTTGTTGTTGCTCGTCTTCGCCAATTTTATACTTTCTTAATTCAACAAGTTGAAGATGATTTGTTTCGTTTTGTACAATATCATTTTGTTCTTGACTATTTTCTTCTTTTATCAACGCATTTACATTTGATTTATGACATTCTGATAATTTTCGATTTTTGTATCGTTTTTTACCTTCGGAAAATGCATTTTCCGCAACTGCTTTCATTTCGGTTAAGCGAGACAATCTAGCTTTCTAGAATGATGTAGCAAATTTTTATTTCAAGCAAGAAAAAACACAATATAAAACGTTGTAATAATAACAATAATAAAATGAAGTTTGGCTATAAATATATATATATGTATATATATATAAATTGGATAAAATATATTAGAAGAATTTGAAAACGAACAATTTTTTTTCGGGAATAAAGCAGACTTTTTTTCAATGGCGTCTGTAGGTTGCCTAATATAAAATTATCACATTCACGACCAATATGATAACAAAAGCCTATTTGTAAATATGAATGTATGATACCTTTTTTACAACATATTCATATAAGGCGATTATATGTATGTGTATATGTATGTATATAACACGAATAGATGACTAGTTATTAGTGGCAGTAAAAAAAAATATAAAAGCAAAACCACTAGTCACATTTGTTTTTAATGACAAGATTAATCAAAGTTGTCAGAAGTGACAGTTCACTTCTTCGAGTTTTAAAAATAAATCCAAATCATGTAGAAAGTCTGTTTATTTTTCTATTTCATCTGTTGTATTGCCACCATCATTAAAGGAAACTTACTTCAAACTAAACTAATCGAGAAAAAATGTGGTACTTTGCCTTTTTCGATCGATGAGATGGAATGATTATTTTTTTGCATATATATTAAACAAATGTAATATTTTTTTATTTTCCGAAATACATTTTCGAATGCAGAACACTATGGATCGGTGCCTAATGTGTTTCTACCATCATAATACTGATCACCTACTTCTATTACTTTGATGGCATATGATCAGTTTTTTATCGATAGATATTTTGTCTTATAGTCATTAGTAAACTGAAAACTCCTACACCACTTCTTTAAGAATATCTCTAAATATTCTGATATATATATGTATATATAAATTACACAAAAACTGCAAAACTCAGCTATATCATGAGAGAACTAATTTTGATTAGTAATTGCAGACAAATTCGATAGAATGCCTTAATGCACTACTGTTTTTCTTGTACTCACAAAGTTATAGACTGTTGTTAAACTCTTACTCTTATCTCTTGGGTAATGAAAACATAAAAAAAAATTGTTCAACAATTCCAATCGTTTAACTGATCGTTATAAAAACATAAATTATAATTTAACATAAACATAAACTTTCTTTTTCTACAAAAAATAAAGATACTAATCACTTGAAGAGAAAAAAAATAATTTAGCCTACAACTTGAAAATTCCAAATTATACAAATATATATATATATATATTTGAAATTTAGTTCAGGTCAAGTTTCCTGTTTCATATTGATTAATATTTATGGAAGAAAATGATTGATAGATTGAGGTGTAGTAGATGAATGATATATTCAGTCATTGTGATAAATTCCCATGTAAATCGATAAGCATGTTCGAAATAATGTGAATTTGTCAACAACAACAACAACAGCAACAACATAATCGATACATGGGAAAAAAAATGCTTATATTTGGCATTTATTCTCAAGAAATTAAAAAAAAAAACGGTGATCAGTAACAAAAAGGGATATAAAAGAGTAAACATCGATTAATAATCATTATGATATGGGAATCAAGCTGAACTTTGACGACTTAAGTCACTCACATGCAGCAGTCACTACCTTCAAACGGTTCAATTTTTTTCTGGAATAATTATTTATTTATGTAGAAAATTAATTGCTTTCTAAAGAAATCAGTTGAGTTAAGCAGTCACATTGAATCGCATCATCTCAACATGAAATGAAATCTGTCTAAATAATCTGTGTTAGATTTGAATGATAAATCACATCTAACTAACCATATTGTTGTAGTCCAGTAGTAGCTGTTGAGCATACTGAAGTAGACGTAATTTAATGTGTGATAGGGTTTTTTTTATTTTCACTACAAAACTTTATTAAAAAGTGTTGAATATCTTTTTTTTCATACTACTTCTAAATAAAATATTTTTTATTTGTTTCCTAACTTAAGTATACTTGAGCAGAAAAAAAACCCGTTTCAAATTCATCAATACAACTAAGTGATTAATAGTCAGCGCATGAATTTTATTTTAATTTTAAGGTGTCTGAGTGGACAACCAATTAATTGTAGTTGTTTTTGATTCGTTAACAGAAAATCATGTGTTTTTTTGTTGTTCATTAATTGTACCAAATACAGCTTACATACTTAGTTCGAAACTAATAGTGTTTTTTAAATAGAAGCTTATAGTTATTTTGTGTATATATCAGTGATTAGATTGTGTAATGTGTACTTTAGGTTTGTAAATATTATCATTTCCAGGTCATTATTATGCAACAGTTTTTAGACAATTTAGCTTACTGATCAAACAGAACATAACAGGTTAATTGAATACAGTAAATGATCGAACAAGGCATATAGAAGTTGAAAAGCCGACTACGATCTAGATGCTGACTTTGATTGTTTCTTTCAAAGTGAATAGATCATGTATTACGAGTAGTAGAGGTACTTTTGTGTAGATGCTCAAACTGTTTAAAATCTTTGAGAACAATAATTTGTTAACATCAAAATGTATAAATACCAGAGTTAAAAGTATCAAATACCCAATTCTAACATTTATTTTATATCAACAGTTTTACTAAACAACAACCATATGTCTTTGAAATTTTATCAAAACATTAATCCTAATATTAAGCATTCACTTTTGATCGCAGTGTTCAACCTTAGTTCTTTTGCTTTAAGCTTTAATCAGAAACAGTAAACAAAAAACTCTTAATAATTTATTTCTGAATATTAAAGATTCCTATTGTGAAAATTAAAACAACACATACATAAGCGAACAAATAACCAACAAATACAGGATGTGAAAATAATGCTAATGATAACAAAATAAAATTAAAAAAAATTTTAAACGTTAGCTAAGTTATATCCGGCCACGGATGAGATATGGGTGTCACGATATTCTTCTAAACCCATAAATTGGTGTTGAATGTACGAATTCCTACAGCTTCTGCTATGTGTAGGAAATGGGATCGAACTCCTTTTGGAAATGATGAACGTATTTGGTAGATCACCCGAAAAGATCTAGACTTATCTACAATATGACTAATATCAATTAGATGTGCTAAGATAGAACTGCGTATTGTTTTTATCTGGCCCTTCATAAACCACACTGGGAGATGTTCACTCAATGTTAGTTAAGTTGTCTAGTAGTAGACTCAAATAGCCTTGATTGGTTTAACATTTTCATATAAATGTTCATGTATATTAGAGTAAAGCCTCATTGCGATCTAATCGAAAACAATATTTATTTCTGTCACTGTGAAAGTTCGAGGAAACGGATAATTCACAACCATATTCATAAATTCGTGTATCAATACTTTTTCTATTTATATAGGAAAAAAAATTCACAAAAGATTTCAATAGATTAATCAGTTATTTAAAAAATTTGTTCATCTTTGATAATCTTTCCAATTATTGAAGCTGTTTTCTGATTCAACAACAACGGACATAAAAATATCACAGTTGTTTGAAGCTCATTAAATTTTGTCGATGATCAAAAATTAGATACTGTTTGCTTTTCTTTCAGTTTTTTGTATAAACGTTTTGTTTATATACATATATAATTCATTTTAATTGCAACCACTTTGACTGGTTGACTGATTGATTGATGTTATAAGAGAGAGAACACTTTGATTTCACTCAAGACAATTAATTGTTAGTGTTTCAAGTGTTATCATAAAATAAAACAATAGACATTAAAAGTTATCATTTATTTTTCTGAACATTATAAACACTATCTAATATGGGCAAGAATAAATCTGACAACAATTAAAGATAATGAGTATAAGAGACTACTTAAATCTGGGGAAAAAAACTGTAGACTAAGTAATCTTCAATTCAAATCAACAACAATTTACATCATACAAGGACTTTATCATTTTATTTTTCAAAAAAAAAAACTTAAACGCTAATGAGATGATAAGATGACTACTACCAATCTACTTGAAACTTTGAAATTAATTATTTTCCTTTATATATATATTCATTGTAATATTCAAAAATATCACTACGCTTTAAAAAGCAAGAAATATTTTATTCTTACATTCATCTTTTTGTAAACGTAATGAATGGCCTGACATTAATTTTTCGCAGTTTATATTGTACATTGAACAACTATTGATAACCAAGTATCACTTTGAACATTGAACATTCCAATTGTTAAACATACACTCAAACTCTATCTACGCATGTAGGCAAGCTAACACATCGACAATCTTTTCTTCAAATCAATCGAGATAAGCTCTAGGCTAAACTGATCATACCAATATATATATATATATATATATATATATATATACTTTCATTTACAAAAATCAACACTAAACAAAATATTCATTTTTATAGAATGAACAAAAACGATAAGTTTTATATCATGAACAATATGATCTTTACATTTTAAGCATAATTTATAAATCACCTGGTAATCAAATAATAAATAGGTTTAAGTTATTTATATCTAAAATTTGCTTTCAATGTGTTTTAAACAAAAGTCGAATTTTCTTATCTTTTAGTGTTTAATGTTTTGCCCAAAAATAAGACCCAATACTTATCATAAGTATAAAGAGAACAGGTGTTGCAAGATTATGCGCGCATGTAAAAATATATATATATATATATATATATATATATATATATATATGTACGTATATACATTCAACAGAATGCTATATTTTTTTGTTTCTCTCATTAATGGTTAGTCAATGCAACATACTATTATTTCCTAAATGGAAAGAAAGTAACACTTAAAAATACAGAGCTTTTTTAAGACAACATTTTTGCAAGTGTTTTTTCTGTAAAAAGTAGTTAGCGCCAGTAATTTTTAATAAATCTATGAGTTATTTTGATGTGGATATCCAGGGTTGATTTTTGATCAGTTTTTGTTGGGATTTATATTCATTGTATAAATAATTTCAGTGCACCTTAAATCTGACCAACAAATAATCTTGAATATCAACGATGGGAAAATCTATATCTTCTTTAATAATGACGTCAACATCATACAAGTTAAGAGGGTGGTGACCTTTGAAATGAAAGATACTAGGTTCAGGCTAAATGGTTGATTGACAAAACCGAAGTTCAGCTATATTTTGCTGACAAGTTCGAGTTCTGGTGAGAAATGGTGGGCATTATAGTTCAGGTGTGAACCAGTCGTCACTGAAGACTATGGGTTGACTGAACTTAGAGTGAGAGCTCGGTGGTCTAAAGGTTGGGCATTGGCGCGCATGTCCGATGATCTTGGGTTCGAATCCTGTGACTAACTGGAGTTATGGATAGGTGATGCTGATGAGTTCCATACCAGGACGAAACGGTAGTTCAGTGCTCCCATGTTTTTAGTGGTGGTGGAACACTGATCAATGTACGATTTCGAAAAGCCCCATATAGTGCAAAATAAGCTTTCCAGATTCCATGTTCATACATAACTTATACAAAGTAATATAAAGTTAAATTCGCGTAATAATAAACTTAGAGTCGAAATATGCATTAGACAGTTTGTAGTTAAAGCGTGACAATATTTATATTAATTAAAATTGAAAAGACGTTTTTACAGTTGTAATAATTAACTATGTATATCTTACTGCAGTTGCATGTACATTATAAAGTGAGCTTATTCAAATGTGATAGAGACGATAATCTAGTTTAATCTGGCAATCCTCATATATTTTAACATTTAAATTGTTTGATCAATATGAAACAGACTGAATGTCATTAATTTAACTTAACAATTCATTTATGTTAAATTTGTAAGCGAATTCTTTGCTTTTTTATTATAAACTTACTTTTTGAGCTTCTCGTTTATCAGTTCGTTGATTTTGTTGATAGATCCTAGCAAAATGTGATACAATCACAGGGACTGGTAAAGCGATAACAAGTACACCTGAAAGTGAACAAACACCACCAACTATTTTGCCAATAATTGTAGTCGGTACAATATCTCCATATCTGTAGAGAATTAGAAGAAAAAAAAAACATAAGAATACTTGAATAAGTTTGAATTTCATTTGCTTTTAAAATAATTTCACATAATTTTTTTCCAGTCTGTAGTATAGAAAAATGAAAAAAAAGTCATTATTTAAGAGTCATAAAATTTTTTTGAACATAACATTCCAATTGAATGAAAAAGGATATTTTAAATCAATGAACAAGCATATGTTAAGGCAGCGAATTCAATGCTACACTGTATAACTTTGTAAACGGGCATGATAGTTGTAGGTCATGTCAATCAAACCTGATTTAGTGACACATGAAAAAACGATTACAATAATTATCAAAGTAGTATTTTGATAATGGGTCATATCGTCTGTAGTAATCAATTAATCAATTAACGCTTTGAATAATATCCTAATAAGATTTTGACTACGTGAATGTTGAATCAATGTAGAGTAACAACGTTGATAAACTGGTTGAAATATGTTATGTTAATACATGAATATATGTTAACCCATCATGTTTAAGTAAGTAAACATATTTTCCAGACTGTTCTGGCTACTAATGATAACAGGATTTTTTCATCATTATGATAATGAACTTAAATTATAATTTTCAATTTTCAATCACATTTCAAAATGTGATTTGTTTTACTAATTGTACTGCAATTTAATATATCTATTTTGTTTACTACATCAAAACTAAAAAAAACTGATTGAAGTACATTAGATGATTATACTTTAAAGTTGAACAACTATAGTTCATTTTTTCAAGTATTATTGACTATTAATTAGAATTATCTTTTCTATGAAGTTTTCTCATTCAAAGTTTCAGATTACATAAATGATTAGAATATTAACAGATTAGTTGTTCGTTAGTGAGTATATATGCATTTTCATTTCGATGAACATGTTGTTCTGCAATCTGGACAGTTTAATCGTGCACAAACTTCAAGCAAATGTCAAGATTTTTGCCTGGCCTATTCATTTCACAGAACAAAAATCGCGAAGGAAATCATGTACCTGAATAATAAATCTTCCCAACCATTTCAGTGTTCACTTTGAATGATCTAAACACTGACTCATGAACATAGTGATCAAACTATTTTTAATGAATTTGCAATAATATAAATGCTACATTGATAACCATGATTGATAGGCATCATAAATTATTTTTGAAGTCAAAATGATGATAAAATTATGCAAGTATCTTATCATTGACACATAAATTGTTCTAGGATAAGGTCAAGTAAAAATTCTGATAGCTTTTAAAATATTAAAATAAATAGAATTGCTAGTGAAAGTAAACTTTATCGATAATCTTGAATGAATATTTAGCTGATGAAAATGTAGATGATACGACGGAATGCGTTCTGGTGAAAAGCCCAGAAAATGCAAAGTCTACATGATGAATTAATTTACTAAGGTTTGTCAAAACTTCTTCAGTATTAAAATCATTGTAAATGTCATATTATTTCTCATACACAGTTAATGTCTTTGTAAAGTCAGAGATAGTTTATTATTCAAGACCATAGTGCTTAACCATTATTAGTGAAGAGATCTGATAAGACTAGTTATATTGTCGATAAATTAATTCTTACGATGACTTGATGACCATTGCCTTTAAGTTCCTCAGTTGTCTCTTGATATAGTTACAATTTTAGTAAGACCTTGATTTTAGGGAAACTTGAGCCACTACGAAAAACACTTTTGATCATACTTTGAATTACACGGAGTACTCTGAACTAGCATTCCAAATTCAATGTGCTGCAGCAGTCAGCTTATCCGTTAAACAATGTTATGATTATTTTGTGGTTACTTAGTAGATATATTTATCGATTTAAATCTTCCAAAACAATTTAAAATAACAACAATTTTTCTAAGTTTCGAACGATTTACAGTCAAAATAAAATGCAGTTTTGAATTTGGGTTAAATTAAGAGTTATTTTCTTAAAACTAGTATAGTCGTAAAATATTTCATTTGAAGAGACATTTTTGAAAAAAAAACAAAGATAAATGAACTCTCATTTGATGCTAAAATGTTTGAATCACTCATTCACAAACTGTATTAAATTAAACCACACATTGGATTTACTATGAATCGTCAATCAAGATAAGAAAAAATCTTTGTTGATGCTTTCTCATAATGCAAAGCAAATTTCTAACATCAAACGATATTGATTATTGAATGATTGTGTACTGAATTCAACAGTTGATAAGATAAAACACTGAATGTTTTAATACTGTTGAATGAGATCAGAGCAATTAGAAAAATAATATTCTTTTAGTAACATTATGAATGAACGGTAATTTGTGTTATGCTTGCTTACTTAGGAAAAATATCACTACGATTATCATTAGGCATCTAAATGTGAAAATACGTAATAAATACTTGTACGGCACACAGTTTGAATGCAGCTATCAATTAGAATTTTATTAATAATAAATATTATGAATGATAATTACATGACTGTAGAAACAACAATTAATGCTTTGCATAAAGACTAATTAAAAATGTTACGACTTATGCTAATGATATATGCCCTTTCAAATCGGTAAACGCAAAACTATTTGTTGTCACTGCCTATGACAACCATTTGAAAAAATATAAAAAGAATACTGTGAACAAACACTTATTACTTGATTCACGAATATCCATCAACATTGATGTGACAACATGTTCAATCTAAAATTTCAAAGGTGAATATTTAGAAAAATATAGAAAATCAATAATCTTGTACAACACCATGTTAACATTCTTTTGTCAAAAGGTTTACTGTATATCAGTAAAGGATAGATTTGCGCTTTCATACACAAAGTTCAGGTTTCATCTTATGGACAGTGGGGGATTTTATTATTTTAAGTGATTGAATATGAAGAGATGTGAATAGATTTCTCTGACTAATATGTAATCAAAAACTAACTTTTTTTAATTAAATAAATGTTTTACATTATTTTCTTAGATGAAACAGCAAAGTCTAATAGTCATTTATTTAATTTTAAAATATCATTCATGATTGTATGATGAACTGTATTTATCGGTGGAATTCAGAATGCATGTTTCGTCCTAGTGAGTGCTGGCAAACTGAATATACCTACATCCGAGTGTTGATATTTATATTGTGATTCAGACTGGTTATTTTCCATTTCAAACGTGTTGTCCAACTACTTACTGATTCCAGATAACCACAAAATCTTACATTTCAAGCAGTACATTAACATTAAATATGTTTATTAATTACACCAAAATAAAGTATATAAGTCAAGAGTTTAATCAGGTAAACTCCCTTTCAAAAATATTACATTTATTGAGTTTCGACTGTACAAAAGAGAGAGAATAACAATACGTAAATGTAACTTTATTGTTATTATTAATTCTTCGCATAAATTCATTACATACAGCAAACATCATAACTCATGAATATATAAACAGTATACAAGATTGAAATTCATTGGCGAGACACTATCAGCAACAACTTACTGTGGGAGAGAACAAATCAGATTCCAGTGGAGGAGGAAATCAAGAAGAAGCGATGGAAGTGAATAGGACACACACTATGAAAAGCACCTAACTGCGTCACAAGACAAACCCTCACTTGAAACCCTCAAGGCAAAAGGAAAAGAGGAAGGCCAAGGAACACAATACGCCGAGAAATAGAGAAAAATATGAGAAGAATGAACAAAAACTGGAAAGAACTGGAAAGGGAAGCTCAGGACAGAGTTGGTTGGAGAAAACTGGTGGGCGGCCTATGCTCCATTGGGGGTAACAGTCGTAAGCAAGTAAGTAAGTAATACAAGATTGAAGTAAAACCTCGGATTCAACATTTTTTTTGTAGACATCGTCTTAATTTCACTAAAATTCGTATAAAAGCTATGGTTTAATTAAAGTCTAACAATTTCTAAATTGTCCTTAGATTAATTTTTTTTTCTTACTAACGTCTATATTTACACTTTGTGAGAGAGTAGAAAACGAAGGAAACTGTCTATTAATACAATATGCAATATCTTAATAAGTTAAGATAATCTAAACAAAAAACTACAGACAAATTATCTAAAATGAATTAACTTATTGCAATAAAATGTCAATTAATCTTAATTATTAGATAACAGCAAAAGATAAACTTGCATATCACTTTATTTAATGATGTGTAAATCACATATCGGATTTTTCACAGATGAATATAAAAAATAATTTAAAGAAACTGTTTCTCATATGATAATAATTAAAATTAGTTTTAAAAGTGTATTTTTTTTATACTTGTGATTAATTTTGTACTTTATATTGAGCAAAAAAAAATATTGTACAGTTAATTATGATAATGTTTATATTTTATAACTAGGTAAAAGATTTTCTTTATTATGTGTTTTGCTTAACTCTCAAAAGTATATGAGATGTTTTGTTTATGAGTACAGTGGGGAAACAAACAAGGGGATACTTTTACACGTGAAGTATACAAGTTACAAAAATTAAATGCATCTAGTTAAAAAAGTTAATATTGATTTTAAATCAAGAAAACAAGATGACTCAAAAAAATTTTCATAAAAATATAAAAACAAAATCTGCCTATAAATACAATAATTAACATTTATCATGTTTACTGGCTATCAGCTCATACTTCAGGTGATAATTACTCCTCATTATTTTGAACATTTGAATTTCAAGTGTACAATTAAACTAAATGCTTAATTATATCCTAAAAATGCTTTAGTCAATAATTATCAGTGGTAAACATAAGAAATAAATAAGTGTTTACTGGCTAATGACACGTGTTTTAACATAATTAATAATTTAATTAGTAAATTAAATAAATAAATAATAAATATTTTTGTCATTCTCTCAATGAATTTACACGTAAGTTTGCCATCAGTCATAAAAGAAACAACACAATTGAGAAATTAAATTCAATGTACAATGTTTGTGATAAACACTTGATAATTTTCTTTTGTTTTTTCATTTCATAAAGTTTATGATTTATACAAATGGAAATATGCCATTTTTGAATAATTCAAAATAGGATAAAAATCTAACTGAATTTTATTTACATTTACAAATCATATATTTTTAAAATTTTGTGTTAAAAAATATATAGATAGATGGATTAATCATTTGACCCACTCAATCTCTGCATAAAGTGAACTTTAGGAAACGGACAATTATCAAACAGTCATATTTCTTTGTTGGCTATTTTACTGACAACAGTGAAGTGTTAGCTAAGAACACCCATATTTAAATGTAGTACAGAATATCCGCTGACCGAATAGATGTCGGTTGAGTAGAACCAAAGAAATTTTTCGCAGTCATGGAACATAATAATTTCAAAATAATCATTACTGTCTTCAAATAAACTGTCGTAATTATTTGACTCGTAAACTAAATTATTCAAGACTATCATTAAAAAAATGAGACCACTGAAAGGTCTTTCTGTTGTAGTTTACGACTCTTCAGATGTAGGCATCCACAACACTGTATATGGGATTCTAACTATGTTGAATAGTTGGGTAAATGCTGCAAGAAATTTCTTGATCTAGGTTTGGTAACACATGGCATACATTAGCATGGACAATCCTCAGTTTTCGGTTAACTGATGCCTTGCGAGTCATTACAATCCGTATGAACTTGCTTAACAATTTGAAAGTCGTTTATCTATTTCAGTGATACATTCAATGGAATAAAAAGTTTCAATCGATAATCAATATATTGTTATTATGATTCATTATTCAATACAAACAAACGAATATTAAAAAATGGTAAAACATTTCAAAATATATTCGCTTATAAAAATCACTTCATTGTATAAACAATACGTTGAAAATTAATTGTCAATTCTCTTTGCGAACAATATATGTAAAACTCTTATTTAGCTCATTATGTTGAAAATGAACATAGAAAAGGTAATATCATCATTGACACAATAAGTTAACTAAGGTCGATCAAGGTCATAGATGATTATTTTGTTGTATTGTTCTTTTTTTCCACAATGTAAATTCAATGATTGTGTGAAGTATATCTAGTGGTAATAGAAACTAATAACCAATCTCATGAAGTAATCAATGATGAAATGGTTAATTAGGATTCTTTATGTTTTGCATTTTTAGTCTTTATTCTCTTATAACAAGTGTCCGTACATAAATAAATAAATATATAAATATATATATATATACATAAAGCAAGATGGAACCAAAAGTAATATATCAATTTTAAGCGCTATTTCAAACAGTATATTTACGAGTAAACATTAACGGAAATGATTTAGTTTATTATATAAATATATTTATATTTATGCATACGATTTATATATCGAATAAATAATAAATTAGCAGCGTAAATTGTAACAAACAATAAATTGTTTTACTTAACTAATATACGATAAAAGGTTTTTTAATAAATTACAAGTTATTTCACTAAATAAGCTGATACATATATTTTGTGCAGAAAACAAAATTGAAATACAAACGATCAAATATAAAGCTAAATTACATCGAAAAGATAATGAAATTTTATTAACTTTCTGTATAAATAAATGTTCACAGGAGATGAATTGAATTTTGTACACTGTAAACATGTATGCACTACAATCAAACAAAGTTATAATCATTCAGCATTGACTATTGATGTATACATAAATTGAGTCAATTATAAAAAGCGTTTTAGAGCAGATAGTTAAATACATTTCACCATATTAAATCATAAATATTTACTAAACTATGTAAATGATTGTTGAATATTTTTAAATTAGCACATGTAGTTTGATATAAATCTCACAGTTAAAGAGTGTTCACTAAATATATGTTGTAAAAGATGAGACATCTTCAATTGTGAACACAGATACTAACTATATGATAACTCTTTTATTCAAGAAATCATACCATTTCCTGGCTGTTACAGTATAAAAGATAGATATTACTCTGGAATACGTCCTCATTTCTATGCTCATAACTATTTGGATAATACAAAATTATGTTATTGATCAATTCTTATAAAATCAAAATACTGCAGAATTTTAAGTAATTCAATCTGCTTTTTTAAAAAAACAGTTGTTGGCATAGTTTTAGACTTATACACAATATTATGTTGTCCACCTGAGATTAATCCATAAAACTTTCTATTATAATTTTTGGAAAATTTAATTTAACTATGATTATGATGTAAATTATTAAAGTATTAGTCTTGCATATATTCTTGTAGTTTGTGGATTGAATTTTTTTATTTAGAAACATTTCCATTTTATCATTTTTTTAGTAAAATAATTAAATTTACAAAAATAAGTTTGACAAACAAGTTAATGAAACTTTTCTTCCTTCATTAACGGCATAAAAAATCTAAGCCTCAATCGACATCTTTTCTTCAAAACAAGCTCAATCTCTTTTAGTTAAAAGAAAAAATTCAAAATCAACACCAGATTTTGAACAGTTTGGTTAAATGGAAAAACAACTCTCAACGCAACAAATCAATTCATATTACTATGCTTCAACTAATGATTTTCTTTCATTGAAACTTCATATAAGAACACATTTCATTTGAAAAGACAAAACGAACAGACCGTCTAGTCAACTTTTACAACTAATATCATACATCTAATCTATATTCCAGTTTAGTAGATCAATGCAATAATTGTTTAAAATTTGACTAAACAGAATAAAGCGGATTATTTAACTAGTGTTTATATGTTTATGAGGTAAGTATTGTTTGAAATGGAAACAAATACAAAGAATTGGGTTTTTTTTCGAATTTGTAATGAAAATACCAACATTATAAAAAATGATTTTTCTTTTGATGACATCGAGGCATTAAAGTTGCGTATAATCGAATTGTCTCGTCTGATAATAAACGTTTTGTTTCTTCTGCTAAATTTTTTCCATTGTCTCATCGAAAACTTGAATATTCAAAAAAAATTATCATTATTTTTCTCAATGAAGTTTTTTCATGCGTCAACTGACCAATGAAACTATCTCAACATGAAAAAATCATTTGATCATTTGATCAACGAGACATAAAACACTGGAGCAGAAGTAGAATAAAGAAAATACTGTCATAAATCACACAGAGCAATCTGTCAACTGAAAAAAAAACATACCATTAAGCTGTGAGGAATTGCAGAAAACAATTATTATCTAATCAATATAACATTGTTATGCATTCGTCTAATGTAAACGTTGTTTAGCAGAAGATATATGTAGTATGCCTTTCCTTTGTTGTAATTAATTCAGTCAGGAGTTTGTATGCGCATTCCTGTTCAGTTATATGGGTTATTTATTGACTTGTCAGCATCTACTAATAAAATCTGTATTTAAAATGGTAGTATTTTAGTGAATAAATCAATTAATTATAGTTGTATTTTATTGTAACGGGATAAAATCAAAATATTCATTGATCATTAGTTTATTTCTTGTCTGCTTCATTCAATTTTTTTTTAATCTCAATGTTTTCCGGTTCAAGTTACAATTATCATGGTTATAACAATATTTTATGATAATTATTGTAGTATTTATTAATCACTTATCGTATTTATTGAATCCTACTGATGCAAAGAAGATATGTATACTGAAATATTAGGCAAGCGAATAGTCAATACGAATGTGTTGTTTTTTTTTTAATGTTGAGAATAAATTAGATGTCATATAAAAATAGAAATTAGGAAAAAAACAGCATATTAGAAAAAAGCATAAAATTTCATAGATAAGATTTCATTTATTCATTCAGTCATTCTATTCTATTTTTACTGATCAAATTTCAACAACCACAATTCACAGCATAATAATAATTATTATTATAAAACGTAGTATTTTTCATGAGAAATGAATTATTATGTGTGCATATATATATATATATATATATATATATTCAAGTTTCTTTGAATAAGTATAGATTTAATATACTATACATTACAATGATAATATCTTCAAGTGACTAGTTGAAGTCTTTTTAGAAAAGCATGAAATTGGAAAAAAACGTTTTCTTTTGAATTTTATAGCCTTATAACACGCATATATTTACGTCGTCTATGTATATATATATACGTATATATATATATATATATATATATATATATATATATATATATATATATATATATAATTCTAACAAAATCTTTTGCTCATTCATGTAATTTTTTCTCTACTCATATAATTTATATTTTATATATATATATATATATATATATATATATATATGTTTTAAATAGCAAAACAATTTGAAATTAAGTATTGTTTATGTGAATGGAAATTTTATTGCCTAGAATTTTCAACAGAACAATAACAAAATCGAACAATTACGAAATCATTAAAAACCCGTAAGCAGAACAAAAGTCAACAGCATATGAACTAATGTCTATAGTAATGGTTGTTGTTGTTGTTATATGGATGTAAAATAAAATAAAAAGACGAAGACTTGAGCAACAAATTGAAATATATATTAAGATTTTGAAAAGAATAATAAAAAATCACTTCATCACAAATGACTGAGGTTGTACAATCTCATATTATTGTAAATTATATTTTTATTGATCACTGGCTGATTGAGTTTTCAAGGATTCAAATAAATTAATGATTGGAATTTTATGATAAGCTATGAATAGATGAAAACTACATAAATCATTGATTTCAATCTATGAACAGAGTTGGATAACAAACATCGTATCATTAGGCAAAATGGTAAAATTTTTTCCCATCTAGTTATTTCGCAAAATAATGGGGAAATGAAAGCGTAATTAGACGTGTTTGCTGATACTAAAAACGTTCTCAATACTTGAACTTTGTGGTTTTTTTCAAAATCTACAGCAACTAAGTATGAAATATCAAACTTTGTCCCCACTTCAAAACACCACCAGATATGTGAACAGGTGACAATTCACGGAAAAAAACAATAAATTTTAACTGATTTATTATTGTTTTTCCCCAGACTATTATTAGCAGTCAAAGTGAATTGCTTACTGTGCTCAATAGTTTGTTACAGAATAGTGTTATTTGGTTAAGCATTATATTGTATGCTTTAGAGTTAACGGTCACTATGACCGGAAATGACGTTAAGCGATCTTCAAATTGTATGACACTATCTCAAACTTGACAAGATTTCAAAATAAAAAACCATAATAATTTGTTGTAAACATATGGAATAATCCAGACAAATCTACACAAACTATAATTAAAATTGATTGACAAAGCTTAATCTTTTTTCTTTCAAAATTAGACTTTTGTAACAAGTAAAAAAGAATTACTGAAATTCAGTACAATTTTTTACAACTAATTAAAAAAAAAATTAAATCATAAGTGCTAAGTTTTACTTTTATTACTTAAGTACATTTTTAATTTTATTATTTTTAACTACAGACGGAATATCATCGATTACATTGGTCACGAGTAGTAGTAATAGTACCGTTCAAATCTATAACTACGCAAAACAAACCATATTCCTACAGTTTAGCAAAGAAACATAAGTTCAAATGTTATTTCACGTTTTGATCAGATATATTTAAATAAACTCAGTGTGTTAAATATCTCTGACTGATAGAAAACTAAAAAAGCGAACAATGTGTTTTTTAAGTTTCAACAGTCATTTCTATCCTTTGATATTGATGATTCGTACAAGCATGGAGTAAAGCCTTGTAATAGAACGTAACTGGATGAGTTATGTCTGAATGAAAGCTAATTACATAGCAATCAGTGAATGAGAAAATCACCACCAACTCCTTCACACGAAGTTTAATCGGAAAAAAATTATCTATAAAAATGTACCAGCTATATTTAGCTACATTTGTTCATGTGAACATGTATTAACGCGAAACAATTATACATTATGGACTATATTGAGTAATAGTGTGATAAGTGCAAGCACTTCAAAAATATCAAGCATATATCCACTAATAATTGCTTTATAACATCAAAATAACTAGAAATCAACAAAATCAGAAAAATATTCAAACTAAATAAGAATAATTTTGAGCGATAAAGTGATCAAAACTTAGTAGTTAAAACATGAGTAACAAATTCAAACAAACCTTACTAAATTATTTAATTTCGGATATTATCCATAAAAGAAACTGATTTAAAACGCTACATTATACAAACATTTATTAAATGAAGAGCTACTAGTATTGCAAATTGTTTTCATTGATTAAAAATAATTATCCAACTGTGTTAGAAAACCTAATTAATAGAAATAGAGAAAATTTCATACATGATACTTATTTATTCGGTACTAAAGCTAATAACAAAACTATTCAAGTTAAGAGTATGACAATTATTAAACTACACAAATTTTTAATGTTATTTTTAATAGTTTAGATGTAATGGGTTAATTTTAATTGTTATCATATTAGTGATAGAGTCATTCTGTTCTCAGCTAATTTATATCAATGGATAAGCAAAATATTTTGCCAAGTTTTTTTTTTAAATTACTATTAATGAACCATGAGCTGTCCAGAAGTATTAAAATGTGTGCCCGTCTTCACATTAACTTGAGATGAGTAGGTTCATGTTTGGTGTTTGTCAATCGAAACAGGACTAGAGACATGTTTATGCAGAAAGAAAAGTGTCAGCTAACTTACTACTCATCCTTTACTCAAGTTTATATACCAATTAAATTATGACTTCAATGAGAACATCAAACAAAAATAATGCATTATTACCCAATAGTTTCATAAAAATAGTATGAACAATGATACAAAATAGTATATACCTCACTTTACTGTAAATTAATCATAAACATGAATCATAGTCATTCAATCATTAGATATTATTTGAAGCCAAACAGGACATGGTTAAATATGTGAATATATTCAGTTGAAATTCGAATAGTCAAATATTTCAAAGTAGTTAATCAAAAATATCCGACTTTCTTTTGAAATCATCTATCCAAAACTACCGTGTGCATTTGTTTTAAAACAATAATATATGAAGAAAAGAATGTAAACTTTATTTGACATTTATTTGTTTTTACAATTTTTAATTGTTGTAATCACTGAAAATTATTCAATGACCACGTAAAACAGAGAGAATATTGTTTTTCTCGATAATTACTAGAACAAATTGTGAAACTTACTTAAACTAGAATGTTAGATTTTGTTATTACAAAGAATAAACAATTAATTATCAGTACATATTTATTGATTATTTCCACAATAACTCTGTTCTGACATTTATTATCATTTGTAAAAAAGCAAAAAAAGCGTTTTAAACATTTTCAACATTTCAAATAATTAGATTGTTCCTAATCAACATTCATCTAAGAACTATTCTTTTTTTTGCAAAATAAAACAAGTTCCATGAATGAAAAAAAACTATTAAATTCTTAAGTTATTATAGCTGTAGAATGAAATTAGCAATAAAGACTGGTTAGCATCGTTTATATCCTGTAGGTTTGAAAATGTAACCTGAAAAAAACCATAATTTTTTTTCCGGTGTATTTCAATAAATTTTATGGATGCCTAACTTTTTCACATTTGAAAAAAGTAGTCAATTATCAGTTTAGCATTATAACAAGTGATAAACAAAAATTGTTTCTTTTTTTTTTCGTTTTGCATAATCATCACGTATGACTTTTTATAACTAGATAGTAATATTATTTCTTCTGTAAATATATATATATATATATATATATATATATATATATACATTGAAATGTACTCTCCTACCACCAATAGTGTTGTTTGTTGACATGTCTATTACACACACAATAAGTTAGCCAGATAGAAAGTGCATAAAAAAATAACTTTTTCATATGAACACTTTTTTTTAAGACCTGTACAGCTTAAATACGTAGAAATATTAATTTTCTTATTTTAAGGTACGATAGAAAAGCATAAAAATATTTGACGACAATAAATTTTTTAATATGACCATGTGCCTATTTAGTATTATTAAGTAAGATGTGACAACAGAATTAATCAAATTTGTGGAGATCGTTGAATTATTTTAGCTTGTATTAAGGATTGCCTTTGTTTACTAAAACGCAAGTTGTGCTTTGACTGTTACGTAACATATAAAATATGAGATATTGATTTAGTGATCACTGAAAAACCTGAAGGTATATGGTTTAATCCACAATCGGATCATCGATGTGAACTGTTAAGTAAGTAATTGTACGACTGTCAAACGAAGTAAAAATCAGTTCTAGATTTAAGCTATACAATGATGGAAAGACGAAGATTATAAGAACCATGCGATATATCAGTGCAATACCTTTCAAATAGTCTGATTACACATGACCTTGGGAAGAACATTTCAATATAAAAAAGTGAAAGGTCAACTAGATAAGCGGGAGGTAAAAGAAAGAAAGCAGATAAAGTAGTGAAAATAGTGTGAAATACTCAATGCTGGATAAGGAAATAATAATACCAGGACATGTTTAGAATAAAAATACCTTGCGAAGAACCCTAGTGATTTCATGTGTTTACATTGTTTTCTAAATTATCATCGCTTCCTCTTACGTTCCAATACATCTAGTTGACATCCTATACGTCAAATGTTCATAATGAGAAATATGAGCAGTCAGACTATTAGTAGGTTATAACGATAATTTATGATACACTTTGAGTAATATTAATTTTCTCATTACGACATTTAAATTTATTAAAAGGGAAAGTTATTTAAAATTATAAAATAATCTAATTTTAACTGTAACAGTTAGTTTTTTTTTTAGAATTACTTATCTACTTTATCTAACACGTAACAACAACAACAACAACGATAATTAGCAATAATAAATTTCGCCAACACGTTTGCATGAAACTTTGGGCAAAACATGTATGTACGGATTTTTCAACAGAAATATAACTGAAGTGCGTCAGTCAAATAGTGCTGTTAGCCGTTTCCACACCTGGTTTTTTCTAATATGTCACTGAAAATGTTATCATATTAGTTAGTAATCTTATCAGTTTATAAACAGCTAAGTATTTTCAACATTTATTCAATAAACCAATTTGTATTTTAAAACAACAACAGAGTAATAAATTTTTTAACTGAAAAAAAAAATCAATAATTTATCTCAATGATTAATAAAGAAACTAGCCTTCTCATTTTGCCTGTTTGTTATGTAGAGATGATAATGAGTACAAAGTAACATTGGTATAATTTATTTACGAAATTGGTTAGTGGAAATGATAGGAAATAAACCAGGTGATGACTATTTATGAAGACGAAATAATTACATGGAAATTCTCTATTTTAGATAAATGGATTTTAAAAGACAGGATAACAAGATAAAAAATAACTATCGTCCCGAATAAATCAAGATTACATAATCGTAAATCAAATGTAAATTGAGCTAAACAAGAATAGATGATGTATACATTAGAATGGATTGTTAAGTAATGAAATCGTCGAGGTCACTTAGCATAATCAATTTTGCACTGATATCTATATCGGTTAGCCATCTTCCGTTTGTTATATGCTACTCAACAAATATATAACAATGAATACCTTCGAAGCAACAAATACATTATGGTTTTTGACTTAATTTTGCCTAACGTATTTTATAATTTCATCGAAATTGAATGCGACATTTGCAGATAACTATTTGCAGTCTTTGGACAGTAAAAGTCATCGGAACAACTAATGTGTACAAAAATGAACTCTTAACTAATATTCAATTCAAAAAAATATACTAAAGCAATCATTAAATACTAACAAGTAAATATTCTATTTTCACATATTTTTTATTGAAAACTTTATAAACTCTGAATGTTTGTGTAATTAAAGAAATTTGACTCAAAACTATAAATTGTTCGAATAAGAATAATTCTTATCTTTCTACATATGAAACTTAAAGTTTATTATTTCCAACAGAATTTCCATTGTTTCTATCTATATAAAGTGAATAGACGTTTACCTATGAAATGTCATGTTGAAACTCGTTTTATTTTCTTTGATTTCAATAGATTTTTGAAAAGTGTATGATAATTTCTAATATTGACCAATGAATTAGTCTGTTATAGGCAATAATTTAAAACACAAAACACAACACACACGTTCCCACAGCCCGTTGGCATATCCAAATGTTAAAATAGTAAAATTTAGTTATTTAGTGTTAATAACAATAGTAGCTGTGCTTCATTCAAGAAGAAAATAGAGATTCTTGAAGTAAAACAAAAAATTTCCTTTTTAATGAAAATTAAAGAAGCTTAAGACTCCATGGAAAACAACCAATAAATTCACTTGCATCATTTTGAATGATCCAATCACCGATATCAATTTACTGAACGAAAATGAAATATTAGTTATACTCTTCTGATGAATTTGTAGTGGAATACTTTTATGAAGAGAACACAGTTGCTGATGAAATGGAAACACTTATTACTGTACACAATTATAACCATAACTGTTTTATTTTACCCTTTTTTGTTCAACTGTACTAAAGACCATAATTCGCAGGCCAAGCGTGTTCCTACCATTTCTCGTTTCGCCTTGGTGGTTGTTAGCTGCTACTTTATTCCGGTCTTGATATCATGAGACCACGAATCACTACAACTTGTCATCCAGTCATAGTCTTCTTTCTGATTTGTGGAGTTAACGGGATTTTATTTGGTAATCTCGCAATAAGTAGTCATAATCTCACTACAAATTCATCATAAATATCAATTAATTTGTTTTTATAGTTTATTAACTATCACTATTACAACTTCTTCAGAAATATGAGATGAAGAAAATATTTCATGTAAGAATTTATTGCTTATGAAAAAATTGACCGAGTTGGTTTATACATATTTAAGTGTCTTTTAATAAAGCATGAATATGACAAGTTTAAGGTAAACAAATTAAAAAAGACCATGAAACGAAAGTAGGTTAATAAGAATATCAATACTATCTAAGTAACATCCATAGTAAAAAAAATAACAGGGAGTTCATAGAAGAAAAATGAGTAATTTTTCATTACTTCGATCAATGCGAAAATCGAATTCTATCGATTCAGATTATTATATTGAACATAAACAATGTGAATGAAGGTTGTTCAAACCAGAATGTTAGTTCATGTTTTCTCTTCTATATGGGGTTTGAAACACAATAGGTTGACTAGATAAATTCACGTGTGCTTGCTTTCGTCAAAGTGTTTTTTTCACTTGTTCATGAGTCACTTCCTGATGCGACTGTCTCAAAATATTGATTAATGTCATTAAACCTAACGTTAGAATGTGGTTATAAATCAAAAGTAAGAACTTATATTCGACCACAGATCCGAATTCAGCTAAGTGAAAGACTGGAATAGTCTACGCTAGTAAAACATCATAATGAAGTTAGTACATTTCAAACAAAGAATATCCTTAGTCTCAAGAAAAATTTACATTTTTTGTCATTTTTGACTCAAATTAGAACTAGTGGCTAGTGGTTAACGCTGAAATTTTTTTATTGGGTCTGATGTGAATTTTCTTGGTGAATTGTATCACGGATCTTTTAACGATATCATACACTGGATGCCGATTCGGTGGTAAAAAGATAATTTGATCGCTCAGTAATCTTTATGTCCTAGGTTTGGTCTACGGTGACAATTCTTGTATATAGTACGCAAGAATTTCACAATAGCTACTTAGCGCTTTCTTGTTCTCCATCTTACTCTAAGTATTATCAGTCTGCGATGAAAATATTATTACTAAGGTGAACTAATCCATACAATCCAATTCAATCAATGGTAAACAAAATTATTACTCTAATGAAAAGATACAAATGATTTGTAGCTCATATGGATCCGTTCAATATTACTGAGTCCTCTGAGATTATTTGTTTAAACGGGAAGCTTTACCCAACCTTCTAGACAACTTCATCAGCGCTTTCTCTATTTAAAACTAGGGTTCTCAATTATAATCCATAAATGTCATGTTTTAATCTAAGAAATAGAGTGAATATATATTATACAGTACTTTATGCATATACTTTATTATTGTTCTGCGCTAGTAATGTAATTAAGATTACTTTTGAATACTATTATCAGAATGGAAATAGTTATATTTTTTTTCTTATATTATTTTTTCTAGCTTAAATGATGCATGAATATTAGTTTCAGTCATTAGTTATTTAAAACTGTGACTAATTTTGGCGTCATTTCATTCAGGCATATCTTATCATGACAAATGAGAAACAAAATACTACAAGTGAATTACTGATAATAAATTATATTCATAATTTAACCACTCTATTAATGAGGTTACTATAGTAGCAATATAATGAGGATTATGATAATTTAAATACAATAAGTAGACAATAGATTAGAGATTCGAAACAGAAGTTATCATTTAGTTGTAGAATCCTATATTATATATATATATATATATATATATATATATATATATATATATATGTATATATATATACGTATGTTCATTGACTAGAAAAGTATTGTCAAACCATACCTATCGAGAAATAAAAATATTTTCCGGATAAATAAAGCATTTTCTCATAACAATGAATTATATAAACATTACATTAAAAAAAACAACTTTTAATCAGAAAAATAATAAACTAAAATAAATTTTCTCTGCATAGATTAAGACAGAGCTAACAAAACACACCATAATGTCAGTAATTTTTATCTAATTAGATCATTTTATCAGTGTATTTTAATGCCTACAAAAAACCCATTTTTTTAAAATCATTTTTATTGAGGTATGTTTAAAACCAAATAGACAGCAGGGAAAAAAATAAAAACAAGTTCACATAGTCAAAAAAGGCATTCAGCAATAACTGTAACATTTTCGTTTTTTTTTATTCTTATGGGAAACAAGAAAAATTATCAGTTAACTATCTTGACGTTCAAGTAGTTATTTCAGACTGTAATCTTTCAAAAAAAATTAAACGAACATAAAAGTATACTTGATTATATTACAACATCATTCTGCGCTTAATGGGCATAATCATAGTCTGGAGAGAAAAAACAACCCACTGAACACTAGAAACATTCTTCATAAATCGACCTTTAATTATGATGCATTTTATGATAGTAAAAAAAAAAATTTTCAACGAAAAACGCGCATTAAAATCAAACTGACCAGGAATTCCTTTTTTGTTTTATTGTTTTCATTAACAAAAAAAAATGAAATATCTCTCTCTCTCCCTCTATCCTCATTTAATTCTTTCTGACTTTCAATCATTCATTATCTATCACTCTCTACATGTAAACAATGTGTCATACGCAAATACAACACAAAGTAACACAAAGCAAAGTAATGCAAACATTTGACAGAACTGATTAGTCGTTTTTAATTAAATTCAAATGCATTTATGTCTCTCTTTTGCCTGTTTAAATTATTTCCCCCTTCATAACAGAATTAAAGTAGTAATGAGTATATATATATATATATATATATATATATCACAACGATTTGTTTTCTTATGATTTTCTCATGGCCTTGAATTTGAATCAACATACAAAAGCAGGTCACTGTCAGGATATAATTTGCTTTTTCAAAAGCTAATATGGTCTGTGAAGAAATAAAAAAAAATAGAACGATCTAAAATTAATGCGTCGTTTTCACTGTCTATTGATCCCTGGATGCTTAGCTAAATTATTCATTTCAAAATGTTTCTTATTGATCTGCGTGAAAAGCAGAACAAATCAAACCAAGTGAGACTTATATTGGAAAATATTCACTGTGTTTGCATGACTGAACATTTAAGTTTTAGCTCTGATATTATAGAGACTGATTGATCCAGGGGTATAAAATACTGACGAGGAAAAAAAAAATTGAATTCATCAAAACAATACCCTGAATACGTACAATCTAATTATTACGCTAAATAACCTGAATAAAATGATATTCATATTAACTTGCATGAAAATGGCAATTTTTTTTAATGAAAAAAAATACTTGATGATATAATAAAGCTGTTATGTATATATCATGATTATATATTTCCTGTTAAGTGTAAAATTCATTTGAGCAACCTTATGAATTTAAGATTTTCTAGATAGTTTATTGAGGACGTTAAATCTTCAGAACACACTCGTAAAAGGTCCTGATTTTGTAATTTTATTGTGAAATTTTGAATTTCCATGTTTTCGAGCGAGTTGACCTTCGGCTTACATTTCCTACTCAGAAAGGCCATGACTGTCATTGGTTGATAGATTATTTTAGTAGGCTGTTTTGTGGCTATCTCAAGGACGTTTCTTTGATGTATAAATAAGCTCGATCTGTGTACTTAGACACCTCGTATTTTCTGGGTGCTTGCAGAATACATTCTCTACGCTTTATGATGACTTCTTGCTATAGTTAGCCGGGGCTAGGACAACGGATTAGAATGGCCTATCATGTCACTGTATCGTTGACGTTCGTTCCGTTTACCGAGTAAAGTGAACTCGTTATAAAATTCAAGCATATCAGTTGACGAGTATATCATAGTATTTCATATGATAGTGGATGAAAACTGAAAATGATATGTTTTAAAATCAGTCTGAATAACTGCAATGTATTAAATATTTTCATTTTAATTCCTGAACATTTATTACTAACGAAACTTTGTCTTTCTTCATATTGAAAAATACAGTCAACATGAACTAGGTATTTTTCAGTGAGGTTCTTTTACTTTATCTCTGGATATATTCATAGCTTATGAACGACATAAATTACTATGACTGACCAAAAACAATTATTTTGGGAAAAATTTTTTCATCATCATATATCACTTTATTTAAAAGGTTTATCGATTTTACCTTTGAGCTTCAAAGTTAATTCATGATGAACACAGCTGATGAATGGCGTCGTGTATGTAACAGAACTACGGAAATCATAAGTAATAATATCAGCCAAAAGCTTTACATGTTTAAATGAATTGTAAAATTAATATAGCCAAAAAGTTCATTCAACTTTTGGTATTGTAAACTATGGATCACTAGACGTTTTATTGTTCTGATGATTAAACGTTTTGAAATTCAAAAGACTTTATGTTTAAATAAAACCATAACCTTATTAATAACAACACACGTGAACAACTCATAGACATCTTTTTTGTGAACATGCACCCAATACCAATTAACCAGACAGAAATTCAAATCCAACCCTCAATAAATTATGTGATATTGTTTGTTCATATCACTAGGAGCAAACTAAATAACGGCACGTTAGTTATTACATGTTAGGCAATAGATTTTTCTCAAAACAACTGAAAATATAACAATCTGTTCTTTTCACATAATTCTTGTTGTAACAGAAAATTTTTATTGTTCAATGACTTGCCTTTGGTTTTTATTGAAATTTTTAAGTAGACACTGACAATTTGGAAGCTCTACAATCCAACCATCAAAGCTCAGATGTTGAAACAACTTTAAAATAGTTCTTGTCATTATATTTTGTGATTGAATTATTTGAGGTCAGGAAAATATCAGTGAATAACTTTACTTATCTCACACATTTTGCTACAGCTCAAATATTTGATACAGTATTACTAGAATTAGTATTATTCAAATCATATTTACCATAAGATTAGCCTCTTCGATAGTCTTAATTATTGCGAAAAAATAAATCAATTATTTGAGTAGTATGGAATGTGTCACAAGTGTTATAAATAGTTAAACATTATGTAAATTTCTTATTTTATGGGTTAATTATTTTCATCAGAATAAAAGAAAAGGGGTATGAATTTTATTTTTGCTTCAATTATTATTCGATTATTGTATTATATAGAGATAAAATCAGTTGTTTTTTTTTCTTATTTCGTTGCTCAATCTAAAATGATGAAATGTTAGATTATTGGTAATCATATTATCATATTATATTCTGATGCATGCCACAGTATTGGCGAAAATATTATTGACGATAATAATAATAATACAACCAATTATTCTTGTTAGGATGACATTTCTTTCACTTTTCATTATCATATTTTAGCATTAATTAATTTTTCTATTGTAAAAATGACCTTACAATGATTATTTACAAAATGCCATAATGAATAGACAGGTAGGTAGGTGAATAGGAATGCCAACATTATATAGGATAGAATCATTGTTAATTAAATAAAGTTGGCCAGTTAGTTCGTATCTTCTTCTTCTTCTATTTTTTTTCTACGCAATAAAAAAAAGGAGAATGTCCTCTTCACTTCTCTATATTTCTCTCTCTCTCGCTCGCTCGCTCTCCTTTTAAATTAAATCATATCACGAATAACTTAGTGTAAAAAGGAGAGAGAATAATAATTCACTACTTCGTCATTTCTTTTCAATAAATAATGAAAAAAGAAAGCTGTCAGTTATATGACTCTTATAAAAATCTATTTCTTCTAAGATGACACATCCTGAAAAATAAGGTCATTTTCAACGACTTTTTACTAGATAAAAATAAATCAAATAACTCAAAATATACACAAAACCCTGATGTTATTTTAAAAAGAGATAAGAATGCATTGAAGATTTCTGCATATAATTTATGAAAAGAGTTAAACAAGAATCGAAATACATTCAGTCAAATCATGTAAGCAATTCTATGAATCGATTTATTATCCAGTAAATTTTTAACATACGATTAAATATTGATGCAGTAATGACATTCATTTCATTCTATTTTAAAACGAGCACAATTTATTCAGAAAGCATTTCAGACGCACACATACACAAACACAAATAATAAAGAACCTACAGAAGATATAATTATTTAAACAGAAAGCTGAATGTTTTAGCATTTTCTCAACTTAATGGTTGATTGTGCAAAGGAACTAAATCATCACTGAAGTACCCTTATCATTGAAAACATTGATTAAAATATAATTGTTTTTTTATCTTTCGAAAGAATGGTTATTTCTACAACCCCAGCAAAAATATCCATCACGTGAAAGTATTATTAAGAAATCCAATTATCAGTAACCACAAATTTGATTAATTTAAAATCATTTTTCACAATTATGGTCATTGATAAACCAACCCTAATCACCTTAACCTAATCTGTGCAAATCGAGCTACACAGCAGCTCATGTGGAAGTACTTAAAATCATTCTGAAGAAAAATGAAACAGAATGAGAAATACCTTTCATTAACGTAACTAAACGTTTTGAACTATAGTTCAGTGACTACAGCTTATTTATGTAAGGAAATGATATGTTATTACCTAGATCATTAGGATTTAAACAAATATGAACACTGAACAAACCGGTAGAAAGATTTCTGAGAAAACTAGGCAGCATCAAGAAGCCTGATGTCTAGATCCGTCTTCAATGTACAGGTGATAATGATATTGAACAAATTTTCTGTTTAAAAAAACAACGGAATTGCTCCTAGATAATCAAACATCATAATAAAACAGTCTGTAAGAGTACAAACGCATATATGAGATAATAAAAGAAATTGGAAATATCTAAAGCCATCATCAGAACTAGTTTCAAATTTCAAAATAATGTCACTTAAAATATTTCTTCATTCTGACACATCAAGCATAATTCACTTCAGTGTATTGAAGAAATTACGGACACGAATACAATATTTAAATTCGAAAAATTCCAAACTCTTTAAAAAAATAGATTATTTGATAGTCTGTTTTAAAATATCAACAAATAATAAAATATTTTGTTGGTCAAAGAGAACAAAACATTATCTAGTGACTTATAATTAAAAGAAAAATTATCTCCATCAAAATCGCTACCAACTACCATTGATCTCTTAACATCTAAACATATTAACGTCAAGTCACTCAGACTAGTGACCGTATTGGTCTGTAGCATCCGACTAGACTAAGAACTAAACAGATATGACATTAATTCCCACTCTTTAATCAGTCACTGTAAATATCTCAGTCCTACAAGAGCTCACTTGCGAGCCAAATAGCTCACTAGTAAGATTTCAAACAGGAAAGCTATGTGATGCAGATTGAATTGAATATGGAACGTCATTTCTTTCAAGATAACATGTATGCCTTGATAAGAAGTGGTAACTGACACAAAAAAAACATTTCTGTGACCACCTTTGACCAACTAACATAATTAAAATCATCACTCCATCAAACCAATTTCAAAAGTAACTAGTTCATTTCAATTTTTATCGAGATCTGGAGCAGCAAGCTATAGTCAGTATATCCGTCAGACTTCCTCATTAAGACAAAATAATAACCAATAAACTATCAGTATCTTTATACACGCTAGACAATAAAAAGCAATAATCTCATTTACCAATTTCTATTAAAATTTTCCAGTTTAACCATCAACTTTCAATGAACTGTAATTTTACATTGAACCGGGTTGTAAAAACACCATTAAAAAAATTTACATTACTAAATAATTCATAAAACAATTGTACAACTATATTGTTTTATAAAATCATAACAATTATACACTATACTCTAAACATTATAGTTAATTCAAATAAAAAATAATATGAAACTAACTCTAACTTATCATCAATAAATCAGATCATTTCATGGATTTAAAAAATTCTATAACTAGCTATTTTGTTTAATTTCATTGAACTTTGTGTGTGTGTGTGTGTAAATTACAGTATTGCTGAGTTCATGAAAGCTTTAAATTAAATTTAGCTCACAGCTTTCTTTTTTTTTTATTCAAATCTCTAAAATAGCCTAACCTATAATTAACTTTTACTTAAACGGATTAATCATGACAATCATTCAATGAAAATAGTCTAATAAACCGATTATTTTTTTTCTTTTTGAAATTAAAAAACATTCTGTGTGAACAGTTTTAACGGAATTCTGTTTCCTAAACGTTCCATACAATGCCAGTTCAGAAAGATTTGTAGGAAATAAAACTGGTCACTTGTCTCCAAAATAAAGTCGGAAAATATCTCCCTAGGATACTGCTATACAACAGCTTACTGTGTATCTATATTTATCTAGAAATATACTATTAATGAAACAATAAATATTAGATCTACTCATCAAAAATATACTTATTTTAGAAGTCCCATCAATCCTAGGGGATTACTATTTAACAAAATCTTGACATAAGTTCAGAAAACTCATTTGACCTTTACAAGTTTACGTCCATCAACCAAAGATTAAATAAGTTTGGTATTCATTCACTCTATTTCACTTTATGTCTGTGAAATAGGAATATTTTTTAGAAAAAAAATAGGATATTCGTAGGTGAATGAGAATAATGATCATATATTTTTGGTCAATCAACTAAGCAATGTTAAGGTTAGACCCAGTATGTTAGTCATTTTTTTAAAAGGTCAGTAGTGACATTGCCATTACAAAAATATGCAAGTAGGAATTCCTAATAATAATCAATAAGTCAAAAATAAACTGCTGATGAAGTGACGAAGGACATGTAAAAAATGTGATAGTAGAAAGGGTATACTTTTCATGAAATACATGTAGGTCACTAGAAAGACATTGTCAACATCATAGAAAACACATGCCATTTTTATCATAAATGTTGACTCATAATCCTAGTTTCTAGTCAAATGATTTTTATTTAGTTATTTTGCCCAACTTTCATACTCTCACAACATGTTATAAGGATCAGTATTATGCAAGAAATAGAACTATCAAAAAACTAAACATCCTACGTACAATGATTTTATCAGTCCACAACAAATTAAAGGTATATCTTCTAAGTATATATTCATTGGTAGACATTCGACAACAATTGAATGTTAATTAGCGAAATGACAGTTAAGCATGTTAGGTGATTGAATATATCTCTAAGACTCCCTAAATCACACTAACAAGGCTTATTTGTAGGCATAAATATAGAGTGTAGTTAAATATGATATAAAAAATATGACACCTGATGTTTTTGTTTTCAAAATCTAATCACTTATCCATGTTTGAACACATTTTAATTAGTTCAAGAGAAAATCTGTAGTGTAATTCAATTTCTATAATGAAATAAAAAAAAGTAATGCTGAATTATTATTTCAGAAACTGTGATAGTTAGAATTTATGTAATGTTTCCTCGAAAATACTGCTGTTGTCTAGTTTAAAAAAAATAGACCTTATATAATTTAATTAACTCATTTAATACAACATTATCATACATACATATCCAGCAAATCATGGTTAAAAATGAAATTATCAAAAGTGCAACACATATAAATAAATCAATTCATTAAATCTCTCAAGCTAATCATCGTTTATGTCAGATAATTTCAAAACTATGAACTGATCAATTTTTTTTATTCATTTCAGACAAACTTAACCCACCTGCTGTTTACGTGTTTATAATGCATTATGATTAGTTGAAACTTGATTCAAGGTTAAACGAATGACAACTGATCTTCTACACCTGAAACTTATAAACGTACAGACATTCGGAATTTACATCTTCTTTCAATTAATATCACTGAAGAGATTTTCTGTCTATTTCTGATAACTAATTTGGTTTGTATAGTTTTAAACTATTTAATACAATTTCATTAAACAAGTTGGTTTTTAGTAATAAGTAACGAAACTTATTTTTCAAGCATAAATATCAAACCAATATTATTAAGTTTATTAACACAACCTTAAAGCTCCAGCATAGATAATATCAATGTCTAATATTCTCATGAATATTAATATCATAACTGCCGTCTCCTTGATCAAAAAAATTAAAAATCCTATTTTTTTTTTATTAAAGTGTAGAGAACACTTTTGGTTAATAATGATAATTTTATTTTTCTACTCTGTCTAAAGAATTGCCTTTAGTGGATATATTTTATTACTGATAAATTTTCTGTTAAATCACCATGATTTATTTATTCATAAGCTGCTTAACGTGTAATCACGTGACACATTGTTTTTTTTTCATAAGTAAAAGCTTTACCAGTACGGTCAACAAGTTCTACACAATACGTAACTAATTTAAATAATAATACACTAGATTGAGTAACTGATGTTTGGAACCGCACATTAATTGAATAAGTGAGGATAGATCTCATATAATGATAAGCAGGGAAGTAGTTAAGCTCACTAATCAGTTCATCTACATAGAGAGTTGACATCTGATGAAATCTGTGCACAAATTCAGAAATCGCTATTGACTTTCGCCTACTTATATCACTTTTGGTGTAGATTATAAATCTATCTACCAACTGAAAGACGAACATACTGACCTTCGTTCTACTTTATGGCTGTGAAACGTGGCCTTCGAAAATTGAGGATTTTTGTGGGTTACTAGTATTTGATTGTCGATTCTTCTGATGCATCTTTCTTGTATATCAGGATCACTGAGTGAGTGTTACTGGAGTTAAACACTAGGTACGAGGTTAGAGTCAGTAATCGGTTGATAAATTTCCATCGATTTAAGTCTTTGAGAGATTTATTACGTATTGGCAACCACTTCCTACTTTGATGAGCAGTGATAGTCAGTGTAGAAAGGACTTAGTAGGATTCTAGACGTGTCCGAACGGGACATAGCAATAGTTCATGAAATCATAGACTGTTAAACTGAACAATTTAAGTAGGATCAGACTGTCCTGTTGAAGCTCATACGATTGTCATAATTGAGTTCAGATATATATAAAATAAATTTCTCTTACTTTATTTCCAAGCTCGTAAACTGTTGATTACCATTTGAAAATCTATTTTATTTGAATTAAATATTTATTTCAGTAATTGTATTTTGTCTTATCGTTTTATTGATTTAATGTTTTACACAATTAAAATCAAAGCCCAGTATCTACACGTATATACTAATAAACTATCAACAACAAAAAAATATATATATATTGTGTATAAAAGAAACTAACATTTATCTAAAATCTATGTTAACTAATAAAATAATCACTTATTTTCAAAGAACAGTCATATAAAACCATTGGTTTATTTTAATGACGGTCAAATGTAGAGCGTTTTTTTTTTGTTCAATAATTTTCAAATGATCGGTGTATATTGTTTCTAACATGGAAAAGATTGAAAAATGAATTGTTAATAGATAAGAATAGCTAATTAAAGAACAGGAAACATTATTATTATTAGTATTAGTAATATAATTATGCTTACTGTTAATGCTTTCTTTCTTATTCAATGAAATAAAACAGCTTATCAACAAAAAAAAAAGGAAAAATAAATAAAAATTAGTTATTTTTTTTTACACCATATGGTTTTTATCAATTCAGTATGTTCAATTATCAATGTAAGATATACATACATACCAGGAAGAGATTGAAAAGGATATGTAATAATTTTACAATTGAATTTAATAATTCTGATGAATTCCAACTGGTTCTTGTTAAATAAATATATATTTTTATTTATACTAACTGAATACTTTTAACACCAATCATCTACCATTCGTAATATATCATTACTAGAAGATATTTGATGTTGGTAAAAATTTAACTTTTATTTTTCAATGTACACTAAATATCTTTGGGGATTATTTTCACTGATTTTTTCTTTATATGTTCGGCCTAATGTAGATTGGTATTTAGTATGGGCTTTCAGTTCGTAGAGTTGAAATATTGTTAATTGATATCGTTGTATTTTGAGATGACGTATCTGAGTACCAAGCACTTGATATATTATATAGTTGTAGCATAAAATAAAGTTCCATAGTTGTTAAAAAGCTAGCCGAAATCGGAAGTGAAGCTACCAACTGCTGACATCAATCAGTACCATTTATTCAACTTTATAGATAAACTGAATTTCTTCAAGAGTTTTTTTTCATTTTTCATTTATTCTAGCCTCAACTTCCTAGTTTTTTTTTTATAGTTAATCTCATTTGCATTGCTAAATATTCCTGATTTTTTTTCTATGATGGAATTAATCACGTGTACGATAATCCATTGTAGGATTCTAAACTCAAACACTCTTATAAAAGCATCTGTAAATCTAACTGTATTAAAATACAATACTCTTTTGAAGATTGGGAAGTGTAGTTAACAATTCCACTTATATTTACAAAAAAATCAAAACAGACAATTCTCTCATGCATTCTGGCATGATCAACACAATCTGTATCGATTAAAATATAATAAATAACAATAAACGGAGGATCTTATACAAGCTAATACACTAATTACTTGCATTTACTACTGACAAAAACTGTTCTGATATATTTTAATGTTTCATTAATTGTAAACTAAATATATTTCAACATGACCATATTTGTGATGAAATTTAAAAGAAAATTTAAAGGGACAATTCAGATTACTTATCTACTTTATTCAATATCAATTACACTAAATATATTTATATATAAAATAAGGTAGAAAAATTCAAACCTAAAATTGTTAAATGTCGATTATATATTTCATTTTTATTGATTCCAGTATATTTAATTAAGAAATGAGTTGAAGCGAATAATCCCAAAAATTGATAAACCAACAGTGTGTAATAATAATACAGGTAAATATATATATATATATATATATATATATATATATATATATGTTCAGTGGCAAGATTTCATTGCTTCACAAAAGGAAATCGATTTGTTTAAGACCAATGAATGATTTGTACAATATCAGTAATAACAAGTAGTTTTTTTTTCTTCAGAAAATTTCATTCACTATACAACTAGCTATCTAATACTTATTTAGTTTATTCTTATTTAAATTGTTTTAACTCATTTTTATCTATTCATTAAACACTGCTGTTAAGGTATTATTGTTTGTTAAAATTTTGTAACTGATAAATTATTGAATTAGTAGTAGAAAATATGAAATTCTTTCATTAAATACCGGTAAGTAATTTTACAAATTAATTTTGGAAAGAATAAATATATATTTTGCTATTGTATTTAAAATTCCCTATGTGTTCTTTTTGTAGATTACGATGAATAAGTAAAACTGGATAATGTTACTAATACATAGTTAATGTGTGAAATAAGGTTTATACTGTTGTTTTATTACTTGTAATGAACGTCATCACACTATTATCTTGTTTGTATTTTTCTGCGGTGTGTATGCCTATATACATACATAGATAAATAGATATGTGTTGATAGGACAGTATGTTATTCATTTGAACATGTACAGTATAAAGATAAGCTGTTCATTTACGCTTAAGCATAGACGTATTGGTTTTTGTATTGCATTTATGTGAGAATTATAAAAACTATTTCCTGTTTAATGCATCAAAATAAAAATACTCAAATAGGAAATTTTTCTGCCCACCATTAGACGTTTTTTTTTCTATTCAGTAAGATTACGTATTGGGTTTCGATCGACCTTTAATAACTACGAAACAATCGATTTACCAATCGATCAATTTTAAAATTTATTAATGAATGTTTTATTTGTAAACCTTGGTTTCATTTATTAAAAATTTTTAAAGTGAATTGTGTGTGAACTGAATAAGCTAGTCTTGAAGATTTCATTATCATTCCGCTGGGTAAAATTGCACTATGGTTGGGCTTTGAAAATTTGGTATGAAAGTCTTAATAGCTAAATTTGATGAACTGAAATTCAGTTGTTTAGAGCTCATAGTTTAAATGTCCCTCGTCCACCTATAACTGTAGTGATCGTCTAGTTTATTTCATTCTTGATCTTCAAGCCGCATGTTACTTGCATCACTGGGCTATAGAGAAGCCCCATCACGGGATGATTGTTATGTGCACTATCAAACAACTGAGATCTTTCGAACTAAATACCATTCAAACCGAAGTAGTCAATTACGAAGGCAAGACAATTAGAACGTTAAATTGATCAGTTAGATAGTAACATCGTCCAGGTTTCTTAATGGCGGTCTAACGATCATACATTTGTGATTTCAAGGTAGAATACTGTGTATCAAACAAGCTTCAACAACTTCAAGAAGATATAATTAAGAGAAACTGGTTACTTTCTTAGTGTTTTTCGGCCGAAATACAAATAAACAGTTAAATGTTAGAATGTATTAGTATATTCAAATTATTTTAAATAAATCAACAAAAGGTAATTCTAAGTAAAGTAAGAAATACAATAACTTCATAGGCTAATTCTTTAAAATACCACTATATTCAATTAGGCAACACATATGGTTGGTTGGTTAACATAATCCACATATTTTTATCAATTTTAAATAAATTCAGTTTCCTAAAATACAAGGAGCATTAAGCTTATTGAAAAGGCTTTTAAATTTAGTCTAAATCTCGGCATTAGGCAAAACTAATTAATTAAATAAAAACTATAATCGTAACGTTATTTTGCTACTACAAGGAATGATGTTTCTGAAAATTTTCAAACATTCACTCTGTTAGGTTAAGATACGAGGAATAAATTTATCCAAACATTCCAAACACATTCAAAAGTACGCTAATTCTTTACTTACCAAAATTTAGTGTCAAATAAAAGTAAAAGTCAGTCAATTATAACATAGCACTTCGTACGTACATGCGTCAGTTCAGACTGCCGTACCGCATTAGCACAGAGACACAATTGTCAGTTCAAATCCCATAGTGATAGAGATAGTAAAAGTATAAGTGATAAAGGAGAACATTAAGGTTCGAAGATATTATTCAAAAAGTATAATTCAGTGAGGTAAATTGGAAAAGAGAGACGCGATGAGGAACTCAGAAAATTAGAATTTTATAGAACACAAAGAGTGAATGCACCTGCATCACTGTAAACAGTTTTGAGCCAGGAAATTCAAAGTCTCTAACCGTCAGTTACTATCTTCTCGCTGACCCCAACCAGGCAGTCTACATCTACCAACATGACTCAGTCCTGTTGTTAGTGATTGCATGTATTTGTGTCATGTTTTGGTTTGGTCGCCCCTAGCTTTCTTCCAACCTACTCCTACACCACAAAATAAAGATCGTCGAGACAGTCGGTGGTTGAGCATTCGTGACACATGTCCTAAGCACCTCATCTGACGAAGTTTGACTACTTCATCTATCTGTCTGCCACCACTGCCTAGTACTCGTTTCCCAACAACAGCATCGCTTACTCGATTGTCCCAGGATATACGAGCAATGCTTCGAAAATATTCATAATCGAACATTAATAATCTACGAATATCTTCTACTCTAACTGGCCATGTTTCGCATCCATGTAGTAGGACGGAGTGTACTGCTGTACAGTACACTCGTCCTTTAGTCAGCGAACGGATATCTCGCCTACACCATAAGTGACGCAAGTTGGTAAAAGCCAATCGAGCCTTCTGTATCTGTACTGAGATTTGGTCACACATCAGGCCGTCAGCACTGGTGAGACTCCTGAGATAAGTGAAGCGATCAACACGCTCAACCGCTTCACTTCCTATCACTAGTTCAGCTGCCGACGCAAGCTAATCCTGAAGCAACATTTTGCATTCCAAGGGGAAAACCGCATCCCAAACATGCTTACATTGTTGCTTGAGGTAGTCAGAAGACTCTGCATTTTGTCAGCGTATTCACCAAGTTGGAGTATGTCATCGACATACTCTAAGTCAGCAAGTGAGTCTCCTGGTAGAAGGTCCACTGCTGAAAAGTCAGATGATGAAAGTGTCATATGTAAAAGCATGTATGTGACAAAGTTAAACAAGAGTGGAGAAAGTGGACATCTTTGTCGGACACTACTTGAAGTAATTCATTCCGATGACGGTTCGTCATAGAACCTCATTGAACCAGTGGTGTTCGAGTAAAGAAATTATGTAAGGGTAATGTACTTCTTTGGTACACTTTTTTACTACAGATACTGCCACAGAACCTCACGATCGACAGAGTCCAATGCCACCCTAATGTCGAGAACTGAAAGGTTAATAAAAACGATATATAAATATATTTATAAATAATTATTATGAATATTCAATAACATCCCGAAGAATAACCTCTTAGTTTTTATGGATCAATAAAAATTGTTGATAAATAACATGATTGAAAAAATGGATTGTTTTAATGAGGCAGATTCTTCTTGTAATGAAAGAAAAATTTAAGTTGTATTTCAAAACAGTGGGTGTGTTTGAAACCTAACTTAGCTTTTAGATTTGGAGGACAGAAATATATTTCAATCTTTAACCGTCACTTTGATGTATTTTCCTACTTTCTTGTAGCAATCATTATTCAGTTCATCTAGTAAAATTTGAACGTCCACTAGCCTTATTAGGAAATTCGCCTACCATACGGAGCTAAACTAATGCACCGGAAACCATGGTTTTGTATTTACTCACTTGCTTACATAAACACAATACATTCATTGGGGTTAGACTATTTATTTGCAGATAACTTTTAGCATCCGAATTTGTCACAAGTTAGGATAGGTTGGAAGAAAAGTAAAAATAGTTAAAATAAGATATGTAGATTACCCACTAGTTAGTAAAACACCTCTCTGAAAGTTTGCAGGATTTTGCACGTCCTAAGATTAAAGTCTTTATCGCTACACAATATAATGATATAACTCAAATTCCAATGATCAAAAAGGAATAGACGTGTACACATGCGGTTGTAAGTAGTTTGGTTCTGTTGCTTATTTGGTCAATAATCAAAACTTTTTTAAATTAAGAAGCAACCAGATTAATAACATTGATAGAAAACTTAAAGACATTTGAGTAATACCGTTATCTATCAATCTTAACGTAAACAAATATCAAGAAAGTTTCTTTTCAGCCTAGAAATTTTGACTTCAGAACAGACCATTAGTATGTAAATCTTGCTGAACATATCAGTGGATATTAAAACTTCATCTACATTTAGGCAAACAAATTAGCTCATCTACTTTTTATGATTCAGTAAATAGATCTCTAAAAATAAACATTCTTAAAGATGCCTATCTGAAAATAAAGTGAAAGATTCAATCGATGGAATTAGCGATGAATTTGCCCTGAATTTTGATGTTATGGCTAAATAATGAAGACTTTTGGTCAACCGTGTGCCTTACACTCAGGTACCTAGTAAATGATTCATTTTAAAATCTAATTTTAGTGCAAACTAAAACAAGTTAAGTATTAGTAAAAATGTATCTGCATATGAAAAGTTTTAGAAAATGTGAATTTCCATTGGATGGGTTTTTTGTTGAGAATAATGCTTTATATAATATGACTAGAGATATTATGAGTAAACCAAAAATGTTTCAGCTTACTACTGATAAAACTATTTTTTACTCCAGTGTCTATAAAAGCTGTTAAATAAAAATCAGTACCTCATCAGATAGTTGTTTAAGCAATGTAAAACGTAAATGTTACGTATAAAGACAAAAAGATATGGAACATGCAGGCATTATTAACAGGGTTTGCTTGATGACTTTGATCAAGTAGAGCATTTAGTGGATTGTTTCTGAGAGTGAAATAATAAATTAGTATTCATGAGTAGGTACTTTGATTTCTAGCCTTTCATGCCCTAATGTAAGTCCTTCCTAACAATATGAATAGATAACCGAACTAAATTTAAACAAATTTAGACATAGAAGGCGTAAAATTTCAACCTTAGAACTGAAAAACACGTGTTTGATTTGTCTTGATTTTTGCCACATCTTCATTGCCATTGTTTTTTTACAGTTAATGTTAATTTTTACATATTTACAGGGGTTTAAACATCCGGTATTATGTGTTCTAAAGCAGCCAGAAATATAAACTCGAAATTTGTAACAAACCATTAATTATTTGGATTATCAAATTTTAGTGCTATTTTTCCTATCTAACTTACGTCACTGGCCTTACTACGTTCAAGCATTTCTAAAGACGAAACATACATAGAGCTAGAGGAAGATGATTAGCGAAATGCAAAAATGGTTTCCTTAGAAATGTTTTGTTATTTGCTGGATCCGAATAAAGCTTTATTCGGCTGCAATTAAACAAGTACATAGTTGTAACTTGAATGTCAAATAAAATACAGTCTGTGAAATTGTATGCACCTCAGTTCACTGATAGTTTGAATAATTACTTTATACGAAACTAATTCTATAAGAGTTTTAGTATGCAATTTTTCATTTTATATAGGTTCTACAAGTTTAGCAGCTTTTACATTATCTGTAAAAAGGCAACGATTTTAGGCAGTAATACATTTTACGTCGCTTCATGACATCAGTAAACAGCCCTCTTGATCGACAACAGTGATAAGAATAAATATCTAGTACTAATTATTAAGCCGTACATATGTAATAAAAGAACCTAGTTTTATGATAAACTTCAAAATAGGTTTTCATTTAAGATAAAATATTTATAGGTTCTCTACAGCTAAAACTTCTAAACCTACCCCAAAGTAGTCATTGTCACAATTGTATACCAAAATGCTGCTGGTATACTACTGAATTGTGATGCTTCTGACTTCTCTGCATAAAACATTATTGTTGAAAAAATTATGACACCCATTGTTATTGTGAACAAAAGGAATCCAAGTTCTGACGCGCAGCAACGCAAAGTGCAGCCTAATATCCTCAATCCTTTACTGTGTCTCGAGAATTTGAAAATACGACAAACGCGAAACACACGCAAAGTGGTAAAAGCACCTGAAAATTCCTTATTGTTTGACATAAAAAGTCCCACATAATACGGAAAAACTGCGGCTATATCGATTATTGACATAACAGATCTGATAAATTTACATTTTGCTGGAGCTGCATACAGCCTTGCTAAATACTCAATTGTAAATAAAAGTACGCAAGCAGTATCTAAACAGAAGAATGCGGCGTTGTACTTCTCTCCACATGGAACATTTTCACCAGTTTCAACACTGATACCACACGAAACAGTCTCAGTTATATTAGCAAGTACCGAAACAGCAATAAAGAATCCCGTTACATAATAAAGTACGACTGCTAAAGTTGAAGCTTGGGGATTTTCAAATGCACGCCATAACCTATCTCTAAAACTTTTTGGCAGCTGCTCCTCTTCAGATGCATCCTCCTTTTCTTCCTGCTGTCTTTCTTTATTTTCCCTGTATTTGTCAAGATATTCCTCATAGCAACAATCTCCCATAATTTCTGGCATAATGCCGAAATACAACAATTCTTCATGATAAGCAGTCACACAATAATCCTTCGGTAGATGTAGCTTTTCTGACCGGTAATATTCCATGATGTAACGGAAAAGTTCCGGATCTCTATCAAAAAAATATTCTTTTGAAACCGGGTCTTGAAAATAATCTTTCTCATCAGAACCGAGCAGTGTATCAGGAAATTTCTCGAGCGTAGACTTTCTTGTCTCAAACCTTCGTCCGCTTACATTAATCACAATTTTACTATCCTTAATATATTTTTTATTTGTGATCAGAGGCTCATCGGGTAATTTACTTTGAAGTAATGGTGTCCAACCAATAGCGGAAGCTCTAACAACTGGAAGCCAAGATGGAATCATCCGAAAAGTTTTGAATGACAGTAATTAACGCATTTTATCCCACTTATGTTCGTATACATTATGGCAAATGACGTAATACAAAAGCCCGTATTGTCTCATAGCTTTTTCATAAGGTACACGACCTAAGACTGACCTTCAAGGTCAATTTGCGAAATCCAATACTACACCACAATTTTTAGGGCTTCATTCAGAAAACTAACTTGTGATAACCGTATGCTCACCCATACACGTAAAAAATAGGCTACGGTTTCTGCCAATTTATGGAATAGAATTGCTGCTCAACTCCCGACCACGATTCGAGTGCTCAGATCATTCGATGTCAAAGAAATAATCATCATACTATATGCTGAAATAAAATAAGTTGAACGAACTAATTTCACGTTTGGAGAAGAATGTGGCTATAAGAGCAATTAAAATCTTTCTACATGACAGTGAACCGATTGAGTAACCAATCTTAATCATGACTACAAAGACGAAATTCTGGACTTACTCCAATATCCGATATCTTTTTCACGAGCTGGTGTAAACCAAGTGAATTCTTTGCGCTCGATTCTTGTTCTTTCGGTACGGTTCAGGTATTTGGATGTGTGTAACCCCACTAGATGGAATAAGCATTGGAAAGTTTCATGAGCATGCTGCATCATGCTATCAAACGACCTGCGTATTGAATAGAAGTTCTCTACGTAATCTCGTTTTAATAACCGTAGAGAGCCTTGACACCCAAGTAAACTGGGCTGAGTATAAAACTAAGGCTGACGCAACTCTGCTCCATGTGAAGACGATTTTGTGCGATCACCTAATAACTGTTCATAACCCCCTTCAATGCATACGCATGCCCACATCCTGGAGTTTACAACGTCATTGCATCCTCTTTTCTTAAAAGAGGAATAAAACTGTGATGGAGTGCAGAGACAAACAACTAAATGGGTGGAAGTTGTTAAAGAATGCTTCGAAGGTAGACTTCAGCACTTACGACTATTCTGTCTGAGCTTCAAGAGAATCACATGTGATCTGACAAAGGCATACATCATATTAAGCACGCCATATTATCCCAACGTGAGCACATTGCAGAAGCACCACCACCCTCACGACACGTCAAGTGGCGTCAGAGAGAAAAAAGCTGAGGTTTGCGCACACTTTTTCTCATTAAGAGTTGTTGAAACATTAAATGCTCTCCCAGCCGAGAATACCACAGCCCCCTCAATGCATAGCTTATATCTACCAACCTGAAGACAGCTACATTACGATTATGATTGCTCCTACCAATGGAATTGAGCAGGTCGACATATATATATATATATATATATATTATAAATCAATAGAAGTTAGCATGTATGGTTGCTTGAGAAAAACACCGTATTCAAGTTAACAGAAGTATAGTCAGCGCAATTTGGAATTCAGATCTTCTGAGAAGTCACGTATTAAGGTAACAAGCAATTCCATAATATTCTACAACTACCCTAATCTACTCTCACTTATATCTACACAATTATCTATGAGATAAAAAGACACTATGTATATGAACAATCCATCCTGAAAACATCGGCTTGAGTAACAGGGGCATTTGGCATGGAGAATTAATGCAAAATCCCGTAAGGTACCAAGTAGGAAATAACCAACAGGTTACCTATGAAAAAACATTCGACAACCTCAACTTACCTGGGACTGCCTACTGACAGGGAGTAAAAGCACACGTAGATGTCTCATGAAAGTGATAATTTGTGCCTCGAGGTAACAAGATAAAGCTTATCAGAACCAGGTGTATTATTGTGATATAACTGTTGATTATTTTCATCGGTTACAGAAACTTTCTTGAACTTATGCTGAGGTCACCAACAAAGCGTGTTGTTGGAGTATATCATTCAGATTCTAAGCATCTGGAAGCTCTATTTTACTGTCGTTGACAGTCAGCTGGTCACTACCCTACTGAACTTCAATCTGAAGTGTAACCTATCCCCAAAGGAAATTGTTAAATCCTTGTGGGACCGGTGTATAACTTCTGCTTTCTAAATTCACTTCGCTGTGTAAAGCAATCACTTGACCTTAACATATTATATCGGTAATTGTGGGATTATATTTGTCCTGCAGATGTACAGCTATGACTATAAACACGATAATGGCGATCACAGAGCTTCTATGAAAGCTACAGTCAGAACAAGGACGACTTGTCTTTAAACTTTATGTTTCTAAACATAAAAACGAGTAGATTAGTACAATAATTAAGGAAATTACAGTTATCAAGCGAAACGAGCGAACATACTGACCAATATAACGTGTCTTATGGAAATGAATAAAATTGAGTCACATCAATTAGTAGGTCATTTACAATAAAGATAGTTCACAGACACATCAGACGAGACCACGTGGTGAGCGCTTAAACCGCGATTTGATTGGTTCTTCATGGAAATAACTAACAGTGATAAAACTTGCCCATTATCCTGAGGCCTTCAATACTTTTAAGTATTATCAAAGCACCACCATTACAATTATGATTGATCGTATGCTAGCTTTTCTTCTTTGTCAACTTAACTGCAAGGATACATACTTTTTACGAAAGGCATAGATAGTTTCTAACCACTAAACCTCGGGAAGACTTAGGAATTTAGCCATGCAGTTATTCCCAAAACATCCTCGACAGCGACAAGTGACAAGAAAATTTTAACTGGTTTGTTACTGGCCTCACGCGTTCACCTATTTACCTAATTTTAAAACTTTTTGCCTTACTTCATATCTAAAATGAGGATTTTAAGGATTATTAGGTTCGAGTGTCAAGTGGGCTTCATGACAAAGGGGTTTGACCGCTGGAATATGGGTAGGTTGGACACAGGTATTGCGTTGTTACTCAATTGCACCGGTTATCTCTACTGGAGAATAAGCCGCCGACTAGCGTTTTCTAGCATACTCTGTCCTAGGCCTTCCTTTGCAGTACTACTAAATAACTATTCATTCTTTTAATGCTGATCTCAAAGAGCATTTTCTTCTGTGTGTGCTTGTTTTTCATTCTTATGGTTCCAAATGAGGGCTTTCCACGTGATTAAAATGGATGCTTTACCCAGTGTGTATTCTATCCACACCGAGCATCTTTTCCTAATTTCTTCTTCATCTCTAATCTGGTTTGCTTTCTCTCTGAGTAGGTTTACGCTGATGGTGTCCACTCAAAGGACCCGACGTATTTTTCATAGACACCTGTTTATAAATATCTGTTTCCTTTGGATGATAGCTTTCGTGGTTCTCCGAATTTCCGCCGCATACAGCTGCATTGGTCTGGTTCCACCAGACTTTTAGGTTTGGCCCCCGCCATTGTCCAGCATCCTGCCCATATAGGGCGGGAAACTTCCAAGCCGTACTCGTCGGCCCCTCACCTCAGGTTGGTCTCCTATTTTTACATGCACGATATCCGTACTAACGCTAAGTACCTTGTTGACACAGGTGCACAAGTTTCTGTCGTACCACTTGGTAACAGCAAGCCTCAACCTACGATGCTTCGATTACGCGCTGCGAATGGTTCTATCATTAGTACCCATGGTACACGACAGCCGACGGTCAACCTGAGCATTAGACGACTGTACCTGTGGCCGTTCATCTTTCCTGATGTCCCACAGCCATAACCGGGATCGATTTCCTACGGCACTGTGAATTACTAGTCGATTCAAGTAGGCTGCAGCCAATCAGTACTTCGTCGAACAGCAAATTTATGTGCTTTCCAGCTCAAACAGGTGAGTACCGTATTACAGAGGAATTTCATTCCCATGATAACATTTTCCACTCTTTACTCGAAAAATTTCTCTAGTTAAACCACTAGGGGAGAATCTATTGGTGACCCATCATGGTTCGCAAAGAGGATGGGATAAGTTGGCGACCACGTGGCGACCACCGAGCTTTAAACGTAATAACACGTTTCGATAGCTATCCCATCCCCCATATAAACGACATCACGGCATCACTTAAGGGCACGAAATCTATCCTAAGAATGATCTGGTACAAGCATATCATCAGATCCCAGTCGCTATTGAAGATATCGATAAAAAAGCTATCATGACTCCTTTAGGTCTGTTTGGGTTCCTACGAATGCCATTTGGATTACGGATTGCTGCTCAAACTTTCCATAGGTCTATAGATAGCTTAGTAAGAAGTTGACGTCAGGCTTATCGCCCACCTTGACTGATTAGCCACGCTTAGTATAGCGGTTGATGCATCAGATTTTGCTATAGGAGCCGTTATGCAACAAAACATCTCTAGAGGTTGACAACCTCTCGAATTTTTCTCATGACGCCTCATTAACACTGAGACGAGATATAGCGCTTTTGGTCGCGAACTGCTAGCAGCCTACCGTGCCATCTAACATTTCCGGCACGCAGTAGAAGTTCGTGACTCTATCCTTCTCATCGCCCATTAGCCTCTAACGTATGCTCTGCATACCAAGTCTGACCGCTACTCACCACGAGAATGCAGACATCTGGGCCACATCTGTCAGTTCACGACAGACCTTCGTCATATTAAAAGCGAATCGAACTATTTTGCCGATACTCTCTCACGTACTCAAGTGAATGCAGTTACTTTACGGGTGCTTAATCTTCCTGCTATGGCCGCTGTCCAGTCAAATGATTCCTCCTGTTCAGAAGCACAACAATCTACATCCCTTCAGTGTGAGGAAGTACCACAGCCACCACCGCATGAGTATGATCACATACTCACATGCATCGAGCGTTTCAACAGATGGCCTGTAGCTATTCCTTTCACTTCTATGAAGGTGGAAACTGTTGCTCACCGCCACGTAGAACGATGGTTAGGGCTGTACGGTGGTCCCTCGACTGTCACAACCGACTGAGGACAACAGTTCCAGTCCGAATTATTCTCCTCGCTAACCCGGCTGCTTGGTACGGAGCGCATACGCACTACCGCCTACCACCCAGCTTCGAATGTTTTAGTTGAACGCTCTTCAAGTACACGAAAACAACAGTTAGTACGACACCTTACCACTCGTCATCTTAGATATCAGAACGAGTTTAAAGGCAGCTATTAAATGTTCCGCTGCTGAATTAGTATACGGCCGGACATTGCGTCTGCCTGGGGAATTTTTCACACCACAAAGAAGTGATAGCTTCAATAAATGAGACTACGTCCAACGATTGTCTGAATTCATGCCAGCACTGCCCCCAGTGTCAATTCGAAAACCGCATCTACAGGTCGCTCTCGCTCGAGAGTTATCTACCTGTTCACATGTTTTCATACGCGTCGAATCGGTAGGCAAACCTCAGCAAAAGCCTTATGAAAGACCTTTTCACGTGATTTCTCGTCATGTGAAGACCTTCAAGGCTGCTCGAATGGCCGAGATCGTCGCAATGATCGTCTCAAGCCAGCACACGTGAATGACAATGCCCTACTTGCTAATCCCAGACCCAATGCTAGACCTATCAAACCTTCTAGAGGGATCCTTAAAGCTACTTCGGATCCCACGCTAGACAAGTCAGAGACCTAATTCTCACGTCCCAGTCAACAGTATGCGTCATCTGCATTATCTACTGATGATAATCCGGTTTCACATCTAGATCTGCAGACCGCGCCGCGACGTACGCACGAGACTACGGTGTCGCGTTCCGATCGCCGCGTACGCCTACCTGTACGTTTCCGCGAATAACCATCCAGGCAACAACGGACACGTGATAGTACATAACCCTTGTTTCTGGCACCCTCCCTCAATCTGGTTCCGTCATGCATCTCGGCTTTTTCTATTACGAACTGCTACAAACGCAATCTTCGGACTCTGGATTCGAGCCACGCTGGTGTGGCATACCAACCCGAGTACTAAACTTTGCACGTCACTATTGGTACAGTTCAACGCAAAATACTTTCGATGACCACTCGAGCTTCACTGGTCGCTTCCTGTCGGTCAACCCTTCCGCCCTACAACCGCCCACTTCCTCCGCACGAAACCGCTTTGTATCGAATTTGTAAACCCTTTCTAGGGGGAGAATGTTAATGGGGTGGTATCCTTTTACGAGGATAACACAATCGCTGAAACGTAAACACATTATTGTACTTAATTCTGACAATAATTGTTATATTGTACTCCTTTTGTTTGTCTGTACTAAAAACTATCTCTTGTGCAACAAGCCTGTCTTTCCCATTACGCTCCTCTCCTCGCTTGTTGTTAGCCGCTCCTGTACTCTAGTCTCGATATTATTTCGATATCACGAACCTAGCGATAAATATACTTCTTCATCTAGAATAATCTTTTCTTTGACTTCTGGATTATCGGGCTTTACCTTAGTAATCCCGCGAAGAAATATGTTTATTTTAACTCCATAAACAGCACGAGTTCGATATCATTGTGAAATATTTCATTCGATTTAATCACTCTTTTGAAGATTTTTCTTGGTATTGAGAGAAGGCTGATGCCTCGATAATTCTCTCATTTGCTTAGAAATCATTCTTCGCTTCTTTGATGGGTTGTTCTTCTTTAGGCGCGCTGGTACTTATTCTTCCTCCCATATCTTGTCGAACAGAGAGTTACGGTCACGATTTAACAAAGCCCTCTCCAACCTTCGAAGATAAAGACAAGAAGGGTCCACGGATATGTCGGCCTATAGCACCACTCTTGGCTCTACAGAAAGTGTTAGAAAGTTTAAGGACTGATCGAATAAGGAAGTCAATAAAAATCCGCCGATTATATCCAACAGTGTTGAAAGATGTAACGCTTTGCAACAAATCAAACTCCAGTGGATCACTGCCTCGGTGGTTACTAACCATGAAAGACACTATTTTCACTACCGTCACTATTTTCATTACTAACACAACTCGGCTTTTGTTAAAAATCCACTCTCTCTACTCACCTCAGTCATCGTCACTTCTCTCCTTGAGTTTTCATAAGACTTGACTCTCCTTACTGTCTGTGTACAGTATTTATTTCAACCTGCTTTCCATGCATCTAGGTAGCTTTAAGACCTGAAGTGAATCATGTGAAAGACGGAAAACTCACCAGAATATCTGGGAAGAGTGAAAATAAATCAATCCGTTTATGTCTACTCGTCACAAAGATGTTGAATGTGTGATGAATTGGTATCGTAGTACAACTTTGGCGCTACGCCTATTCATAATCTTGTTTCAGGGTTAGCTATTGAGAATGACAAGATTGTCTCGTAACAGTATTAAATTATCTCTTTGTTTTCTTAGTTAATCTTTAATTTGTGTTTATTTTTAAAAGTTCTCTGTGAAGAACAAGAATCGGGCGCAAATAAATCAATTGGTTTATACTTGCTCGTGAAAAGCTGTAGGTTATTAGTAATAGTCCTCTGATCATTGGCATGTGTATAAGCACACATATATCTAAGATCTTTGGCTAAAATTAAGATTCATCGTCAAAAAAGTCGGTCGAGTAGTGCTAGATCGTCCCAGAGTTATTAAGTATTAGTACTCAAAAATGGTTATGATGTAGATGTCTCTGAAGCCGTCAAAGCCGCCTGTAAACAGTCGATAGAGTTATACGTCTGTTCCGTAAACCAAGGAATAGACATCTAGCTCAACTATCACCCAGTTAGTACCAATAGTACTTTATCTCATCTCGTTAGGAGGACTTTTTGTTCTGCCATCTAATCTTATAGTAATGGAATAGCAGCCGTGGAGCAGGTTTAACTAGTGTTTTCGTCGCAAGAGGTCTGATTACAGCAGAAGGTAAAATAGTCCGATTGGATTTTGGTTGCAGGTTTAATCAAAGCCTTCTACAACGTCTGATATGGATCTTGGAGCAATCCTAAAATGTTTTTGTCAGTTGTATGCCCAACCGCTGACTACCACTACAGGTGATGCTGTATGGTGTAGGAATATATTGAAAGACAGCTAGGGACGGCCAATCCACAACATAAAATCAGTTCATGAAGCCATTTACAATTGAACTGGGCCATGTTAGTAGATATAGGACACTTGGTTTTTACTTCTTTATTTCACTGATTTATAATTTCTTTAATCATATTTGACCATTAATGCTGCTACTACCCTGTGATTTGGTCGGACAATTTCATCTTTCTACTATTGTGGTATGGCAACTTGAACTTATGTAAGTGCGTACCAGGTTCTACTTTGCCAGTGGCTGACTGACTGTAGAGCTGTGTATCAGATTAATGACTTTCACAGTGATATACAAGCAAGTTGTGCCTCATCATCGAAATTCGTGCGTTTCTGTTTGGGGGTCCATACAAAATCGGATTCAAGAAAAGTCTGAATGCAGTAGTTAAGTGAACAAAGTAATTCCTGCAAGAATGCAATATTGTCAATTGACCACCAGAAGCGTAAGAAACCGAAGTTCTAGAAACAGATTTGTCTGAGTTATATATAAAGTTTACGGTGCACACATTTAGTAGCTTATTCCAGCGTATTCACAGCCATTTAAAGTATGCTTTTTGTATACCGGTTAATGCATTATCCCCATGTACCTTCTTAGATTTAATCAGACTCCATTAGGGTACAAACATCATTTCATGGGACAATATCAAACAAAATTCTGTCAATTGTTTGAAGTTCTCGTCTCAAAGCACAGTATTCGCATTGTTTTTGAAGTCTTTAGCTTGCAAATCTCACAAATGCTTCCTTTTCGTTTTTACAGGTATCACATGAAGTCTCGTAAGGTGCGATGCCTAAGACAAACCACAGAACTTGGTGCCTCTTCAGATTCTGATGAAAATCATCCTGAAGACTCTACTCCACCAGTCGTTGCAGATTCAACAGTAGTTGTGGAAGCCATAAGAGAATTTCAGAAACTAAGGAAAAGACCAGCCGGAATAAGCTTGTCTGCACTAGCTACCGGTAAAGAAGTTCCAGATCTTAATCTAACAATCGCTAACGATCCATTTAAACTTAAGACTGGTGGTTTAGTTGACTTGAATAGTATTTCATCTGCCAAGCAGACTGAAGAGGATGATGACGTTGAAGCCCATCTAGCCAAAACATTCGCCACAGAAACTAATAAAAGGGATGAAGATGCCGAAATGTAATCTTTTTCTTGGTTTGTAATGTCTAATTTCAGGATCAAGTACATTGAAGAAGAATTAGCCAAACGAAAAGGACTAGTTAAACCTTCTTCTTTGGAGCGGTATGTTTTGGTACATTCTAGACCAACTATGTTTCTGCTATATTTGTTTTCAGTCGACATAGGAAATATCCCTTTTTAAGTGTTCTTTATTTGTAAAAATAATTTGAAATGAAGTTTACGAGCATTTTTTCACTGCTAAGACTAAATGCAGAACTTCGTACGTAAGTACATCAGTTCAGGTTGCCATACTACAACACAGAGACGCAACTGTCAGTTCAAATCCAAGAGTGATAGCGATAGTAGAAGTATTAGCATTAATGGAGAAGAGTAGGGACCTTGCTTTATATGAAGTGTTTGTTTACGATATGACCATACAAGAGACAAGTCGTTTTTCATCATGACTCGATCACTACTCAGGTAGTTCAAATGTTACTGGGTAACCATTCGGAAAGTACTTCCGTATTGCTTAAACCCTTACAGTAACATCGCACTATCTAAATGATGATCTATAGCACACCATCTTATATCAATAATGATTGACAGTATATACATTAGTGTCAGGCTGTATACTATTCATTGGCCAAATACTATAAAACACTATAATTAAGGTTGGTGGTATTGAAAGATATGGTCCAAAATGGATCTTGAATTTATTACGTATATCGTGCTATTTCTCAATTCTCAGTTTTTTCTGGAGATTCTGGCTTATTTTTCAATTCACTTATCTTCATTCAACGTTGTATAAACCTAATATCCTCTACTACCTATTTGGGTTACGGCAGTCATGTTTTCAGTAGCTGTTACAGTGTGTGCTCGATATTTAGTCTAGTGCACAAATATACTCAGTTAAAACGTAGAACTTCGTGTGTACGTACTTCAATTCAAGTTGCCATACCACGTTAGTACAGAGATATAATTGTCAATTCAAAGCCGATAGTAGTAGAGGTAGTAAAAGTATTAGAAGTAATCGGAGAGATTAGGGTTCGAAGATGTTATTCAAGAAGTATAATTCAGTGAGATAAATTTAGAAAGAGAAAGATAGAGGCGATGAGGAATTCAGAAAATTAGAATTTCATAGAACACAAAGAGTGGATTCAACTGCTCCATTGCAAACGATTTCCAGCCATATCATTCAAGGTCTGTAACCATCGGCTACTACTGTCTCGTGGACCCCATCGCTCGTCAAGGTAATCGGTGGTCGGGCATACGTACTACATGTCCCAATCCAGTCTAAGTGAGTAAGTTAAGGTGCACAAACTTAAAACGGTTTTGAAACTAGATAATACGTGAACTATCACACAGTATATGGTTAGTTTCCATCACATTATTAAATTATTAACTAGATTATTAATCCTTTTAGTGTAGTTGAAATCTAACACCTGCAATTGAAATTAGTTTTATACAATGATGTTTTAAATAATTAAATGCATTAATTTTCATTATTTTAATTAATCTGTAAACCTTGCATGTTTTATTTAGAGATGAGGATTCAGACCTACTTCAGGATGTCCCTGAGTATCTCAAGCCTTCAATTGGTCAACAAAAAGAGGACATGTTATCCAACCAGATGTTATGTGGTATCCCTGAAGTCGATTTGGGTGTTGAAGCAAAAATGAAAAACATTGAAGCCACAGAAGAAGCCAAGCAGATACTTTTTAGAAAAAGATTCAGCCGCAAACATGGTCATTCAACTGATCAAATAGCACCGACCAGCATGGCAGTCAACTTTGTTCAGCATAGTCGGTGGAGTGAGTTAATGTTTGTTATCTATTCACATACGTATTCTCTATTTATTTGTTCATATCTCATAGAACAGAAAATGTATAATGCAGCAATACATTCCATATTACCATCAGCTATACAGTAGTCAATCTGATTGTGATTGCCATTTTATCTTTATGCATCGTTTAACTTGTTAATGCTGCAATCGTATACATCGAATGTATATACTGAAAAGCATAAGTTAGGCGACTAGAAGCTCAGTTTTCACCGTTGTCAGTCAGTTTTAACGTAGAACTTCGTATTTACGTACATCAGTTCGAGTTTCCATACTACATTCGCACAGAGACACAGTTGTCAGTTCAAATCCCATAGTGATAGAGATAGTATAAGTATAAGTGATAAAGGAGAACATTAAGGTTCGAAGATATTATTCAAAAAGTATAATTCAGTGAGGTAAATTGGAAAAGAGAGACGCGATGAGGAACTCAGAAAATTAGAATTTTATAGAACACAAAGAGTGGATGCACCTGCATCATTGTAAACAGTTTTGAGCCATGAAATTCAAAGTCTCTAACCGTCGGTTACTATCTTCTCGCTGACCCCAACCAGGTAGTCTGCTTCTATCAACATGACTCAGTCCACTTGTTAGTGGTTTCATGTATTTGTGCCATGTTTTGGTTTGGCCGCCCCTAGCTTTCTTCCAACCTACTCCTACACCACAAAATAAAGATCGTCGAGACAGTCGGTGGTTGAGCATTCGTGACACATGTCCTAAGCACCTCATCTGATGAAGTTTGACTACTTCATCTTTCGGTCTGCCATCACTGCTTAGTACTGCTGCACAGTACACTCGTCCTTTAGTCAGCGAATACCATAAGTGACGCAAGTTGGCAAAAGCCAATCGAGCCTTCTGTATCTGTGCTGAGATTTCGTCACACATCAGGCCATCAGTACTGGTGAGACTCCTGAGATAAGTGAAGCGGTCAACACGCCCAACCGCTTCACTTCTTATCACTAGTTCAACTGCCGACGCAAGCTTATCCCGAAGCAAAATTTTGCATTCCGAGGGGAAAACCGCAACCCGAACATGCTTACATTGTTGCTTGAGGCAGTCAGAAGACTCTGCATTTTGTCAGCGTATTCACCAAGTTGGACTATGTCATCGTCATACTCTAAGTCAGCAAGTGAGTCTCCTGGTAGAAGGTCCACTGCTGAAAAGTCAGATGATAAAAGTGTCATATGTAAAAGCATGTCTGTGACCAAGTTAAGCAAGAGTGGAAAAAGTGGTCATCCCTGTCGGACACCAACTTGAAGTAATCCATTCCGATGACAGTTCTCTATAAGCTCTAACTCGACCAGTATTGTTCGAGTAATGAGCTTGTATACGGTTATGTACTTCTTCGGTACACCTTTCATTGACAGGCACTATCACAGAACATCACGGTGTACAAAGTCAGATGCTGCTTTAAGGTCGGGAAATACTGCTATCGTGGGGCGTTGGAACGAGTGTCTGTGTTGTAGGACCTGACGAAGAGTGAATATGTGGTCTATACGTCCACGTCCAGGTGCGAAACCAGCCTGATTTTCTCTAGTCAGTCGTTGAAGTATTATTGAGGCCAATATTTTAGATACCGTAATAGGTAAACTGATTCCTCTGCGACTGTCACAAGCGGACTTTTGTCCTTTTTTGTAGACTGGGACAATCAGTGATTGAGACCAGTTAGATGGGATTACGTCCAGCTCCTAGATTCTACCTGAGACCTCAGTCAATCTAACTGCTAAAACTGGACCACCGTCTTTAAAAATTCCAGGTGTGAGCCTGTCAGGCCAAGCAGCTCACCCTCGCTTTAGATTTCCTATAGCTTTCTCTACTTTGGAGGACTTACATCATTTCGCCGTTCAGGCTGACAGATCGTGAGCAACCAGTGTGGCTAAGGGCCAGTTGAATCGATCCCTAAAGTGCTTCGCCCGTCGATCCAATCTCCTGGGTTGAAAGCGAATGCTACAACCGTCGTTTTTCAAGACAGTTTCACTAACAGTCGGATCCCCCTTGATATTGGAGGAACCGGTGTCCACCGTTACCGGTCGCCGCTGCCTTTTCCACCGCTCCTGCTTTCGCTACCCACCTCTGTTCGCGATCATTGCCTAGGCTTCTTATCACCCTGCGCCCTCCATCATGTTCAGAGCCTGGTGGGATGAGTTTACGAGCGTCTATCAGTTCGCTGGATACTGCCGAGATCCACGGCTTCTTCCTACCCTTATGGTTTACCTTAATAGCATTTAGGACGGCTTTTTCCACAGCATTTTTGATATCATTCCAAGCTCCCTCTTGATGGGAATCACTTACATGGTCGCCTAACTGACTTTCTAGTTGCTCCTAAAATATATTCTTATCGTTTTTATCATTAAGTAGGACCCTATGAGGTTTCGTTGTGGTGTCTTTCCTACGTCCGGTAAGCCGCAAACAGATACACGCTTGCACTAGAGCATGATCTGAATCTTAACATATGCCCTAGAACAAGCGACAGTCCTTTATCGAACCCTTTTATTGGTGGCAGATAGCGATTTAATCTAGTTGGGTCGATTGTTCGAACGGCTTTGTGGGTCGCCAGGTCAAAAGATGTTTCTCCTTATGCTTAAAGTTAATATTTGCTAGTGATAGGCGGTTATCTGAACATAGCTGCAGCAGACGGCCGCCATTATCTGTTCTATTAGCTGTGACACCATAAGATCCACACAGGTGTCGTCCCTTTTCACTTAGTCTACCTACTTGAACATTAACGTCACAAGCCATTATTACTATATCAGAGCACCCAACGATTTGGAGTTCTGAAAGTTATTTGTAAAACTCATCTTTTACCTCTGAACTTCAGTCAGTAATGAAGAGGCAACAGCGAGTGTCCCTATCTTTCCGATTTCCTACCGTCCCGTTTAGTTGGACAGCCCATAAACGATTGTCTACTGGGATCCAGTCTAGGAGAGCTAGTTCTGCCCTACGGCTCAATGCTATACCTACACCAACGAGGTCACAAAAAGCAGCAGCAGGGCTTCAAGATACACGAAGAGTAAACCGAGTTCGTTCTCTATCTGGACGTGGTGAAGTCAAATTAATCACTGTACTTGAATCCTGTATGTGCGTTTCGGAGACGCAGCATACATCGATGGCATAGGATTCCAGAGTCATAGCTAAGGAAGCCTGATACCCTATTTGACACAAGGGCTCGAACATTAAGAGCGAGATTTCAGGAGACCAGGAATAATGTTCCGTGAACTCAAATGGATTGCATTAGCGGTGTGGCGTGATTAAGGATTGTGAGAAGGGTTGGTCGTTGGGGTAAGAGAGATGTTAGGAGGTGTACGAAGAATTGAATTGTGACTTATTTGGTCTCTTCTTCTGTTACGGGCGAATCTTACTTCCCGGCTGCCCACATCATATTGGGGCGATTCTCGAGGAACCCGAAAAAGAAGTTGAATTAGCGTTGGTCTAAGAAACATGGGAACGTGACTGCAGAGCCCGAGCGACAACTGCTTGACATCGGATGTGCACGACCTTTTTACGAAAGATTTTTAAATTGTTAGCTCCGCTCTTGTTTGAAAGGCCCTACCGCTGGAGACCGAAATCCGTCAGATAAGGTGAGGTGTAACATTTTTAGGGTCGACCTTTTCTAACCCCTTCCTACCTTGTAAGAAGGCAGTATCGCTTCAGATGCTTTCGAGGAGGAAATACCTTACTACTGCCACACCCCTCTACTGTCAGCAGTACCATTTCGCCTCCAGACCTTAAGTTGTTGCTTTTAGTCCCACCGTTCTCCAATCGACCTGCCTAGCACGGTAGAACCTACAGGAATATGTGGTTCAGCCAACATAGCTCGGTTGGGTCATCACAATAGGCAAGCCCGACCACAACTTCAAGGTAGCAGCTACGGTCGGGTTTTCATCGTTGTATAGCTAACAAAGGGAAAAAGGAAAGTGTATTTTTTACCAATGTTATGAAGTATTTATTTGTTATGGTGACAAAGTAGGTGAAATATTATTTCTGTGAAAACTTCCAGTCATATCACTAAGTTATATCTATTTCGTAAGCCAAAGCTCGGAGGCGTTTTTTAATATTTTGAGTTTCCATCAATAGAGAAATGACTGTTGTATTCACCTAAAACTAATCTCTTGGAGTAATCTACATGGTGCTTTACTTAAATCCTGAAATTGCCTTACGTTTGGTTCCTTGAACGGTGGCTAGGTAGTCAAAGCGTTCGACTTTAACCCCCTAACTTTGAATCACGTTTCACTTTCGGCTTAAGCAACTAAGTAATATCATTAGCCCTCAAATTCAAAATAGGACTCATAACCAGATACCTGCCAAGTGAATTAATTAAAAATCTAAACACATTCGATTGCTTTAATGTAAACAGGTAGTTTAATATTTCTGACAAAAATATAGTCATTTGTTCGAGTTCTTTATTTTATTGAAAGGTGAGTCAAACGATTTGGCTTAGTCATCAGATTATTTAACCTAATCATCTAGACATTGTATTGAGTTTATTTCTGCTATTCTAATGTGCTCAAGTGGGTGATATCGACAACTTTTACAATATGAACTAGGCTCATAGTTCATCATTCAAACTTGGTGATTTTATTTATATATAATCAGAACAATTATATAAAAATAGATGGTGTTAAAATTTATGTAATGAATTCGTGCCTTAAAGCAATTTCAGTAGTCAGGTTTATTGCCTGTGTACGTGAAACCATCTCAATCAATCTAAAATCACAATCAGACTCCATTTGTTAATGTTTAGAATGTGTAGATTTTTAAAAATCGATGTTGAGCATTATCAAAAGAATTGATTGTAACTTTCATTCTTATAGTTTTAAATATACAGATGATATAGTAATTCCTTATTGATCACGAAGTGTTTGTTACAATCCTCATTGAATTTTATAATTTTTATGTTAGCGATTACATTTATCGATGGAACAATTTATATAATTGTTCAAGCTACTGCAAATACATTATTCCATATTAATATTGTAAAATATGAACCAACACATTTTTCACATTTCTATTTCTATTATGTTCATTTAAAAAAATATAGATAGTTACACAAACGGAATCAGTAGAAGAGCTGATTTGAACAATGAACGGGAACTCAATCACATAGCTAGTAGTAACAATGATGCCAATAAACTAGAAACAACGAAAAGTGATGTCATCTCTCCCCAAGCGGAAGGTCGTCGTTTAGATAGTAAGTCTGTTGAAATCTATCATTCCTTTTTTAATATTCAAAATTGATATAGACTTTACGAAATTTCCCAATTTAGTAAAATTTTGAATGATCCTAATTTAGTTCAATGTTGTAGATTGCTTTTATCAAAAATTAATCACAGTAGAGGTATTATTAAAAATTAAGAAGCACTGGACAGTTGTTTCATTTCCTTGTATGAGACTTCTAAACAGTGCGTATTCTTGAGTCCATCAGGTATCAGAGCCAAAACCTTCAGGTCTCGTAGCGAAAACCTAACCATTCAAACCACTGAGTTGCCATCCAATTGTATAATTTGAACTATCCTGCTTTTGACATCGCTTTGGAATTTCAATCAAATTAAGCAAATTTGGTTTTTAACGGCTTTCCGTTGATCAGGCCAAGTTAAAGTTAACCACCACTGAATATAGTGTCCATCCTATAACTTTATTCCGGTCCAACACTTTTTCAAATGCAAAAGCATATTGAAATACACAAAATTATGTCTTCATCCAAAACATTTTCATGAATTCTTTAATTGATAAATGTCATTACCATTCATAATCAAGATTTTAATACTTTTCCATGTTTATCCATATTTTTGTTTTTCAGACAACCGATCACGTATTCATAATGAAAAATCTACAGATAATATTGCACTTCAACGGTTTAAAAATTATATGCGCGATAAAAGACGTCGTTGATAATTTTATTTCTTCCTATTTATTTTTTATCTCGACAGGACAATGTTTTACTTCTTTTAATGGTATTATGTCCTAAGTCAGTCAGTTTAGGCCAGGCATATTGTATAACACATGTGTACATTGTAAATATGATTTATTGCTATTATTACGACTGCTACTATTGTTTTTGTTGAATATCTGTTTTCTAAAGTGAAAAGTGACTGGTTTTTTACAGTATCAATCACTTTGATAAACCTACATGTTTGATACCACTAGCACTACCGAAGCCCTCCAATAAATCATCGTAAGAGAAATAGTTTGCACCATATCCTGTACAAGTGTTTGGTTAAATAAGGCCACTTCTGAAGCTAATATCTGTTTGAAAATGTTTATAGATACGGATGAACTTAAATAAAGTCTTACTGCTATATTAACTGTGAACTATCTGTCATGTGTACTGTAACGTCAATACCAATTAGTTACAAGCAAGTAAAGAACGATTTCTTCCCGTATAGTTAGTGTTCTAAACATCATAAGTTGATTTATATGTCAACATTTAATCAACACTACTTGTTAACAATAAGATCACTGACAACAATTTCCCGAAGGTTTACTTATCAAAAAGGATAAGATCAATAATTTTTGAGTCAATTATAAATAACACCTCATCAGGAATAGTAATCATAATAATTATTATTATTATTATCAACAACCTCGGTGCAAACATGGTTTTCCTGCAAAACAGCATGGTTCGTTCATGTTTATATACGAACCATTATAGGTATGATCTTGACTGAAGGGATTTCAGAGTAGACATTAGAGAATGTAAAAAATTGATATTCTGATCGGAACCGATCGATATACGTTATAAGATAGATCCAGTCAATCTATGCATTAAAAGAATAGGTCACGAACAAGCAATCGGCGATTCTACTGCGTTATGGACCCATGGTCAGCTGTGGCCTATTAAAACACACTCTCGTCCTACAGCTCTTCTGTTAATTTAATCTCAATATTCAAAACTTCTTAACATCATATGAGTGATTGTACGTATTTAGAGAATTGTGGAGGTATTTGAATATTATCGAATTCACGAAGCGACCTTAACTAGACAACCATATGTGTTTTCATCAAACGAACTAAAGTATTAATAGGTTGGGATAATTGGATGTTCTTGGTGCATGAATTTTCTGATTTGTCAATATGAAGGAAATAATAATAACGCTGTATATTTCCTTTCATAATCTTAACCAAATTTGAGGGCATCTTAAAAATTTACTGTAACATTTACAGATATCCCAATTATTCATTATCAATCAATATGAAATTTCGTTGTCATTTGAACATATACTATAATTCTTTCATAGCCAATAGAAATGTCTACTCTTTCCAGTTATATGAAGATTGCATATATGTTTCCTTTGAGTGAGTAGCTTTTACATAGATGGGAAGTGATAAGCTTTTAGACCAATACTAGTTTTCTGCTTTTTAGTTATTTTTCGAAAGTATTTTGATAGCATGGAGTTGACGACACTATGGAGGCTTCTTCGATACTATAGCATGCCTGGAAAATAGTCAATATCACACAGAATTCTCACTACACCACAAAATCGTGCATGGATGACAGTTCACTAACTCATTCCACGTGAAGACCGGTGTTAAACAAGGTTGCTTACTCTCACTCTTTCTTCTGGTGGTCTGACGGATTATGAAGATGTCAGCACCTGAGGATATATATATATATATATATATATATATATATATATATATATACAGTTAGATGAGTGGGACAAGTTAAGAGTACATTTATTACTAAGTTAGTTTATTGAATCAAGTTCAATAAAATATTACAAATAACTCTATTCATTTATATACTTGTCTGTTGATAACGACTGGTGGGAAGATTTTAGCATTATGTAAATTTCGATCGCCATACTCTGTACTTCTAGATGAGTGCATTTGTATTTCATGTATTATTATTATTATTTAGCAAAATAAAGGTAACTCAGTGAGAATTTTAATTTTAGATGATGTTATTAATTAAGTTTATACAATTATATTACTAATTATTTTATATTTAGTGGTTTGTAAATAAATGAGAGATGTTGAGTCATTACTAAAGTTATCAAAATTTTTCAAGTATCGAATACAATGTCGTACAATTAGTTCGCTTGATCAATTATAAATTGAACATTTACGTCAGCATATAAAGAATTTATGATTATTCCTAAATAGTAAACTAAATAACGAAATTACATTTGTAAAACATTTGATTTTTACAAATCAATACGTAAAATCAAGAACACATGAAAATGAACAAGTTCATTTCATTCTACAATGTTTGATTATTGTGGAATATAGGTTATATAATTATCGTAAAGGTAAATAGGAGCCGTAAGGTGAGGTTAATTTGTCAAGGATGTATCAAAAAAACTTCACTTGATGACTAGGCCGTTAAACGGAAATAACAACCTTAAGAAATTAGAAAATGTTACTAGACTTGAGTTAAATAACGGAATACATAAGTTATTTTAATACAGAGATCAGGCCTTAATTAATTTTCATTCTCTTTGAATTATGTTTTGACATTTTAGAAAATATTGATTAACAATTTAGGCGACACAACCTGACTAGAGTTAACGAGATGTTAATGAAGGTAAGCGTTGCTTTATATTCACTCAGAGGCAGTATCCTAAGACAAATATTGTCTCTGTTAGAAGAGTATTTATTTTAGGGAAGAAATGGTTATGAATATCATTCTGATTTACAGAGACATTGTTGTTTGTTTTTGAATTCAAAATATCTATTGGGGAGCTCCGAAATATCCCTCAGAAAGCCTAGGAACTCCAGGAAATGTTTCATTCAGTCAGCACTGAATAGAACCTTGAAGAAAACATCTCCAAAGTGCGAAAGAACGTTCTACGTCTAATATATTTAGTATGGTTTTCGAACCTTCTAGATGCTTGAAGCCATGAGTAACTCTCTAAATACCCTCATTTTTCTAAACATAACCTAATTTTGAAGTAAAGCGTTCATCTTGTGTTTCGCGCCTTTTCTCTTGTGTTCAAGTCTCAGTGCAGATTTCGTCTAGGGTTGTAAGAAGTGTCCAGGAATTCATATCTTGCATTCGTTCAACAGTATTATCAAAACCATAAGAATCAAAAATGCTTACTGATAATAATAGACATAATGATATGTTTAAAAAATCTTAATGAGTAGGAAACTGATGCAGCTGGACTTCGCAGATAATCTAGCTTTTCTGTCCCACACGCAAGAACAAATACAAAAGACGGGCAGTGTAGCTGCAGCAGTAGGTCTGAACATGCATCAACCAATTCACACTTGATAGAGAAGCCCTGAAAGAGTTGGAAACCTTTACATATCTGAGCAGCACCATTGATAAACTAGGTGGGCCTGATGCAGATGTGAAAGCGCGTGTCGAGAAGGCAAAGTCAGTATCATTATAACTGAAGAATATCTCGAACTTAAGACTCAAGAAACAATTCATGCTGTTGCAAAAATAATAGGAAACAACATGAAGGTAACTGGAATAAGCGAAACCCAGCAGGAAAAAAAGAATAGCTCCAGGAAAATTGCTGTTGTACTCCAACCATGCAAAATAAAACAACTCACACACAAGGGATTGCATTGATACCATCCAAAGAAGCACAAAATGCGTCCATACAATAGGAATCTTGACCCAGGATCATCAAAGCATCCTTGGAAACAAGAGGTTATTACAATTAATGCCATTCAGTGCTATGCACCCACCAATGATTACGAGGAAAATAATAAAGGTCAATCCCATGTGATTTTCAAGTCAGTCTTTGAGAAATTCCCAACAAAGGACTCAACCGTTTTGACGGAAGACTCAAATACCAAGATTGGAAAGGATAACACTGGATACGAAGACATCATGGGACGACATGGATTGGGAGAAAGGAGCGGAAACGGTGAGATATTCTCATATCTATATGCCTTTATCGAACTGATTATAGACTGAACCACATTCTCGTACAAGTGCGCACGCAACGTTACATTAGTTTCACCAAATCACACTACACAACCAAATCGATCACATCTTCATCGATAAAAAAACCAGAAGGATCGTGGAGGACTTAAGAGAGGAGTTGATATTACTTCAGATCATCACTTAGTAGTGGTCAAGGTGAAGTTGAAACTGAAGAAGCACTGGATGCCAATTGGACAGCATCAAAAAATTTAATACGGTCTTTCTTCGAGATACTGGCAAACTCAACAATTTCAAGATAACTCTCAGCCACAAGTTCTAAGCATTTCGCGATCTACTCGACGGAGAGGAAACTATCATGGAAATTAGCTGGAAAGGGATCAAAGAGGCAATGACTTCAGTGTGTCGTGAAGTTTTGTTGGGTACGTTACATCCCCAGAACTCACTTGAAAATGGTCTTAATTTTGGATTTTTGTGTTTTTGCGTATGGGCCGCTCCGTTGAACTTGACTGTCATTGGTTGATGTAGTATTTTAGTACTCCATTTTCGTGGCTCTCCTAAGGACATTTCTATCATGTACAAACAAACTCGATTTGTGTGCTTGTAAACCCCATATATTCTGGGTGCTTGTAGAATACACTTTCTACGCCTTATCAAGACTTCTTGATATAGTTAGCAGGGCCTGGAACAACGGATTAGAATAGCCTGTCTTGTCACTGCATCATTTGTCTTCGTTCTCGTTTACTGGGTAAGGTAATAGTTTCAAACATATCAGGTTTTAGATCACAAAAAGCACCATCACAGGGATTGGATTTCTATGGATTCTCTGGATAAGATTCAATTAAGGTAGAACAGGAAGTCAGGAATCAATAGCAGCCGAACAAAAGAAGAGAAAAATAAAGCACAGATCGGTTGTACAGAAGCAAACAACCAAGCAATCAGGAGCAGTATATCTAATACTTGAAAATACGTGGAAAACATAGCTATCACAGCGGAAAAAGCTACAAGAGAAAGAAACCTGAGATAACTGTACAATGAAACGAAGAAGCTTGCTAGAAAATATCGTAAACCAGAACAACCAGTGAAAGGCAAGTTAATAACCGATACTGAAGAACTGCAAAACATAAGGATAAACCGGTCTAAAGAACTCTTGAACGAACTAGCCTCACCGGACCCACCCAATATCGAAGAGATCAGAATGGCCGTCAGAAAAATGAAGAGTGACAAAGCATCAGGGCCAGACAACATTACAGCTGAAAGCTGTCATAACAGTAACTTCAAAGATTCTCTACGCTCTGTTCAAAAAGATTTCGGAGCAAGAACATGTACCAACAGACTGGAAAGAAAAGCACCTCTTCAAGATATCAAAGAAAGACCTCAGCAATTGTGAGAACTACAGAGGCATCACTCTTCTCTCAATACCAGGAAAAGTCTTCAACAGAGTGTTGTTAAGCCGAATGAAATATTCAGTAGACGCCCAACTTCAGGATCTGCTGGTTGGATTCCACAAGGATAAATCATGTACCAACCAAACGGTAACGTTACGGATCATTGTGAAGCAATCTGTTTAATGGAAGTCACCGCCGTACATTGACTTCATTGATGACGAGAAAGCGTTTGACAGCGTAGACAAAATGATACTATGTTTTGTCGGAGAACATTATATTGAATTCTCATGATGGATTAAACTATAAGATCTTGCATAAAGGACTTCTCTCAGACTCGTTTCAAATGAACACCACTGTCATACTAGGTTGCTTACTACCACCTATTATCTTTATTCTGGTGATGGAGAATCTTTGAAAGATGTGGAAGGCTTTACATACATGGGCAGAATGATTGACAGACAAGGTGAATCAAGCACAGATGTAAGGAGACGGATTGGTAAAGCAGGGACAGTATTTCTTCCACTGAAGAACATTTGGATCCCAAAACAACCAACTTGGAAGTCAGAGTTTTCAATACGAACATCAAAACCATTATATTTTATGGAGGAGAAACTCAGAGAACTACGAAAGCCAACATCCACAAAATACAGCTGTTTATTGACAGTTGTCTACGCAAGATATTGAGGATCTGTTGGCTAGACACCATCAGCAGCAACCTACCGTGGGAAAGAAGAGGAAGAAATTCAAAAGAAGCGCCGGAAGTGGGCGGAACACATACTGCGGAAATCACCCAACCGCGTCAAGAGGTAAGCCCTCACCTGAAACCCTCAGAATCAAAGGAATAGAGGAAGACCAAACAGCACACTGCGCCGAGAACTGGAAAGAGACATGTAGAGAATGAATAGTTATTGGATAGAACTGGAAAGGAAGACCTAGAACAGAGTTGTTTGGAGAATGCTGATCCGTGGCCTATACTCCATTAGAGGTAAAAGAAAGCATTTCTCAAGTGACTATGATTTAAAAAAAAAATTAAAATAATCTCAGCAACTTAATTTATTATTAAACGTTAAATATACAACTGAGCTTTTAACATAAAGATATAGTGGTAATTTACATTCTACTAATTCAATAAATTCCCTCTCTTTCTTCAAAAATAAAATAAATTCAAACTAATTTGAAAAGGAAATGTTGAACTTGATGAAAAATAATAATGAATCAATGATCATTAGAGAATATACAATCGTATCATCATTTTATATCATCGATTAAAATCGTTGTACAATTGAAACAAATCCCAAAAAATATCTATTTTTTTTTTCAATTTAAATGTTGATAAAAATAATTGTATTTCTTTATGTTTAATGAATGAATGAAGAAGCATATTCAGTGTTTATCCCTGATTAGTTAGCCGTCTATCTTGCTATCAATAATTGTCTTGTTTTTCTGTTGTCTTTTTTATGTCATCTGTTTCATACACATCTACTAAAAATGTCTAATGATTTGAGAAAGTAAATAGTAAGAGATTTCATGGAATAATTAACCTTTTTCATTGATGAAAGAATGATTGAAATGTGAAAAAAAGTCAAACATTATAGACGAATAACTAGTTATTATTTTTAAAAAAATTCTAATGTTGTTTTTTTTAAAAAAAACTGTTTATTATATTGTAAATAAAACAAATACTCTTGCATTTTTTCGATTTTGTTATATTGAGAGATTTACTAAGTGAATCTGACCTTTTATTTGAAAGAAATAATAACAATTGCACTAGAAACTGATTCTTGATAGTTGCAGTATGATAGAGCTTTGCATTTTCTCTATTGTAAATACAGCTAGACAGAAGAAATACACTTTCTCTTGTGTTGCTTTTTTGATTGCATGAATTTTTAAAGAATTCTTACTAAACTGCATAAAAACTATACATTATCTTGAAATGATTTTTGTATTTTGATAGATGGTAGTTTTCTGGGCAAAGAATGCGTATCTCTTTCAGGTTCATTTCGAGACTGTTCATTAAGCTGTTGAAGTAATTCTTTTGATGTTGGAATTTTCGTAGCTGTAAACTGTGCATTCGTAGGTGCATGAGTCAACTGTACAGATGGCATACGTATAGGAACAGGTGACCGCATAAGTGGTGTAGCTTGAGATGATGTTGTATCAGCAGGCAGTTTAATTTGACTGACACAATCAACAACTCTTTCCAATATCGCTTCAATACGTTCCAATCGACTGTCTATTTGACTGTTACGTAATTGTATACTTTCACTATTCGTTGTTCCATCCGAACTATTTGCATTTTGACTAGTATATGGTCCTCTAAAACTAACTCCTGTACCTAATGTTTGCCGACTATTTTGTAATGCAAAACTTTGTATTAAAATAAATTTCAATACAGCGTCAATTTCTTGTTTATATAATTTACCACGATCATCAGATTCACCCATTAATAATTTAATCCGTCTATTATTTTCTTCTTTAATTTTAATTAATTGATTTTCCCGAGTTAAATTTTTCTTTAAAATACTATTCTCTTCATCAGGTGATTCATTTTCTTGCTCTTCTAAATCATCATTTGATTCAGTTGCGCATTTTTTATTTCTACCAAATGGAAATTTTAAATCTTTACAAAAGCATTGACTTGTGCCAATGTAGAAACAACGAAACAATTCATAAATTATGCATAATGTATTGAATGGTGGTGGTAGTAGTGTTCGTTCACTATATTCTTTCACCATTTTATAACGTCCAGCTAACCAATGTGCTGTTGATTTTTGATCAATTCTAGATACTGTATTACTGAACAATGCAATGAGTAAATTAATTAAGATAATATTGACAATGCCAACATATAGGACTAGAACAAAAAATATCACTGTATTAAATCCTAATTCACTGCCACAATATCGATTATCTTCACAAGTCTCCTCTTCTAAAACAATACTCACTTCAAAGATACTATAGAAAGCACGTCGAAATAATTCACTGAATGATGTAAGCACTCCGAGTCGTTGCATATCACGTTGACGTGATAATTCAGTAATATTCATTAAATGTTTATTTTGACGTTGTCCTTGTGTTTCATAAAAACTATTTGGATAGATTAATCCTTGAAACCATACACCATAAGAGATAATGAATATTGCAAATACAATCAGTAAAGGAATTAAATCTTTGCGTAACATATCAGCCATCATTTTAAGTCGTGGACCAATAATTGGTGAAATTGAAGTAATGTAAAGAGTTCTCATGTAAAAAAGATTTAAACCAAGCATATACAAATTACGAGTCGTGTAAAGTATAACATCATGCGCTTCTTCAAATTCTGATCCATGATTATTTGCCACATTCATTCTTGTACAAAATCCAATGAATGTTAAAGTGATTGCAAATAAATCAATCCAATTCCAACCATCTCTAAAATAATCACTGAATCCATCTCGTGATGCTTCAAGTATCAATTGTCTTAACTCTTCAAATCCATAACCTAAGACATAAGATAGCGAAACTATTTCCATTCGACTACAGGAAAAATGTAGATTATATACACATACTATTGAGAATAACATCAAGAATAATAAATGAAATAAAGAGTGAAGACAAAATTTCATTGAAGGTGACAGATAAACTCCGGTGACAAAATGAAGTCTTGGTGAAGAAGTCCATCCGAACTGATTTGACATACGTTCGTAAATACTGACATGTGGTTTAGGGCCTTGAGATGAATGAACAGAGACAGTATTCAAACTTCTTTGTGCCTTTGTGCGTTTTGATGTTAACGGATTGTTAGGTAGTTGAGGTGAAGATGGGAAAACTTTAGCTATAACATTACCAGTAGCTTTTCCTTCTGTACGACTTATTGAATCACCTAGTAAGTTGGTATTTCCTTTACCTGCCGATGTGACACCAGCAGTTATATTTCTTATTAACTCTGCACGTTTAAGTTCTTTTTTCGTTCTGTACTCAAAATAAAATAACCCGGCAACAGGAAAAAATTTACATGTCCATCTCATCCATGTAGGTAAACAAATTAAAACACCATGCCATCGTTCATCTAGAAGCCTTTGACAACAGGATAAACTTAATACATTGGTACATTTAGCTTTGGCGCATAAATCTATTAATGAAATTCCTCCAAATGTACGCAAAGGTGCATTCAACATTGAGCGGCATATCATTTTTTCTGGAGTATTGTCTTTAAGAAAAACCAAATTGAGTACATCAACAGCGATTGCTTCTAATCGATCAGAAAAAGTGATGAGTTCACCTAACATCTAAAAAATTAATTAAAATACAAATAAATTATGAACAATCCTATAAAATATATGTACGATGAATTAAACTTCACGTTATCATATTTTCTTAAAATGACATTTCATAAGTTCTTTACTTTTTCACTTCTACAACTGTTAAGAATAACGATGACGAAAAAAATGTTTTTTTTAGATATAATTTACTTGCACTATGAAGCACATCTAACTTCGAAAAAAAAGATTTTTAACTGGTCTAAAAATATTTTCCCTGCTCAGTTGGTAAACAAGAATTCTAACTATTATGAGTGTAAACAGGGTATTCATAAACTTCAAATAATGAGCCCATAGAAAGAATTGAACTTATTGACTTCTGTGGTTATCAAATGTTAATTTATACCCGGTTAGTTAACAATATTTCAAGCTTATTGAAGAGATCATGATAAGAGAAAATTTTCTTAGGTATTGTTTCTGATATCTTCTAGATATTGTTTTAAGAAATATCACCTTTATTTTAGGCTTACATACAACGAAAACTCATAAAAATCCGTTTGCTAAGTTTCATTGTTTTAAAGTATCTTCTGTACATAAACTGTTTTATGTAAACTGATCACGTGAAAGTTTAGTTTGATGACAAATTTAGTTCATAAGTCAGTGTAAAGTTCGTAAAATAATTCTATGAGGTCTTTCATAGATATTATCGATCACTAATATAGAAAGATTATCATATTAAGTGACAGGAAACCATGATCAGCTGCCTTCTATTTTTAAAGGTTGATAGTAATCAATATGAAGCATATGCGGGCACATCAGTTTATCTAAAATTCCTGATCAGTAATAATAATAAGCCACAGTTAATCTATCTATATATAAATAAAAAGTATTAAACATGATTTATTTGATTGGAAATTATGTACATTACTTACTTGTTGAGGAAAAGTAGGTTCTTTATGAAGTCGACGAAGAATAAGCGTTACTAAAACAGCTGCTGGTAAAACATCAAATTGTCTCATTCGAATTAATTGTTCAACAACACGAAATCGTCCACAAATAATTGCTAAAAATAATAATGATCTATGCATTGGACGAAGAATCACAATTTTATTGGTACTTAATGATTTGAAAGTGAGTAAACCACTCATCGACTGTAAAATTGTTCGAAAATCATGAGCTTTCAAATTTTCTTGAAATGCACCTTGAACATGTGTAAAAACACCAGTACCATTTTCATAACAATCAGAAAATAATTCAGACATTTGTTTTAAAGTAATTTGTTGTGCAGTTTCAAAATCATCCAATGAAATATGATCTGTAGGCATTGTTATACTATCAGTGATTTTACTAAAATCCATAGGAAGTGTAGACGTAGTAGATTTATTTTGTCGCCAAGCAAGAGAATCTCTTAATGTTTCTAATAATTCCACATTATCATTTAATAAAATCTTACGCCATATACTCATTATATTTGTACTATCGACTTTAACAGTTTTAGTGAAATTTCCCAACTGACCCTTGTTTACATCAGATGTATCCATTTTATCAACTAAACGTCGAATAAATGAATAACCTTTACGAGATTTCTTATGAAAATCAGTATTTAAACCTGGACTTGGTTCTCTTTTGGCACTCATTACAGCATAAGGTTCACAAGCTGTACGTTCTTTTAGTTTTTCCTCTTCAGACAATCGTTTTCTCACTTTCAATGGAACTATATCATCGATTAACATCAGTAGAGCAATTAATTGTTTCTTTGGCAATACATCAACTAACATTTGTGATCTACCAGCAGCATATGCTAAATCTAATGCAGTTTTTCCTTGTGAAGTAGGCAGCATTGGATCAGCTCCATTATCTAAGAGAATTTTTATACAATCATAATAATGATTTACAGCATCTTCACAACTTGCATGATGTAATGGTGTCCAGTGATTCATATCAAGATAGTTTGCAGCTGCAACAGTTTTTATGATACTTGTTTTAAAACTCACTGGAGATTCGTTTACAGTCATAGATAATTTAGATTGAAGTGTATTCTCATTTGGTTTATGATTTACACTGTCTTCACCATCCTCCTCTTCTAAAGAGCAGTCATTGTCTTCATTTAATGCAGATAAAAATTGAGCTGGAATATTAAGTGGATGAAGACGATTAGATAAAACACGTATAAGATAAGATAAAATAACTGGTTGACCAAATACTGCTGCAACATGAATTGGTAGACGCCCATTTTCATCAGCTTCTTGTAATGATGCCGTTCCTTGTTCAACTAAATATCTATAAATCATGAACAAAGAATAACATGAAACCATAATTTTGGTTGTTTTTATTTTACTAAAATTATTATTCCTAATAGTTTTGTAATAAATTATATCAACTAGGTAAAGTTGAAGTTACCAGAAACTAAATTTAATATAACATGAAACTGTTGGATTTATTAAAGAATAAATGGATGATACGTTCTAAAGATATGACTCTGAAGCATGGGAATAGCCTAGAAGAAACCAAGTTAAACATCTTTTCTCAAACACTTAATCAATCTATGTTCAATCATTCTAGTATTTCTGAATTCAACTTTTAAAGGGAGGTAATAATTTTAGGAACAAACCTGTGCTAAGCCTTAACATAAGTTAAACACATGAGAAACCTGATTTCACTGATTCATCAGTCAAACAAATCAATAAAATGTCAAACAGCTTAAATTAATTATTGTCTATCGTTGTCATCAGTACATAAGTATTAAATCTGCAACTACGGAATTTTCAACAAAGAAGTGAAAATTTCAGTTCAAGTTTTATTGGAGAAACAAAAGATTATTGAGATTTTTCTTAGGGATAGTTAGAATTATATCAGCAGATTATCGTCCATACTAGTAGATATGGATAATTTCTCTAAAGAAACCACTAAAATGTTACATACAATCAAACCAAATAAAAGATGAAGACAATCTCGAGACAACCATAAAATAATATTTAGGAACATCAGGTTTGAATCTACCTTGGGGCAGAGCTGCCAAGTTTGGATAGGAAAGATCTACTTAGCTTCATACTGAATATTTATGACTGTCTATACTACTCAGGTGAAAAGAGATTGCTGGGAATCCTGCATCCATGTACAAATGATACCACTAGGCTTTTGTGAATTACCAAACATTCATAAATCTGACCTACTCTTGGGACTGTTAGCTCTTTACCAACACTTCAACATCAGGTTTATCAAAGTAAATCAACAATTTACTGAATGTACCCCGAAATAACCTATCCAACACCACTGACAATTTCTAGACTTGATATTAAAACTTTTGAGTTTCAACTTCAAAGAAGAATGAAACACTGGTAAGCTATTATGTTGGATCTCTACATACTAGTATTCCAGTTGATAGATCCCTAGACTTTACTAATAGTTTACTAACGAAAATGATATTCAGATTAGTCATTATTATGACTAAAAAGTCTAAGCTTAGCTTAGATTCAACTTTATTTCCACTCAAAGAAACATCATATAAACAACCCAATAGAGTGACCATGAGATCTTCTGTGTCCCCGTTTTTCGCTTATTTATACATGTCGCATATAGAATGGTACATTTTCTCCAGTGTCGTTAACTTTCTTATTTGTCTCAGATGCATAGATGACACATCTGTTATTATTAAAAAAACTTTCCTAAGAAACGTTTCTAAACTGGTGAACACTTTCTAATCTAACACGAAAATAAATTTAGTAAATTACCACTTTCGAACTGTTTAATCGAAAGGAATTCTACATTTAAGCATCTACCAAGAGCCATCATATTCAAATCAGTTCATTTATTTCAACTTGGTACCTTCAATGGATGCGAAATTTCGATTGGCACTACTTTGTAAAGGGGTGTTGAACCCGTGACCTTCGGACCTACCCGCCGAAACCCGATGTTTAAACCACATTATAACTTACCAATTTCCCGTATCCAAAAACATATAATCAAAAAAGTTTCACACAGATTCGTCTAGTCCGAAATAACAAGACTTTAACACGATCAGACCTATTTTGATTTTAACTGAACTTAAAGTATCCTAATTTATTTTGTTTGTACTATTTAAACTGGAGTCAGTTTAACTTAGTTATTTATTCCGTGAAGAAACAAACTTATGAAATCAGTTTCCTAGTCATTAGGATTTTTTAAACATATCAGTATGTCTATTATAATCAGTAAGCATTTTTGATTCTTATGATTTTGATAAAACTATTAAATGAATGCAAGATCTAAATTCCTATCCGCTTCTTACAACCCCAGACTAAATCTGCACTGAGACTTGAAAAAGTGTGAAACACAAGATGAAAGCTTTACTTCAAAGTTAGTTTATGTACAGAAAAATGAGGGTATTTAGAGAGTTACTTATGACTTCAAGCCTCTGGAAGGTTCGAGAACCAGACTAAATTTATTAGCCGTAGTACGTTCTTCCGCACTTTCCAGATGCTTTCTACAAGGTTCTATTCAGTTCTGATTGGATGAAACATTTCCTGGAGTTCCTAGGTTTTCTGAGGGATATTTCGGAGCCCCCCAATAGATATTTTTGAATTCAAAAACAAACAACAATGTCTCTGTAAATCAGAATGATATTCATAACCATTTCTTCCCTAAAATAAATACTCTTCCAACAGAGACAATTCTTGTCTTAGGTATACTGTTTCTGAGTGAATATCAAGCAACGCTTGCCTTCATTAACATCTCGTAAATTCTAGTCTGGTTGTGTAACCTGAATTATTAATTAAGATTTTCCAAAATGGCAAAAAATAACTCAAAGAGAATGAAATAAAAAATTATGTGCTTGGCTAAGTGTTTAGCATCTATAAATTAAGGCCTGATCTCTGTATTAAAAAATAACTTATGTATTCCGTTATTTAACTCAAGTCTAGTAACATTTTCTAATTTCTTAAGGTTGTTATTTCCGTTTAACGGTTTAGTCATCAAGTGAATAGTTTTATTTTGATACATCCTTGATAAATTAACCTCAACTTACGGCTCCTATTTACCTTTAGGATTATTATGTAACCTATATTCCACAATAATCGATCATTGTGGAATGAAATGAACTTGTTCATTTTCATGTGTTCTTGATTTTAGGTATTGATTTGCAAAAATCAAATGTTTTACAAATGTAATTTCGTTATTTAGTATACTATTTGGGAATAATCATAAATATTTTATATGCTTACGTAAATGTTCAATTTATATTTGATCAAGCGAACTGATTGCACGACATTGTATTGGATACTTGAAAAATTTTGATAATTTAGTAATGACTCAACATCTCTCATTAATTTACAAACCACTAAATATAAAATAATTAGTAATATAATTGTATAAACTTAATTAATAACATCATCTAAAATTAAAATTCTCCCTGAGTTACCGTTATTTTGCTAAATAATAATAAAACATGAAATACAAATGCACTCATCCAGAAGTACAGAGTAAAACGATCGAAATTTACATAATGCTAAAATTATCCCACCAATCGTAATCAACAGACAAGTATATAAATGAGTAGAGTTATTTGTAATAATTTATTGAACTTGATTCAATAAACTAACTTAGAAATAAATATAGCCTTAACTTGTCCTACTCATCTTAGTACATATATATATATATATATATATATATATATATATATATATATATATATAACGGGTTAGAATAACTATGTAAACATATACCGAACCAAATATTTTGTCTGCCTCTATTTACAGAGGTTCGTTGTTGATCAGTTGGGGTATGCACATCTTGAATGGATTTCGTCAATTGTTCCTCAGAAATTTTAGTAAAGTTGGACTCTGATTACCAGCAAGATTCAGAACATTTAGGTAGTCTTCTCTCGGACACGTCAACTAGATGTATTGAGTCCCGGTGTAACTGTTCACATCATAACTCACCGAGATAATACGATTGAGAGAAAGATACTTAGTCGATTCACAATGTTATTATCAACAGTATTATGAAAGGATATCCAGTTGATAAGGACGAAATACCACAAAATGCTCATCCTAAATTCCATTGATAGGAACAGTTTAACTTCTCAGAAAATCCCTTTGGTTAAAATTTTAGAGCTAGGAATCAGTACAAAGAAGTTAGTATTATTAAAGTGAATCATCAACAAAAAAAAACGTCAGGAACATAGAAATATTATCTAGAAATCGGTTTATAAAAAAAATTGCAAATGTCAATTACCTATATCTTTTTTTGTTACATAACAAGTAAATCACTATCGACATGGCCAGTAGGTTAGGTATAATGATTTTATTCTATGAAAGTCAATGAAGACTAATGTCAAGTTTTCAGGTTAACTGACTAAGATTCCTCAATTTTCACCTTTTTGACCATATAATGAAAGGCATAAAAATATGTTAACTGTTACAATAATCAACTAAACCATTTATTCATTTTCCGAATCTATAGTAAATCCATGAATAGAATAAACAAGACTGCATAAACGGAAATAGGAGAGGCAGACAATGAGCAGTTTATATTCACATGCTCAACTGAGCGATCTTGAAAATCATCACTCATGGATATGATATAGAATATATAATAATGGAAGCACTCAGTATGTTGTGTATATTACTCATAACGTGGGTTATGAGTAGTGAGCATTGGATATGCTGCGTAGTATCACCTAGATGTTACTGATGAAAGGAAGAACTTGAGATCCGGATGTATGGTGCGATCAGAGTTTTTCGAAATCTAGAAGGCGGTCGCTAATCTGTCTCTTTTGCAAATAGAAGTTTGAAGATAAGGTGTACAAATTTTGGCTAGTAAACTGCATCTTCATCAAATAAATCGTTTATTCCATCTGATCTTAGTCAATCGAATTTTGATAATAGTCGAAACATAAACAATTTAAGTACTTTAATTCATATCAGTCTTAATCAATAAATCATTTGCATATTTGGTTAAACTGCAACTAGTTTGGTTGTCTTAATATTTTCTACTTTCATGCTTAAAACCGACAACGGTCTCCCCTTTTTCTGCATACTTTCAAAAAAGCTTGTGAACTGAAAACTGCTTTTATGGTTTACCAAAATTATCTTTTTACATTTTTATTAAAAATTATTATAAAAGCATTTATAGATATAACTAGTTTCGCTATTTCCCACCACAATCAGCAATAAGTAATATTATCACTTGATCGATTACTGATTTATTTATGAAATATTTTCTCAAAACACGTAAATGATACCAATTCATTTATTTTGCAACTATACACTCCTCATTGTACATACACACCTGTTTTATGTTCAACCTGAAAAGTATTCAATTCATATTGGACGATGACTGAGAAATGACTAATATCATCTTTATCTTACTATATACCTTTAACTGACTAAAATCAATTCGATTGTGAATCACACATCTAAATTAGCAGTGTCATAAGTCAATAAAATAATAAATATCCCAGGCCTCATAGTTATGTTTTTTAAAAAAACCATGTATATTGATGCCTTGATTCTTGCACCAAACATGTGATCTACATAATGAAATGTGAAACATTATTTCACTATGCAATTAGTGTATTATTATTTCTGATGACTCAACTGGTGCGTACATTTTTAACACGTTTACTTTAGGATAGATAAAGTAATATTTCCTAACCATTAAACAACAAGTTGTTTTAGTCTACTTTTTAGTAGCTAAAATTTGTGAGGTAGATGTTTTGAAATAGATACTGACTTGACAATTTTGACAATTATTGTTGAATATCGAGTTTCAGTATTATATTTTCAAGATACATGGTTGAAGTCATTACTTTGTTTTAGTAATTGCTTACACTGCTTTGAAAATGCACATAGAAATAATTAGTGAGGAATATTTGAAATGATCATTGTAATTCATTGGTATAGCCTAGGCATATGTGTTCACTGATCATGATAAAACTAATAGAACTAATAACAGTAACATCAAACATCATCAAGAATTGTAATTTTAGCCTTTACTTATGTGTTAACTTCACAATCCACATTAAGGCGTACAATAAAAATATGTTAGTTTCCTTATTTTAAACCTACCTAATTATATTTATAGAAAATAATGTTGGAATAAATTTAATTTAGTTAATATCTACACGGTTTTTTAATGAAGTGAAGATTTTACATCAACTGAAGTAATAAATGAATCGTCAGATGGAATATAGATAGTGCAAAAAGTACAGAGGGATCAATATTAACCGGGGACGCACATAGTTATCGATGGTGAGATAATTCGTCATGTAGATAAGTGAAGAATCATTGTGAAAGAGAATCGAAACTGTGTAAAAAGTTCCAAGTTATTCATCAGGAATAAATGGTTGCATTTCATGTACTTTAGTTAGAAAACTAATCAAAAATGAAATAAATTAACAAGGATAAGAATTCACGTAGTTCAAAGATCCATAAGGAATTAGAACAAAAGGATAAAACATAAAAATATCAAAGGATTGATCGGAGCATGAAATGTTGAGGAATCATGTAAACTGCCTCCGTAAATGCAAATCTGATTACAAAGTTTATATAACTACTGTATTTATAATGGACATGAAAAGCATTCGAATACTTTTCGACAGATTCAGTTTGATTTGAAAATTAATATCGAAGAGTGAATCTAATAGTCATGATCATCTGAATACTGCGAAGTAGATAGTTGCTTTTTAGAGATTAATGTTGAAAGTACTGTCTAATATGGTGTGGGGTGTTTCGCCCATGAATCGCTTCTGTACTCAGTTCCACAACGGTAAGTTTGCACGTCAGTGTTTATCGAATTCCCTTCATTATCCCTCGTATTTTCAATACTTCATTATATCCGCTAGTATTAAAAATTGCCTTTCATTGAAATCTCAGTCCCCAAGCACATACATATTAATGAAATAGATTTTTACCACTGATTTACTTCCTTTGTGAATTACCCCTCAAGAGAATTTCAGCTCATAAGCCCTCCTTCATTGAAACAAGAATCTTCAATAACAGTAATATTTCGGTCTAAATTTATGATTTATTAATAATCAATAAATAAAACAATCTATTCATTGCAATAAATCTATTTCAACCTGTTCATTTTCAAAAGTTTTACGATCCCATATTGGTATGCTATGAATGAATGCCGCGAATTATTCACCTGAGCTACAAATTGTTTTCTCAACAATTATGGGCAAATGTATAATTGTGTGTTTGCTAGAATTGAACTAGTTGTTTAAATTTGATGATATAATTTTAAGTAAATGAAGCTCTTGAAGGAAGAAACCTGCAAAACATGATATATATATATATATATATATATATATATATATATATATATATATAGAATTTTGTAACTTTACTTATGAACTTGTTGGAAAAGAACCCCTTCCCCGAAGTAATTATTTGATAAGTTAATAGGTATATTAAATGGAATAACTTAAAAGAAAAATGAATAATTCCATGCACAGTTATAGTGACTTTGTTATGCTCGTCCACTGATATGCTTGGAACTATTACTAGTTCACCTTAGTCGGTAAACGAGTTAGAAGATAAATAATCCAGTGACACGATAGGCTAGTCTAATCCGAGCGTCTCAAAGCCTGACTAAGTAGAGGAAGAAGTCTTGATATGGCGTAGAAAGTGTATTCTACAAGCAACCAGAAATTTGCGGTTGATAATCACACAAATCGAGGTTATTTCTACATGATGGAAACGTACTTGCGAGAGCCACAAAAATCGCGTACTAAAATAATACATCAAACAATAACAGCCAAGAATTTTTCGTGTGGGAAATTTAATCGCAAGGTCAACTGATCAGCCCATACTCAAAAACATATGGTCCAATATTAGGACCTTTTTCAAATGAGTTCTTGGGATCTAACGTCTTCAGCAGACTTATAGTTTGTCTCAATAGATTATATGATAAAAGTAAATCTAAGAAACTTATAGGTATGAATATCAATATCTACTGAACAGTTAATTTTAAATGAAATATTCACTTAGTGATCTTCACATATATGCTAGTGTTCATAGTATATAATCTGTCAAATGTCATTGATGATGTAATCAGCTGGCATTACCAGTCACAGTAGATTTGATACACCACCCAACATTGATGGCTTTTACCAATAATATTAAAGTATGTGCTTTTTTTAAAACTAATATATTTTGAACAATTTAGCTTACTTAAGATAAAAACTTTCAGACAGAAATAGTTTACTTGAATTGAGAAATAAATAATTCTGTAATCAGCCTTTAATTTTATGATGCTAGATTTATTTTGAAGATGTATTGCCAGAGATTTGTTATTTTGAAAGTTTAATTGTAAGTGAAACAAAATTATCGGCTGATATGGAATTAAATTAAAGTGATTTTTACAAGGATAAATGAAATAAGTAATTTAGTGATATAATTTTTTTTCATTTTTTTAAATGTAGCAATAACACGCAATAAACACCATAAATTTATCAAGTCTTCCATTCAATTATAATCTATTTCGATGTTCATAAAATTCGAAGGTACCGTCACTTTCACATGACATTATTGGTATATATAAAAGTTTCAACTAATCGTTTTATAAATTGCAAGGGATAAAGATGAAATTCAAAATACTGTGTCATGGTACACACAAAATGAATACTGAAGTAGAGACGATCATTTTACAATCTTTCTCTGTTATTCTGCCTGAGTACTGGATTCAATGTAACTGTATTCTCTGAATTCCGAAAATCAAATCATCAAATATAATAGAACCTTGAAAATGTCATTCACAAGGTATGAAAAATCAGCCATTCTAATAGAGTCGGTTATGTTCGCCTATTTTTAGCAATCGCAATGATGCTAATTAGTAGAATTGTATTCTTAAATGTTTCGTATTTTTAAAAACTAACCTTCACTGCCACTGTAATCTCAGAGTTTGAAAATAATCAAGAGGCGACTGAAGTTTGATTATGCTTGTGGTTTTTAACTTACACTATAATCTCCTACGAAAGTACAAAACTTGTTCAACAGTGAAATATTTGCTGAACTAATTTATAATTGATCTAAAAATGGACAGAATATGGCTAGCAGTGGACTCACGTTTCATCCTATTCGAGACGTATCACCTGGATGTACCTGCTATATCAGAGTTGATTTTAATACAGAAACCCGAATCTAGCATTGTTTTCTTCAAAGGATATTAAGTTATCCGCTTAACTACTGAGTCCAGACAGGCACTCATTCATGCAAAAAACATAAAATTTTCATCGATATAGTCCGGAATATTTCGTTGTTCATATTTTTGACTGGAAATTATATGATCAACAATAAACTACATTGAATGTTTTAGGTTATACAAGGGATAATAAAGTATATCGTTTACATTGTCTAATACTCTTTGTGATGATCAAACTTTAATAGTTTAAAAGTTATGTGGAAATTCTAAAATTTTATTCTTATTTCAATATGCATGAAACATTTCTACATAAATGATATACTTATGTATCATTAGGCTTTCTTTTTGTATGAAATGAAATTTTAACTTTAACAATTTTAAGTGTTAACTAATGTACCACGTTGTGGATGCAGCACCTGTCACATAATTTTCTTATCTTATCATATGTTTCACTTTATCAGAATGGAAAAGATGCCTTCTGATTACAGTTTTGCTATTAAGGATGGATTTTTTTAAAGAAATTTTGAATAACTTTAATTTGCAGCTACCTTATTCATTAGTTTTTTATTAAAGAAAAAAATTATTTATAAATTTACTGAGATCAGGTACTGTTGGAGACATCGGATCCTCAGAACTCACTTGATAAATGTCTTAATTTTGGATTTTATTCATGGGCTGATCAGCTGACCTTGAAATCACATTTCCCACCGGGAAAATCCCTGGCCGTGATTGGTTGCTGTTTTATGTTATTGTGCTATTTTTGTGACTCTCCCAAGGACGTTTCTATGATATATAAAGAAACGCGATTTGTGTGCTTGTATTCATTGTGCTTGCTGGGTGTTTGTAGAATACACTTTCTACGCTTTATCAAGACTTTTCGTTAGCTGTCTTGAGTCAATGGATCAGAGTAGCCTACCTGGACACTGGTTCACTGTCTCGCTCCCGTTTATCGACTAAGGTGAATCCGTAATAGTTTCAAGCATAGCAAGTGACGAGCATAACAGGTACTTAAAATTTAATCAACCAGTAATGTGTTTTTGAATTAGCATTAAACTATCACGTTTGGCCAAACATTTCCATTGGAACTATCAAATTGCTGAAATTGGATGTCATGATAAATGTGTTTGTGAACAGACTTTCGTCTATATCAACCTTCAAAATTGACCAAAAGAGTATAATAATGTTTTATTCTGAAATACTTACTTTACAATAAACATCAAACTGTTGTAAGCTTAGCTTTTAACACTATCTATCAAATCACAACCAATCTACCTTCTGTAAGTTCATAAGTTATAAGTGTGATTCCATATAAGTCAACAACATGTACTCACTGTTGACGGGTCCGTTAGGATATTCATCCAATATCCTAGGAAAATTATTTTTGTCAGTCTAATCCTATTGGTCAATTCCTGATGGTCAATATTATGGTCGTCCTAACTGTCAGTGTCACTGGCTTCAATGTTGTTTCCTATCCGACCTAAGTGTATAAATATGCTTTATCAGTAACGTTTTATGACCCAGACCAGGATCTTTAGTCCAGGATTCTTGCCTTCTTCTGGACTCGGACCTCGTACCTTCTGGATGTTTGCAGAATACATGTTCTGCTTCACATCAAGTCTTCTTCTTTTACTTATTAGGGATTCGGGTAAAGGTAAACTCGTAATAGTTCAAGCATATCAAATGACGTGTTTACGTGCAATCGTAACATGGTCACAGGCTTGAATACGAAATCTTTACAGTGCTACATATGTTTCAATGCTTCGTTAGTTGCCATTAATTTATGGCGCACATTATTAAAATAAACGAAACCAGACTGTAATAATGTAGTTATCTTTCAACGTAAACAGAACTACTAATGAATCCGATAACTAAAAAGCATTATATATATTAATAAGTATAATATTTCATTTTCTTATCTAAACATTTTTTCGGAAATGAATTTCTTTTTTTTTCTTCTGAAAATCAATACAATTACATGCGCTTTTCAAAATAGAAATATTTATCCAACGTGCACATTATTGATTGAATAATTTATCAGTTATTTAGTTCGATTAACTTTTTTATTTTATTTGCATGCATTAATTTTCTACAAAAAAAAATAGAAGAAAAGAAAAAAGGATGCATTTTCAATGTGGTAATTATCAGCCATACATTGAATACACAGGAATTTTTCAAAGGAAATTCACTCGTTCGTATTTAGTGCTTATATATAAACTAACTAACTAAATATATGTATCCGAAAATTAGTTAATTATCTAACAATGATTCATTTATGATTTCAGTGTAATTATCATTTTGTATGAAAAAAAGAAAAACATAAAAGGTCAAAAGAGGAAGAAGGGGATCTTTCTTTGCCTAAAGATTAGATTTCCATTTAGTTGATTCATAACAGAAGATGTAACAGATTTAAAGTGTAAAATTGTTTTATTCTATCAAAATTTGCAATTATTTTCAACAAAGACCTTAGTCGAAATTGATGTGTGGTAAAAATTTAAATTATCCAAATTCTATGGTAAAAAACATTATTATAACTTTATCAAAATCAATCGCAATGCTATTTAAAACAATTTAGGAAAATAATCAAAAATGGTGTTTTTTCTCTAATAAAACGCCGAACGTGATCAAATCATGAAGAGAGAAAATTAGCAATAAAGCATCCTGTCATAAATGAATACGTTGGAAATTTCTGTTGAAAACGGAAATTCATGGTTTTTTTTTATTTTCCTAACTAATTTTTGACGTTTGTTAAAATGACAGTGAGCATTTATTTAGTCAAACGATGAGCAACATGCAAAAGTGTTGACTTCCTAGCAAAAACAGAATAGCATTAAAGAGAAGTTTCCATAAACTGTGAGGTACATTATTCATATTTAAATCGGATATCAAATTATGTATACTTTAAAGGATTTAATGTATATGACTGAAAAATCTTATTTTCAATCAATAATTCATAGATCCCAATGAAAACATACTCCAACAATGGAATACTATTAGTTCTATTACTTACTACTTGGTATCATACAACTACAAACATCAGAATCCTAAAAGAGGTTACTAGTAGACAAATCATATCAGATTTACCATCTCTGATAACAATGTTAAGCAACAAATGTATGAATCCTACGGGAATAATTATTTTGCGAAGTTATAGAAAAAGTTCGTTTATATCTACCAATTAGCAAGAACTCAAGGTCACATATGTTGTTCAGAATGCCTCCATGTACCTAATATTTGGTTACATAGTTACTATTCGCATTGAAACCTGATCAACAGGGTTCAATTAGTACTAAAAACCGAACGGAATAACGTTAATTACTTTCAAACGACTTGTTAATATAACATTCAATACATTTACGTAGGGTCAGATAATAGAGTAAGATAAATTTCCTACAAATGATAGTTATCACTCCGAACCTGATTAACTTCGGTTGTTAAACTTCGGCTTATGAGGTAATTTTGCAGTAAATTACGCTAAGTAACCACGATAGGTGACGTAAGTGCAAGGACATCTGAGAGTGGCCAAACTAAACCCATCAAGGTTATTGACTGTTGGTCTAAACCAGATTGGCGGTTGCAAATTAACTCAATGACATTTACCTGATAAATGTTATTATCCGCTGGAGATTCTAAGTGACACGATGCAGACGCATATTTGTGTTCCAGTATTCTTTAGCTCAAACTTTTAATAACGCCTTTTCAAAATCATATTCTGAATGCTTAGTGTTCCTAACTATAATTTAATACTGCACTGTTTTGATTCCGGTGCTGTTCATCTTGATAACCTCATCTCATTGTAGTGATACGATACCGAAACTTGAAGCAAAGCACATTTAGATCAACCTTTAAGATATTTATGTCTGTCTAACTAATTAGAATCAATAGCTTACATTTTCCTGTTCAAAGTTTATTATTATTATTATTATTATTATACTTTTTCGATTGGTAAATAATTTTGTTTTTGTTTCGCATATTTTTGTATTCGTTCAAGGATACACAGATTCAGAACCGATAAAAGTTCAATAATTCATTAGAAAAAAACATTCTCTTACCACCGAACAAATGTATGAATCATAGATTATTGTACACACAAAAAAAAACAGCCTTGCCAGGTTTACATTTTCAAAAAGAAAGTCAAACGTCAATATTGTGCAGTTTATTTGATGAATACAATGTGCAACAAAAGTGAATTCGCTTTTCTTATAGAAATAAAAAAATTGTATACTAAACTGTACTATTGATGCATATTCACTTAAAATGGTTTTTTATTTATAGAATATTCAAGGATAAGATTTTCACAATACTGTGTAAAAGTCAAAGATTTTTTTTCCGAAATAGAATTCTAGAATTCATGCCTTATATACTTGTTTCGTGCTATTTAACTTTCCCGCATTGTTTTTTTTCATGTAAGCTTCATTCCACTAAAATAACAGTTTGAAAGGATCCAACTTATTATGATAAAAAATTCATTATATTTTAAAATTCAATTTCTATTCATAGAATTTTATCAAACTTAAATCAACCAAATACCATTAGTACATGAAGCTAAAATTAGAACAATTTTAAATTTAAAAAATCAAGTGACATTTTTTGCTGATCAATTATAAAATAGAGAATCATATATGTATTACAGTGGATTACAAGTGTAGTTCAGTTGTTGTTCTAAATTCAATAATATCATACAACAAACAGGTAGTCAGTGTTTAGTTTTTTTATTCTAGACACTTCATTTACCAGTTAGTTTGATTAAATTAAGCGAAAACTGTATGCGTAAGTTAAATTACAATGTAATAAAGATCTGTTCAATGTGCCTGTGTTTGTTAAACTTATTCAGATTTCGTTATTGTTTTAAGTATGTAAAAGGTGACAACTTTGTTGTATTCAGTAAATCAATGAATGCAATTATTACGTGTTTATTGAATGTGAATTATGATAACAAGTAATATCGTGGAGGCATTAAATTGTATCTAATTTTTCAAACCAAACTGATATCCACTCTATGATTGCTTCTATCTACATCTGTCATTATCATGTCATTGTACTGGCATTTGTTAAAAGTATGTTAATTTGATGAGTTTCAGTACAGATGAATGGAGTAATCACAGTTTTCTTAATATGAAAAAATGTCACAAATGAGAGAAAAATGTAAGTCTACAACAAATATGAGGTAGTATAGGATCCAAACAGAGGTTTGGATTGAGGAATAACTATCTAGGTAATTAAGATATTCGTCTTGCCTAGTTTAGAAACAAAACAAATGATCTGGGTAAATGACGGTTCTAATGTTCATCATAAATATAAATTTACATAATTACCTAAACAAATATTACCACTTAGTTATTCCAACAACAATTGTTCAATTAATCAAATCCACAGCAGATAAATGATACTCTATCCCTCCTGGATAGATCAGATTCGTTCGACAGAAAATATTTGGTTGCTTTATAACACAGAGTGCTTCCAATTCTGAAAGAATGCTTCACTTCACAATCAAAATGCACAATTCCAGTTCAAGCAAGCAATACAATCAAAAGAGGAATAAATCAATATGACTGTCGCCATGACTAAGTATCAACTTAAACAACATAAATGCAGTTCAGAAAGAAACATAGAAACTCAGTGAAGGCAAATAAATAGAAACTATAATAAAATACAAATATTATCATCTCAAATGGAATCGAACAGACCAACAAAATGTAAAACTGAAGGAATCAATAAAGACAAATTACAAATATATACTTGGAGGGATTTTCACAAACAAAGCCTTCAAAACTGGATCTCACCGGTAGTGTGAAAGATTAGAATGTTTGTCGAATTCACCTCCCTGAACGGTGAAATTTTATCTAGTACATGAGATAGGAATCAGAGATTGAAGACACACAATATTTGAAAAATAACAAATTGCTTTTTCACATGTGTATTGCGTAAGCACAAGATTATGTGAGAAAATTCTGATCAGTCACATCATGATATTTAAGACTGCTAAATTAATCGATTTGTGCAATTATATTGAAATGATGAATTTTGAAAATAACAACTAAATTTAGCACACAATACTAGAAAGCTTAGTACAAATGAATTTCGAACCTTTGAGATTTTTCTGAATCTGTAACAGGTCATTAAAATTACATGACTGATTAAGTCAATCAATACACAACATAACCCGGTGTGTAACAGAATCATTCATAGGCAACTATGAAATCTAAAGATTTCACACAGAAAAGAAAGGAAATTCATTCTTGACAGTTACAATTCAGTGTGCTTTTTTTATTTTGACAAAGCATGTGACTTTAGCAATTGTTTTCATTGATAATGAAAAAAAATTTATCTATTTGCACTCGTTAAGTAGACTTGAATATTCTTTTTTTAGAAAAAATATTAACAATTGTCTTGTAATAAATAATTCATTATGTCTAGGGACAAAATGCATAAAGTTTTCGTCGAATATATCTGTCTGATCAATGATATAGTGAACAATGTAAACATCGCGATTTATATAGCTCTCACCCACTGCCAAACATTGCCTAATGATGATTGTCAGTATGTGTGTGCATAAATATTTATTCACAAAGATAGTAAAACCTTTCAAAACAACTACGATCCAACATGAAGAAACATTGATATACTTATGTACAACATGGGGAAAAAAACAAACAGAAAACTGTCTGAAATAAATACCTTTCAAACAAGATGTGTTAAGAATGAATTTAATAGTAGGTTAATAGTAGGATATTTTTGTTGGTGTATCTCATTTTCACACTTATAATTTTCTTGCAATATTTATGACTTAGTTTATTTACGAATTTGACTGTGCCTATCGTTCACCTCTTCATTTGAAATGCAAACACTTTCACAGATAAACCTAACAACACAGATTCCTCTATAGACAATCAAAAAAATGAACAAGTTCTCGTGATGTTTGATACACTGGAATGTGCGATTTATTTGTAAAGATAGTGAGATTATCTGTACAAATTAATTTTAGTGCTGAATTCACTTAGCACAACAACTGGAACTTCTTGAACGCACAAGTCTTCAAGCGAAACCTGTTGAACTATTCTTTCAAAATGGATCAGTGTGAAGCAAATCTATGTCCAGTGTCAGCTGAATACGGACTACCATCGAATATCAGCATAACAGACATTTTTATACGTAACCATAAACAAACTACAACCCGGAGTAGGTGTATTAACTCAATGAAAGTGATACTATTCGCCGAGTTAGAAAGAAAACAGAAACAAAACATGAAACACCATAGGGATCAAAAAGAAAATGATTTGTGAGCTTGAATTAAATTAGTCGATCATTGGCAATGCAGAGCCAGTCACAGATATACATTGGCTTAAGTTTCCATACGATTTCAATATAGATAGGATGAGATTATTATAGAATATCAGATTCAAAGACATAGAGACAGTGCTTATGGTAACAGTTGGATGTTAACAACACAATTTGAGAAGAAACAATAAATTCATAGAAATTCGACAGAAAAACAAGTATATAAGAAATACAATGTCTATACACAATGATTAATTGTTCCTACTCTCTACAAAAGAGATTCGGTTAATCTCAATTTACATATTGATTGATTAAAGCTTCTGTGAATCCCAAAACAACCGAAACACACTCACACCATTCATTCACATCATCATTACACTCACCAACCACTAACACATCTAAAATTACCTTTAATACACACTTCTTGCCCGTACATTATTTACATCTCACCTTGACCTTCAACACTCAAATGCCACAACAACTCGCTAGTTATTCATTCACTTCAAGTAAACATATACATCATTTCCCATCACACATATTACTTACTCTCTTACAACAAATGTAATCCGTAAGAGTTTTAAACCAGAACAATTATTCGGTCATTCATTCAACACACTCCCTCTAACACACACCAAAAAGCAAACCATTCTAAACTACACTTCTTACAAACAAATCATCATCATCATCACTGTTGCATACGTGAAAGTTCAAATGAAAGTTGAATAAATAAAAACAAATGAAAATATAAAGCAGTACCAGCAAACAGTTTGTTTCCGATTAACCAATAGATCATTTGTTGTTCATACCGATTAAAACAACAACAACCTTATGTTTACTATCTGTTTTATGATTATAACTATTATTTTTATGGTTATTATTATTTGTTATGTTCGTCAACTGATATGCTTGAAACTATTACAAGTTCACCTTATTCGGTAAACGAGAGCTAAGATAATAATCCAGTGACATGATGGGCTATTCTAATCCGTTGCCCTGTCTAACTGAACAAAGAAGACATGATATGGTGTAGAAAGTGTATTCTACTAGGCATCCGAAGAAATGAGGTTGATAAGCACACAAATCGAGTTTATGCAAAGCATGTCATTTGACAAAAGTCATACATTTAAATAGCAACAGTAGTATAGTATGTATTATTTTAGCAATAAAATGTCAAATCCTGTTTCAATGTTAACATTACCAATTTTATCACTCATGTAACATTATCATTATTATTATTATTATTATTATTATTATTATTATTAGTGATGTTATTATTGTTCATAATTATAACTGATAGTATTTTAAATTTTTATTATTTAGACCTTGTATTTGTCCTCAACGGTGTTATCAGACGCATATTTTTAATAATCATATAAACTCAACAAACTATGAATACTGTTGACATAATGAGACTAGTTTTAGTGAGTAGTACTTTTATGCTTTATATATACGTATGGTATCGTTTGATCACATCACCATTGTGCTATTGACAGTTTCTTTGAATGCTTTTCTGAAAATATAATGGAAGTATATTCATTTTTGTTTTTAAAATAAATTTACTACTAAAGATTCCCATTGTGAATACTAGAACAACACATATATAAGCGAACAATATTGTTTTCGATTAGATCGTCATCAGGCATTACTTTAATATACATGAATATTTATATGAAAATGTTAAACAAGTTAAGGCAATATGAACATAAGCCATAGGAATTCGTACTTTCAACTACAATTTATGTGTTCCGAAGAAATTCGTGACACCCATATCTCTTCCGTGGCCGGATATGACTTAACTAACGTTTAAAACTTTTGTTAGTTTCATTTTGTTATTATTAGCATTATTTTCATATCCTAAATTTGTTCGCAATTTTCTGCATCTGCCCGTTTATATTCTGCACTATTCAATTATGTACACACTTTTTATGACGTAATGGTTTGATGTTTTGTAATGATTATTTTAAGTCTATTTATCCACGTTTGACTTACTATCCTCAATGTTGAACTTTTGAAAAGACTTTTGTTATCGCATTTTATTTTTCAGACTACCATCAGTACACCTTTCTTCCTACTATCAACTTGTACTTTTGCCTATTATGAGTTGTGACGTAGTCTATTTCATTTCATTGTGATTATTGACTCAAATTGGCTTGACTGGTTTAATATTTCCATATAGTGATATTCGTGTATATTAGAGTAAAGCCTGATGACGATCTAATCGAAAACAATATTATTCGCTTATATGTGTTGCTCTAAATGTAGCATTCATCACGAACTTTTATACATAGTCTTTGTCCAGATTTATCATCACTGATCGCTTACAACCGAATCTTGAATTAAGCTTAGAATCGTTACGTTTTCTACGCATAATGGACTTTTTTTATCAGCGGACGCTGATAATTTACTAAAAGGTCCTAGTTTTTTTTGCTATATTTCTTAATGTATCCGAATTTTCCACCGTTATTCAAATGAATTCAGTGTAAATTTACGGCTATGTTACAGATTTGAGAATCGCTTTGTATATCAAGTAATGACATTTATAAATTGGGGTTTTGGTTAAATTACAACATGCCTGTTATTTGTGTGTGTCAACAATAAAAACTTAATTTAGTCTTTAGTCTGATAAATAATAAAGTTTAAGATAAGAGTATTAATTATAATTGGTATAAAAAAATTTCAAAAGTACTCATTTCTCATATCATGTAATATAATGATATTGTTTAATTTCTTTAAATTAATTATTCGTAAAATGTCATTTGACATAATTTGAAATTTGTAATTTATTCTGTGGTAGATAAATAATAAATTTTAATGAAATTAAATTTCATGTAAGAAAACAAATAAACAAACGTACAAACACCAATATTCGGAGAATGATAAAATTAAGCTAATTCATAGAAAGTGCTCATTAATGCTGAACTATTTCCAACCAACTAAAATAAATATTCTCGAGTAATTAAAATTTAAATGGACACTAAACTCTAGGTCAACTATGGAATGCCAAATTTCCTCCTTTTTGTTTTTACTGAATAGTTTTAAAAGTAGAAAATAAACAAGGGAAATTTCTTGAATTTTTTTTAAAATTCAAAATTACTTATTCACTTGACTTTAGGGGGTTGAATTGCACAGGAAAAATGCAAAAAATTTACAGAAAACAAACAAAAGATTCAGGTAATTTGAATTGACCTCAACATGATTATCTATTAACAAGGTCAACCAACTACTGATATGTGGTGAATGTTAATTTGAAAAAAAAAATTAATTGAAAACAGTTCACACGTCGTGTTCAGTACATTTCAGTTGATGAAATTTATACAATCCTATCGGTTTCATTACCATACGATAATCACTTATGATGGATTTTGTAGTTTCATTGTAAATGAATTTTGAAAAGTTGACTAAGCGAAAACACTCTGAAGGCGGTAAACGAATAATACGTGTTGTTTTTGGAATGAAAAGACACAGTTTGACATGTTAGTCAATAGTCATCGTAATAGCAACCCCCTAAACATTCGATTATTTATGGTAATTAGAGAAAATGCATTTACATAGAAGAAAGACTCCTTTCCGTTGTGTCTGGGGATTAAAAATGAACTCGGATCAAAGCCGTCTTATAGAATTATAGGATTTCACGTTTCCTACCGTTGTTTTCCTTGATTATCATTTATCAGTCCTAGATTTATGCGAACAAATCTTTCACAAAATAATCCACAACATTTACAATTATTTACATGAGACTTTATAATAAACAAGTGAATGCCTTAACCAATAAATCCTATTTTTAAGGTAAAGTATATTGAAATGATGAATGCAAATGTTGAGAAAAATGCTACTCTTTTGTCATAAAAACTAACCATGAACAAGTCGTTCAGGACTGTAAAAATTCCTAAAATTTCGATAGCCTTTGTTTAAATATCAAACACAGCATTATACTTAGGAGTTTATATCAGTCAATCTCATTGAAGTATAAATAATTCAACAAAACATAAAACAAACATCAATTGATTAATTTACCATATTCATAATAGAGTTATGGAGTTTGTTGTTTTTCACCGAAATCATGAATCGATCATGGTTAGATCACCATTAAATACTTGAAAACAATGCGTATTCACAATTCCCGCTAGCGTGAATCGAATCCAGGACTTTCGGACTCGTAACCAGTAGAGTCCAACCCTGTCGGGAATAGATAGTTACCTACCGAAGTCAGTGGTCGAGTTTACACAATACCTTGGACTGATTAAAGTTAGACACTATCACTGTTGAATACCGGCTCAACTGTCTAAAGGTTAAGCGTTTGTCAGCGAGACCGATTGCCCTATGTTCGATTCATCTGAGTTAGGGTTGTAAATGAGGATTTCAGATGAGTCCCATACTAGGCCGAAGTGGCCATCCAGTGCCCCAAGGTTTCTAATGTTGGGATAACAATGATCAATTCATGATTTCAATGATTCATTTACATATTGTATAAAAACTATAATCTGATTGAATGAGCTTGTGTTCCTCGATCAGTTTGAGTTACTCTATTTCATTGAGTATCTGTTAGAAGATGTCAACTAGCGGAGCTATTGAACTTAAAACAGATGCCAACAAAATATTTGTCAATCGAAACTAAAACTCCACGTGAAAGAAAATCACAATTAAAATAGAATGACGAAAGAAGTACTTGCACCACCCAATATGCAATTAATTTCATCATTATCGCAGCAACCATTGAAGAACTTGTAAACAGTAGATATAATTGCTTATTCTCCAACAGAAAGAAATGCAGTAATGTATAAAGATCTCTTATAGATTACAAAGTTTCGATTAAATTCTAAAATACAAACAGTGTATACTCTAAAGAGACAACTGCTTCGTATTTTTATTAAGTGACAAAAAATAGGATGAATATATTGTGTTTACATCTACCGAAGTAACCTCAATAAAATGAACTAGTAGAGAGGTTATAACCACTTTCTATAGTAGTAAAAGAATTATGATCGATTTGTGATCGCAATAGAGTATTCATGATCTGAATACAAATAACAATCAGTCTGGACTATTTCACAAATATATTTCGTATTTGTGTCAAGGAAAAAAGAGAAAATTTGAAAGATTCACGAACTCGTCATATCCATAAATTAAATAAGGAATGAAAAATCAAGCATCTCATCTCCATTTGAAACATATTTATCAATCAACTCAACAAATGATAAAACAGCCGTCACAACAATATATACACAGGAATTCCAATCCATTCCACACTCTACACTGTAAGTTCACTGTGTCAACAATCGGATCAGACATTCATGTATGCCGATAACGATTGTAGAAGTTGCACACAGTCGTGTTAGGACACAATAATGTGATAAGATATACTAATGAAACAAAGTGTTCATATTGGTCTCAACTTCAACACAATCTATTTTGCATCAACTAGTTCAGTGACAAATTCTCTAGTTCTTCTGATTTGAGGCAAATCACTCACAAGTCATTCAGCTCTAACTCAACGATGAACAACACTTAATGGCAGTGTGAAAACATTTAGCCATATCGTAGTAGTGAGTTAGGTGACTGTTGCTTTTACATGGATCAGAATGAAGTACACTTAGACACTAATCTTATCTTCCCTTACATTATAGTAAACGTAATAATAATAATAAGAGAATCATAAAACAGAGAGTAAACATAATGTTGTTGTTGTTGTTATAATCAGTGTGAACAACAAATGATATATATTGGTTAATCGGAAACAAACTGTTTGCCGGTACTGCTTTATATTTTCAGTTGTTTTTATTTATTCAACTTTCATTTGAACTTTCACGTATGCAACAGTAATGTTGATGATGATGATTTGTTTGTAAGAAGTGTAGTTTAGAATAGTTTGCTTTTTGGTGTGTGTTACACGGAGTGTGTTGAATGAATGACCGAATAATTGTTCTGGTTTAAAACTCTTACGGATTACATTTGTTGTAAGAGAGTAAGTAATATGTGTGATGGGAAATGATGTATATGTGTATGTGGTGGCATTTGAGTGTTGAAGGTCAAGGTGAGATGTGAATTGTGTACTGATATGAAGTGTGTGTTGAAGTTGATTTTAAATGTGTTAATGGTTGTTGAGTGTGATGAATGAGAGGTGAGTGTAATAATGTTGTGAATGAACGGTTTGAGTGTGTTTTGGTTGAATTGGGATTCACAGTAGCTTTAATCAATCGATATCTTGATTATGATTTATTTAACATTTCAATCATCTCTTAAATTCTAGTCTGCGTAAACTAATATTTTATTTGATTTCTTGTTGTTAGTAGAAATTGCCTCTTATTATGCGCATAGAATGTTTTTATTATTTTAACTATCAAAGTTTTGTTTCTTTTATTTTCTTTATGATAAATGATGTCGCATTTTCCAACAGTTTTCAATGTTTTTTGTTTAATGAAAAACGTTCTTTTTTCGTGTTGGCTGTTATTATTTTGTTGAGTTTCTTTTTCATAATGATCAGATATATAGATTTAGTCAACAGTTTAATAAAATTCTAATTTTGTTTTAAGAAATTGTACAATTTTTCCATTATTCTAATACCTATTTAGTTGCATAGATCTCAGCTGATTACAGAATTCGCAATGCAATTATTAATCACCTTTAGTTTTAATAATACTCAATTGTTGTTCACATTGTTCAAGTGTTCATCATTCTGACAGCGTTAATAATTGTTAGTCTGATTATTATTCAGTTACATGATGTCAGTGTATTGTTACAATCCCGTTTTTGTGTATACTTATATTTTCACGCACTCATAATGGAACTATCTTTTGAGAAAGTTCGCTCTCTCTGGAGTAAAGAATTTACAGCTTTGAGCACAATAATATGTATGCTGTGCATCTGAATCCTCAAAACGAGAGGAATAGAGGTAGAATAAGGAATAATTTGCGCCGAGAACTGGAGACAGATATCAAGAGAATTAATAGTACTTAGGAACAGCTGAAACGAAGAGCCTAGAACAGAAGAGGTTTGAGACTAGAGGTGGATGGTCTATTATCTACGAGAGTTAACATGCGTAAATATGTAAGTATAATAATGATTGACCATAACCTTTAAAACCCAAAGAAGACTTATTGATCAGTTAACTTTTCTTCGAGCAAGATTAAAATACCTGTTACTTATTCTTTGCAAAAGTGATTTACACTAAGTCATTGAAAGTCAAAAAAAATCTTAATTTTTACATTTATTAAAATATCGTAAATATAATTATATTCTGTTCATTTTCTACAATTTTTCAAGTAAACTTTGGTAACAGCTGACATCAATAGAAAAATCATTATTTAAGAATAGGACATCAGACAGTTGGTCATCGAGTAGTCTGAAGCTAACCACTTTTTGTTGGCGCTAAGTTTCCAACTGAGTGGTAAAATCAGTCTTTAAGTAAAATGTCTTAATTTATGATTGAAATATGTTAAATTGAATGTTGAATTTTATTGATAATATTAAAAAAAGAAATAAAATTAACGTTAATTTTTTAAAAGCACTAAAATATATGTGCTACAGTCAATCTGTGGCCAATAATTTCTTTTTCATACAATAAAATAGAACTTAAACAGTTTAATTCAATACAAATAGCTTGTTTACACTATAAACGAACGACTGAAACCAACACTGTTTTCATATTAATTAGTAAATGGAATCATGAAAATGACCCTTCTATTTAATCATTAAAAGAAAAACTAGTTTTAACATCAAGAAAATGGAATAAAAAAGACATTTCTAAATATTTATATCATATAATAACTATGTCAACAAACTCTATGGCGAGTCGTCTTTAAGTTTATTTCATGAAATATCCTAAGTGAAACATCTATCGACTAATCGTTATGTTAAATCTATTAAATTTGACAATAGCATAGAATGAATTTAGCAAAATAACTCATGTCATTGAATGTGAAGCGTCTAGTTTCATTTTAAACATAAATTATATTCATGTCTGTTATCTCACAGTTCATATTATTAAATCAAATAAATTAAAACAATTCAGTAAAACAACCAGATAAATTTAGGACTCAAGAATGCTCTTTTTTCAAAGTAATAACAAATATTGTATGAATAAAATATCAATCATTATGTTTTTGTTATGCTCGTCAATTGGCATACTTGAAACTATTACGAGTTCACCTTAGTCGGTAAACAAGAGCGAAAAGAAATGATCTAGTGACACGATAGGCTAGTCTAATCCGAGCGCCCCAAGGTTCCACTAAATAGAGGAAGATGTCTTGATATGGCGTAAAAAGTGTATTATACAAGCACCCAGAAAATATGAAGTTAACAAGCAAACAAATCAAGTTCATTTATACCTGATAGAAATGTCCTTGGGAGAGCCACAAAAATGGCGTACTAAAACAATGCATCAGTCAAAAACAATCAAGGATTTTCCGTGTGGGAAATGTAATCATAAGGTCAACTGATCAGTCCATGCTCGAAAACATAAAATTCAAAATTAGGACCTTCATGAAATGAGTTCTGATGATCTAGCGTCCCTAACAGTTTTTTTTTGTAATTTCATATACAAACGATATATTAAAATGACAATAATTTACAATTTTCAATGAATAATATTTCCACATTACTATCTAACAATCTGTATTAGTTTATGCCCAAGAATGTTTAGTTGTGTTTTGCAAATACAATCATTTTCTTTAATTTTCTTTATGACTTATTCTAATGGTTCACATTGTGATTACTTTCTAATTATTATTATTTCATTTTTGTCTTTTGTATAGCGGACACTCATTTCTTTTGGTTTTATTTAGTGAATTATTGGTTTGCTTTCTATCATGTCTGACACTACTACATAACTTCATTTGTTGATAATCGCTGATTACTTCATTAAATGATATAATACTTACTGCATGCAGTATTTCAAACCTCTTGATCGTTTTTGATTTCTTGAATACAACAGCAAGTCATTTCCACAAGTCTTTAGAATCGGTATTTCCGTAAGTTTGACTTCCCTTGATCACTTTGTAACACTTCTCAATAATTTAATGGAGTATGACACATAAAAAATTACCTATATACATGATCCCGTTGTGAAAAGATTATTTTTTGTTGATATGTTTTCAGTCATTTTAATTCGTCAGCAGGTTATACTTGAACTACTCTGTTGAATAAGCCATCAAGAAATACTCATTAATTTTTAATTTCTTTATAATTTTTTTCTAAATGAATATTTTCATACTAGACAAATTACTTTGAAATTATTCACAAAATATCAATAAACTGTCTTAAGTAAACAAAATTAACTAGTGAAATGTAATTTATGACGTTCTTCTTATTATTATTGCATTGTATTACTGTCTCTGTATCGAAAATAAATATTACGAACAATAACCAGATTAATATCATTTAAGAGGGTTGTTAACAAGTTGGAGTTATGGGTAGCTTGGAATCAAGCAGGTGTCTGTATCGGTTCAAGTTGTTACATCAAATTAAGACAAAGAGAAGAGATTATCCAAAGAAATGCCAAAGTAGTAGAATTAGCCAAAGTTTCGAAAGTAGTAAAATTATCAGTCACTGACAAGATAATTTAGCTAGAATGGATGAATTTATGGAACAGAAAGGCATATGATAATTTTCAAATTCCAGATATAAAACAAGCACTGTCATGGTCAATTTTGAACCGCATCTCTCAAAGTCACTAGCCACTAGTTACAACAGTCTGCCTGCTTGAGATCAACAGTCAGTGGCTTCATGAACTGGTGTAGAGTCATGGTGTTGGAGTCCCTAGCTTTCAGCCAACCTACTGCTACATTAGCGGATATCATGCTTCGAGGTTCGCGTTACTTGGGTCTTCGTATCACAGGTCCTAATCACCTTAGTTGATCAAGATTTACAATCTTTTTTTACTATCTTCAGCTGAATGTATATCCGACGAAAATCTGGACTTTCCCACAGGTGATTCAAGCCAGCAAAAGGTGTGACGAGATTTCCATGTCTCAACTATACTCAAGGGGTGTGATATTTATTAGTAGTGTTTTGAGTCATCGTGATGTTGATACAGGTGCATACAACAACAAGTCTCAAACAGTACTTCCAACCATATATTACATTTATTCAAAACAACTTGTCATAAAATGGCTATATAAAATGTACATATTGGAAACAGAGAAAGAGCAATATTCAGCCCTGTAATTCAATGACACAGTCACTGAAAAAATTTTAAATAATGATATAAGTTTGATCTTGTGATAATCACTTTTTCAGTGAATAAATCGCATCTACAAGTCAATACAAGAATACCTAGTAAATCTTGTGCAATACATTAGTTTAAACTTGTGTTCACTACTTAGGGCTACTTATTTTCAAGTAAAAACCCACCTGTTGTCAAAATCAAAAACATTTTTCATCTAATGAGATTACAATCATATAGTTTATACTTTCACAATGATAAATTATTTCACTTGTAATTCTTGTACCAACAATCATTACATCAGGAAATTTTTGAAAAAAAACGACTAATCCAGAAATATTTCAAATTAAATAGAATTCAATATGCTTATTAAGCAAATAACTTTGATTAGAATAAACAATATAATTATCATCATGATATATATATATATATATATATATATATATATATATACACTTACTCAACTAAATTAATTAATCCAGTGCTACATGACCAATGTAATAAAGGCATCCCCGCAGATCTCCATGAATGATATTCTAATCCATGTGCAACTAATGCTTTAATGACATTCTCATCACCACCACCACGCATAGCAAAATGTAATAAAGTAGTTCCAAATTGATCAGTATGATTGACATTAGCACCATGTTTAGCAAATGTACCAACTGCTTCACTATCCGATCGCATACATGCACTTTGTAATGATGCAGTTAATATATCAATTGGTACTTTATGTTTACTCAAGTATTTATCTAATCCTTGATAATCTTTTACTTGAATAAATGCATTAATTACACGTGCTGGACTACCTCCACTAGATACAGCACTGGCAATTTTTGCCGCTACAATACGTTTACCTTCTGATGTAGTGAAGTTGTTCGATGCAATAGACATTGTATTTTTTCTCTTTTTTTTATTTTACGATTAGTTTCTCATCAAAAATCCATTTAGAAAAAAAAATAATAACTGTGTATCTGTTTAGTGGATAATGAAACTATCAGTTATAATTTGATGTTAGGAAGATAGTTATTTTGAAATTAGTTGAAATTACAATAACAAAAGTAGACGACTCTGTATTCAAAGCATCATCATTGTAAAGTATACATATCTATGAATCATATATATGTATATATGTACATATATATATATATAAGCTGAAATGAATGCACACATTTTGATAATAAATTTTTGCTAAAATTGGCCATTTAGTTACTGTATCATTCTTTTACAATTACATGTCTGTTAATGTTGTTACTGTTGCGTCTTACGCTTTCATTCTGTCTTATAAGCATGTACACATACGTATATATAGATATATATATTATGGGTTAGTGAGGAAAAAGCGAACAGCAAACTATGTACGACCTGATGTGTGTGTCTTGCTTTCACTCACAAACAAATTCACAATGACATACATTAGTTCGCTTTTATTATAAACCCGGACAAAATGAAGTTGTGCCGTTTACACTACACTAAGTCTGTAGACATGTGAGATTACAGTGTAAATGTAAAATATGCATACAATTTATTACTATGATTATGATCATTATTATCTCGGTATAATAATATTTCATGTAGGTTTGATAAACAAAAAAAAATAAAACAACTAACACCATTTCACTGCTCTCATTTGATTATTGAAATTACTGAATATGAATATATATTTTTCAATATATATTGATTGACCTATGGCGTAATTTGATATTCACAAAAAATTCAATTGAATTTGTTGAAAGTGATAGTAGTAACGATCAACTGTTATAATTTGATCATGGCAGAGAGTCTATTAAAAGTTTCAAATCAAAACACATCATTTCATTCACTAGTACATGCATAGTCAGATCAGTGCTTTTCATCATACCATAACTTATCTTTTAAATACTTAAACTAGATAGATTAAATTCATCGGTGTCAAAAGATAACGTTCAATTATATGAACCTATCAAGTGAATAAGAGATGTTTATTTTTAAATTAAAGATATTCAATATTCAATCAAAATCATATAGTTTCGTACAGGTTCAAATCGAATACTGATATATACGGTGAAAATGCGTCATTTTCGTTTCAAATTAAACGGGAATTGTTTTTCAGTGTTTCACTAAAACTAATCCAAATCTTAATGAATCATTTTTTTATGAGTAAGCTTTTAGTTTGGTAATAGTTAATTGTGATTACTGGGTAGTGAGGAAATGGAACATTTTACTCGAAATGGTGGGGTGTTTTGGCTAGAGTCGATTTTGTAAGTAATTGGATCTTGTTGCACTTAATTCAATGAAATATGTTTTATCTGTAAGAAGTCATCATATAATAGATAGAGTTGCAACCTAGCAGAAAGCATGAACCAATAACCTCCTGTAAACCAATAAAAAGAAACGTACTTTAATTATATACGTCACAGTTGATAACTAAGAAATGCATGATGAAACTGTTATCATCAATATAATTTTCTTCCATCTAAAATCACCATATGTTGGTAAAGAAAAATCCATAATGTGTTCTGTACCAAAAGTTCGTTATACTAACGTTTTAGCCAACTTCCATATGCCTATAATTATTCGAAAGGGGAACACTAAACACTAAACGTAGCCAAATGCACTGAATGTGTCTAATCAGGTTTAGTTCACTTTGAAGGTAAAAAATCATATATCTAATTTATGAAACTTTTACTGTATACTGACAAGGTATATATGAAATACATAATCGGGTATATGCATAAACCAATTTTCAATTATTTTATGATTTTGCATTCTGAAAGAGTGAGTGATTGACTGATATGCGTCATCTAACAAATGATAAAGTCATTTTATTCCAATAAAACAATACTTCTACTAGGTTTAAGAAAATGATTTTAAACCTAGATATAGGTGTTATACCCAAAGATTCACGTGAATTTAGACCAGTCAGAAAAAGAAATAAAAGAAAACATAATTTAGAAAGTCGTTTTAATCAAACGACAAGAAAAAGAATAAATTTTTGAACGTTCTATAATGATTTTATGTGATAACAATCATAGATTCGGAAAATACAATAAACATCGAATAAGAGCAAGGTAGGTAGTGTAAGATCCATTTTTTGAAAGCTTTGTTTGTGGAAATCTCTCCAAGTATACATTTGTCAGTTGTCCTTATCGATCCTTTCAGTTGTACATTTTGTTAGTCTGTTCGATTCCATTATGAAATGATAATATTTGTATTTTATTATAGTTTCTATTTCTTTTGCCTTCACTGAGTTTCTATGTTTCTTTCTGAACTGCATTTATGTTGTTTAAGCTGATACTTAGTTATGGCGACAGCCATATTGATTTGTTCCTCTTTTGATTGTGTTGCTTGCTTGAACTGGAATTGTGCATTTTAATTGTGAATCGAAGCACTCTTCCAGAATTGGAAACCCTCTGTGTTATAAAGCAACCAAATATTTTCTGTCGAACGAATCTGATCTATCCAGGAGGGATAGAATATCATTTATTTGTTCCTGTTAATTTAAATAATTGGACAATTTTTGGTGGAATAGCTGCGTGGCAATATTGTTTAGGTAATGATGTAAATTTATATTTATGATGAATATTAGAACCGTTATTTACCCAAATCACTTGTTTTGATTTCAAATGATCAAGACGCGTATCTAAACTACCTAGAGAGCTATTTCTCTGTCAAAACCTCAGTTTAGATCCTACAGGTAGTATATACATTTATAAAGGAATGCAGATTATTCAGGAGGTAGATCAACTTCATAAACTCTTGATCAAATCACCTAGATAAACGGTATACATATATTCCCGTTGTTTATCCTAGAGAACCGACGATACATACTTAAATATTCAGTCCTCCATGATTTATTTTCAGATAAATTGATGTAAAATCTAGCATTCTCATTTATCTAGTTCAGACATTGAAATTGAATACACATGTGATGAGAATAAGAAAAATGAAGCTTACCATTAAATTGTTCAATTGTATAAAATGTTTAATCATTCATTACCTTATCATCATGATCATAATACAAAACTGTCAATATTACAATAGATAATTTCTATTTAATACTTAAACAAATAATTTTAATAACTTCCGGACATGCTTAACAATTCAAAATAATTTATTCAAAGCCTGAATTGTTAAAAATAACGAATATTAGTCTGATAAAAAACCAAAAAAAGGAATAAATGAATGAATGAATTTCTAACCAAACCACATTGAACTTAATTGTATTGAATTTTTTTCTACATTGATGCATATTACAAATAATAATCGTTAGTGCATGACGTCAAAAGTTCTCCAATTTCATCATGTCACTTGAAATGTGAAATGAAATTTTTGTGTTAAACAGTCGAAGAGTTTGTTTATGTATATATAAAGAAATTTGAAAGTTGTAGCCATTTTTTCCAACTAAAAATCATATTCTATTGCTTTTATATTGTGAAAATTGGATTGGAATGATAGATTTTTTTTTCTAACTGTTAACTGAAATAGAAGCTACTTTATTCATTGTCAGTTTCCAAAACCTGTAAAGGTTACAACTTGAAATAATAATACCCATTTTGGCCTTCTTTCATTAACGACAAAATTCTCATTGTATAAACTGAATTTCACAAAACCGAAGAAAAAATTACACACAGTTAAATAGACTTTTTCCTTAGATTTTATACTCTCACATTAATAAAATGGTTTTAAATGATTTCGAAATTTTTTGGCATCCTGGAATGAAACAATTTCCAGTCTATCCTGCCCATCAGTATTTCTAGTTTTATTCGTTTACCACTTTCTGTTACATATCATCAAGGCAGTAATTGGTTGATTAGCTAGTGTTGATGATTCCAGCTTGTAAAATAAAATAGACTTACTCTTCTGAAATTTCAACTGAAAACACTTGCTAATGCTTTTGATGCTTCCACTGGAGGTTGAGTTGAGTAATTAATCCTAGTGGAAAACACTTTGTCACTCCTATTCAGTGATGCTGAACCGATTCTGAGTTATCAATACAAAGCTTATCTACCAGACTGTTTGTCTGAGTATTCCTATTCACGCCTTAAGACTGTAATTGATCAGTCTCTCTTAATATATGTGTATCTTGTGCAACTTACCTCGGTATTGCCATTAGGTCGCAAACATCATAAGCAGAGATGAATGGTCGCAAAATCTTCGATAAATAAGAACAAATCAAAATTCTGTCCAGTAAAAGTAATAAAGTACATTTCACTTTATTTTTTGTATGAACAACTGATATTTTACTCGATGAAAATCTGTGTATGTACTAATGTAAATATAAGTATCATCAGAAATTTTGAAGTTTCAAATACATTGTAAGAAAATATACCTAACTTTGGAAATCACTCTTTAAAAACCAAATTGAACTGTATATTGTAGTAGACTAACTATACTAACATAACATAACCAAACAAAATGCATTCGATTTCTAGATTTCATATGTAAAATCAGTAAACGTTCTCATTTATTATACTGATTGAAGATTTTTTATGAACTGTACTTCTGTAAAATAAGTAAATGAATTCATTGTTCTTACTTACTGACTGTAAATTTTCAACTAACCCACACTTTCTTTCATAAACCTCGGTACATTTATTATTATTTTTCTATAACTCATGACTAATTCAAAATATATCAATACTAAACTGAGACACTTCCTCTCTAAACACCATAACGAGAAGAATAATTGAATAATTCCAAGATTAGGTAGTATAATTGTAATATCCTTATAAAATGACGAACAACCCACACACCATTAAATGGTTGTTATTATAATTAATTCACCATTGATTATATACATAAATTATCATGAATAATCGTAATTGTTTATGGTAATTACCACTTTGAAGCTTTTACAAGTTTAACTAAAATTGCATTTAAGTTGGAAACTGAAAATGATTCATCCAGTATATAATTTGTACTTTTTTTATCATTAGAATAATAGAATATACACTGTTTTTAATTGAATTAGGAGACAGCTAGAAAAAACAATAGAAACAGCATGTCTTGTTGCTTCGATGAAACGTAGGTGAAAGCAATCAAAATCCTGTTAAAATTTCGATCACATGAACAAATAATTAAACATTCTTTTGAAAATGAACTGAACTAATGAATAAATGAATAGTAGTAATATCATGGTGCTTACTCTTTAAAGTTCATTACATTATCCCGAAGATAAATTGCTATTTGGTCACTAGACTAAGTGACTCAACATTGTAAGGAACGTTTTTTCCCGGTGAAATAGTTGAAGGTAACTAGTGAAACCTCTTTTTCTACGCTTCATACTAATTTTCATTCATCAGCAAAGCATACAAACACTGTTAGTTTAAAATGCTATCAGAAATAGTTTTGAAATTCTCAATGTGAGTATAGAAGGATGCCATCAACAAGTGCTGGCAAATCACTAAGTCGTTTGCTTTTCTTTTCAAATTAATCCATTTCGAACATAATTTGACTACACTTGTCTTCTTTCAAGATATTTTTAAGTTGAATTCAAATCGGATGATAAGACGTTTAACACTACAAATGGCATCACATGCGATTAAGTTCAACACTGAAAGAGTTTCAGATTACTGTATACAGTACTGAACACATTAGTGTGAAGTAATGTATTTGGTCGTACTTATATCACTTACGCAAAATAATACACAAGCAAGAGTGTAAGAAAATCAATATCATTGAAGGTTTTACCTAATACCTTGAGAAGAATACTAACTAAATCAAGTTCACATTAATTCCTAAGTAAAACATTCGTATAACATTATGTCAAAAATATTAAGGATAAACAAGTTGGACAATAATTAGCAACAACATTTAGGTCATGAGACTAGTGTTCATACAATAAGTGAACTGACTGGTGTAATGTTTTTGGGATATGTTTCAAAATTACTTATTTCGTGGTTAATGTAAATGACTGGCTACAGTATCCGGCATATATATATATATATATATATATATATATATATATATATATATATATATCGATTTAAAACTAAAATTTTTGGAATTCTAGAGCTTTTTATTTTTAAGTAGTCCAATTAGTTTATTTTGAAAATTATTCAAATACACATTTTTCCTTATTTCCTTCTTTCAATGAAACTATGTGCAACTGTTAAGCAAATGAATTCAGTTACTTTTAGGTAAACATTTTTGTAAACACTAACATAAGGATAGAGATAAAATAAATAATTATGACTGTAATTACAAACTGTCATGTTTCACCTTAGAAATTTTGTCGAGTATTTGTATTCTTTACAGAAAATTTATTTGTTTTAAAAGTTAGCGTCAAAGTCTTTTTCTTTATACCAATCGAAGGTTAAAACGAGACTAAGAAAAATCAATGCATCATTTGACCTTGAATTAGCCATTTTTGAAGTGATGACAAACTAATCACATTTCTATGATATTTAGTTAGTGAATTGAGTGGAACTCCCTGAAGCATATGTCTCGATTTTATAGAGAGATATTTGTTGAATATATTCATAAATATGATAGTTTCATTCACTTATGAGATTCATTCTACTAGGTCAAGGGAATATAAACATTACAGCCGTATTGCTCAGTTTACTCACATCTAAATGTTGTTCATTTTTATCTAGATAACGAGATGGCGGAGAAGATTTGTAGCTCAGGTGGATGATTGTGGTGATGGTGTTTGGTTCTCTGAGCTGGATGTGGATGAAGTTTGTGCTGATGATGTTGTTCAGAAGAACAATGAAAACTCCACAACCAAAACATCCAGCTCAGAGAACCAAACACCACCACTATCTCGATAACAAATGAAACTAATCAGACTAGAGATTTCACACTGATTTATCAAGTTTATTTCAACATCTATTGAAATTTTTCATGGAATATTTTTTTTCTGGCGAAAAAAAGTGATTTCTTTCCAGTACAATACATGTAGTAAAATTGTAGTACAGTTACGTCTTATCCAACGATAAGAAATTTTAGACGAGAGACATAGTGATTTCTGGCGTTATGTACATTTTAACAATTACCATTGTTTTTCTCTTAAATGAATAATAGAATTTCATTAAATAATAACGCTTGTTACAACTGTCATTTCATGATTATAGAATAACTGAAGTATTCTATGAATGTTAGCTTGACTATTAACAACAGATCACATCAATCAAATTGCATCAAGGTTGTACAGGCACAGAATATAGATTTTTTTTGTAAAAATAAAAGCATGCAAGCTTCATCTTACATAATAGATTATAATGTCTACTGTTTTTTTCGAATGCACAATAAAGCGCAGTAACTGTTCTGTTCTCATTCCTAAATTTCAGTATTTTGGATTTAAGATCAGAGTATTTCATTACGCTTAACACAAATGCATTCTAGTTGTTTTGAATCTTTAATTTCGGTAAAACAATAAAACTTACTAGTTTATGATGAAACAAACTTCTATACTAGTTATATACTACATGTGATTAATCTTTTCAATTTTGAATACAGTCAAAAACGAGTGAAAAAAAGAAAAGCTTCAGAGTGATTTGCAATGGTCTCTTCAGTTGTTTATCAATATCCAGGACTGGAGTGATTAGTCTCTATTGGATACTAATAAACTCTAGTGATGGCCACCATTAGTAACACAATCGGATGTATACAGTTTTAGAGGAGGGGGGATGGCTTAAATCAAAAAGTTTGTTTTAATTACTACACAAATAGATTTATTCATATAATTGATATTTTTATGAATTATCATTCTTGTGAGTAGAAATAAAGTTATGTTTCCAAAATAATTGGATTTCCTGTTTTGTTTAATAGATTCTTTGCATTTTCTATAAGACTCTGTCAAATAAGAGAAAAAAAAATCACAATGTTAAGTCAATAATTAAAATGCATTATGTTATCAAAATTAAGTACACAAATAGGCAGTACACTCAACAAACTACCAGTGATGGCGTATACAGAAAATGTCAAATTTCAATAGGAAAAATTAGGTAATGGAAATTATGCAAATGATTTAATCTTTGACAAAAACTATGTACATTTATCCATTAGTAAAAGAGCCTTAAAAAATTATTTCCGATATTTCAAAAAAAATTATAATTCTTTACACAACATCAACTACTACAGTTGTTCGACCCCAAAAATGATTTCAATGTACATTGTTGTAATCATTTTTAAACGGTTTACAATGAGAGAATATCTGTGGAGACATATGATAACATTTCATATCACATAATTAACTGCTCTCTTTCAAAGCGTCAGAAGCAACTATTTTAAAACGAATTTCTGGACTTAAATTAAACATTTACAAAAATGTTTTGTTAGGTAATTTGTACAATTTGAGAGTAGTTTCTATAGCACACTGATATCAATTGGACAAACAATGCCAATCATAGATCAGTTTAACAAGTATTATGTTTTGAGTTGGTAACTCCACAGAAGAATGGATCTGTGGCTCAATGCAAGACCCTCTGGTTAATTAGTTTACTACCTTACTTCAAGACAAACTGTTATGACTGTCAGTAGGTATGCTTGAAACCATTACGCGTTCACCTTAGTCGATAAACGACAACGAGACAATAAACCAGAGTCCAGGTAGGCTACTCTGATCCATTGACTCAAGATAGCTAACGAAAAGTCTTGATACAGCGTAGAAAGTATATTGTACAAACACCCAGCAAGCACGATACAATCAAGCACACGAATCGCGTTTATTGATACATCATGGAAACATCCTTGAGACAGTTACAAAAATAGCACACTAAAATTCACAGCAACCAATCACAGCCAAGGATTTTGCTGGTGGGAGATGAAATCTCAAGGTCAACTGCTCGGCCCATCCTCGGAAACATAAAATCCAAAATTAAGTCATTTATCAAGCGCGTTCCGGAGAACTAACGTCCCCAACACAAACTTATGTTTGTAGTGAGTTTTCACATTGGTTCATGCAATTTCCATATTCTCAACCTTTGATAAAATTTCAAATAGTTAATATGAATACCAGCATATGATGAACTTGATTTATTGCTTTCTCTTTTTCGTAAAAACGAAGTATTCAAGTCTTATTGATCGATACATAAAATACCCAAAACCCTAGAGGACGACGACAGAAAAAATCAAATATTCACTTATTCCATTCAAAAAATCCGTCGGATAAAATTTCAGGCAATAAGTATGAAATATCATCATACTTTTTATGTTATGATTCTTTTTTTTCTTTCTACTAATATCGATTTGTGGTAAGTAATGCGACAAAGTAACCGAAGAAAAATGTGATAACACTGTAAGTGTTTGTTTACTATCTAAACATATCATACAATGGGAACAGCTGTCGCCGAACTCTCACCAAACTATTTAAGTTAATTATGATATCATATGACCAGGTAATTTTTCAAATAAGTTACTGAAAGTCAGCCTGATTCTTGTTCGTCTCATAATTTATTTCTGCTGACAATATAAACTGATACAAAACAAATTAGCTTGTCTCTTCTTAATGCAACTCATGGATAATAGAACAAAGAATCCCCTGACTGAGTAAATTCAAAGGTATGTAGAACGCATTTATTGACAAATCAAGACTTGTTATTAACCGAGTGAATAGAGCTTCTTGTCTTAAAACCGAAGTTGATTTCCTTTCGTCTTGACAATACCACCCTCATTCTAGGTGAATAGGCAACATTTGTGTCATTCATCTGTAAAACGACCACCTGAAAACATCAACAATAGACTCTTAAAATAGATAGCATAAAATAAATATCAACTGATTAAAAAACAATTTCGATGTTTGTTTTAGGGGGACCATTTCAATTCTATCCTTTATCTCAGTCTATCATCAACCGTAATCACAGTGATTTGTTGTTGAATAGTATTAATTTTGTTTAACGACTGAAAAGCTGATATCTTATTTTATATTTTACAAACTAACATTATAACTGCATCGAAGCAAGCAGCTGCACATTGAACAAAAAAATTCACTAATTACTGATTCATATCATAAAGAAATAACTTCTGGAAGCTATGGCAATTTCTCTTTGTTAGCGCACAGTGTTGAAAACAAAACTTCAACAAAAAATATTAAACTAACCATTAAAACATCTGATTATATTTAATATTTGACAAAACAAAATCTAAGCGAAAATCGACTAAGAGAAAACTAAATGAAGCCTTTTTCTAAAGATTCTTTTCCCTATTTTTTCCGGTCATCATGAGTTCTTTCGAAATAAGGTGTTGTACTTTTATTTCAGTAGTTTATTTTATTCATGAATGTTTACACTTGTTTTATGTTCACTTACAACGACGTCAAATTTGAAAATATTTCATATATTTGTTTGTGTTGTTAATTTCTTTTATAGAAACAAAAGTCAAAACAAACAATGATTATTTTACATTGATCTCATAGTGATGCGATTGTTTAAGTTAGCAGGACAAAAAGCACATACATGATAATTATAAACTTGTTAAAAATAATATTAGAACTATTAGTAATGATAATGAGGATAAAAATGATAAGAATAATGTTAATTTGATATTTTAACCAAATAATCTTTCGTCAATTAAGTCATTTTTAACATAGTTGCCAACGATCTGTTCACTGATATCAATGTAGGATGAAAACTTAGTGATATTTCACGAATGTTTCAAGGATGTCTTGATAAATACAGTATAATGAATGTGCCTTACTGACCAGTTGTTGCATAAGTAGAAGAAAAAAGATAGATATTCAAAATTCAACAATTTTCAAATGGTTCTCCAATTGGTGGAATCAGTCTAGTAAACACCTAACTGCAAACCTAAACTTTGTTGACGTTACTGATCAAAACTTAAAGGCTAGTATGAATAAACTAGCCATGGAATTCGAGCCATTCGTTTCATCGTATTTAGGATTCATCAGTTAGATTTTCACTCATCCCAGCATTGACAATCACGCTGTAACCCCAAACACAATACCTTTGATCTCAATCTACCGAGCTACTAAATTCAAAGAGCCAATATCAAGTTTCATTGAGTATAATGTTAGCTTAAACGACTTGAATATCAACAGTGGTGTAGTTCAAACTCTATCGAATAATAATAATAATAATTGGAATTTTCTTTATGATCATAGACAATAGTTATCATAATTTACACCCGGAAAAGCCATTCTGCACAATTATTTCTTTTTAGTCACTTAATCACCAAAGATATTCATTCAAATCAAAAGATGCAGCTCTGAACCATCAGTAATAATAATTATTTTATTACTTACAGGTTTCTTAAATGCCATAACCTCACAAAAATGAAATGACACAAAACAATCTACAATCATAGACTTTTAGATATGCCTGGTTCTCTAATGTGAATGGCTTAATTGTGAAGCTTTGATTGTCTTTCTGCAAAACATCAGCAGTAAATGCTTGCATTGAAAGCATGTATCTATAATTATTGCCTGCAAAGCTTCAGAACTATATAATCCAGCTAAGAAAACGAAAAGCTTACAAAGCATACTGCCTTAAGTTTCACTGTTATCAGTGCCGTATTTTCAAATACAAATAAGAACACATCTAACTGATTGTGTGTACATGATTTAAGACCATCTCTCGTAGCAAATGAGTAGCTATAATATGATATGATTACAAGGTATCAATTCAGCTAACATTTTACTTCGGCTTTAACATCAATTAAATTGTTATTAGACATTAGCTCATAGGTAGAAATTAGTAATACGTGCAAGCAGCAAAGTCTAGAAAAGAGACAAGGTCAAAGACAGTAGCCATATATATATATATATATATATATATATATATATATATATATTTGAGTGAAATCGTCTAGCCAATTAGACCAGACTTAGCTAACAAATAGTATTGTACTTCCCACCACATTTAAGTATTTTCATTTACGACCCATACACAAAAATGTGAACCTCACGTATCAATGTGCAATAATCACCCGGGGAAAAAATTGTTGAATCCTAATTTCCAAGTTTAAATAGTTCTTCTGTTGATTTTAGTTAGTAATAGAAAAAAAAGTAATTCACAGATTGATATCATTTATCAACTAAATCACATGAAATACATTGGATTGGTTTGTATTTCCTGTTCATTTTTAACAGTAACACTTTCAGTTTACTACAATAATATTAATGAGTAGTATAAAGTGAAAATGTTCTACATATTTTAAGGCTCACTACTGACTATTATTAATTATTGTTGTTATTATTTGTAATAAAAATAAAATCATAATTAAATGAAGTGCAACAGCACATAAAACATGCATGTTAGCCTTGAAAAAAAAAATTTGTACATTTGAATAGTTTGTGCAAAATTGAATCAATTTTGTGATGGTATATGTGTATCTTTTGCAAAATAACTACAAGTTTCAAATGCATAAAAATGAATTTCATTAATAAGTAGTTTTTTATTGCAGCTTATTATTCTTTCCGTTATTTATTATTGTCAGGTGAATTCATGTTAAGGAAAAACATTAAACCATATTGGTAACAAGGTATCCGGTTTTAATGTAACTAACCACATTCATTACACCAGTTGGAATCCATTTTGTTTTTTGTTAAATAAAAAAAAAAGTATTCCGCTAAGAATCAAGAGCGAATTGCTTTCAACTAGGCAATACAACAACTGCTTATCACCAATTATAGAAATATATAAAACTAAAATTATTTTGATCAGTTTTTCCGCCATTATAGAAAACTACTACTGTGATTAAAACAAAACAAAAATAAACTAAATCGAAACATTCTCCCAGTCAAAATGAAAATATGGATCAACATGACTAGAGATAAAAGATACCGACCGGTTCTTCGTCTTTATTTTTTATAATTGATGTTAATAGTAATTTTAAATTTGTGCATTTCATCGATGTTACAAAATCTGTTGAATAAAACAAAAGGAAAGAAAAACAAAAGTTTTGCACTTGTAAAATACTCACCTATTACCACACGTCGAAACGTATATAATTAACAGAGTATTATTCAGCAAAACATGAAAATCTGATATATTTAAGTACAGTTTACTGTTGTTCACAAATTGTTTAAGTATATAAATCACACAAAAAATCTCATTGTAAAAATTAAATCATGTAAGTATTTTGACAACACTGTCATGTCTTTGTCATTTTCTAATAGACTTATAATGAATGATTGGTGAAGTGAAATATTACTTAACTCGTTTTTAAGCAGCTGTATATGCATGTAATGGAAACTTTGTGATGAGTAAAATAAAGTTGATACCTGGATTTATAAATTTAGATTGGTTGATATTGTATATGTGATGGATTAAATTACGACCTTTACAGGTATTGATCAAATACTATTTTTAAACGGGATGTGAACCTCCTAGTTATTGTATTCAAACAAGTAATGTACACTTGTTAGTCGTTTTCATGATCAAGAGGATCACAGTAAACAACTTTACTAAAACTTAACGTTGTTCTCTTCAGTTTTGTTCACATTTCTTATTAATTATTTTTGTATGTAGACTTGGTTTGTTCATATAATTTGTCTTTAGGTTTACTATATAACATTTCATGTCTGCCTTTCCAAAATTTGACCCACTTTAAACAGTGAAATATATATTTATTTTTATATGATATTATAATAGTAAGAACAGACATTTAAAAATTCTTATGCTGAATGACTTTCTCATTCATCTTTAAAGCATGTATCTTAAATGAGTATTCTGGTGCAGTAAAAGAAAACAAAAGCCTATATATGATAAACGGTATAACAGAAGAAGACACGGTTTGCTAGTCAAAATGTGTACACCTTATCTTCAAAACTTCCATTTGCAAAGCATAAGTATTCTTTGATGTCTGTTTCTACATGTCTGCTATTCTTCAAAACACTATGAACGCTCCATGCATCCAGATCCAACACCCTTCTCTTCTCTGCTGCATATCCACTGCATACTACATATAAGCTTCGTTGTAAACGGTACACACCACAGCGGTACACAATTCTAAATTATCGAGACAACCTGACTTGCTAATAATAATTTCCAGGTATAAATCACTGAGAAATAGATATTTCATCGAATTTATGACTTTGGATCTTCATTATTCCTAATCATATATTTGAAGGATGTAGCTTTCACAGCTGTTAATAAATGTGACTATTCTGAAGAATACTAAAGCTGTCAGTAGCATCTCGGTTATGTAACTTTTAGACATGTACAACTTTTTATTTCATCAAGAATCCATGAAAATAGCATTGATCATTGAATATTATATTAGATACATCAAATAAATAAACACTGGCTCCCTGTTCTCTAAAATTGACGTGATAAGTAACGAACAGACAGAACTGAATAACACAAACTGACAACGAATAATTTTAATGCTCATTAATAATCTATATTTCACTACACCACATAGACATTAATAACAGGAAACCCAGCCTGTTACTTTGAAAATTTGTCATTTGGCGAAACTACAATTCTTTATATCTCATCATTTTAACTAATCTTTCAGTTATCCCCTTTGCTGATACTCCTGAGTAAATAGTTATCAATTTTTATTAGAACATGTCCCAATTTTTCCAATGTACTCACTATGTAGCAATTTATTTAAGATAAATAGGCTTTGGTTATTCAGCCGTGAGTGTTACTATACAGGATGATTCAAATCCTTATCTAATGAAAATATAGACACCATACTCATTAGACACATTAGTGAATATTTTGAACTGCACGGCCTAGTGAATAACGAGTTGACATATGAACGATTCTGGGTTAGAGTTTTAACATGAATATCAGGTACATCCAGCCCACAAGCTTAAAATATGGTGAAACACGTGCCTTACAATTTACTCCTATCCATAACTTGTTCACTCCATATAACTCTCTGTATTTTCACCTTAGATAAAAATATTCACCATCACCTCATTTCTTTTTGTGTGATTTATCATTTGAAGTTCAGATTTTTTCGCCCATCTTGTATTTGACCTAAATATTTAGTATGATAGTCATTCTCTTCAAATGTTTCAAGTTCACTGTTGAAGTCAAACTTCAAATCTCTATTTTCTAGGCTACATATAAGAGTTTAAATATGACGAGTACTGTACCAAGCTTAATGAACAGTCTTTAATTCCAATGACTAGCAATAATCCAACAGCGTTTTCATCCTGGATTCACATGGATTCGACAAAAACTTTCTGTGTACATTTATGCCTTATAATAATATAAAGAAGTAAACGCTTTGCTGCCCCAACAACTTTTATCTTTATAATATTTGCTCATTTGCGATCATTCAGTTAAACATCACATCAATTTGAGAAAAATAAAATTGCACATTCACAAACACACACATACACACATACACAAATAAATTAGTTCCTTATCAAAATAACCAAAATTCTAATTGTGTGTTATTCATTGTTCGCATTAGTTTCTTTTTTTGTGTGTGTCATAGAGACCAGCTAAATACTTTTCTTTTTTAAACGTTGATTTTAATGCTCTGAAGAAGTTTGTATTCGTTTACCTAAATGAACCATTGCAGATCTGTTTTGAATTTTAATCTTTGACATTGTTTCAAATCAAAGTTTGGCATCTCTTTTGTCTTTTTTTTTAATGCAAATACTTAAAGCTCAATTTGTGTCAAACTGGTAGTTTAAAGTTTGACAAATACTACTCAACTAGATTAACCATTTGTTGTCTTATTATTATTATTATTATTATTATGGTTATTATTATTATTACAAATTTTTCTATTCAAATGTACTTATTATTATCAATTAACCTCACTTTGATTCATTCATTCATTCATACACTAAATCTTCATGACCTTAGTTTTTTTTATATTCAAAATATTTTTGTCTATTTAGTCTGTTATTATTAAGACAGATAAGTGATTAACCTTACACTGTGATTATTATTAATAACGTGGTCAGTATAACTAGAAATTATCAACTTGAAAACGATATGTTTCGTGTTTTTTGTATGTTTGTTTTTTTTTTTGAATTTTAGCTTTCGAACTTGGATTAAACTTTCTTGTTTAAAATTATAAATTATTTGTTTAGCGCTGAATCTATACATGTGTGTTTTATGTGTATATATACAAACAGACACACACACACAGATTAATGTGTACTGCTACTACTTTTGCAATATGCATTTAGAAAAGGTGCAATCTTTCACAGTATGATTCAGAGTGCATAATAAAATTTTACCGAAATACGCAAAATAAACAATATTAACAAAAGTTGCACAAAGTTGTTAACAGTTTACACTAAGTAGTCTATAGTTAATGTCTTAGTTATAAAATATTCTCTTTCAAAAGGTAATATTTATTAAATAATAAGCCAGTAAGACAAACTAACATAATGAATCGTACAAAATTGCCTGGCATCAATTAAACTTATCCTATGTAGGTAGTGGATCGGTGAAAATCAATAAAAATAATATACCGGTAAAGTAAACGAAATGGAAGCATTTGGTTTTGTTTACATAAAAAAAGCAATAAAACACTACTAATGATGCTGGTATCAAATTTAAACCGTGCTACTTAGGGTATTTAACATAGAAATTTACAATATCCAGCATAATTCATACTCACACTGAAGGATTTATCTCTTGTCTCAAGATTATTGTCAACACAAGAGTACACAGAAAAAATAGTTCTGTTCAGTGGAAGTCTTATCAAAATCTAGTATTCTGAACATCGTAAGCGGCAGTGCAACAATATTTGGTGCATTTTACTGCATTCGTATATGCAAAATGATGTTGGATTAATCAGTGTTGATAATAAGAAATCAAAGAGTCGGACAATTTGATCAATTAACCTATACTGAATCATCAGTTATAATAATTCAGTAACTATCAGTAGATTAACTCAAATACAAAATATCTGACTAATATTTACAAACTTATACTACCCATGAAGCAGACAAGTTGTACGTTTATCTACCAACGAAAGAACAGAATGGACAAAAATGAAATTGGAATGATCAAAGCCAGGCGAACGTAACTTTTAATGGTCCGAGATATTTATACATTACTAATATTCATTCATATTATGGTTAGGTGTAGTCTACCTAATAAAGACAGTTAATTGTTTGATAAGGCAGTAATAATTAATAATGAAACTAGGATGAAACAGACTAAGATGCATCGCCATTCCATGTAGTCACCGATAGTCTAAAGCCAAAAACTTTAGGTTGAATTGGACCTGAATTGTAGATCTTCTTGTGTCCTATCATTCTGTGTAACTTGAGTTTTATAATGTCTCGCACATCTCATTCACCTATTAGATTATGTGTATTTCCAAACGACATTTTCAATGCTCAATTTAGTATGAATCTCAAGGTCATTTTATGATGATTTTTACTTTTTATTTTATCTGTAAGAACATAACACAAGATACAATGGCTACATTAACTTATTCAAAAAATACACATGTAAAATTCCGATAAATATCAGCTCAGATCATAGCCAAATCTTTGGAACTTTCTAAATAAACTCAACACTCAAAGAACTTTACTCGTATTTGATTGATCAGTATTGAAAAAATAACAGTGAATGTACAATTTTGTTACTACGGTTACCATTTTGATCAAAATATATTTTCGTTTTGCAAATTTAATTATTTAGGAGAAACATGATTACAGAATTATATTTCCTAAATGACATACTGACTGTTTCTTTAAGCTATGAGAATGATATTTTTAGAGGGGATTACAAACAGTCCTTGAGTGTATTGCCCTATTATTCTATAGTTTCCAATGAATTAACCGAGGATAATAGTTCCTAATAAAAAAAACTACAATAAACGACTTGTATTTTGTCTTTATATTGTGCCATTTTAATTAAATGAGATATCAGATTCAACTCAGGATAAATCAAATATAATCTATTAACAACTACTGAGATAGTAATCATTTTTGCTAGATAAAACTCTATACAAAATCATCCCTACCATATTTTAGTACTGATGTGATTGGTTTTAACAGTGCTTCAACAATTGTTGTATTATCAGGATGTATATTATAAATTAGATATAATATATCAAATCCATTATTCTTCTCATCCTTCAATTCATTTTCTTCCAATTCACTGGTAAATTGTAAAGCAAAATATTCTAGAAATTATAACATAAAATAAAAAATTAACGACAATTTAATGACAAAACATTTAACATCATACAATCACATAAGCATAACTTTCTTTTTTGTAACACAGACATATCGCTGCAAATGCATGAATAATATCGAATTGAATAAATGTTTATTTAAATAAATAATAACAGGTGATGAAGTGATGTTTTTTTTTGCGCTAAATAGTCCAGTCTTACAATAAATGCGTTTTAATCAGTTAACAGTTACTTAAAGCTTTACATTGGAACACGTTTCCAAGCTATATTATGATTATCAAAAGATTAAAATAACAATATGAATGGCAAAACAGATCAAGAATAGTGTAGTGACAATAATAATAATGATAAAAATTAAACATTGAGAGATTAGGGTTTAAAAAGAAGGAATCCTAAAATTCGAAATTGAAATGTTCACAATTCAATTTATTCATAACGGTAAACTTAAAAATATCTACAGGTATTTTTGTTTGAATTTTATTTCAACTTTCTTTTGCTGTGTGTAAAGTATGACTGTTATTGATTGGAAAAATGGAAATTAATGTTATAAGTTAGTTGTTTTATAATAGGAAAAGCAATGAAAAACAAAATGTCTATTTGACATTCAACCAATCATTCAACACAATCGCATCATCATCTATGCATACATTGATGGCAACAAAAACAAAACCCTGTTTAGAATTTATCATTATAACCAAACTAAAAAGTGGTTAGTGAATGTTTATTAGTCTATCTACCACTAGAATGAAGTTCACTAAAATTAGAAAGTATGTGTACACTTGGTGGAATAGAATTACTTTACGATACCTTTTGAGGCATATTAATAATGCGGTAAAAAAAAACATTCAAATCAGAAAATGTTTACATCTCTGAAAACAGGCATCGAGTAATCGATGAATATTACAGTCAGTCTTTTATGATCATCGTAGACCATGAATCCGGCATCTTACACTCTTATTGTCTAACTTTAATCAATTTACGATATTGAACAACCTTAATTGATCGCCTGCAGTGAATAACTATCTCAGATCTAACATAGTCGAAACCCACCTGTTACAGATTTTACTAGAACGTTAAGGGTTTCAGCCTGAAGTTAGTTACTAGTGAGCCTATGATTATTATGGGAATAGGGGTTTTGTGAATGCGTTACTGGTCTAAAAGTATGAAACTCCTGAAAGTTTCATAGGTCCTCTCCATACCACGAATCAAATCATTTTAGTGTAGTGTAGCGTAAGATTGATTCAGACATGTAAATTAATAGATGATGGCTCAGTAAACTTAAGCTTGAGAGCTACCAGTGAAACCTGAAAGTCCTTTCCTGTATCCGTAGTTGGATATACACCACCGAGGAGTCCTATATTAAGACAAAATGGCCGTTCGAAACTTCCTAGATTTTAGTATTTTTTAAAATAATATCACTTCGTAATGTACGCTATACATAATATTTTATTCATTATCCAAAAATAGCTAACAATACAAAAAGCACAACAATCAGTTATCTCAAAATGTAACGACAACAGTTCCAAGAAAATTGTATTCGAGGAGAATACTTTAAAGTGAACAATTCAATAATAAGTGCACAACATAAAAACCCTGTTTTGTAATCCGCAGCTCAAGGGTGATATACGAGAATGAACCGAAACTTATGAGTTGAAATCCGATAATCCCTATTTTCAATTTCAATTAATTTAGATTTTGTTAAAAATAGACCATTCAATTTTCATCGGCGCACGCGACAATAATGCCTCCTTAGTTTCAAAGATTTTATAGGTTCTTACTTATTTTCAGGAAATAATCTTTTTTTTCTACCATTGAAACTTACGGGTGGTAAAATCGATTTTCTCCCCAGTAGTGAGTAACGATGATCATTTTGATTCCATAAACAAAATGTAGGGATTATAAAAATACAACAACAAACGATATGCTAGATAAATAAATCAAGTTACGTAACAACACGGGAGAATATATCATAGAGACACATTGTTATCATTGTTGTCAATGTTTTCGTTGTCATTGTCTTGTTTGTATCGAGATGACGAGAGTTTTTCTCGTGCTTATCATGAGAAACATTTCCATTTAACTACTAGAAACAATGATTCAATAGCATGTTGAAAGAAAACTCTTAATTTACCAGGATAACAGAAAAAAAACTTATTCGAAACAACAATCTATCATAATAAGAAAAAAAATGATTTGTCTGAAGAGAAAATAAACAATTTTTTTTTAGAAAATCAGAAAACACATTTCATGCGCCGCTGCATAAAATCAAAAACTATGGGCCTGACAAAATGTGGTCTCGAATTATTTTTTGTTTTGAATTAACGATTACTGAAATTCGTCCTTGACTACTTGTATGATTGAAATAAAAAAAGATTGTAAATTTCACTAACTCAACCAGTGCACACGTATACACACAAAAGAGACGTGACAGAGTATAGAGATGTTTAAAAATACTCGCCTGTTTACAAAACTTGAATTGACTTCATTTGTTTGAAATTATTTTTCAAACGATTTTCTTTCTATGTATATATGTATGGTGAATAAATTCACTTTACGCTTAATCGACGGTTGTCTGGACTAACTGACTTGGAATCCGATTTATCCTTCGAAACACATGCAATCATCCAACCTAATTTAGATTAAATATATCAAACAGATAGTCTGATGTTCATTTCTTCTTTAAATGACTTTGAAGTGAGCTGTGTATACCAAAATGCTGATCATTATTGGCTTTTAATTCACATTTTGATGTGGATCAGTTATGAATCAAACCTAAAACTTACACAATCATCACATAAATAAGAATGTCGGTTTATTAATGAAATGATGAAAATTTATAGAATTTGAAATACTGACTGTACACTACAGTATATGAAATTTTTATACATGAAAACGAGTGTTTCATAAATGTAAGTTGACACAGAAAGACAAATAATTTTCTCGTCATTAAGCTATTTAGATTCCTCTACCAACGATGATTCAATGTAGACTCACTGACATACATATTTTGATTGTTCAATAAAAAAATATTTGATCTCAACTTTGAAATGATGATGATCATTATAGGGAAAAATAAATAAGAATATGTGATAAATGGTGATTTGATCTTTGAATTCTCTCTTGTTTACAACCAATATATGTACTTCATCAGATGATTAAAATCCTACATGGATCAGACAGTGATTTCAATCATACCCCATAGTCTCATTTTGTTTAGTAGACTTGAACTTTTAAACCATGATTTCTGTATACATATATTTTGATAGATCATATCATATGATCATAATCATTACTAATGGTTTCATACACAAACACTCACACACACACACATAGAGAGAGAGAGCGAGAGAGAAAGAGGGAGAAGACGTGTTAAAGACTTACCAGACAAATATATAACAACTTGTAAGCATAGACATATATTCCAGATTGTTATTGGTAAATTTTTAAATTGTATTAAACCGTGCAGTAGAATAGGGATTAAATTATTGTATTCTGCAACTTGTCTTCTGACTTCATCTTGATATGTAAGTAGTAGGGAGAAAAAAGAACAATTATTGACGTTTTAAATATATATATATATGGATTCAGTAGGAACACTATACAGTATTTTTCGTCTAAGAAACTGATAAGACAGTTCAGATTTTATCAACTGTAGTTCATGTTTGATAAAATAACAGAAAAGGTAATGTGAATGTATTGACGAAGATTCATGGAACAAATGTATAATGAAAAATAAATATTTTTAAGATTTTGTTTGAATCATTGTATGGAAATTATGTCTTACAAATTTGGGATGCATTTTTCGATTAGGAATTTATTCTGTTAAATATAAAAACATTCTAACAACGATATTTATTAGGAAATAGATATTGAGGATTGAACAGTTCCAAATATGAGTTTAAAACTGTCAAGTTGATTGCTTCATGCAAAATTAGATGAATATTTTAAATGATAGTTGCGACGTGTTGTCATTAGATTTTACATTTGCATATTTCCTCAGAGGATTTCTTTAGAGAATTATTATTATTACTATTCAATACAAAAAGACAATAATAGTTTTATTTTAACTTGAAATAAAGTTCCTAGGAGGAATCTGTGACTTGTGAGTTAATATTATGTTAAAAGTCGGATGCACTCACTTATGACATTGGACAGAATCGGGTCTTGTCGTGAACTCAATGAAGTCAACTATACAAATCATTAAATGTTTACAAATTTGTTTTAATGATGTCCTGTATCCCGGAATAGAGCTGTAAAAATTCCTAATTCATATTCCTATTCGCTTAGGAAGTTGTAAATCCCCAAATCGGAACGAGACAAATGTTCACTGCCACTTGAATTTCTTCATACGTTTTCAGTTGCAATTAGTGAGTGATGAAAATTTCTTTCAAAACATTATTATTACAACAATAGATTTTATTTATACATATTATCAGTCAAAATGGGGCTATTATTATTATTACTATAATCATGTGTATAGGTTTTTACTGGAACAAGAATCAAACCTGCCATAAGAGTGTACTTAAAACAAAATTTATTTATATTGAAGGCATTTTACTTTCACTGATCAATTTATTACTTCTGTTTTGATTTTCAAAAAAAACTATAACCATTCATGTAAATATTTTACTTTTATGTAATTAGACGTAAACAACATTTAAAAAGTTCATCTCTCCATGTCAGAATCAGACCAAACAATAATAACATTTATCTAACTTATTATATGATGAAATAATTCTTCGGTGAACAACTTATTTATATATGTTTAGGAATTTTCTATTTTAGCAAAGGCTAACTTATTTCAAGATGTCATTTACCCTTATATGATGAAAACATACGAAATGTAAAAACATCTTTTTTTCATTTAAGCCAACATTTAATGTTGCATTCAGAACAAGTGATATAACATGTAAAAAAAGACCAATAATCAACAGATAGAATTCAAATTATCCACTCTGGCAGAACATGGCTGTAAAATTGAAATCCCCTAAAATGCTTTAAATGAACAATTGGAACTTCGGTAATTATTGAAACATTCATATTTGTCCTAGAGTTGATTATGATTATAACAATATTCCCTAGTGAAGTTATCGATAATTTTATGAAATTATTAAAGTGTACTAATTTTAACATCATTTCAAAATACGATTAAATACTACTAGCGAAGAAAAAAAATAGGAAATGCTTACCAATACGTAACAAAGCGACAATAATCATAGGACCATGCGTAAAAATTTCAGCGTCACATTTATTAGACTCCATTAGTTGTATAGTAGTAGATAATGCGCCTTCATTGGCTGCTATTTGAACTATCGGTTCTTTATTTATATCAGACGAGCAGAAATTACAATATAAATTATGAATGTAAGTTTTTTGGAATATTTAATTATTAAATTAGATATCATATAATGACTGTAAAAATAACTATTCATTAATTGCTATAGCATTCTATTCAGTTATTTTTTCGGTTATTAAAAGATAAATCATTGCAATAAAATACAAAATCATAAAGTGAACTAGACAATTTATTCATTAAGTCTAATAAGTTACTATATTTTTTTTACATTGACTACAGTATAGTAGTTGTGACTGGTCCACCATCATCAGTGGATAGATGATTCTCATTTTTCTACAAATGCATTAAACAATACGTTTTATGTTATTTCATTTGATTAATTGTGAGTTTTTCACTGGCATGCTGGATAAAGTATGATAAGGTATTGATTGATTTTGCGTTCCAAATACATAAAAGTTTCAATTTATAAACCTTTCCATAGTCCATCATAAAAACTAATATTAAATTGAATAACCCGCATAAATCCAGCTGTGCATATTAAATATCATATTTACATCCACATATTCTTTATTCAAGAAGAAAGTGTATACACATATACGTCGAATAATATTCATATGATTGATCAAACAAATAATTTTGTCTACACTTTACCTTAACAAGAAATCAATAATAACGTTTTCAGTCTGATAGTTCGTTCGCACAAACCAGACAGAAAGCAATTAATTAATTCACTGGCGAAATATTCGAAAACTGAAGCTTCACTGGGTCAGATCAGTAAGGAGTTATAAAACGCAATACACAGATTTAATGTCCAACTACAACCCGTTTATTTTTGGTGAAGACTAAAAACTCTGCTTTGGAATAGTTTGACTTAGATGTTTCACTATAAAATCACTGTTTGATTACGAAGCATAAATAAATTGTCCTTAAATATATCTTTTTATGGTATCATTATCTTTCTGTACGCACAAATATGAAGTTTTATTTTTTAAAAATAATCATTCATCTATGTTATTAAAAGAATGAGACTGAGAACTTACCATAAATACAAAATCGCCACAAATAACTAACAGCTATTTTAATTATATCATGATTAGTTGTGCAATTTAATAATTCTATAATATGATGACATAAATTAATTGTATGAAGTTTTTTAAATACTGTTTTATATGTTTGTAAATAATTATTAATCATAGCCAAATTAATAGTTGTAGAACAATTTGTATTGATTAATGAATTGAAAAATGTTAAACCTAATTTCTGTACATTGACACATTGAACGTGTTTTTGCATTATGATTAAAACAAGATATAAATGGTTCATTTTGAAAACACTTTTTAAGTAACTATTTTCTTTCAATAATTCATACGATGATGATGATAAATTACCGACATCTTCGTAAGAATGTCTTGAACACGTTGACATCCGCTTGAATTGTTCATGTTCGATAAGATGAATAATGATAGTTAAAGATGACGTAATAACTGATAAATTAGCTTGATGTAAATACATGAGACGAAATAAATGGGGCAATAATTTGTGTACTAAATGAATTTGCTTATTGTTTGAAATATTTTCAGCGAACCAAACAGTAGCTTTTTCAACACAGTTCTCATGTTCCCAGTTCACATGAAGATATGTGAGTTTAGCTTCTATAGTATCATTCACTGGAAATGGTCCTTCAGAAGAACAGAAGAAAATTTGAAATAAAGGTAATTAAAGAAAAATTATTTCAGAAATAGTTAAGTAATAAAGCAAGAATGATGTCAGATTAAGAATGAGCTGGATTTTCGGCGCAATTAATAATAATGGCTGTGGTAAGAATTTTGAATAATGAAAAATGACACGGCGGATAGTCAGACATATTTAACTTAGAACCTGGAACATATGTGCATTGTTTAAAGTGATCAGACCTCATCAGCACAACATTCATTTATTATTTCTACAAGATAAATAAATAAAAATAAATTCTATAAAGTAAAATATTGAAGTTGAAGAATTATTCCCGAAATCAGTATTCTCATGTTTGTAAGTCGGCGACATTGAATAATCCCATAATCAAACGACATGAAGCTTGAAATTTCCAGATAAGCATAATTATGATGAGGATAATAAGTGATTGCGATCATAACTCAACATACTGTACCAAAATTCAGTACGTCACAGTAGACCAAACAAATCCATCCTTTCATTTCTATTACTTGTTTGAATTTCCACATTATTGTTTTGGACTGCAAGCAACTATCCACGTCTGGTAATAATGCTTGTAACCTAAAGGCAATATCGAGGCAATCCGCACATATACCAAGGAGATGGATCAATCTCAGTCCTAGACATCAATGGAAAGATTTAAACAACCAGTAGAAATGAGTTGTTCTTTAGCCCATTGCACAAGCGGATGGCTGTTTGGACTCACTAGCTAAGGGAATAACACGATGGCGTTTGAAGCGTAAGGTACCAGGTTCGCATCCAAAAATGAAAGCTAACCCCGAGATGCAGATGCATCCGGCTGACAAATCCAAATGGGACGCAACGCGCATCTCGGATTCTACTACTAGTCACTACCCACCTCTGCTAACAATCCATTCTTTGTTTTTCCCTAAATCCTCAATCTCACTGTTATTCTATACATTTATCCTACTTATTTCACTTTTTATTTTCGTACTGTAAATCTTACGTTTAGCTTTACCTTATCAATCACACTACTATTACGTTGATTTATTTGAATCCCATTTTGCTAGTTTCTCCTGGATTGGTTAGTGTTCAGAGTGAAAACTTGCGTCAATGCACACTTACGGTGAGTTGAATGTTGTCAATGACTAACTTAGTATATATCTTAGGGTAAACATTTTATTTCTTGTACCATATTTAACGGCTTCAAAGGGATTCGTCATCGTACATAGATGACATGTATGTGCAATAAACTTTAATATTTCAAAATAACTTTCATCGTCAACTGATATCAGTCACTATGATAACCTATTAAATGTTAGCAATATTAGACACTAGATTTGTCTTCACAACAACTCATTCCCATAAGTTCACGCGTAAGGTCGAACTCATCATTTCAAAACCTCCTTGAGACCATTGAATAATAATTTAACAGATCAAAATTTCACTTTTAGACAACCTACGATGTAACAAAATAGTCATCATGTTAAAAATAATAATTGTCTCTGTTGTGAATCAATCGACTGTCAAACTCTATCAAGCTTTGTCATAGATACAAATTTTCAGGTCACTTAAAGTGTACGTAAATATGAAATACGTTATTTATCTGGCCACAAATATCCTTATTAATTACTTGAACAATTGTTTCAGTAAAATAATTATTTATAAGTGAACTTCATAGACAATAAGATCATTTGAAGTCTGCCCATTTTTAATATCTAGTTAGTAGAAAAAATTAAATCTCGGAACATACTTTCCACTTATTACTCATAAATGAAAAAAAAACTAACAAATATCCAACTGGAATAATAAAAAACACTTTTATTTATAAAGAAATAAACGATACAAAACTGTCATTCATTACATAAATTAATAAAAGCATAAAAAATTTCAGTCAGAAACATTTTTATTGCTGCATCGACTAACAAGCGAAATATAATAGGTGAATAATATTAATTAAATTACTATACTAATCTAGATTATAGTGAACTAATACAGTTTTTTCTCTTTAAGAGCGTTATCCAGCTGATTTGATAGGAATACAGTGATCATAAGTGTCCGATAGTTTATTACGCGTTATAAAGTAATATTATTTGTGTACATCAGAATGTATTATCACACTTTTTAAGTGTGGATAATATAAATTTCGATCATAAGTTGCGAAATGAATGCTTAGCCAAATTGCCAGAAGCCTCAAGAGGCTCTCAAAAAGCCGAAGAGATTTCATCCAATCAGAGTCAGATAAAATTTCTAGAATATCGACGTGACATACAATGGACTGAACGATCGTATAACTTTGCTATTCGTGGATTGGATGGTTTTTTGTTCTCAGACCATGAGGAAAACTAGCAATACACGTGATTTCCCTGTACATTTAGACACTTACCGGAGTAGATATTTCTTCTGCTTTCTTCAGACTTTTCATTCACGACTAGGAGGCAGTTTTACTTGTTCCAGTATTAGCAGACTTAACAGTGTTACCCTACTAAAGATCCTTACTAAATAATGACTCACTTAATTAATAGTTCAAATGAAAGAATAAAGAGTAAACTTTTGAGTAGATCGAAATCAGTATGTAACTAGCCTCTACCTTATTGCGTTGGTTAGGCTCGCCATTCTTGATGGGCTGCAACACTTTTCCCTTTAGGTACAGATAAATTGGTTCAAGAACTATGAAACCATAAGCAACAACCTATGATCCGAGGGCGACGTTTCAACACTACTAACTGTACTGTAGCTGCTTTTAGTCTCATCGTTCTCCAATCGACCTGTCTGGCATGGTAGAACCTTGAGGAACATATGTTCCAGCCAGTATAGCTCGGTTGGGTCATCACGATAGGCAAGCCCGACCACCACGTCAAGGTAGCAGCTACGGTCGGGGTACGACAGCAGACTGAAGTGAGATCCAGACTCCTAGCTAGTGAAGTCAATTTACTTGACTTGACATAAGGTTCGAACATTGTAAGCCTTAATATGAAGTCCATAGCTAAGTTTCGGAAAATCACGAGGAACAGTTTACCAATTCAGATTTTTAGCATCAGTGACATGTGAAGAAAAAATGAAGCCGAAAGATCAGGGTTGACAGTGAACAAGATGATTTAAAATGCTGTTAAAGGTGTGCAAGCTGTCACTTCCCATTTGCTTACACTTTAAAAAGTTATTTTTTCTTAACTTGCCTGAAATGGAAAATGGGTTAATGGTCATCTTTTCGACCTGCTAACGTGACCCCAGAGCTCAAGGGATAATTGCATGGTCTTTTTGTGAGAAATGTTCAATGTGTTAGCTGCGTAAGTCAATGTAAGGTCCTCTGCTTTCAGAGTCGACATTTTTTAGGCTAATCCTTGAGTAACATTTTGCAAATAAAGATCAAGAAACGAATGTCAAACACTCCAGCACTGTCATTAAATTTCAGCTCTATCGTGTAAAGGTCGAATGTTCACTGTGAAATCTGAAGTTCGTGGTTCGATCTCTAGAGATGTCATGAATTTACACCTATGAGAGACCACATAATCGAAAGAAACAGTCATCTAGTGTTACCTGGTTTCGAATAGTTATTTAACTAAAGTTCGACCCTGTTGTTGAACATATTAACAATAGCCTATAACTGTTAAACATATTTCTCAAGTTAGCATGTCGCTAACAAACAGTTAAATATCATTTAATACATGAGCATTAAAACAAAACACACCAACTAATTAACAGAAATATGTGGGTATATACTTCCCGAAAGATGTTTATTATGAACTTTTGATATATGTAATAGAAAAATTTTTATTTCTATCATACAAGTTTATCAGTTAGATTTTACACTTTAAATAGTTATAAGTGATTAATATTTTATGATACATCCGGTTTTTTTCTATATACGGAATAGAAATTAATGACCAGAATAACATGGTTATTTATATTTTCCTATTAACGTATACTCTGAAATTGACTATTCCTAATTTTGTAGAGAAAAATCACTGATCAAATAACAAATGATAATTTTAATTGGATATCGTTCTATTTCAATACAGAGGAAAATGTAATATATCACAGTTTTTATAAAATAAGTAGATGAAAGTTTAGTAGTGGGCTCATCGTTTAAATTTACTTCCATTCTAGTGTTACCGTTCACACAGGGACTTAGTCGCAGCATTTTTCTCTTCAAACAACAACGCAATGTCCACTGAGTTAATAAATTGAGATAGTCATTAACCTATTTAACATGTATGATATTTAGTTTATGGCTAGCAGGGGCTTGATTGATCCCGTTGCTTATTTTCATGACTGAATTTTGATCAGTCCTTGTTAGTATTTGTTTATCCAGTGCGGATAGCTCCTAATATAGCTATTTTACTCAGAGGTTTTATGGAATAAATGGGTTATGAAAAGCACCAGAATCAAAGACATGCTTTTTGCCTGCTTTTTTGGGACAATTTTCCCCGAATGCACATATGCCAATAAATATTGATCGACATTCAGTCTTGGATGTTTGCAACTAAGTAATCGAAACCCTTACTGTTGATAATACAACATTTCACAATTTTGTTATACAGCTATTGATTAGTTACGAATAATTAATACTAAGATTTATGAAATCTGAATATCTAACTCTTTTTCAACGGACCTTGTCGAACATCCTTGATTCTCAAAAAACATCATCTTATAGGATAAAAAATCTATCAATAGTTTTTGTTTCATATATGATTTCGAAAATGACTGTTGTCGTTTCCGAAAATGCTGAATTTTCTAATCTGAATACATTGCAAAGCTTTGATCGTCGTTTGAGACATCACCAATACATTCTTTTTTGACAACAACTTGTGTAAATAATTCAACAATACATTCAACAATTATCTTCAGTCACTCCATATGATCATCTCTGGCCTCTGCTTATTTCATTCAAAAAGAAAAATCACCATGTTCTAACGTTCTCAAGTTATTACTGTGATGAGTCTAACAAATTACTGGATAGCCTAAAATTCTTTTTAATCAGTTGTTCTTTAAAAAATATGCAAATATAGTTTTCAATCATCACAGTGATTAATATTATGATTGTTACATCACTCATACATCTAGAAAAACTGGTTCTATTCAAATCATGAGCCTATCTAAACTAGACAACTAATGAGAACCTAGAAACACTAGGCAACTTCATTATCCTAGTACAATACTCCTCAGTAGGATGCATCCCTACATCCAGTAATCGAACTTAGAACTTCTAGTCTGCCATGTGAACACTTAAACTCTAGACCACTAAGCTAGAATTCAATAGTGTGCAGTTATAACTTCATTCAGTCCGCAAGACTGCATGACTACTTTCCACTAAGTCATTTGTGAGTATCTACCTCACACCCAACACGGTTAAACTCTACTGGTCACGGCTTCACACTAGAATTACAATAAAACTCAACAATTTCCATAAACCCACACTAATTAAAACTGATTTGTTTGTAACAATTACCTCTCATAACTAATAAAATCATACATGTAATTTTACTAATCAACTCTCATTAGCTTATTTATGAGCAATGATTTAAAAAAGAATTCGACTTGTAAAACTTAAAAATCAAAAAAAAAAGAAAAATTATCTCAAAGTAAACTTGACATAAATATTGAAACTAGTAAACTTACTGTCAGCCACTGTTACAATGCATCGTTTAGCTCTCATAATAAATTCTGGATTGGTATGTTTCATAAGTATTTGAACATATAAATCGTTTAAAAGATCACTGTAATAAAATGGACAATAAATTTTTTGCTGAAATATTTATAGATCATATAAAAAGGCCTACTAAGTGCTATCATATATATATATATATATCCACTGTTAGCCTTATCTGAAAATAAATCCATTTCAGAGGAATCAATGAACAAGAAAAGATTAAATGGTGAATTTTTAACTGAAGTTACAAAATAAAACCACACATCATGTGATTATTTAAAGAAGAACTATCAACTTTTCTAGTTATCTTGCCTTAGCAAGCTTTAAACAGAGTTTTAAAATATTCAGTAATTAACGAATGATTTTTCCCCGGGCGATTTCAGTCTTTAACGAAACCAATCTTCACAGAACATTCAAGCCAAATAAATCATGCTTAATTGTAATCGCATCAATCTTTATATTTTCAACTGTCAATACTAAGTGTTTAATCCATCTAATAGTATGAAATGTATAATTATAGCATGTTCATGTAAAAAAAATTATCATTCTGTTTGTTTTAAACGTAATCATGAAAGAAAAAAAACAATAATAAAGTAAAATAATTTTCATTTAATTTTATAAATTAGAGAATTAAAACAATCCATCTGGTGATAATTAACATTTTTAATTATGAAAACTCTAAACTATAAGAATCATTTTATTATGAATATGAAAACAAGTGAAGAAAAGAAAAGTCAGTTTACAGTTATTGCATTTTCTTCAATAATACAACTTACTGATAAATCTACGAGGAAAATACAAAAATTGGAACAATTTTACTGGTATAAAAAATTGTCTAATTTTAACAAAATTAGTGATCTATCAATCTACTTCTATACAAAAAATATGAAAAACAATATGAATTACTTACTTTAAGCTTATACGTTCAGATGGATTGTTTTTCATCATTTTTGAAAGTAAATTAAATAGTTGTTTGTGAGTTTTCTTTAGTTGAATAAACAAACAAATATAAATTCTTTTTAATGAATATCTAGAAACATTTGTGAAAGTAATTCATTTGTATTAGTTGTATAAATCTTCCCATGGATATTTTAGGACTACAACTGATCAATCTTTTTTTAGCATATGTACATAACGTGTGGATTGTCTCGATATTGCCATCAGGTTACAAGCATTATAAGCACAAATGGATAGTGGGTAACAGTGGAATCCAAGACGCACCTTTCGAACTAAACATCAGTGGGAAGAACCAAACAACCGGTAGAAATAGATTAATCTTCACCCTATCACACAAGCCGGTGGCTGTCTGGACTTAGTAGCTCAGTAGATGACGTGACAGTGTTTGAGGCGATCGGTACTTAGTTTAAGTCCCAGAGTGAGCACGAACTCTTGGATGCAGGTACGCACAGATAATAAGTCCCAAGTGGGACAAAACGCTCTTCATGGACTACATTGTTAGCCACCGTTTATGTCTGCTAGTTTGCATTAAGGTCTAGATGAGCATGAAATTTAATTATCACAGCTTGAAATCAGTGTAAATAAGAGTCATACTGTAAATATTAGTCAATTTCTGTTTTTTTTTTAAGAAAAGTGATTGAAATATTTTGCTAAAACCAAGTTTTATATACGACCTAACGTATATTTCTATAGGTACTTAGAAATTGGCCAGATTTAATAGAATGTAACTCATTATCAAGACATGTGTTCATATATTTAGGACTGACTTAAACATTTTATATGAACATTCATGTAACTATTCGGCTATCTATTATAAAAAATGGAACAATTCAACACACAACTAAACAATTAAAAGTTTACTCATTTATTCACTGAATCTCTTCTCCAAATACAATAATTCAATGAAATAAATGACTTTCCCTCTCATTCAATTATATTCTAAAATACTACTTAAATTATAACGTTATATTTTAACTGCATATAAAGTAGCAATCCATGTAAAAATTCATCATCATAAATTTTAAATGGTAATTTTGATTTGCTAAAGATTTCTCAATTATTTTTTATTTGATTGTAATTTATAAATTTATTTGTTTTCATAGTTATCATAAACTGAATGATGATAAGTGTATACTGGAAAATTTATTGAATAAAGACAACAAACAAACTCTCTATGTTTTAAATATCAAGTAAATCTGGTGAAAACATTTCAATTCAGAATAATAATCATATATTTTTCGGAAATAGTTGAAAACAACAACCAACTGCTTTTGTTTTGATTAACATTATTATTATTATTATTATTATTATTATTATTATTATTATTAGTGTTATACCTTTTTCCCTAATAAATTAACTTGTTGTAAAATGTCCAAATAGATTAACTGACTGCTTCTGTTATTTTCTTTCATTAGAATACACAGGATGTGCGTAGTTTAAATGATAGATAATTAGTGTGTGTATGTGTGCTTGATGTGATAAATATTTATTTTGACTAATTTACTTGTGCCAATGATGACGTCACGGTAACGGCTTTTTACTTTAATACCAATAATAGTAGCAATAATAATAATTTAGCCAATGTATTATGAAGTTGTAAAACAAATTGTATCTAATTAATCATTAATCATCATTTATAGTATTTCACTTTTATTTAACCTAATTGGTTTTCTATCTATTTCTACAAACCAAAAAAAAATAAAATGGTTGGATTCATTTTACTACTACTGGTAATTGGTATATTGGTTGTGTTTCAATCATTTGCATTGTTGCCTCTAATTATCCTTTGATTTTTTTTTATGACAATGTTTATTTGACTGTGAACTCAACTGGTAAACAGGAAATTATTGTTTGTGTTGAGTTTTTTTTATTATCAGGTAGAACAAAGAAATAAATGTTCACATTTAATTAAATAAACATGATGTGAATATCAACATCATCATCATCATTAAGATTATGATCGGAGTTGTTCATTATAAACTAATGATCATGACAATCTAAATAAATTTTAAAAAATGTGGCATAACTCATTAGTCTCAATAATAAAGATTAACAGTTAATAATTATAGAATATATATATATATATATATATATATATATATATATATATGAATGTGATTCGTTACATCCTGTATAGTTAATTTATTGCACATTGCATTGCCATTAACAAATTTATAATTATATATATACATGTTTGTTTATGATAAATATTAACTTCATTGTACACTCATGATATTCATTGAAATAGTTGTTCCAAAAACAGCTCTACACATTAGCCATATTACAGATATGCACAATATTTTTTTTCTATTATTTCCTATCAATGTTTCATAATTAATGAGGTAATAAAAGGTCATTCAACACTGTCACTTGTTTAGTTCATTTCCAATTTATATCGATTTATGTATTAGTGAGAAAGTAATTCATTTTGTATTGGTTGTTTGAACTTTTTGATTGATATTTTAGGACCGCAACTGATCAGTCTCTTTCAGTATATGTGCATGCGGTGCGGATTGTTTCGATACTGCACTCAAGTGACAGACAGACTCCATCAATCAGATTTTTAAATGTAACAATGAAATGGTCAGTATTTCCTATAAAAACTGATATTGCTGTGTCTATCTGCAATACCGCGTAACTGCGTTTCTATACCGAGGTTTGCATGGCTTGCTTTTCTTTCATCGTTTCGATCACTCCTGTTAGGATATTCATTAAACATCCTAAGAGAATTATTCTTGTAAGTCTAATTCTATTGGTCAATTCCTACTGATCAATATTATGGTCGTCCTAGCTATCAATGTCACGTACTTCAATGTTTTTTCCCATTGGTCGTCCTGACTGTCAGTCCTAACTGTATAAATATGAATTATCTGTAACGTTTTATGACCCGGACGCAGACCCGGATCCTTAGTCCGAGATCCTTGCCTTCTTCTGGACTCAGACCTCGTACTTTCTGGATGGTAGTTTGGCACACTCGGGTTAGAGTAGCTTGTCATGTCGCCAGATCCTCGATCCTCGCTCTCGTTTCCCGACTAGGGTAAACTCGTAATTGTTCAAGCTTATCGTATGATATGTTGATGTTCATGAGCAATAACTCCGGAAAGCAAATCTTGTAAGGAAGATTTATTTGATGGGAACCATTAAAAGGTCAATCCACATTACAAATCATTGAATTTTAAAAACCAATCAGATTAAGTGATTATTGTTTAAAAAATCTGTCAAACTTAACATAATACCATAATGACATTGATTTAAATATAATGCGAATGAAAACGTATTGACAGTTAGTTGAATAAAAATTACCTGAAGTCAATATTACATGATGTGACAACTGATTTCTCTATTCCATACTACTTTGTATTTTATGATTTAAACTGAACTAAAATTTTAATTGTTATTTATTTGTCTATTATCGGAAGCTCATTAATATAATAAACTTAATATAATAAACATCTCTTACCTACTTCATCACCTACATTATAAATAATCTGGTCAAATTCATTTTGATTGACTTCATATAATTATTTTGTAACAAGCAACTGGTTTATTGCTTTACTTATTCTTAATTACACTATGACTCAAACCAAGTGCCTTTTTCCTCAAACATCAATGTAGTGGCTACTAACGAGTTCAATATAGAAACAAAAAAAACACACCTAGATTCCACTGCAAGCCGGTACCCGGCTTAAAAGAAGGCTTCTGACATAGTATCAATATCGAAACAATCTACTTAAGCTGTATATGAATCAAGAGAGACTGATTAATTTCAATCCTTAACATCAACAACAGATAAGTACATGCCCTTGAAAATTACAGTAGTATATGTTTTCGAATACTTACTCAAAAATGATCGTCTAATCTTGATTTATCTGAAGTGTCTCTACTTCATCAAAAAATTATACTCCGTAATAAATTAGTAAGAATGGGATCGTATAACGTAGGACTATACATTACTCTAGAGTTTCTCCATCCATCTTTCAACTTTTCCTAAAACATCTAACATTATCTTAATAGCTTACTTATTCCATCAATGAATATTTTCTGTGAGGTTCTTAGATATCTCTTGATAAAATGACTGAAGCCGCAAATTTGGCTAATCAAATTGAATAGTTCTTCATAGAAAGAGAAATTTTAATTTCTTACTAATACGCTTAATGAAAAAACAATCAACGCTAGTGTTTAATTAGTATATAATTCATATTCAGATAGTTTTTAAAACATATTTATCAGTTTTTTTTCATCTACAAAATACTTACTAATTCTTCTCTAGATGAAAAATGATGAAATACATTTTCGTTTACTTTAAGTTGATCAACCGCTAAGATCTCTTCATTTTTGAATAAATGTTTCATGTATATTAGAATTGTGATGATACATCCCAAAGTCCATATATCACATTTATCAGTGAATTCAAACCGACTCGTTTCAGGAGCACACCATTCGATGTATCTGGCTATAAAAATGTTATAACAATTATTATTATTATTATCATTATTATTATTATTTATGATTTATCTATTTAAAGATAAAATGCATAGATTATAATGAAGTCTATTTCACAGCTCAGTAACAAGATATTTCCAGCATCGTATTTACCTCACTTCAGTAATTACTTCTCTTTTGATGCTGCCTTAAAAACACCCTAATTAGTAATTATGTCTTACTACTCTGGTTAAACTGTAAAAACTCTATCTTAATGGGAGTAGTTCTCAAACTCATCTTCACACTAATGTGTAATGCTTTTACTTTTTACAAGTCTGTATCATTAATCCCCTCCGTTATATCTTATTATTTACACTTCATTTCACTATTTAGAGGGTGAATATCAGAGTGCAACGAAACAATCAGGGTGTATGGTCGCTGTTCAGTGTTCCTTACTTTTATTTCCTTCTTTTTGGTTTCAGATGATGATAGCTGGACTTTACTCAGACTGAAATCATCCTATTCGACATTATTATTATTCATAAGCACAATATCTTAGTCTTCCTATTGAAAAAAAACCACTTTCCAACTTCTGCCTTCAGCGTTGAATCCCTGTTTTTTAAAGATTAGCTGAGAGAATATCATCTAAAAATAATGAAATTAAAGTAGCCATAGAACAGAAACCAAGTATTAGCCAAAAATGAGGATTTGTAGGGTTTTGTCAAGGTATTTATACGGAATACCTAGTCAAACAACATTTCACTAGATTGAATTCAGTCTTAGTAGACGATGAAGTTTTAACGGTGAATTTCTATTTAAAACAAACACTATAGTAATTCAACTCAACTAATCGGGCTTAACGAACTATGCCCCAAAAAGAAAAATACTCACAAATCAATGTCAAAATGTTATAATCCGGAGGTAAAAGAACAAATTACAATAACTGGAAACTAATTAAAATATTCACTACTCATGGCTAGAGAGACTCGAGATTCTAGTTTGCAAAAAACATTGTTAATCAGTTCACATCAGAAATCTTATTCAATCAATTACTAAAAATCCTTATAACCTAGACCAATTATCTTGTGTACTAGAATATATTTCTTCACAATCACCTTATACACTTAAATCATATGACGAAGGAAATTTAGACGTTAATAACAAGAATGTGCATCACTTAAATTTTCATTCGTTGATGACATCCTCTTTAAAATGTAAACAGAAAGAATATTCTGTACATTTTCAACCTATTAAAACCCGGTGAAACCAGGAGGTTTAAGTTATACGATCAAACAATATGTAGTAAACATGACTATTTACTGTCAGGTTATAAATAGTTAGTATTATAGAGATTAACTTGGAATTTAAAAACGTGTCTTCTAAATCATTAGGTGGACAAACTAATCAATACGGTTTCTCGCACCATGAAGCAGTCACTAAATACTATTGTAACACTACTACTGACACCACACATAACTCCTAGTGTTATTGGTTGCGATTATGTCATTGTTAATAATGTTCTTAACGCGCGACGAAAATTCTTTTATAATTTAGCAGTTTTATTTAGCTTAATAAAAATGGTTCCAGATATCGATGGTATAGTTATGAGGGTAAACTATGAAACAAACAATCCTCACTTACGTAAACGTCGCCGTGGGAGTTCATCCGGAGGACATCCAATGGTCATTTCACCTAAAAGATCAGGATTCATTATGTATTCAAAGGCTGAAAAAGTAATTTATAAACAAAGGGTTAGTGGATCATTCAAAATAATTCAATTAAAGTATTTTTTATAATAAAACTTCATTTAAAGTGATTATCCAGCTCTTCACAAAACACTGAAACAAACAAAATGGTGGCTTTAACTTACGCGACTGCTAACTGACCAGTTGTTTTATTACTGGAGATTTTCATGTGACCCACCAAATTCTCCCTCACTGGGATTAGTACAAAAGTGTATAGTCCAAAATCTTTCGCTCGTTTTCGTAAATAATACCTTGGACTGTAGAACATTTTCGAAGTCTCTAATATGAACTTAAGCACGGTGGAGATTTTACCTCAACTCTCATCAACCTTCTTTTCTACTTTTTTATGCATGAATAGTATTAAACATACTTGGTTTCTCATTGAAAGTAAGTCACCATTGTGACTTTTTATCTAATAGTTTAAACCAAAACCATGGATTTCACTGGGAGAAATTCAAGTCATTCCTCTCAAGGCTAACAACTTGAGAAATACTGAGTACTACTTATCAACAATAAACATCTTTGTACTACTAGTTGCATTAGGGATATTAGGCCTAATTAAGTAATCTGATGTACGTGCATCAAGGAATTAACGAGAAACTATGACCAATGTATCAATCATGCTCATTATATATTATTTAACAGCTTAAATTTGTACATTCATCAATAATCAATATCGTTTGTAAATACACGACCTCGGTCTTATGGTTGAGTTTGAATTCATTGAATAAGAATCTCTTGCTTCATTCCACTTGTTTAACCAAACACTGTAGTCTTTAGTTAGCACAAATTTAAGCACAAACCAAACTCAATATTCTATCCTGTATTTTCTATCTGCAACGTTCTAAAAGACGTGTAGAAGTCAGGTAGCTACAAAACACAATCGAGAAAGCCAAGAACACTGGAGGTGAATCCTGAGTATGGATAAAAAATATTTCTTGAAAATACTTCTCATATACTTTGATAACTATACCTAAGGTTCAAAGACTGTAAGCCAATAAAATGTCAGATGTATTACGCTTCCTGAATCAATGGCTATGATATTTATTTGTATGATGAGAACTTTGCACAATATTGTGCGCCGAGGTTGAACTCAAAGTCTCAATAATTTTAAATTCGCCCACTGCTTTCGCTGTGATTAGAGTCCTGGTCAATTTGTAACTATCAGAGTACGTATTGGATGGTTCTGATTATTAGTTAGTGTGTCAAATTCTATCGCTTTTACATATCCTAATAATATATCTGCATACGTAACACGCTGTTACTATAAAAACTAACTAATAAATGTCAAATCTCATATAAATGTAAAGTGTATCAATTGTTTGAATTTATAGGAATAAAATTTATCAGCTGAACAAATTCAAGCTGTTACTTATTTTTGACACTAGATGCACACATTTTTTGAGTGTCTAGATAAATGGCAAAACATCCCTTGAGCAAAATACATAGCATTTAAAGACAGAATTATTTCTAATTTCTTATAAATGACAGGGAGAAAACATAACATCATTAAAAATAAAACGCAGTGCTCCAGCTCAACATACATTGTACATAAACATCTATTCTACGAGCGTAATTCATCAGGTTTGGACCCCAAATGTCGGTCATGCAAAATCCTGTCTCACTGAGAAAAATATTACCAGGATGTAAATAGCTTTACAAAAATTAGCGTATAAACAAATTACATAGAGCCACAATCCGCACTTTTCAAAGAGGATATGACTGTGAGTATACTTCCGAGCATTCGGTAGATTAACTATATTCCCTTTAGATAGATATAAAAAGGTTTATTGCTCACGTTCCATTTTAAACCAGTTTTTCCTGTATTTTCTTTAATTATGGAATCCACACTTGGCAGATCGACGTAGCTACGAATAACAGACAAATAGATTGCTGAATTCTTAACATATATAAAATGAAAACAATATATTACTTTTGAGTTCATAGACATGTGGATTTCAAGAATTCTTGAAATGTATGGATGTACGAACTTTTGAATGTGGTTAAACTCTTCAAACAATAAATAGCCATGATCCACACTTCTACACTCTATCTGTATCTGGGATTCCAAACATGAAATTTTTTCTTACCATTTTTAATACAAAATATTCAAAATTATCTCGATGTCTAAGCTTGTATGAAGTTCCTTGACATCCTTTTCCTAAGTTTTCAACAATCTAAGATAGCTTAGAAAGAACAACGCAATCACTTCATATTGATCAAGAACACTTTTCATATGATTATGATCTTCGTCCAACATCTCTTAATTTGAAAACGGTCCCTAGTTGTAACCGTACCAACTAAACGAAAAAACACGGAAGATAGTGTGGCTCAAGGGCAAATGAGTTATCGAGGACGCAACTTGTTCAATAGACAATAAGATTTTCATTTGGCACTTTCAACCACCTTCTCAGTTATCAAATGGATTACTGTTGAATATGCAAGACCTTGAACTGTCCATCTTGCAATCCAACTGATCGATATGTCTTAAATATCATTTCCAACATGTACCACACCGACAAGAAGAAATAATCTTACAGTCAATTCAAAGATATTCAGAAGCAAAAGAATTTCTCAATCAAAGCAAATCAGGTCAGAAAAGTAACTCAGACATCTAAATTTCTAGAAAACACTTGAAGAGAGTGTGATATTTAATAGAGACATGATGAATGCACATAATTGTAAACTCACTTCGGAGTACAAATTGAAGTATTATGAGTATTCAGATTTTGACAACGTTCTTATCCTCAAAATCGTCATAGTTTTGGATCCCGAACCTTGCGAAAACAGAATTCAGTAATAAAGGAGTTTTGAAATGTGTTTGGAAGATAGCTGAAATAGCTTTGTAGCCTAAGCTAGAGATGTATAGTATGGTGTACGCAGTGATGCTCTGATCTAGATGCCTGATCAAGCTTTTTCAACTGGTTTATGCCTGGTGAAATTATTGACGTAAGAATCTATGTTGAAAGCTCACATCAATACTTCTACGGGAATTTATTTACCGCTACATAAAATCCCAATGAGCATTTTACTGTTAAATACATTGTCTTAATTCTATTGATCAAATTGTACTTAGTTATGTAATAAATCCGAGTCAGAGTCGTTTCAAAACTCCTTTGTTTGCCTGCCTGGCATTCTGACTGTATGTTAATAATATCCCAACACTATATTGGTGCATAATTACTTGAGACAAGTTAACTAATTATTATTTTCGACAGTCCAAATTCATATCCATATGATACTGGAAAGACCAGTTTGTAGGGTCTATGATTTATTTTGCTTGAAAGATGTGGCTGAATATTCTGTTTTCAGTGCTATTTTTACCATCATGAAATTTCTGAATATACTGTGTCAATAATAATATACATTCAAAAAGAGGTCTAATGCCCTGAAACTGCTATTTAATCGCAGTTGTGTCAACTTCGCCCCACCACACCTTGATAGTCTATTATTATTGTACTTGCTAGTTAAAACAACTACTCAAATATAAATTCATGAAAATATGTATCCTCGTTTCTCATCATTCTTTCCATCTCTATCTTCGAGGATAAAGATAGCCAGCAGCATAATGACTTTTCGATCTCTATCAGAAGGCTTTGTTACGTGAATTGATTGGTCAGACTGAAAAATGAAAACTTCGCTACCTCAAAACAATAGTTAAAAATCTGGTGAGTCTATGGCCCGGCAAAAGTAAGATAGTTTTCGTGCATCAGGCAGTCTATAGAAGCTTAACTTCAAGTTTCAGAATAAGAGCTTCGGTCTCCTAGCTGCTACAACCCAAAAACATTTCCCCCAGAACCTACAAATTATCAGAGTTCATATACTAAGCCAAACTCTTCTATGAGGCATCAGATGAAAATGAGAAATATTATCTCTACATAAAATGAAATATAACCAAACCAGAATACAATATCACGTTATTATATCATTCTTCCAGTTATCAGCCTATAGCTGATCAGTAAGATGCTAACGTAACAATATTAACTGGAGTTTCTCAGTAACCAGAGTGCTGAAAATTCCTACTTTGTGAATCTCCATAAAGCCTACAAATGAGGATTATAGAAATAATGGGACTAAAAAATGCTCGTGACCTGACAATGTGGTGTGGCTTGTTTAATCCACGGAAGAAAATGATCAAGCCAGACATATTGAGGAATAACTCAGGTCAGCGCGATATTCATGCTCTGCACAGTGATTACCTAATAGAAATTACGATGATTGGTATTAATTGCCTTATTCTATCTCTAAATGTACATAGTAACCATAGGCAGATTAGTTTTCTTCCCGCGTCTTACAGTCTTAAGATCAGTGGTCCTCCTGCCCGGTTGACTAAGTTATCATGTTCGTTCGCAGGTGAACCAACATGGAATGTAGAATTCTTCATCTGGGCACTTGGTAAAATGTTTAGCCGATGACACCATTTTCTATACAATCTATACCAGCTGCTGTAGCCAATAAAGTAGATAGTTTTCTGTAGGTGCTTGAGCTATATTCACCCCAGAGGCAGAGTGGTCCTTTGTACTGCACTCACTTATTTCACCTAATTAAACCAAGCGAAATGAGACACCTGATTAAATGACATATATTTCACACATAGTGTGGACAATGTTCGGCAGGCCGTATGGAAGCTATGGGTGGTAGGTTAGTTCGATTTTAGCAGGTTCACGGAAGTCTAATGTGACTATTGGAATGTTGGACACCAATCAAATAGTCTAACAAGATCATGAACCCTTCATAAAATAATGGATTATCATTTGGCTCTAACATTCCCAAGATTAAAAATATGTTCCAATACAATAATTTCGATGCTAATGGATACTCAAAGTTCGACTACGCTTTTTCCGTAACATTATGCAAAGGAATGCGTTGCATGGAGTATAAGACTGATCTTGTGTAAATGTTTGATTGAACGCCTTCCGCTAGTCGTGTACAATAAAACTACCGAGTTCTGAATCAATTTGGAAGACTTGCAGATCTATTTCTGTTGTGGTTTTATTTACCACCAAAATGCCTTATCTCGACCATACAAACAATCCTTTAAACTTTAAGTTCTGCATGTATTTAAATACGATGAAGACAAGATAATGGTTCAGGTATCAGCATGTTTATTACCTTATCTCTTCGAGTAGAACTTTAATCCTCATATAAAGATGTTTTTCATAGGTGGATACCATACCACTAGCACCATGACCTTCAAGATTTACTGTTTAAAGGCCATTCATACCAAGGTTATATGTCGAAAAATGATGGATAGTAAATCAGCTGGTTTCCAATTGCCAGATATTTGGAATGATGATGATGCTATGTATTCACTTATGCAACCTATAAGGCGGTCAAAAGCTATTGATCCAGTCAATTACAATGCCAAAATCACATTTTGGAAGAGGATATTGCTATCTTATGCAAGGAATCACAAGGCATTCGTTATATGTAAACAATCACTTCAAAAGCTATTTACTCGACACTTCCCTGTTGAAGGCGTGGATTTGTATCCCCAGTCACTTGGAGATGTTATTTCGGATTTGGTATCAGAAGGTTTACTCGAACCAGTAACACCAAATAGGAGTATCTTAGGCAATGTGTTTACGGCTTTCTCTTATGTGGTAAACAAGCCAATTTCATGGGCATACAACTATTTAAATGGGTCAGTTCGTTTTCGGCTTTACCCTTTAATAGCTTTTTATGAGTACGGCCGCATACTTTCTTCAGAAAACCTTTTTATGGCCGATTTTATATCCCTAGGTTGTCCTATCCTGTCTATATGCTGTCATAAGCTGATAAAGCAATGAAGAAACCGTTATCAGCTCAGTATAAATTCATAGTATTTCTTTTCGTTACCAATCAAGTTGGATAAGTAACAATGTCCGTAAAAACTCAGTAGACTTTGATAAACTAAGCGTAACATCGAATAAAGTACTCAGTGGATTTAAAACTTCATGTCTATCTACCATATTGACCTCGACCATACACCTGCATTTCATAAAATGCTGACAGAAATACGATAAAACACTATAGAGTATTTTCGTATTGACACTACAGTATTCATGTAATAGATCACAGTGAAAAAACCTAAAGCCGTTTCGTTTCTAACATTACCATGCTTCTAGCTAAGTTTACAAGGCCTTTGAGTATTCTAACAAACTATCTTAGGTTAGTCAATCAAATGATCGCTACATGTGTATGTTGTGTGAAATATTTAAAATCAACTCAATGGTAAATGAATCGATTTACAGCCATATGGTATTTTTGATTAAGTTACTCAAATTGTCCATTGATTTACCAGTACTAACTTTGATATAAACAGGTAATATCCTCCTACGCTATCATTATCATTCTGTTTCATGACCATCTTTATGGTGTGTGTTGATGCACTCACTGTGGCAGCAGAGATTATTTCGTTCATTAGTCGAAACATACTTCAGTCTTTCAACAAATAATACTAGCTGAAAAAACAACCAAAATTCCGTGTTGAATCATCTAAAAACTTTATTGTTATATTGTCTTGAAATAACACTTAGTGGTATTTGTGAGGATACAGTAAGTTAGATTTTCATCAAGTTGTATATAAATTGGTATAATTCAGAATGTAGTCTAAGATTTCAGACTACACTGTGTATAGTGACTAATAAACACCAACTCAAAATCCGAAATAAATTTGTATCTTTCCTTTGTATTTTCTCATTCTGAATAATTCAAATTTATATACCACTTAGTGAAAATTTAATTTATTATAGCCTTACAAATGCCACTAAGTGTTTTTTCAAGACCATATAAACACTTAAGTTTTTCGCTGGTTTACCGTCTGCCGTATATAAAACTGAAGACTTGTATTCTGTATTGTCAATTCAAATCATAGAGATTTATTTTATTTGATTGCCTTGGAGTAAGTTCAATTAATTCGCCAAATATATATTCGAGATTTCAGCACGAACAGGCGTCAATAAGTTACAATGTTTGACGTGATCAGTTTGCGAACTGGAATATAAGGCATCTAAACCATTTCCAACGTGTATCGATTCATCATCCTACAAATTCCCTATTTCTCAAAATCAACAAAAATAATCAAGCATATTAACCTACGTCGATTAGAGTTAGCGTCAAAAACAGTTAAGCTCTAGATTCTAGATACTAAGTATTCGATGTAAAGAGTAGTAATCGTACTCTTACTATTTGAATTTACTCACTAGTTATAAAATATCTACTATCCAATCTCACCTGACTGTTTAACATTTTTACTATACCTGCTTTAAATTAGTTTTAATGTTCATTTTATCCTTTGTATACTCCCGTACTTTAGTCAACCGTCTTCTAATCCACTGGATACTGACTCAGTGAATCAGCAGTTTGTGTTCAGTCAGTTCGCTGAAAACTCTGCAGTCGAATTTTTGTCTTGGTTTCATGAAAATTACTGTGATCAGAGGTTATTACCACATTCACCTGTGTATGACTTGGAGCTTTTTAACTCAGCCTTGTCAAACTTTTACTCTCATGTGGCCACTCGTGAATATATATTTGATTTACTGAATAATATCAAACGCTGTGTTTCTGTGGAAACCTCGTCTACTTCAGATTCCAAACCTATTCAAGTATGTTCAACACTTATTTATTAATAGACTGTCGATTGTCGAAGCTATGTAGTAACTTACACTGTTTTGGATATTATATTGTGATCAAACTATTTTAGTCAGCTACAACGTAGAACTTCATATGTACGTACGTAGGCACATCAGTTCAAGTTGCCATACCATATCAGTACACAGAGATCGAATTGTCAATTCAAATTCCATAGTATTAGATGTAGTAGAAGTATTGGCGGTAATCAAAAGGATTAGTGATCTAAGTTATCATTCGAGAAGCGTATCTGACAGAAAGCAGTCTAAAAACAAAGAGATAGTGAAAAAAAACGTTCATACGGAATTCAGAAGATTAGAATTTGAGAGATGACGGAGAACGAATGCATCTGCATTAGTATACTAAATAAACAAGCTATGTTCAAAAGTTACAAACTTGTGCATGAACAGTGATCAAATATTGTAGGTTTGTAAGCATGCATTTTTCCATAAACTGAGAATTCACCTTATAAATTAGAATATTGTTGTACATCTCTTGAAATTTATTACTATTTTACAACTCACCGCTAATGTATCCCCAAATCCTTGAGTCAGTTATAGACTAAGTTTCCGTTCTACTAACTTTTTCAACCAGCTCAAACAATATTTTTGTCGTATAATTTGGGTTTAAAATCCAGTATTTTGTCGTAAGTAATGTAAAAACTCCATTATACTTTTTCACCATCAGAAATGAATAACGAGTAGCGACTGATCGTCGTAAGAATCATAAGTTCGCAGCATGAATTCCTTTAGTGATATTTTTTGTTGATAATAACTGATTCGAGTGTACTCGATTAGCATGAAATGTCTTTTTCTGTGAAATATATCCCAGTCAATGAATATGAAAAATAGCCAAGGTACATTTCATCCCGTTAAAAAATGCCTTTTCTGAATAATGCAGTAAACAACTACAACAGGATCGTAACTAAGTTCTGTAACTTTCAAGACATCATCTAGGGTATCCTGATGGACCTATATATTACAGACCAACACATGTTTTTTTCATTACAAAACAGCACGACTTATGCGCTTTTTTCAATTTCCTAGTCGATGAATAATGTGCTGTAAAGAATTCTCCACTGTGGCATTCGTAATTTCTTTGTAGATAATAATTTCATTTTTATACTATGATAGTTTTAATGTTCTATGCTGTAAAATAAAAACATCAGATTATTTATTTAGGTTTGATGATCCAGTTCAATATTTATTTTAATAGATTATTCGCGTTGGAGAAAATATTAATAGCCGACCGAGTAAACCGGCTAATTCAGACGCTGCAAAGATAGAATCGTCTGCATTGAGTGGAATTGTGCAGCTCAAATCTGCAATTAAGCAACTTGAAAATGAGGAAAAAAGATTGGAGACTGTCATAGAACAGCGTCGAAACCATATCAAATCCTTATTATTAGATAAAAAGTAAGTTCTTTCATGCTAAGTTATTGGAATTCTAGCTATTTAAAGACTCTTTTGGATTGTGTTTAAGTAATCTGTTGTATTTGTGAGTATTTCCTCAACTTTATCTCTTTTTAACAGGAATTCAGAAGCGAAATCTCTACTACGGCGTACAAAAGTGTTGGAAAAATCGTTAGAACAAAAGCAATTACAACTTAATAATCTGGAAACAATGTTAATTGACATAGAATCTGCAACAGAAAATCGAAATATTGTACTCGTACTAAATAGTGTTAATGAAGCTCTCAAACAAGCTGTAGGAGGATCTAACGCTTTGAGTAAAGCGGAAGATGTGGTGAATGATGTGATGGATAGAATTCAAGAAAGTCAAGAGGTAATTATCCTAAAATATCATTATTATTATTATCATTATTTTCATTAAGAAAGTTTACTTATTATTTTGTCATGAGCTTCGCTGCTTCTCTTCTATTTTTTTTCACAGCCGTAAATTTTATCGATCTAGTATTTTACTGTAACTCAGTAGCTTAGTGAAGAATTATATTGTTGCCTTCGGTCCACCCTCTTTATAGAGATTAGTGATAGCCACTGGAAAACTCAAAGCAAAGTAGCCGGAATCCTCTTCAAATTTGCAATTCAGTGTTTAAAAGCCGATTGATTTAGCCATTAATTCGCCTTAAACTGCCATAATGCTATCTACAAGCATCAAGCCTTCAAATTAATTAGAGAAAATTGTATTCGAGGGATGTAAATGTGATTATTTTCGGAAAGTTATCCCCTAGTGATTACCTTTATGTTAATTGGTGTATTGAATTCCTTCCTTGCAACCTTAAAATTAAAATTCGCCAATAAAGAAATGAAATGACATTTTAATCGGCCGAATATTTAAATATATCTTCAAAATAAGAATCTTTTCACTTAATTTCTGTGTTAGGTCGATTGTTTTATGTAATCAATGTAATCAGTTTGTGTGCAGTTTGATTCACATTATCATACATAAGCTGATTTGATATGATCAGACTTAACAGTTGAATGTCTTAATCAAATGTCGATTAAAATGAATTCTATGAGTCTTGAGAGAATCCCTTTTTGTTGTATCAGTAGTTGTTTAACAGTATTGGAATATAAACATAACTACTCATAGAATTTATTGTAAATAACATTCATATAAATTATTTAATGTGTTAAGTAATCTTCATATATCCTGCTCATGCATTGCCTTCACGCATATTCACACTAGTTATTACTCAATAGCATAGTTGCAAAGTATTATTATGTGTAAAATCTTATCAAAGATAGTATACTCTCTTTTTAACTTATAGTTTCAAACTGTTCTCCCGTTTTGAACATTCTTACTATATTTTTATTTTCTATGTCTCTAAAGGTTGAGGAATATCTGTGTAACTGTGGTTAGCTTTGAGTGTTAATGCACCTAGACCATTCATCCTTTGTCTATCATTTCGTAAACTAACAAGTCTTGAACTTGTGATAAATTTCATTATTCTTTTTAAAATTTTTTGCTTCCTTCAGATCTCAGATGTTGTTTCCAGTTTTGGACGTACCTCTACTGGACTAGAAGATATGAGCGATCTGGAACAAGAGCTTGACAACTTCCTTGCTGGAGAAAAGAAAGCATCACCTCCGAGAAAAACACAACCTAGCTATGATGATTTGGAAGCTGAAATCGCTGCTCTTACATTAGTAACAGATGACGTAGTATCATTAGCTGATCAAAATCCATTGTCTTCGAAGCAAAAGCCTGTCCTAACTGATAAGTGAAAAGTGTACGCAAATGACTAATGTTTCCCTTCCATGCTATTTCAGCGTGTTTTATATACACTCCTGAGCTTTCATTTTCGAATTTCAGCATAAACATGGGAATAATATGCGGAATCTTCATACTGATTCAGAACTATATCATACTTGTACTTAACCGAATATTTTCCACATTATCTTTCTTTTGTCTTTTTAAATTATAACATTTTACAATAAAATAATTTGTTTTACTTCAGCAACTGTCAAAATCATGTTAAACTATAATTGTATTCATTGATCTACAATGTCTCTTTTGTGACAGCACAACAAACATCAGAAACAGTAAGTGGCGAATAAAACTATCATTTCATACTCTTAGTAGTTAAACTCTTCTGTATATGATATTAATGTTTGAAGGATGCACATATTTCTAACTAAAGAATAGTAAAGCAAAAGACTTAGTGTCTTTTACCTATTTTCTTTTACTAAGTCATCGATTGACATGTATCCGAATTGGATACTTCGATTCCTTAGGTGCAAGTGTACATGTGTTTCTTTATTTTTAGGTCAAGATTTCCAGTCTAAATTATCCTTAATAGAGTTGTATTTGTTACTAAAACTGTTTTAGTAAATAGTATAAACCTTATAAAGTAGGAAATTCTATGTATAAAATATTCTAATCACTCTGCATCGATATTTTCGTTCCAGTTAAGTACCTACGCATGTTACCCGTAGTGGAGTATAGACCGCTGGCCAGTATTCTTGAACCTACTTCGTCCTAGGTCTTTCTAAGTCTATCTGATATCTGTCTCTATTTCTAGGCTTAATGTGCTCCTTTGGCCTTGAGGATTCCGTGTTAGGGCTTGTTTTATGGCGCAGCTGGATGTTTTCCTCAATGTGTGTCCTATCCACCTCCTGCGCTGCTTCCTGATTTCTTCCTCCGCTGGGACCCGTTTTGTTTTTTCCCACTGTAGGTTGTTGCTGATGGTGTCTGGCCAATGGATCCGAAGTATTTTGCGTAGACAACCGTTAATAAACACTCGTATCTTGTGGATGGTGGCTTCCGTGGTTCGCCAAGTTTCCGTCCCAAACATTGGAACCGTCTTGATATTTGTATTGAAAATTGTGACTTTGGTGTTTGTTGATAGTTGTTCTGAGTTGCAAATGTTGTTCATTTGTAGAAATGCTACCCTTGCCTTGCAAATCTGCGCCTTAACATCTGCATGAGGTTCACCGTGCTCGTCATATGTAAATGTTTTTAAATCTTCCAAGACATCTGCATCCAGCGTGGTTTGGTTGGTGCATATTGTGTTGTGTCAGAAGATCTTTCTTCTCACTTGTGTATGTTGAGACCTGCCGCTACACTGGTCGTCTTCTCTTGCGTTTGTTTTTGTGTGTGAGATAGATGATCCAGATCGTCCAGCTGCGTCCTGGCTGTCCATTTTTACGAGGCTTCGCCTAGGATGTTGACGTCTTGATAATTCAATCGATCATCAGGAGAAAGAGAAAGGGTGAGAGTAAACAACCTTGTTTAACACCGGTCTTCACTTAGAACGAGTCTGTCAGCTGTCCTGCATGCACGATTTTGCAGTTTAATCTATCATAATAATTGCGTTGATGTTGACTATCCCCTCGGAAACGCTATAGTGTCGAAGAAGCTTTCATGATACCATTCTGTCCACGCTGCCTAATGCTTTCACGTAGTTAATGAAGTCAATGTACAGCGGTCAATTCCATCCAACTGATTGTTCTACAATGGTCCGTAATTTGGCAATTTGGTCGGTACATGATCGATTCATGCGGAATACAAACTGATGATTGTGAGGTTGGGTGTCTACTTAATCCTTCATTCTGTTTAACAACACCTTGTTGGAGACTTTGGCAGGTATTTAGAGAAGTTGGTGCTCATATAGTTCTCGCACATGCTAAGATCGCCTTTCTTTGATATCTTGATGAGGTGTCTTTGTTTCTAGTCTGTTGGTACTTGTTGTTCATCCGAAATCTTACTGAAGAGAGAATGCGGAGTATCTTTGCCGTCACTGCAACGTCTGTTTTTTTAGTGCCTCAGCTAAAATGTTTTCTGGCCCTGTTGCTTTGCCGGTCTTGATTCGTCTGATGGCCATGCTGATCTCTTCGTTGTTGGGTGGGTTCATTAGGGCTGGTCGATTCAAGAGTGCTTCAGAGTGTTTTACCTACTTGTTTCTCTGCTCTTCCGTGTCGGTGATTACTTCGCTTTTCACTGGTCGTTCTGGTTTACCATATTTTCCAGAGCTTCATTGTTGTATCATATAGTTGTCTCAGGTTCCCTTCTGTTGCAGCCTTTTCAGCTTCATTGCTTCTGTTCACTTGCTTGTTTGCTTCTGTGTATTCAGCTTGTGCCTTGGCTTTCTCTGCTCCTGTCCAGCTGATTTTGATTGCTGCTTTCTAGTTCCTCCTTTCTTGAATTATTTCAAGAGTACCAACAGAGATTCATTCCTTGTGGTGGTGCTTCTTGTGGCGCAGAACCTCCTGATATGTTGAAGTGATTGCCTCGTTTGCCCCTTTCGAAATGATCTCGATTGAGTAGATTGTTCAAAGCCTGGAACCTATTGATGGGAGTAATCCTGAATTCGTTGAGTTTGTCAGTATCCCGAAGGAAGTTCGTATTAATATTTTGTGATGCTGTCCGCTCCGTTGTCCAGTGCTTCTCCGTTTTCAGCTTCATTTTGATCATCTGAAGCTATATCAGCTCCTCTCTTGGTTCTCACGTCCTGCATGGTCCTTCTGAACTTTTTATTGATGCAGATATGGTCGATTTAGTTCGATGTGGGTGTGATTCGGTGAAATCCATGTGGTTTTGTGCATTCATTTGCGTGGGAATATGGTGCTTTCTATGAACAATTTACTGAAGTCATATAGTTTTGCAAATATCTCACCATTTTCGTTCCTTTTGCCCAATACATTTCGTCCCATGATGGCTTCATATCCGGTGTTGTCTATTCTAACTTTGGAATTTAGGTCTCCAATGATAATGGTCAAGTTTTTGTTGGGCATTTTTTAACCATTTACTTAAGCCTCTGATAGAATTGGTCTTCAGCGTCGTCATTGTAATCGTTAGTAGGCGCTTAGTTCTGAATGTTATTGATTGTAATCCCTTCTTTCTTTGTTCTGAAAGACGCTTTGATGATCCTGGATCCACAAGATTCCCATCCTATGCTTGTTTGGACGGCATCAGTGCAACTGCTTGTGTGTGTGAGGCATTTTCTTTTTCATGGCCAGAGGGGCATTGGCCTCTTGACTTCCGAAGGGATTCAGCTTTCATCATGAGAAGTCGTTACTCTTCTGAAAAAAGATCTGCCAACTGTCAGTGCAGAGTTAAAATGTCTTGAATTGATTTTTCTGGTTGGCGTTGTTTTAGCGATTTAATTTTCTACTGGATGAGGTCGTTAACCCCACATCCAACCCTCCTCCTCTATCGTGACTTGAAACTGGTAGTAACCTCGGAGGGGATCCAGGTGTCTTTTGGTTGCAGTGCATAAGTTTACATAGGTTGTCTTTCCAATGGTGCTTAACGTTATTAGATTTCCTGCTGTATATTACATATTTTAATGCTTATGTATATTCCTTTAAGCGCATTAATTTCGATGTACTTACACTTCTTCCTGCTGTACGATAGACAAGGAGAAAGTTTGGATTGAAGTTGATAATTTGTATCCAATAATTGTAATGATGAACACAACAAAAGTCAGTGGAAAAAACATTAATTATAATCACTTGACCTTATGGTAATTTGAAGTTAATAAAAGTTTATTATCATTTCATATAATTCCATCAGATTTACGATCGCTTCTTGATTGTCACCTTTGACGAGTGTTTCACATCAGTCAAATAGAATATGGAGATCATTTCATTTAAAATAATCAAACAGCTAAGCATATATGTAAAGTTAATCCACTCATGAACTGTCCAAACTGAATTCAATCAAATATAATTTGAACCTACTGTTCAATGACTGAAAGTTAAGTGATTTCACTCTTGATATAAAGCTCCACGTATGCTTATCGATCCAGATTTACTTACTTACTTACGCCTGTTACCCCTAATGGAGCATAGGCCGCCCACCAGTTTTCTCCAACACCAACTCTGTCCTGATACTTATATATAAATATTCCTAAACTCATTGTTTTATTCAGTTGTAAAGTAAAAACATGGAATCCACAAATAAGATCTATGTAGCGTTATAATACTAAGTAAATGTTGGCTAAGGATATATCTATAACAACATTCTAATGACTTAATTATATGGTCTTCTAGCTTGTATTCTTGGCTATCATAAGTTCATAGGAAGATTGTTTACAAATATAGTTCTTGATATAATGTACACAATAGTGATTAGAAAATTAAAAGTGAGGTATCAGATTGTAGCTCAGCCCTATGAATGTTGCTTTAATAGAAATTATGACAGTCGTATGGTTTATTCACTCAGAAAGATTAGATATCCCTAGATTTTTGTTTTCTAAATGTGTAGCCCATGAAGCTGGTCATCTAAAAATATTTGATTGTCTATGTTCTAAAATTACCTTCGATGTATAGTAAATACTTTGTGAAAAGAAGCATTTATTCTGTTTGTCATAGATAACAAGTTGTTCGTGTGTATATTTATCTAGGAATCGGATTACAACATACTATTTATAAAACAAGAATAACATAGAGGATAAGGTTTTCGATAAATTGCATATTTACCTAAATGCATTACTCTACCACCCATATTTTTTTCCGTTGCTTATAGGTGAACTGATAACGCTCATTTATCTGCGTGTAGCTGCTCAATTAATTATGCTACGGACGCACCAACACTGGCATTGTTAAGTATAGAATTTCTATTGGACTGTTCAATTAGATGATGTTATCCTGGGAAACTATGCGTCTCTGTTTGGAGTACAATTCTGATTTTGGATGCAGACTACTGGGGAAACCAAAATTTCTGGTTCTCCTTGTTTTCCAGTGATCTCGTATCTGAAATCTGTGTATGAAGTCAACTATCTTGAAATTAAACTATATTAGTTACAGGTTGGAACAGGTTGTCCGCTTGATAAATTTAAGTGATATATTGAAATGACGAAACTATCTTTTGGTTTAGAAAATTTCAAACATCTAGACCATATATTAACTTGTTTGGATATTTATATACGTTTTTGCTACAAATCAGATAATCTGGATTGACGAAGTTGCTTTTTTTCATTTCTAAACTCCATTAGTGCTGTCGACAATGTTAATTCATAATATTTATACTACTGATAAGTAGGCAAAATATATTCAATTCTACTCGAAGCAAATTTACTGGATTTGCATTGAAAACAAATTTGCCTTTATTAATTTTAAACAACTTGATGTAGAGTCTGTATTTCTCTTGTATTAACTCCTTTTAACCAATATACTTTTAGAAATGACCTAGTTATTATCTTTCCCTTGGGCTTTCAATATATTTAAGCAAGTAATTTTGACATACTGACAATATTCATTTTATGTGTACAGAAGAACAGTCCCAACAAAGTAATGGCGTCTTTACCAATAATCTCTCAGGACTACTGTTAATTAATTTTAACAAGCTCACCATTAAAATTTCCCTTCATAGAAGAGATATGGATTGTACATAAATAGTAAATTATATGCGTTTTGTTGTAGTCCAGTACTAGGATGTACTTCATTCAACTACACCCTGTTAACCTCTAAATAAAGAAATGGTAATTATCTGCCTTCGTTAAATATAGCTCTTAATAAAAAATGGTAATCTGACAAAACGACCAATTTACGGGAAGTTTATTTAGATAAGATAATAGATGCGTTTTTACAACTTTTACCCATTACTTCGTCATACTGGCACCATGATATATCTGCTTCTACAATGCAGATCCAATCTAATGCATTAAACTCCTAACTAAAATATTAAACACATACCCAATGAAGTTTAGAAACGTACATACGGTTCAGGCAACATTTGAATCGACAATCCATTCCGTCATAAAGCAATGCGTTTACATACTGCTAATATACAGAGAGAAGCCAAATTTGAAAGTCATTTTGAAAACACTTTTCGAAGTACAGGACTCTACCGATTTCATGTTGACTTAAATTAGCACTTTATTCACACTGCGTAGTGTTTATCAATTTATATGTCAAGAATTGACTATGAACAATACTATAGATGATCTGTTACGCTCGTCTCTAGGAATGCTTAAACCATTGCGAGTTCAACTTAGACGAATAACGAGGACAAACAATAAACCAGCGTCCGGGTAGGCTACTGTGATCCCTTGACCGAAAGGTATCAGCAAGAAGTCTTGATATATTGTAGAAATTGTATTCTACATGCACCCAGCCAGCACACAATGAATCCAAGCACTCAAATTGCATTTATTTATACTTTATAGAGACGTCCTTTGGACAGTCACAAAATAGCACACTAAAATGACACAGTAACCAATCATAGCCAAGGATTTTCCTGGTGGGAAATGTGATCTCAAGGTCAACTGATCGGTCTATGAAATAAATCCAAAATAAAGATATTTATCAAGCGAGTTCTGGGGATCTAACATCCCCAACATGATCCAAGTAGAAAATTTCACTATACAGAGCTTTTATACTGAAGAAAAGATTTAATTTGGGTATCAGTTTGTAAAGTAAATTAGATTTCATACATCTAACAATAAAATTATTTATCCGTTCAAATCTAAACTGGGTGACCAACAAATGACAGAACTAAGATAAACACAAGCATATTTAATTCCATATGTGTGAAGACTTGGAACAATCCATAGATTCCAAATTCTAATTTTTTTTACTTTAATTCATAAGTTGACTTTTCTCAATTGACTTGACTGATCATCCTACAATTCCTACATTACAAATTAATTGCAATAAATGATTTCAAAACTGGTCATTAGCAGATGAACAACTGAAGTGATTGTAGGCAGTGATAAGAATAAAAAGTCTTTTTCAATAGTTTTCTGAACTATTTTTATTTGTGGAGAAAACTATCAATAAAACTAATTTTAATTTTAAATCCCTTTCCAATAAAAATAAACCATACAAATTTTGAGTCGGCTGGATATAATCAAAATTAAAAATTTAATTATTATCAGCTCAATAAAATCCCGCTGATTAGTACTTAAAAAAAAAATAAAATCAATATCTTAAATTGTTTTTTCTGATTGAAGATTTATTTCTCCAACTGTTATAACGGAAACTAAAAGTCGCATTATTTACATTCGTCACAATTTAATGTCAATCAACTGTTGTCTGAATATCAGACTTTTCAGTACTTTACACCTATGATCCTACCAAGGATCGAATCCTTGACCATTACGGACACTTGTTCGTTATCCTCTGATACAACTCTGTAATGACATAGTCCAACGATTATAAGTGACAATCATTTCACTCCTGACATAGCGAAACATATTAGTTACCTTATTATAAAGTAATAAACAACATATTGAAACATTAAAAATTCGATGTTACCAACATAAAATTATTAGTTCTTTTTTTTTCTGGAATCGGTAATGATAATATTTTAAATTATATAAATATAAAGTGTTATATATTTCATAGAAAATCCTCTATTTTAATATCAGTATAATTTCAGACTATCAACTAGTAAGTTCTACTTTAAAAGTTATTCGAAGAATATATAATATTTCAAAAAAGAAATTGTACACTCATAAAAATCAGATCACGATGATTAGATATAAGCAAGATCACAAATGCATTTAGCCACATTTGATGTAAGTGATTATGAAAGTATCAGAATATATCTGTAACCAAAATAAAAAACAAACAAAAAAAAGAGATTTATTTCGAATGAATTCAAATTGGGAAAAGCCAGTAAATATGAAACGAGAATAAGCAAAATGTAAAATAATTGAAATGAAGTGCTTTTTAAACTCATTTTTGTCAAGGAATGGTCTCAAAGTAGGAAGTTTACTGCATATTCTCGGTGATGTTGATCAGCATATATCTGAGTATACTTTAATCTAGTCTTTATCATCTACCAATCAATTTTCTTATCGATATACACGCACTCAAATATAATTTTCACAGTTAATGTCTTGAATAAATTATTATCATTTTCATAGCTGAAATCACAAACTGATGTAAGCTAGACCATCAATAGAAACACATAAGTTGTGTAACATTATGGATTGGATGAAGTTAAACATTAACACCATTGGATGCTGAATTAACAGTCTAGGGTTTCGATTCCTGAGTGTGAAGGTCATGATAACGCATTTCGTCTCATACTAGGACGAAGCGGCCGTCCAGTACGTTTAAGTTTTGAATGGTGGTTAGAATAATATAATCTCCACAAATGTACAATTGTAATGAATAAATCAATTTGTATTTGCATTAGTACCTACAGAGTCGTTGAAAAAATCGGTGATTACCTAAACTCTATGGCTTAAATTGGACTTCTCAGTATCTAACTTTATTAAGTGAATAGTTTAATATGACGAGTACGAACTAAATACTGACTATCAATATTAACCTTCAACAGTGATTGTATGCATTTCAGCCTAACGAAATAAGTGTAGTAAAATTATTTTCACATATTGATTAGACCAGACAAACAAATATGGAATCAATGATATGTACACCAAAATTTGCATCTCTATTTTACTAGTGAGTATTCATCGCTTCAAGTGCATACTTGAATAATCGATTAGGATGACTCATTTGTTTGTCCAGTCTGTGTCTAATATATTTTTTAATGAATGATTTTCACGGCTTTGTCCCATAATTTATTCATCACCAAAAGTTTATCATTATTTTGAATGTAAATTCACAAAACTTATTAATAAATTGACTTAGGCATAATTCTCATATATCGATTTAAAAAGATTCTAGTCAATAAACTACTTTTCAATCTCGGACAAAATTGGCTGAGATTATTACTAATATGTTTCATTTTCAATAAATCTAGTACTTTTGACTGATTTTTCCATTTACTTAACTGATGACTGCTGAATGTTAGACCGTAATTTTTAATCAGAGATTTCAATTCATTCTTTAACTTCCACTATATTTGTCTTTTTTTAAAACTGAACATGTTTAACTGCATTATTTTAATATGTTCATAGAAATCAGTTGTGACTAACTCTAGGTGCTTCAAATTCAGCAATAACTCACTAAACTGAAGAAAAATGTTCGAATGTGCTGCGTGTTTGTAAACGCTGCTGATAACCACAGTCATAAACATCTATTTTCGAATTCACTTGTAAACCGTCGTACCAGCTTGAATTATTGTCACCTTTTAACTAGTTGATTCTACTAATGAATTACTATGTATTAAATATTTTTCTCACGGGTAATTGGTGAATAAAATCTGTCTGATCCACGATAAGTACACTTTCATAAAACAACATCCTCACAATTTATTATCTAATTAAAAATCTAAGGCAGAATAAAGAAATCTGGTAGAATAATCCTTATAAAACTGAAAACAGAATAACGAGACGTAATATTTTCCCATTAAGATTCTAAAATTCGTCTTACCACAGTTATTGAACTCAAGAACTATGTTTTTGTGGAGTTAACTAATAAGTTCAATAATCATGAAATGTTGAAGAATTCATTTGATAGTATGTTTAAGCACTGAATATTAAAGTACTGGTGATCGGATTTGAAATTGATAAGTGAAGATCCTTTATTGGGTGAACATAAAAATAATTATTGTTTCACTTTTACATGCTTTCTTAGCTTAAAAAAATATATGCTTTTGTGTAAGAATTACAAAGAAAGCTTCTAGTATAAACACAATATGGTGATAGAATTAATTCATAGTCTTTTAGAAGAGTCTATAAGCTTTAATAGTGGGAAGCTATTCATTGCAGATATAACTCCTTGATATTCAGTATAGAAACTTACTTAACTTGCTTTAGTTCTAGCATCTGGATAAAATCCCTAGACGTACGTACATGTACATGTACAAAGCCCACTACAAAAAAAAATCAACTATATAACCCAGTTTATTAAGTAGGGGGATGTCCTTATATAAAGCAGTATTGAAAATCTCTTGCTAAATGAATACGGATAATGTCCTTACGTATTTCGGACGTCCTGGTAAGTAGTAACTGGCAAAGCTTACTCATTTTGAAAGTGAAATAGTTATCACTGGAACTGTTAAATGATGTTAATTACATATCACGAGTTGACTAAAGCTAAAAATATAAACCACTAAAAGTCTAATTAGCGGTTGAAAGTGATCGTATTTCTATCAAAACCCTAAAATCCCCAATTAGATTTTGTGTGAGATACACTGACCATTTATTCATCTCTATCAATCAAACCACCTTATTACGAAGCATAATAAAGTAGTTATCTAATATTTCCGGCTTCCTAGTTGTTACATAATTACGATTAATTTGGGACTTAACTAAACCGCATGAAACTCCTATACCAACAATAACCCTATGCTTACTGGTGACAAATTTCCAGATGTTCTAGCAAGAATCTGTGTCTAGTAAAGTTCGACTATGTCGGTTATGAGACAGTTATTCATCAGAGACAATGGTGAATGTTCATTTAGTAGCATAAATTGATTGACGTTAGACAAGTACACCAATGAATGCCCGCTCAATTATCTTTACGTTAATAGCTAATTGTGAAATATAAGGTCCTGAGATGCTGTATACATTCTAATGAGGAGTCCCATACAAAGACGAAACAGCTCTCCAGTGCTCCCGAGGTCTCGATGGTTGTTGAACTAAGATTAGTCCATGATGTAAGATATAGTAAGTTAAAAATCTACAAAATATAGTAGAATCTATGCTATCAATCTAACATTTGTCTTCAATTAAGAATTGTGTATAAAGTATTGATTAGTTTAGTTTGTAAAATTGATTCATTGAATCAGGAGTTGATGATTATTGAGTGTAAATCTATCAGTAAATAATATGATCTTTCCTCACGAAAATGTTTAGCGTTCTGATTCAACGTAACATTTAGTATTCAAAATGTCAAATGTGTTTACACATTCACTGCTTTTCTCCGTAGGTATAAAAATAAGTACTTGATGTTGTTAATGAAATAAATTTGACGTCATTCTATTATAGTTAGGTTGCTTTTGTTTCGTGTTTACCATCTGATTTGTATTTCACTTTAGAAATAAACCTATTTAATAAGAAAATAATTAAATGACCAACTGAATTAATTTTTTCCCAAAGTTCCGATTTTTAAAAATTAGGTGATTATTCCAAGTAGTAGAAGTGAAAAGTATGGTGAACTGAATTCCATTTTAAGCTTCTGTTGATTATCAAATAAAAATGTAATTAAAATGGTTTGGCGAAGATAATCTCTATATTTCAGAGATTAATCTCAGTTGGAGTACCAATGAAAAGTAGACTGATCGTCGATGTACCTAGAAAAGTGATTGAATGAAGTTCAAGTTGTATCATCGGACAACGACCCAGTCTTGTTATTAATTAAGGGTTTGACGAGAGACTTAGGTTCAATCTCTGATAGGGTAGTAGGTATGTAATGCTTAAGAGTAAGAGAGAGTTAGGCCAAGACAGGTATCCATTCACGTTGCCGTTCCGTCAAGTGACAGACATACATAAATTCAAGCTTTCGAAAAAGACCTTTCCAAGCAAAAATCACTATAAAATCTATGCTAACAAATCAAGAATAACTCACTAAGTAAGACCACTCCAAATTCAAATAATTCAAAACTCTGTATAGGAAGTAGTGTGTAGGAATACGACTAAGAGTAGTTTAATAAAGATAATCCATTTATGTAAAATATGGTCTTTTAATGGTGAATTAAACATACTTTTGTAAACAATATGATTGTATTCATTTGTTTACTCATTTAAAGCATCTGAAGTTTGACTTTAATTTCTTTTACTTTTCAACCATGATATTGTAAGTCTATCAAGAATTTCAACAATATCTTCTATTGTTAATTGACATTTATTAAATGATTCTTGAAAATAATCAAAATTGTCATGATTTATTGTTGAAATAATTCTAGTCAATGTTTTATCAGCTGGAGTTGGTGCTGGTCCACCTGGTTGTTCTGTAGTTTCTTCACGTGTCAACGATGAATATGTTAAAAAGCTACCATTGATATCCATTCTGAAACCACGATATAATAACAATAATTACAATATCTTAATGAAATGTTTCTATTTTAATTTATTAATTTATATTAATAGAATATTCCGGCAGAATGAAATTAATAATTTCCTTTTCTTTTAGTTGTAATGTCTAATGAAATGTATTAAATGGGTTATTTTTTTTTAATTTCCAGTTAACTGATATTCCTTTTTTTATTGTGTAAATTTGTATGCAAACTGATTGGTTCGTTGATTTACTGACATACACACAATTAAATAACTATACATGAATTGAGTACTATTCATTTTTTTTAAATTAGATAAGTAGTATATATAGCATATAATTGATTCTTAGTTAGAAGTGCATTATTCCAGTAAATTTGTATCATATGATAATAAAATACGCTTGATTAATTTAAGGATAATTCAACCTATATATTTTTGAAAGAATGAAATACTTTTAATTAAGCATAAACACTAAAATTTATTTAGTTTTGTTTATCAATTTATTACTTGTAACTTTTTCTAATGGGAATATTAACTTTAGAGTACAGGTACAGGCAAATGATAAGTCCTAAATGAGATGAAACGTGCATTCTGTTACGTTCTACTGTTAGCCATAATCCATTTGTTCTGTAAAACATTTAAAAAGCCCCAAACAGAAGCAATCTACATTTAATCAATAAATGACCACTAAGATTGAGCAAAATCAGGTCAAGATTATCAACAACGAGATAATTCGAACCCATACTGGCAATGATATTAATATCCTATTTGAAGAATAAGCTAGTCTCTACCTGGAATTATTAGCCCAGTGGTTTAAGTTCCAGTGTGACTATCAAACCTAGGACTCAGGCACATCCAACTGCCAAAAAAGGTTTTAAATTTGTGTTTAGTAGAATGAATTATAATTATTTCTCTATCAAATATTCATAATATATGTAATGATCATCTCTATTTTATTAGCTGGTAGTAAGCGTACTATGAAACGCTTCTAAAACAACTCAGCAATATTAATCATTTCCTGAAAAAAAAGAATATGACTTCTAACCTCCGAGATGTAGGTTGAATTCGCCTATCTTTGATGTACACATGTGGATACAACAGAATTAAAGTGATTAGGTAATAACTAGAGGTAGCAAACGAAAACATTTCACCTGTTCACGAAACTACTAAATTTTAACTGGTTTTTATAACACAATGATATAAGACAGAGAGTCGCTGATTATTAGGAAGCACTGGAGAGTTGTTTGGAACTTCACTCGCGTTAAAACTTCCAAGTTTCACGACAAACATCATGTCTATAAAATAATCAGCTAGAATCTGAAATTCTAAACTTTCAACTTGCAGCGTAAACTAATATGTCGGACTTACACAACTTGTCCTACCTTTCTAACAAACTAATCAGCTTCACCTTCCCGAGTTATTATTCACACACCTTTGACCTTGTCATTTATTCGCCAATAACCTTGTTTGTCTTTACTTCAGTGTGTGTATTGCTTTCTTCACTCATCACATGTCTAGTTTGTTTTGATCTGACTACAAATACTCAGTCATACCCCATCACATCTAGTCGGCTCACTCACCTCCGCTTGACTTTGCTTCGCTTCAAATTTATGCTTTGCATTCAATTGTCTGTCAGCTTACGCGAATGTTTGAAATAACTTCGTCCACAAAACCGCATTAGGCTTTCAACAACCCCCGTCGCACAACCGAGGTTTGCCTAAAATGATTTGCGGAAATCGAAGGTAAGATTTACTTCATAGAATATTCAGTCGTTTGTCCAAATCGGAGTCAGATCCCAGGCCACTAAAAAGCATCAATGTATTTGAGCTATAAAATGAACATCATCCAGTGTAATTTATGTACTGATGCTCTCCTTCTTACACGATTAACTCCACAGACTACATCCTATCACTTCTCTAAGCAGCACACAACTATTATTGATTAAGATACTTTTGCAGTGACTTTTTTTTACATATTAACATTCATTTTCAATAACTAGTCATATATTTAGATCTGGAATGAAGTATTGTGTTAGACTCTACAATGTCATCATTATCTGATCCCATCCATTACTCCAAACTAAACAGTGTTATCGAGCATTATTACTAAATATATATAGTGAATACAGTAATCGAAACGATATCTAATATAACTTTAATTAACAGTATATAACTTTTAAGCAGTGGCTAGGATTTTCATTATGTCAATTAGTTAGCACAATAAATTTCGGAAAAACATATATTTTTGAATTAAGTATCGTTTAAGTCTTACCACTTCCTTTCATCTCATTAGGTATCCATTCTAAATAAGTTACAATACAATTTTTTTCGCTTACTAAGCACAAAAATTCTGATATACTTGTAATATGATATGACAGAAAATAATCAAAGAACAAAATGTATCAAAATAATAATATCTCTCCCTGAGGTTTCACTACTTAACATTGGTGATATTTTCCAAACCTTTTTTATCAGAGTGTTTACGTGAATAATGTGATGATTAGATGTGAGTAGTAAATTAAAATAAGTTGAATAAGTGGAAATAGTTAGGGGATAGAAATTGTAGACCAGCATAATGAGTTGTTAATGGTGTTGTGTTCGTCAAGCTGGCCTGTTTATTTGATGAGTTTTCATTATTATTCAGAACAATATAATTGCTTATTTCATGTAGAAGTAAGCTTCCAAGTTATTCTACAACTGTTATTCCGGTTTTACCTGATAGCTTCTTTGTAACGGGTTATATTCACAGGTTTTATTCTATTTATTCATCCTTGCACTGATGCTGGTTGTACTTCAAGGTATTTCAATATGCCTACTGATTGCCAAATGACCCGAAAGCTATGTTTCTAGCAATTCTCTGGCATTCTTAGAGTCTCCTTGATCCGTAATTTCGACATTTATTCAGCTGAACTCATATCTACTATGCAGTGTCGTTGTGACATCTTGTAAATATATCAAGACCCATGGTCTAAAGCCGTAGTTAAATAAGTTATATGATCTTATCTGAGTATTGATATTTCATTTAGACTGCATTCATAGGACCAACAACACAATGACAGTAAAACGGTAGCCAAGATCAATACTTAACGCATATTGGTTCAGAATACTGTTCTCCCACGTTTGTTCCCCCTGAAAGCTGAAATGGAGCACAACACTGAAATCAGATAACCTCCAACTGAACAGTTTAATTTTATAACTCAACTCGTACAATAATTTAGACTAAATTCTTAATTAAATATTCACATAAATAAGAAATTACTATATAAAGACAACTATGCCATAAGTGTCAGAGAACCAAATGACATGTTGATAATTAATTAGCTGTAACCTAAGGCTGATAAGGCATACAACAGAAACAAACAAAAAACAGAACAGAGATAAAATAATTCAAGTATTCAGTAATTAAACAATAAACAAATGAATGATAACTTCCAAGAGAACATTTCCGAAAGTTGAGCTTGTTTCGTATTTATCCCTTTGTAGAGCATCTGTGGGCACTGTTACCATTAATAGTATATCATACTGCATCACCGCTAATTCATTCTTTAGGTGAAGATGCTGATCACTTAAAAATTGTTAGCTATCATTTTTATAGTCTATAGCCATTTCCTGTTTCTGTTGTAAGATGACTTATATCTGAAGGAAAAAGTCTGCACAACTCTTACTTTTTGGTGAGAATGCATTCATACTCTGATCGATTTACAGTTTAAATGTTTACCTGAAGAATATATCAGTTTCCTAAAGTTAATATTCTATATTTTTTCTTAACTCAATCCAATGAAGTGAATTTATTCAATAAATCGATTTTCACTGCTCTTCAAAAGTGGACTTTATATAAATGTAAATATACAACCATACTAAAAGCACAGGTCAACAACAGCACAACAAAACAATAAAACAATTGTGAATAAATGAATAACATATAGAATTTCGATCTGCTTAATATTTGGCGTTTTGTGTTCTGATATTGATTTTTTTTCATGCATAAAACTGTAGATTATTTTATTTTGTTATAAAACAAATTTTACAACTGTAAATTGCACAAATACACTTTCGGTTTTGCATTTCTTTTTTTTATGTCTGTAATTGATAATGATGGACAAAAATAATCGGGTCATATTCTCATTGATTATTTACTGACCTAGAAATTGTTTTATCCTGAAGAAATTTATATTTTTCAGATGACTTTTAATTATGTCTATTTTTGTGCCAAATAATTTTCGTGTTATATTTTACAGGGGAAAAAAAGGAAAAAGATTCTGTCTATTATTCGCATAATCTATTCAGGAGGATATATAAAAAACTTTACAACCTATCGCTTCAAAAGACATGAAAAGTACAATCCGTAACATTACAATGACTGGCAATATGCATTGAAAAAGAAATTTGCTGAAATATTCCGTGCTCGGAATTCCATACTGTACTCAACATATAATACTGAATAAAGCCATTATTAGTCAAATTATCGTTATTATTATTACTGTAACCTTACTCTCACTACAATTATACACTAAATTTATTTGTTATAACAGCACTATAATAGTGAGCGAGCACTGAACAAATGTTTCGTCTAGCGTGAGGCAACTGACAATTTCGTACCGACAACTTCGAGTTAGATTGAACCAAACATTTTTTGTTGAATTCCTTTTCTTCTAAAAGTATCTACAGAGTGTATATAAGTTTCAACAAAACTATTCCTTGTTTAGTAACTCCCAGAATTTAAATATGTTTTCTAGTGAGAGGTCATGTCCCCATCATCACCTTATCACGATACCAAAGAAAGGCGATCTCAGCAAGTTTGAGAACTACAGAGGCATCACTCTTATCTCGATACCTGCCAAAGTCTTCAGCAGGGATTTATTAACCAGAATGAAGGATTCAGTAGACGCCCAACTTCCGGATCAGCAGGTTAAATTCTGCATGAATTGATCATGTACCGACCAAATTGCCACATTACGGATCATTATGGAACAAACAGTTGGGTGGAATTCACCGCTGTACATAGACTTCATTAACTACGTGAAAGCATTAGACAGCGTGGAGAGAATGACATCATGAAAGCTTCTTTGACACTATGACGTGCCCGAAAGGATAGTCACCATCATACGCAATTCTTATTATAGATTAAACAGCAAAATTGTGCATGCAGCACAGTTGACAGACTTGTTCTAAGTGAAGACCGGTATCAAGCAAGGTTGCTTACTCTCACCCTTTCTCTTTCTCCTGATGATCGACTGGATTATGAAGACGTCAACATCCTGGGCGAAGCACGGGATACAATGGACAGCTAGGACCCAACTGTACTATTTGGACCTGGCAGATGATGTAGCCCTGATATCCGGCATACGACAACACTGAAATCAGAATTTTTAAAACAAATATCAAGACAGTTCCATTGTTTGGTCCGGAAACGTGAACAACTGTTGGGGACGTTAGATCAACAGAACTCACTTCATAAAGGTCCTGATTTTGGATTTTATTCATGGGCCGATCAGTTGACCTGGAGATCACATTTCCCACACCGAAATTCCTTGACTGCCATTTGTTAATGCGTTATTTTAGAACGCTATTTTTATGGCTTTAGCAAGGACGTTTCTATGATGTATAATTAAACTCAATTTGTGTGCTAGTTGAGCTCCTATTTTCTGTGTGCTTGTAGAATACACTTTCTACGCCAGATCAAGACTTCTTCATCTACTTAGTGAGGCCTTCTGACTCTCAGAATAGAGTAGCCTATAGTGTCACTGGATCATTTGTCTCACTCTGGTTTGCCGACAAAGTTGAATACGTAATAGTTCAAGTTTATCAATCGACGAGCATAACAAGAACCACGAAAGACATCATCCAGAAAATATAAGTGTCCATTAACAGCTGTCAATGCAAAATGATTCATATACATTCGCTAGATATTATCTGGAAAAACCCAGTGTGGGAAAGAACAAACCAGATTTCAGTGAAGGAAGTGATCAGGAAGAAGTGCTGGAAGTTGACAGGTCACACACTACGGAACACACCCAACTGCGTTACAAGACAAGCCCTCACTCGGAATCATCAAGGCTAAAGGAGGAGGAGAAGAAGAAGACCAAAGAACACATTACTCCGAGTAATTGAGACAGACATGAGAAGAATGAACAGCTATTGGTTAGGAATGGAAATGAAGGCGGAGGACAGAGTAGTATAGTGGTATAGTATAGTGGTCGGCTGCCCATGCTTTATTGGGTGTAATTGGCGTAAGTAAGTAAGTTAATCATTTGGATGTTAGATTTGATTAGTCGAATGCCATTACTGGTAATCTTCATGATTTTTAAAATAATTTTTTGAAATTTTTCTGAAAATCTTTTCACCAATGTTGAGTAATTTGTTTCCATAAGCTGCTTCACATCAATATATAGTCGCACTATTAATTGGACATCTCTATACTCACCAACTATGATAATATTATAATTTAGATATCGACCGATATATAAATAATGCAGCGGTAGAAAATTATGTTGTATAAGATGCGAAATGATTTTCCTGATTTCTATAGAACTGGGAATCACGAATAAAAAAATGGTAATACGTCAACCATTTGAATTCGCCCCCAACGATGTAAACGCTACTAGAACCAGTGCATACAAATAAATCATCCATGATTGTAACCATGTTAGAATTTGAACTTACAATGGCAATAACTTGACAATTCGAGTTAACTGTTATTAAAATGATCGTCAGAGAATAATTAATTACATTTTATATGAAGATTGTACACATGCTAACCAGTAAGATCACTTTTAGAACTAATGATCTTATTGGACAAAAGGTTAGAGTAGTACATGAGAGAAATTGTAAATAATGTTTCTTTAGAGAGTGGGGTGGGTAGGAATACAAAATTTAAATCACATTTGGTTTAACATTATTCATTATTTCTTATTGAATTCACATAACACATTAGCCTTATTCGACTGAATCTGATAATTACATTATTATTTCTCTCATCCCACCTAATCCATGTATATTCTGACCATTGATATGTTACACCTGCACGTAAACACGTCAACTTGATATGCTTGGACTATTACGAGTTTACCTAGTGGGAAAACGAGAGCGAAGATCGAGGATCCGGCGACACGACATGTTACTCAATTCCGATTATCCCAACCCCCATATTGAGTCAAAAATAAGACAAGACTTGATATGAAATAGAACCTCTATTCTACAAGCATCCAGAAAGTACGAGGTTAGAGTCTAGAGGAGAATCAAGATCCCGGACTAGGGACCCGGTACCGCGTCCTGGTCCTGATCATAAAACGTTACAGATAATGCGTATTTATACATTTAGGTCGAATAGGAAACATCATCGAAGTCTGTGACATTGACAGTTAAGAAGACCAATAGGAAGCAACATTTGAAGTGACATTGATGGTCAAGACAACCAATAAGAAACAACATTGAAGCACGTGACACTGAAATCTAGGACGACCATAAAATTGACCAGTAGGAATTAACCAATAGGAATTGACCAATAATTCTCTTAGGATATTGGATGAATAATCTAACATGACGTTACATTTTCATTTAACCAATAACCTCAGTCAAATTGACTCTACATATTCGTTATCTAAACATCAAAAAATTTATTTCATTTAACAAACAATCCCAGCTTCATATATGCTCTGATTTGAAACGATGTATTTTGTCTTAAACCTGGTTAATTGATTTGGATTATTAATTTGAATATATAACTGTAGAACCTGATGAGAAGTTATTGAAAAGAATTTTTCTTTTTTTTCATCTATAAGTGTTTTTATGTAATGGGGATCCTAAAATAGCTATTCAAATGTGATCCGTCTTAATTATAAGAATTGCAGCGGTTATTTTTTCAGCTGAACTGTGAATTATAAAAGTAATTATTAGATAATTTGTTTAAATAAAGCGAAATTTTTAATTACAAACATTCGTTTGCAATCATTTTTCGTTCATTTGACTGATTAAATATTATGATCTCTGACATTGAGAATCATGTTTAGAAGTAGAGTTGAACAGACCTGTCAGATGAATTATGATATTCATAACAAAATCTTAACCGATCGATGGCCAATACTTTTAAACAATGCAATATTATTTAACAAACCGTTAATCCACAAATTCATCAATTTGCTCAATATTAGGTAATACATTTCTGATTGTAAAAGTCATTGTCATTTTCATTTCGTTGATACTGAGGAATGAGTTGATTGAGTTTTATTCTAGTTTTAAGAAAAATACCTAATCAACTTTAAATCTCATTATTAACACCAAGATAACATAAAAAGCCTTCACATTAACAGTACTTAAGTAGAGTTTACTAAAACTATTAAATGAATCATTCTACTGTTCATTCACTGAAAAATAACTCATTTCAACTGATAATAAATAAAACTTCGGATAGTTGACAGGACGAACGTATATTTTTCAGTGTTATATAATTTTCTTAATATTGGATCTTAATAATTACAAAAAGACGGTTGTGGTAGAATTTTTTTTCTAGCAGTTAAAAATGACGCTTTTGAATAATGTTTTTTTATGTCAAATCAAAAGTTAACATATTCTAGATTGTTTACTTCAAGTAGTGTAGAAGCAGAATTTTAAAAATTATCTAATAATATTTTTGAAATGTGATTTCGTTTGTTTGTTTGTTTTTTCATAAAATGCATGTCAGCCCGACATGTGAATAAGTTCAGCATATCATATGAATAGATGTGAACTTCTGTTGTAAATATATAATGCATAGTGACGTTTACATTCATCAACATAGCAATCAGTTGTAATCAACAGATAATTAATTAATTTCTGATAATCAATACTGGAATTAATAAAGGAACTAGTCATACAGAAACATGAGAAAATTAGGATCTATTACTTTATAAATGATACGCTTATGATCAGTACAGAATAAAATATAATTTAAAACCTATCTATCATTTGATCAACAACGTTTTTGATGATAACAAATACATATTAATACAAGAAATATACAAACAGTTTATTACATTCATATATTCAAAACATGAGAAATAATTTAAGGAAACTATGAATATTCTAGTATATCGCAAAATTACAATACAGACGATTCCATCCCGTAAAAAACTAAATCTCTAGAAAACGCTAACCATGAAAATCAATTCAGACTATTTAATCTCTGCCCTGGCATTTGGAAGTCTTCTAATAGAACAGTTATGTCGTCTCGTGATAAAAGCCGAATTCCTTCGGGAAGCAAGGGATACAGTTGACAACTAGGACGCAGCTGGACGGTCTAGTCTTCGCAGATGATCTGGTTCATCTGTCTCACACGCGACAACAAATGCAACAGAAGACAACCAGTGTAGCAGCAGTATGTCTCAACATACACAAAGGAAAAAGTAACATCCCCCGATACAATACAACATGCACCTACCAAACCACACTGGATGCAGATGTATTTGAGGATGTAAAAACATTTACATATATGAGCAGCATCACTGATAATCAAGGTGGATCCGATGTAGGTGTAAAGGCGCGGGCAGCATCTCTACAAATGAACAATATCTGCAACTCAAAACAACTATGAAAAAACTCCAAAGTCATAATTTTCGATGCAAATGTACAGACGGTTCAACTGCTTGGGCCGGAAAATTGGAGTACCACGAAAGCCATTATCCGGAAAACAGCTGTCTATGCAAAATGCTTCATATCAGTTCACTGACATTATCAGCAACAACCTACTGTGGGAGAGAACAAACGAGATTCCAGCGGAGAAGTGGTCAGGAAGAAGTGCTATAAGTGGATAGGACACACACTATGGAACTCACCCAACTGCGTTTCAAGACAACCGCTCACTCGGAATCCTCAATGCTAAAGGAGAAGAAGAAGACCAAATAACACATTACACCGAGTAATTGAGAGAGATATGAGAAGAATGAACAGCTATTGTGTAGGAGTGGAAATGAAGGTGGAGGACAGAGTATGTTGGAGTATATTGGTCGGCTGCCTATGCTTTATTGGGAGTAACAGTTGGAAGTACCTAAGATTTCCTTATTGCGTTATGGATGTTTTGCATTTTTCAAGTTAAATGAATTAAATATGAATTTTTGTTTGTGTTTTTTTACAACAATATTATCAGATGTTAGTTATTTATGGAAAATTTCTCATAGTTCACTTCACTCTGAATTTTGTGCTAATGATTTTATCTAGAAAGACAATTGATCTTCAAGAATAAATCATTCAGCTGAGAAAGCGTTATTTCATCACAATCATCTTCCGGAAGTATAAACCTTCATTATTTCACAATTCAACATTTTATAAAATAAGTTACATACAAAGTTTACGCAATAAACTTATGATAGTGTAATATGTGTATAACATATAGAAACTAATAAGCATCATCTTCCAGAAGAACAGCTGACGATAAATCTTCATCAAACACCATCTAGCAGATTTACTTTCAAACAAATAATCACCTATGGAAACTGAAAGGTCTATAAATTTACCTAGCGTTAGGAACATCCTACAGTTTGTAACCAAACTAAAAATCAGTCTGTCTTACAATAAAACAAGATTTCTTCATCCTTCCTACACCCCTTTCTTTATTCCATTCATTTTTGTGAGCGTCACAACATAACTTGTCCAGTGGTAACAGATTTTATATGAATTTGACTGAGAACTTCTTGAAACCATGATCAAAAATATTATATGCAAGACCACAGTAACTGTAAGTCGACAGAAATCATTTACTTATCAATAAACATTAACATGTGGACTCAGATTATCAGACAATCAGAAAAACTATCACAAAAGCAGACATAATATTAGTGCAAGGATTGACAAAGAAATCTCCGTTAACTAACAGCTGGAGTATTTCCATTTTTAAATTTATCATATAACATGGACGAAGAAACATTACTGCTGGGGATGTTAGATCCCCAGAACTCGCTTGATAAATATCTTTATTTTGGATTTATTTCGTGGACCGATCAGTCAACCTTGAAATCACATTTCCCACCAGGAATATCCTTGGCTGTGATTGGTTACTGTGTCGTTTTAGTGTGCTATTTTTGCGATTGTCCCAAGGACGTCTCTATATAGTATAAATAAACGCGATTTGAGTGCTCTGATTGATTGTGTGCTGGCTGGGTGTTTGTAGAATACAATTTCTACACTATATCAAGACTTCTTGCTGATACTTTTTGGTCAAGGGATCACAGTAGCCTACCTGGACACTGGTTCATTGTTTTGTTCTCGTTATTCCACTATGGTGAACCGTAATAGTTAAGCATACCTAGAGACGAGCGTAACAATTACATTTCAACTAGTTCTACTCTCTTCTCCCCACCCAGCTACATTCATCCATACTTTTTATCTTTAGTTTTATGTGATCATTTCCTAAAGCCTAAATTTTACTTCCTACTCTGATTTAATCAATACAACTGACCGATTGACTCGTAAACATAAATTTACAATAATATATTTTATATTTTCATTCTTGTGTGATCATTTTAAATAATGAACCAATTCACATTCCATTTCATTAGTATAATTATGTTAATTTATTCAGCACAATTTCTTTGATAATTAATTTCTATATCTAATCATAAAACTAACGATTACTGTTGAACTCTGATCAAGAAGTTAATTGAGCAGAAATATTTCTTTATTCAGTGTTTATTTTTAAAATTAACAAATATGTCCAAAGTCAAAATGTTAGCCACCTACAGAGAAAAACTGATCATATTTATTTTCAAGATTCATACTGGAAGTGTTACAGATTAGTTATTTACCACCACTAAAAAAATGTTACGTCATCAAACTAACTGTTTGCATTACTACCAGAAAGTTTATTGTTTCATCCCCCTCAAACAAGATTTTTTTGTAAAAATTGCTAGTGGCTAGCATTGGTATCAAGGAAGCATATTTTGTCTTATTTTGGACTTGCTAGGTGAATATGACCTGCATTCCAGTGTTGATATTCATATAAAGACTCGGAGAGGGTACCAATTGTTTTAGACTTCCTACAGGTTATCAACTGAGCTAGTGATTTCAGATAGCCAATAAATTGTTTAAGAAGTATGAATTTTATTTGTAAACATTTGTATTTCTCCTACTAACCACTATTTAACTTTGATAAATACCTGTAAATAGTTAAGCAATCCACTCAGTATAAAAAGCCATTAAGCTAAACGAACGTTTTACAGAATGAAATAATCTCTTGTATGAATTTCATCTAGTGTATAACAAATTTTGTCTTACTTTTCCACCTGTCTTTATATAACCAACCTTACCCATTAAACATGTCATTCTAACCTTGTCAGGTATCTTGTGTCTATTTTATGTTTGTTTTTACCAGTTCTTTTATTATTTGCGTCTGTCATTTGTACTCTAATTATTTATCCATAGTCTATAAATCATTATTCACCTTATGTGAATGCTGAATCATCCATTCTGAATTGATTAGGCTACTACTGTCATTCCGCTTCACGTATACTTCCTTTAGTATGTATGTACCAAACTGAATAAATGAAATATACGCATTCAAAACGCTTTCACATTCAACTTTTTTATCTGTACATTATATTAACATGGTATATTCTCCTGTAGCCTTTCTATGGTTACTGTCGACCTCAAGCCCGTACAAGGGAGGACCAAACCTTTATGCAAAAGTAAACCTAGAATAATCGTATTGTCAATCGATAGAATATATTCAAAGTTGCAAATGATATACAGTTCATTCGCATCATTCATCGTCAGTATTAATCGAATTCAACAGAAATAATGTCAATGAAATGTACTGAAACGCATTAATTAATAGTTAAAAAGAAAAACATTATTATAAAATAGCTTTTAATGAAATTGTTGACGGTTTGCGACTCAGGACAAATCAGTAATCCTATCTACCTTTTGTGAGCGGATTCACATTTCTCAGCAGAAAAAAACGTAAAAAAAAACAAGATGTTTTTGAATGTTATGGCTCATATCACGGACTGACTACAGTCAGACAACTATAAGAAACCAGTATTTACTGGAAAGCTATTTCGTCCTGATATGGTGCTCCTCAAAAGTGTGCACCCAAGATCCTAGAAAGGACTGAGTTCCATAACCTGGATTCCGCTACGAACCTACTTAACTGTTAGTTTCAGTGACTCATTAGTGGCCAGTTTCCAGACGAAACCCCCGGAGTTCTAGTCAGATGTGACTAGTAGAGTTCAACTTTTTCGGGCGTGAAGCATTGTCATGTCGCATATCAGTGAAAACTAAACATGTAAATGATTAAATGTCGCCTCAGTGTCCCAAACTTTAAATGACCTTTTCACGTCTGAAGGTCCCAGACGGCCCCAGTTGGGTCGTAAATGACAGCTGACTAGAAGTCTCATACTAGGATGAATAGTTGCCCTCGCTTTCAGTGACTGGCTAACTGAAGTCAGTACATGATGTAAATCATAAAATTCAACAGTTTCCCTAGGTTGATAACTTCAAATAAACCTACTGCTTGTTTATAACTAGTTCTTTGGTACGTTTTTATCATTTCATCTGAAATGTAACTTTTAAAATATCCTGCTGAAATCATGAAACCATTAAAGTTAGACCACCAATAGAGATCATTCTGTCCTAATATAGGACTCAGCAGTAAGCATCCATAGTTCAATAATCCGGAGTCAAACCCAAAAACTCAGGTCTGATATGCGAACGCTTAACCTCTGAACCACTAAGTCGGAATCGATTACTGTACAGGTTTAACTTCAGTCATTATTGTCTATCTAAGTGGAATGATTTATCAATAGCAATCATGTTTTCGTTTTACAATAATTATGAACTTGATTATTTATTTAGTTAACCATCAATTGTATGAAGATATGTACTTGTTAATTTGACCTAAAATATATCCAATTACATGTTTCATTAGATCACAATCAGAGACAGATTTTCTTACACTATTATGGTTACATATGAAATCGGAGAATATGTAACTTGTACTATATCAAAACATAAATAAGACTGAATTTTACTTCAGCTACATTTGTAATTTTAAACCCCAGTTTTCAATTGTTCAAATGGATTCGTGTAGATTATGAACTTGTTTATAGTGGTAATATAGGGGGGCTATTACCTTCCCTTCTTTCTCATTTCACTCACAATTTTTGAACCGATGACATGAATATCCATCCTGATTACTGTAATAGTTTACTTTCTACGCATATAACCTATGTATGGTAACGAGAAATTCTATCCAATGCCATCAGCTATTAAAACCAACTTCAGATATAAAATCTCTACTTGTTGAATAAAATCTTTTTTTACTATGAAAAGTAATTATTTAATTTCATTGTCAAGTGTAATTAAACAATGTAGCAAACTAATTTGATAACTGTGTGGATTAAATTATTTTCTTCCAGAAATAATCTACAATTATATTGTTCATAAGGGGTTGTGGAAATTGTTCATGGTCGTTCAATATCATGGATTGATTAGAGTTAATGATTAACATAACTGGATGCTGTCTGAGTGATTCAGATGCTAAGTGTTCGGGCATGAGTTCAAAGTTTCTGAGTGCGACCACCTCACATGGCGGTCGTGGATGCACTCTGCTGAATAGTATCATACTAGGATGTAACGGTTATTCAATTCCCCAAGGTTCACAATCGTGATTTGACTTGAATCAGTTCATTATTACAATTTTTTTGCTTTGCTGCCATATAATGAAGATATGAAAATATATTGGAAACAAAACTGATCAATATTTGAACTTCTTTATCTCACTGAATGTATGATGACCTTTGGATATCAATAAATTGTACTCTATGCTATTTCTCATTATAACTATTTTCATTTGTACATTTTTGAACTGATTAAGTTGATTTATTAGATTAAATACAAATCAATATTTGCTGATAAGTAAGACTATCAATGAATGTAACCTATCATTAACATTATGTACTTCACTATTTCACTAATTCTTGAACATTCTAACTCCTAGTTTATCAATAAATCATAGTCAATAAATGGTCAACTTGGTTGTGCTTTCTCAAATCTATCGTTTTGTAGATAACTTATGCAATTTTTCTGTATCAAGGTAAATCTTTGGTTTATATCATAAGATGACTCATACTTTATTCTGTGGAAATTACATTAGTTATTCAGATTTGTGAGTGAGTAGCCATCACCCAATCATATTGAGTAAGTCAAGTAAAACAATCAATATTACATTTATATTATTATATACAATTAGTTATATGTCCGTGATAAAAGTGAAATGTTACATCATAATTAATCAATAAATACAAAACATAACGGTAATAGTGGAAATTGATAAATTAATTATGCACTGAATTAGTACAAACCAATGTTGTATGTTATTTTGAATGAATATCATACTAAATAAAAAATAAAACGAATGTTGAACAATTGTTAGATTGAATCAAACACCACCCAGGGTTTTATCCACATTACAAATTAGCAAGGTGACTCAAACAGGGACTTAGTCGAAATACGATAACATGCAAAAATGAATAATCGCAGACGAAGAATAGAAACTAGAAGAATCACATTCAAGCCAATATAACATTAACCATCTTAAGGTGGCCAAATACCTCATCATCTAATTGAATCGGTATATTAGGTGACGCACATAAACGGAGCCTTCGGGAAGCTTTGGTGGAGGCTAACTCTTCGTGGTCCTGTCAGGCAACGTGGCGTTGTTTACAATGCTGCGGCTAAAAGCCATTCCGAACGCTTAGGATACTGTGCCTAGCATGTTCCAGAATAATGGTACGTGTTCATGGTCGCAAGGCCGTGGATGAAGTTAGCCACTCTAGGGGATTCGGACTGAACACCTCTAAGTCTGAATCCCGTCCATAGAGCGTAGGTAAATTTGAAATATTGGGATATAGCATCTCGGTGTATTGTGTAAACTGGCGTCGAGGCTCCTCAAACAAGGGTCTCGAGTTGGGTTATGTGATCAGGTGCTAAAGGGTAATGGACGCCAATGATGTCTGCCCACTTCTGTGGGATTAACCCAGCTTGGCTCTTGTGATAATCCTTATGTTGCTTAAGATGCAGTGGCGCGCATGTGCATCAGGCATGCTGGTTAACCAAGAATACAATAAATAATAGATGACAGAGTACTTGCTTACTTACGCCAATTACACCCAATAAAGCATAGACCGCTGACCAGTATACTCCAGCATACTCTGTCCTCGGCCTTAATTTCCACTCCTACCCAATCGCTGTTCATTCTTCTCATGTCTGTCTCAATTACTCAGCGTAATGCGTTCTTGAGTCTTCTTCTTCTCCTTTAGCAGCAGCAGGTCTCAACATGCAGAAGAGAAAAGCAAGATTCTCCGATACAACACAACATGCGCCAACCAAATCACTCTTGATGGAGATACCTTAAAGGACATTAACACCTTTACATATCTGGGCAGCATCATTGACAATCAAGGTGAATCCGATGCAGATGTAAATATGCGGATCGGTAAAGCAAGGGTAGCATTTCTACAACTGAACAACACCTGCAACTCCAAAAGACCATCAACAAACACCAAACTCACAATTTTCAATATAAATGTCATGATCCAGTTGATCATCAGGCGAAGGAGTGAGGGTGAGAGTAAGCAACCTTGACCGACACCAGTCTTCACTTCAAGCGAGTCTGTCAACTGTCCTCGATTCACGATTTCGCAGTTTAATCAATCATAAGAATTCCGTTTGATGTTGAGTATCTTCTAAATTACAAAAGTAAGAACAAGTAAATACTGACAAATTGTACTATAAAATTCCTTATGAATAATCACCACAAATTCAGTTTATACAAACAGTAAACATAGTATTGTATGATTTGTTCTTACTGCATGAAGAGAAGTCCAATAATACTTTGGAGAAGGAAACGAGTTATTAATCTTAATGTAGTAGTGAGAGGTCTTAGAGGTATACAGTAACACTATTCTTTTTGATCAAAGGTCGTGACTGATAAAGTTGAAAATGATGTGAATAAACCAGAATAGTAAAGGAATCTCCAATTAACTGACAAATGAATCGCATTCAAAATTGTTACAAATAAACAATAGATATTGAATAGAAGTGTGATTACATATACAGAGTTATTGAAAAAAGTGTATGGGCATTTCAGTTTGGTTAGAAAAATTATTAAATGTATGTATTCGTTACCATTCTTTATAAATAAACCGTCCATGTATTTCGAACGCATAATATATGTATAAAAATTTGCACAAAAGCTCTGAGAATATTTTTAATATTTCAAACCTTACAATATTTTGATATCTTATATTAAAATATCATTATTGTTTTTATCATTTTTATTATTACTATGATTAGTTATAAATAACAATTCTTCTTAAGCAAAAGGAGTGCATTCACTCTTCGTGTTCTTTTTAATTCTAACCTTCTGAATTCCTCATAATCTCTATCTTTCTCCTTCTAAATTTATCTCACTGAATTATACTTTTCGAATCATATCTTTGCACCCTAATCTTCTCCATTGCTGCTAATAATTCTACTATCGCTATCACTCTTGGATTTGAACTGACAGTTACGTCTCTGTGCTGACGTGGTATGGCAACCTGAACTGATGTACTTATGTACGAAGTTCTGCGTTGTATCTGTCTGTCTGTCTATGCAAAAGAAGTAAAAAATAAGGTGTTACATGAGAGTTTAAAAAATCGACTTATCTTATGATTTTTCAATGTATCAGATATATCGTTACATAATCAACGATGGTACTTTAAACACTATGAACATATTGACTCTGTTTTATCAGCGCAGCAAATATGGTCCAAAATTTGCTCACTTCCATAAACTTTTGGACGACAAACTAAAAACAATCGAAAATTTTCTAAGAGAATAGAAAGTTGTCCTTTACTTTAATTTAACTCTTTTTAAGTGATTGAAGACATTCATCAGGAGACCTAGTTTCAAACTGTGACGCTCATTATCGAAGGTTTGAATACTACATGAATCACTAGCTCTCAAAAGTGTAGGTAAACTTTTCTTAGTAGGGTTACCTGCTGAATATCTTCAAGCATTTAACAATAAAATCATAGCGCATGGAAAATAGAATCGCTGAGGTTAATATCAACTTCGTTGACAGAATCTAATCAGAACAAGAGCAACATGACATCGCTAACCACTCAATAATCAATCAGTTGTTTGGTTTATATCTGTTTATCAGTCCATTTTCTTCACTAATGAGAAGTAAATAGTTGCTTTTATTGATTAGGAGTGAAAAACAAAAATTAACAGATCGATCAACAATAGCATTACGTGCGTTAATAAAAGGACACAAGTAATACTATGATGAGACTAAAATACTGCAGAAAGGGTTTGTAGCACAAAAAGAATGATTAACAGCAGAAATTATATATATATATATATATATATATATATATATATATATATGCGCTGATCAGAACAGCTTAAATAGAAAAAGCGATGCTCAACTAACCAACCCTTAGCAAATAACCATTAACAATTGATTGAACCTTATCGCTATCGGCTCTGTTTGATTTCATATGCAGTGTAATTAATTTGAAAAAAAAACCCAACCTGAATACTTCAACATCAAAGAAATTTATTTGATAATTCTCAATTTACACACAAACTGGACTTTTTTTAATGTCTACAACTGCACATTTATTGTTTACATTTAACCGACAAATGTTTGACATTAATTTATCGAATATTAACTATTATTAAAGCAAAGTAACACACAAACACACTCTCATATTGTGAAGTTTTCACATGACTATCACCTCACTGACTCATGTACTGCTACTTCGTAAAGTTAACATCTGGATATGATTAAACAACTAATTAGTGTAAAATTGATTTGATTGTTAGATTCACAGTGGAGAATTAGCCAGATCTCCACCTGGCCGCTTGTGTTAGCTCTTAGGGAGGTTAATCCCTACTATTCCGGGGAAGCATTACTCAAAAATGCAAGTCAGGCTTGCCTCACCCAATGCCCGCCATAAACGTATGCTAGTCAACAAAAAATGGACCGCTTGTATGATGAAATTACACACTTATTCGTAAAATATTTCTCTATGAAATGAAGATTAATAAAAGTCATTTTAAAAAACTAGCAATTATTGGATATTGCTTTTCAAAGTTACTCATGAACTGATTGTCATTGATTCACAAAATTGGAGAGATATTTAATCAATACAACTGGAAAAATAAACATTAAAACAAGAAATAGGTATATGGGCAATGAAATACAAACGTAGGAAGTAAGGCTAACACTTCGTTGCGTAAACCATATTTTACAACAGTAAAGTGTTCAATCGAACTTATTGTTAATGTAAGGTGAATAAATAATTGTTATCTATTTGCTAAAGAATGTTGCATATTCCGACAGTTTTTCCACATAAGCAATGTGAAACACTTTTACACCATTCGTTGTATAAACTGTTTCACTCTTCTAGCGGTAGATATTCGATCTAAATCCTAAACTTCAGATACTGCTCATCCAACGATGTATACAATTCATAAAACGAATATGAAGCGTTTATTTCGGCACCACCCCGACAACAAAATCACAGACATTCGAAGCCAAAGTGAAAGGACACGTTAATGCTGAGGAACAAATAAATAGGATTAAAATGTACCCATACATATATAGGAAAATGAATGAGTCGCCGAATTATTTAAATGACTAACACAACAGCTACTAGAATGAACATATACGTAATCTGTAAACAATGCTAAGGCATACATACCATCCAAACGCGACAATAATAAAAGTACAATCGTACAGACAAGTTGTTGCTATACAAATGAATCTGTCTGTTAAATAAGTTAATAAAATGGCTTAACTTAATTGAACACTAACAAACTCAAATGTATGTGAGTTGTTATAGTGTTATATCTGTTCATATATCATGTCAAAAAATTTAGTGTAGTAATTGTTTTTTTTTTCTTGAAATATTTATTATATAATCAAATTTTGGCGATTTGTGACTGCATTAAACCATGAAGTTACTGAAATAAAATGAAAGTGTATTTGAATAGTAATTTACAGAAGAACGCATTCATAAATGGAAATATCAATGATTCTAAAGATATATCAGGTATTTAAATTTTATTAGTTAAGAAATTTGAATTATTCATTAGGTAATAAATTGTTCTAGATTTACTAATCAAAACAGATAATAATTTAGTCGAAGCGGCAAACTGAAAAAATACTAAGTTAACTTCCTATATTCATATTGAAATTTCACTGAGTATCAACTGATGAAAATCGATAGAACTCTTAAAGATAGTGGAAATGACTAAGACTGTAAGAATTCTTTACTTTATAATGCTTAATTAGATAAGTGTAAGTATGATATCATTGACAATTCAGATGACAAATAATTATTGAATATTCATAATTATGTACTCAAGGTTTTTAAAAGACTTGACCTGTGAATAGATAGTTTGTTCTCCAGTTTATATCAGATTACGGTCTAACATATTTTCACAATGAACCATAGTTGTAGTGAAGGAGAACACAGGTGGGGCAACCGGATCATATTTCACGAAATTACAGAGTTACTCAGTAAAATAGGAAAACCATATCGTAAACGGTTAATTTGCAAAATATCAGTCCATCATATCGAACTGGACTGTTCCTGTTGCAAAACATCAATCCATTATCACTATTCATGCGTTTCATACAAATTTCATTGTGTTCCCACTCTTCCTTTCTTGATTTTCCCCCATCTTCTGCTGCCAGACATTACGTTGACACTCACGTCATATACTACTTATAAGTAGCTCACACCACATAGTTACCATCTTTACATTATCTTATAGTGGAACGCTTCTACGAAGAAAATACTATTTGTGAAAAATAAACATTATTGTACTCGTTTTGTTTAACTGTACCAAAACACTTTTTCTTCTTCTTCTTCTTCTTCTTCTTCTTCTTCTTCTTCTTACGCGCAACGTTCTCTTCGCGTTCCTGCCATTTTTCTAAATGCGCTGCTCCCCATGTAATGCCTACTCTCTCCTTCAATAAAACATTGGAGCATGGATTTATTTTGACAAATAGGACAGGATAATATGGAACATTTAGTGGTGAACATAGACAATCTGATATCTCTTACCACTAAAATCTCTTATCTAAAATAAGCATAACAAATTTTCACATTTAATATATATGATTAATTTCTTTGTAGTTGAGATAATATGAAAATTGTGTGATAATATGAGTGAATATGTTCAACATCACCATCCAAATGCTCCATTCATTAAAGGATGAACTGACGTTGAAGAATATGAGCAAACCAATTTTACACGAACTAGTTATCATGTAAAATTGACTGAATTCATTAAAACCTCTCAACTAATATAAAACAAGTAATATACATATATAAATTGCATTTATAGTTCATTCACTTATGAAATTACATGTGATAAGATAATTTCTAAATCATGAGGATTATCTTAAATTCACAAATGCATAGTTGAAACAGTAATCAACATTAATAATAAAATAATAATGTTACAAACTTGTGATATATCCCGATGAGTAAAATATTGAATTTCTGACATTTCTATGATTTAAGTCACGAGAATAAATATAAATCACTGAAATTAAGTGAATACAAGTTTCAACAGTAAAATGAAACAAACTAGTAAGTATATTTAGTTCAGCCAAAAATAAAAATAAATCTGAAAATGTTAATTTCATATCCTTTTGGTCAAGGTCATCATTCTCTGTGTATATCACTATGTGTATTCATGTATATTCTAGTGACCTATAATCTAGATTATTAATAGAAACAAATCAAGGAGGTTCTTGTTTTTTTAATGAGTATGGTGCTTTTAATGCAAAGTTTAGAATGATCTGATCGATCTATGAGGTATGATAACTACTATTCATATTAAGTGAACTACATAATATTTTTACTTAGTTGATCTTTTGATTATACATATGTGAAATTTATGTAAAAAGTTATATTTTGAAAATGAACAAAGAAGAATATAGTGGAATTTATAAATTTGTTATATGATGATTGGAAAAGAATAGTAGTAGTTATTAAATTGATCAGAGACTTTCGTGATTGAAAATAAATGATAAATACTGACTGCTAGAGGAAGTGCAGCAAATATGTACAGTGACTTATTACAGTGAAATTAATTCTTTAATATGAAAAATAGACCGATAATTCAAATGACTCATACTATTTTTAAATCAAAGGATTTTGACTAATCTGATTTAAATTGACTTCAGAAATTATTCCAAAGTTGGCGGATCGTATAACTTACTGATCAGAAAAATGATTCAACCTAGATAACTATATAAATAAATAAATCACTCAAACAGTTGAGAAAATCGTTGAAAATCAGGAACAATACTTCGATGAAAAAAAAGTATTCGGTGATTATAGTCATCTTGAATTGTTTTCAGTGATGAAATTTGTCAGCTAGTCATAAACAACATTGTTAATGTGTACTGCGATCATTAATAGGACCATAAATTAACAAGATGAAGAAGAAACATTCTAATTTAACACTAGATTGATGACAGAAAAAATATTATATGAAAAATAAAATTTGAAAAGAAACATGGTAATGAAAAGTGAAAAGTAGAGAATTACGTTAAGGCTAAAAATTTATAAAACAAGAAAGCATATTAACATTTGTATAAATGATACTGATTTCGAGACATTAATGTATGTGAATCACCATATCATTTCTAAACGGAAGGTTAGAATATTTTAATTATGTTCAGAACAACAAATAATGGTTTCTCTGACCTACCTAATTTCCTTGTTTTAACATCTGTGTATCCATGATGGATAATATTACATATCTTTCTAGGTTGAGGTCATCTTTGTGTAAAGCATTTCAAAGCCACCTCAGATTATTATCATCTACTGCTTCATTAAATCATTCATCATAACTCTACTTGGTACTCTACATCTTACTCCAGCATTACATTCAAGTTGATTCCATTTTACACAGATAAAGCTTTAAAGTTAAGTTTAACCAAATACTAGGAAGGTAAACTTTCAGAGAACAGAATTTTGAACCACAAATCATTTTAGAATGAACTTCAAGTCAGTAAACTCTTATTTAAGCAGTCATTCTGATGGTGTGCCTATGCCACAGTTGGCAACAAATGAAGAAGTTCGAGTTATACTCCCATATTCGTATCAAAATCTTCTTATATACTGACATTTTAGTCAAGGAAATCAGAGACACTCTTCATATATTGAGCGACAAAGACAATGTGACATCAGCATATACATCTATTCTTTAGAATCAAGTGAAGAGTAAAACATAAGTTGAATTATTTAAGCATATATCTGATACCTGCTTAAGCCTCTCTATTCATTTATTTCTAAATGGTAAATCCGCTGAAGAGCTGACATATTAGAATGTTTATTGATCAAATTAAATCTTCTGTGATTATTATTTGAAGAACAGCTAATGACCGATTTACTACTATCATATTAAATAAAGTAAGAGTTTTTCCATTTATTAAAAAAACTTCTGCTGAAATTTATGTTTCTAAGCATTACTCATTCGTTAATATTTTTGTTAACGAGTAAGTAAGAAAAAAATCCTTCAATTCAGACTCTATTTTAAAAAGACTTTAGCTGATGATATCTTAACACGTTGACTTTGAATAGTAATTGAAAAGACGTTTGACACCACTAAGCTACAAGTTACCTTCTCGACTAAACAGGTACTTGCACAACCATTCGGAAATATGATAACGATGACTCTCTTTTGTGTATACGAATTTAACTTTTCATGTGAAGCTAGTTACATGAGCTGTACTCAGAGGGTTTTATTCTTGCATGCTCGACAACATATACTAGCATGGTTCGGAGAAAACATCATGAAACATATCAACAGACTTATGCTTTCTAATTTAGTAGACAGTGAACATTATATTCTCGTTTCTGTATCAAATTCCAAATAATCTACCCAACGAATCGGAATACAGCTCCTGTATGTACAAATTGTCACCAGGATTAATTCCCAAAAACTGGACCTATGCATCCAAAGGTGTATTCAACAGTTTTGTTTACCATAGTCTACGATTAGATAATCCGATACTTAAACCATCTAATAGACGCACTCTCCGATCTCATTTTATGCATGTCTCTTCTCTCTCGACCTTAATTTATTCATTGGCTTTTTTTCAGTTGACTTGAACTTTTCTTAATAAAATTTGTCTTATTCGGTGCAATTCATTCACAAGATTTATGTCATTACATTGATTACAACTCAATATTTTAAGATGAATTTTTCTACCTATTTTCCTAATTGACATACTAAATTTACAAATGACATGTCATAATTGTACTCAAGCAATAACTAATACAAAAGGTCAGTATTATTTACATAACACTGTTTAATTGGTGTACTTAGATATTGCTTATTTTGGCTTTTGTATTATGGATTTATGACTGTAGGGCTTGATCATAAAAACAATTATTCCTTCAAATATTCTTTGTTTTTTGAACGTTCTGTTGGATCTTTAAGCTATTAGTAGAAAGAAATATTATCCATTAGTCAAGTGATCAAATATTCTTATTATGAACTGTTAAGTCCTGATTTTCACTAAGAATGACATTAAACCAGACGTATATTCGGAGGAAAATTACAGAAATTACTGAAAGATGTATGTTAGATAATACTATTAGAAATCCTATTCATTCTCAAACATTATTCAGATTTTTGGTGGTGTTTTGTTCTCGGAGCTGGATGTTTTGGTTGTGAAGCATTCATTGTTCTTCTGAACAACATCATCAGCACAAACTTCAGATAGATTTGTTTGGATTACAAGGTAGAATGACGTTTCAGGTAAATAGTAATACTTATTGGTGGCAAAACAGTTTTTCAAAAACAGGATATGATTGTACTTGTACAGCTGGTAGGAAAGGAATTAGTTCATTGAAGGTTTTCGTTGAATATTCAATAGTTATAAACTTTCAAATGTTATCAAAATGGTTAATAGTGTAAACGATTTTCGAATTTTACAAAATCTGAAGAAAACTACAAGTAAGATTATAAATTATTTCGTTCGACTGTATTATATTTCTCGTTATTACTTTATTAGAATATATAAATATTTAAACACATATAACACCTTTTAGCAACTGATTAATATCATCTGAGATGATACAGTTACTTTAATTCCAGAAATTGAAGATAGTGGGAAATAGTGATGAACGTATGCACATGCAAACACATATTCAGACAATGTTTGTAAACATTCATCTGTCAAATCAACCAGAATTATAAACAAGCAGCCTAAGTAAAACAAAACGATTACAATCTTGTTTCATTTCCCAGTTAAATTTAATCTGAGAAATTCAACAGCTGACTGAACAGAAATTTTTAAAAAAAATTAGTCGAAAATAAATGCGAATGATGTATGCATTTAATGAATTTACTGTGACCTTGATTTTTAACACAAATAATATATATATGCAAGTCATCTTCAGCGGTTTTCGACTGCATAAAAATGATTAAATTATTCTATTAGGCTGATTGTATTTTAAATAGTTTCTTTAACGAATATTTTGTTCTGTTTGATATTTACCAACCAGATATCATTGAAACTATGTGATAATATGCCGTTTGAAATTCATATCCGATACTAGTTACTTTCAGCATTATGGTATTGCTCGCTAGGTTACTGTGGTATCGGAGTCAGCACTCGTTCAACAGATATGATAATTAAGGCACTAGCTGGAGAATCCCTGAAAACAACAGTGTGTTGAATACAACTTTCGTTTTAATTTGGACAAATTTCCATGAAGTACATAACTAAACAACATAATCTGTATTGTTTTAATGTAATAATATTTAATCTTTTTTGGAAAATAATTTATTGATAATAAATTAGTTGAAAATCTATCCCTTCATTGAATTCTATGTATTTAATTTATTGAACATTTTCATTATCGAGTTGTGGAGATTGTTAAGCTCCATTGAAATCATGAATTGATCATTGTTAGACCACCATTAAAAACGTGGGAACACTGGACAGTCGTCAAATCCTAGTATGGGACTCATCAGCACTGCAAATCTACGACTCCCACTCGCAGGACTCGAACCCAGGACTATGACTTCGCGTGCGAAGGCTTAACCCATAGGACCACTGAGTCGGCATCCGCCTAAGCTTAATCAATCCTAAGTATTGCTCCATCTCACTAAATTTCTTCACTAGGTAACTGCCCACATCCGATAGGGTTGAACTGCTCTGGTCGTGGCTTCTCATTAGAATCCTGGGAATTTTCGCACGATGCTAGTCACTAGTGAGCGAATTTCGTGATTTTCATTATAGAGTTATGGAAACTGTTGTTTTTCATTGAAAAAATACATATATGTATTTCCAAAAGTTTAGTCACATATCCTCATCTTGCTTTAATATTTTCACAAGGATCTACGATTCCCTTCCCATATCAGGACGAAACGGCCGTCCAGTGCTTCCAGGTTTCTAATGGTGGTCTAACATTGATCGATTCATGGTTTCAAAAATGAGTAACTTAACAATCTTCACAACCCTGTAATGCATATTACATAAGTCTTTTCCATATTTGAGGTATCCTTTTCAATTTTAGATTATTTTTTAAACTATGGTTAGACATTGTTTTATTATGGATATTACAACTAGACACAGATCAAAAGATAATAGTAAATTAGTACATCCAAGATTCACTTAAAATGAAACCATAAAAAATAAAAACAACAATTAAATGAAATGAATTGAATTTTTAAAAAAAATAAAAAAACTATTTCTTTTATTTTTAGTTTTATTTCCTTATCAATTTTTTTTTACAAACTTTTTTTCCAAGTCGACTTTTACACACACACACACACAAAATATTCAGTGAACTAGAGTGAAACAGAATTTTCGATACAATTTCTTTTGTAACAATTTATCCGTAGACATATAAATAAAATTAAATATTTATGTCAATTTTCATGTTACGCAATTATAATTTGTGATGTATTTCACGAATTTCAATGTTCAGTTGAAATGGAAAATCAATCTTTAATTTCTTTGTCTGCACACAATAATATAGATTAATCCGTTACATCCTCTCTCTCTCTCTCTCTCCATATATATATATATATATATATATATATATATATATATATATATATATATATATATATATATATATATATATCTGTTTCCGATAAAGGCCACTCACAAAAAATTATTGTGATCTTCCTAAAATAACACACTATTTGATCTCTTAGACTGAAATAAAAAACATTGTCCAAAGGATAGATAATGTAAAAACATCCATGGAATTTATATCGGCCCCTGTTTAATATACTTCCTATCATTTCAAGTTAAATATAGGTCGTCTTTGTGTAACACATTCCAGGAAACCTTATCGACTGAAATCGATAATCATTTTATTATCTCTACTTATTGCATTGTCTATTAATTCGAGACTATCGAAACAAAAATGTATTAATTATACTTGTGCTCTGGTAGCCAGATGAACTTCTCTTCTCTACGATATGTGACATAAGATAACAAAAGTTTTGATTGTATATATTCATGAAAGATATTGTTCAATACTGACCTTCTAGAACACTTCGAATTCGATTCAACAAGTTTTCATTTTTCATGCCTTATTGTTATAAAACACATACAGAAACTAGTATTGAATAAATGTGATAGGGAGTGAATTAGTCGAGCGTGTTGATCACTTCACTTATCTGGGGAGTCCCATCAGTGCTGATAGCCTGGTGACTGACGAAATCTCAGCTCGGATACAGAAGGCTCGATTGGCTTTTGCCAACCTGCGTCACTTATGGCGTAGGCGTGATATCCGTTCGCTATCCAAAGGACGAGTGTACTGCGCAGCAGTTCGCTCCGTTCTCCTATATGGCTGTGAAACATGGCCAGTCACAGTAGGAGATATTCGTAGGTTACTAGTCTTCGATCATAGATGTCTCCGAAGCATTGCTCGTGTATCCTGTGACAACCGAGTAAGCAATGCTGTCGTTAGGAAACTAGTACTAGGTAAGGATGGCAGATCAATTGATGAAGTGGTGAAACTTCATCAGTTGAGGTGGTTGGGACATGTGTTGCGTATGCCTAACCACCGACTGCCTCGACGAGCTATGTTTTGTGGCGTGGGAGTAGGTTGGAAGAAAGCTAGGGGCGGCCAAATGAAGAAAAACATGGCAGAAATCCATGAAGTCACTGATTAGTGGACTGAGTCATGTTGGTAGATGTAGACTACCTGGTTGGGGTCCGCGAGACGAAAGTCACCAATGGTTAGAGACCTTGAACGACATGGCTCAGAATCGTTTGCAATGGCGCAAGTGCATCCATTCTTTGAGCTCTCTCAAATCCTAATCTTCTGGATTCGTCAGCACCTCTACCTTTGCCTTTCTAACCATATCTCACTGAATTATACTTCTTGAATAATATCTTCGAACTTTAGTCTTCTTTATTGCCATTAATACCTCTACTATCTTTATCACTATGGGATTTGATTTGACATTTGCGTCTCTGTGGTGATGTGGTATGGAAACATGAACTTATGTACATACGTACGAAGTTCTACGTTGCAACTGACTGACTGATTAAATAAATGTTGTTCATTTAGTAGGACGATTTGTATACATTTATTGCTGTACTATCTTTAAATACCTTGAATAACCATGTTACAAGATTAGCGTTATATGATTTCAAATATTGAACTGACATTCAGATGAAACTCAATCATTTTTCACATCGACTACAAAAGTTTAAGTATTTTTTATCATCATAGTAATTAGATGTTGGGAAGTAATAACATTGTGAAATTTTTTTTTCAACAGATTTATATACAAATCAAGTTGTTTTTCTTATTCATGAAAAACTATTTACACCAGACTTCAAAGTTCATATTTTCAATGTTTTAAAAATTGTTCTTTTAGATTTTTATCTATGATCATGTTATTGTTGTTAGTACTTTGTATTCAGTTCAATGTACTATTAAAAAGTTATGAATAATTTATACAAACTTTTGACAAATGTACTAAATAACACCTATATGAGTAATAGGATTATATATATATTGATTTTATGAAATCGGAATTCATTGAAATATAGTTTTTCTCTAATATTCAACTCATATGCTGGTTATATATATATATATTGTGTTTCAGGCTGAACGACGAATTAATCAATTATCCTCATGACTAGTTAAAATAAATCAGAATGAATTATACAATAAGATAGAGTGAAATCACTTTTTTCATATAACAGATGATTGATTTAAAATTCTTATTCATTTACTTGATATGATAAATGAAAGATATTCTTCAAAACTGAATAATCAATAGAAGTTTTTGCGGCAAATCAACTCTTATCTGCTTGCTATAGAAAACTACAAACCATGATTATTGTTCATTTGTATTGGTTGCTTGAATGTTCCCATTGATGATGATCAGTCTATTTGGTATATAAGAATCCTGTGAGAATTGCCTTCAGGGTTACGAGCATTATTAGTAGAGGTGGCTAGCAATTGAATGCCTAGTACCTTATGCTTCAAACGCTATCATGTTATTCACGTAGCTACTGAGTCCAAATAGCTAGCTACTCGCTTGTACAATGAGGTGAAGATTAATTCATCTGTATTAGTTATCTGAACCTTCCTATTAATGCTTATTATTATTATTGTTATATATCCTACTCACCAAAACTTGACACTAAAATGAATACAAGATATTTTCGTCCTAGTTTACTGGTTAGTAAGTAATTTGCTGTTCGTTATTCGGTGGGTATGATGTTTGAAGTTTTTCCTTTGTCCATTCTGAGGTTTCAGCAGAGGTAAGGATGATGCATACAGAGGATGAGAGATTGATTGTAAAGAGGACAGATAACAAATTGCAAATATATAATTTACACATTTTTGAAACCATGAATCGATCAATGTTAGACCACCATTAGAAACCTGGAAGCACTGGACGGCCGTTTCTTCCTGGTATGGTGGTCTAACATTGATCGATTCATGGTTTCAAAAATGTGTAACTTAACAATCTTCACAACCCCGTAATGTAAATATATGATTCACACACTAAGCTAGTGATGCATCAGTATAAATTGCTTCTCAGCTTAATTTATTCAAAACTTAAAAGTTGATAAAATCTATTGTTGATTTACTTTTGATATATAAATAAATATTCATAAGTTATTTTTACCTTCTTCCATGCATGCATCAAGCCATAACAAATTTTGTTATAACAGATAATTCCAATGTGTTTGTTAGTGAATACAATTCAAAACAATTTTTTTCCTATCAAAACATCAATCTAGGATATATATATATATGCACTTTGACTAAAAACATGTAGTTAATTATTACTGTGTTACGTAACTGAAATCAATAACACTAGTCAAATGTTGTTTATTACTATTATTATTACTATTTGGTGATTTCAGTATAATTTATATAAATTATTTCGTAAATATAAAAAAACTCTTGTCATTCAAATAAAGGCAATTAATTGTTCACTGAATTGAAATGAGTCCGATGTCACCGAATTATGATGAACTGGTACTCAAATGATTTACATTTCCAATTGCAATCGCTATGATTTGAACTGCATTTTGACTAGCGATTATTGGCCAATCGAATTCATCATAAAACTAGACACTAATGTAAACTCAGAGCTCTAATCAAAAATGAATATATCTTTATTTTGCTATATCTGGCATCAGTATGAATATGATCTTAATCTCTATATTGTTAAAACAAAGTTATATATAAGTGCTTTGATGTACTTATAGCAATTTTAATCCATATACAAGGTCATATGCTCGCATCATAGATGAGTTGACATCTACGCAGTGAATGCCGTATAAATTGCACAAAAGTTTCAAAAACCTATGTGCAACAACGATATGTGGTAAGTTTCGTGACTCTAATGTAAAGGTACAATGTCAAAAATGCAAACATAAAACTATATGTTTTTGAGTATACTGTATATAGTAGTCCATATCAAACAAATCAAGCTTTTTAAACCAACTTGTAGTTAATCTTTCTTTAAACCGATTAATGAGATTACGTTGTGAACAGATTAGCTAGTTCGAATATTACGTAAAGATTGAATTATAATCGACCACATAAATGTCGATATTCATTAACGTTTTACTATGCAGCACACTGTTAAATATAAGTTGAACGTTAATTTGTGTGTATGTACAATTAGGTGACGTAATTCTTGCTTAAAAGAACATAAATCAGAAACATCTCAATCAAGCATCCCATTCATAACAGATGATAACATGAGACAAATGATTGCGTACACTTAAGACCCCTCCTCCAAAACATGGAAAAATTAATGTGATAATAGATATAAATGCGAATTGTGTAGCCAACTGTTCATGAAACCCAAAAGTAATTACATAACATCGTTAAATGAGTAGATAATATCACAGAACCGAACAACCGGTCTGTGTAATCCCTATATCTTTTCGCCAAATTTATCCAAAACATGAATGATTATGGAGCTATGGTGTTGTCAGGTTGTTTTATATATGCATATTCAATAATTCTATTCATATTTCTGATATGGCTAACAATTTTATACTGCAGTACATAAATTTTTATCCTGTAATTACAAAACAATCTGAGCTTTTACTCTACATTTGTACTTCTCACACTAGTAACAATAGTAGTATACGTCATGAGGTTGTCTCATCCTTATTGCTGATTGGATTTCATCTATAATCTGATCACAATAAGCATCAGGTCTGAACAAATAGACAATGCTGTGATTTGTTTTAATGATTAAGTAATGAGAAGAGAACAACGGCTCCATTAGTAGAATATAATCAGTATTATATAACTGATAATGTCTACTGCTAAGTGACCAACTAGAGAGATATCACAGTTCAATATGTCGGCCAAACTTAGATAGCTCACTAATGACATCTTTATCTGTAGTAGAGTTTTATATCAAAATTGCAGAAAATTAGTGACTAGCATGGAACATAAGTCCAGACTCTTTGATTTACCTCCAAATCTACTTGCACATATATGAATGCAAAGGAGTCCAGGTGATAATCAGACTGTTCAAACAGACAACGTATCCCTCCAAGGTTAGATAGGTCGACTTCTGTCACAAGGACACGTGGGAGGCGATAAGTGAATGTATGAGAGAATATACCATTAGTGAATGGATTATTTATCTGGTCAAGGCTACTTATTACATATCTTTGTCTGAACCAGTCCGATATTATATAATATGCAATTCTGGTAACATGACTTTCTATCCACTTTTAGTCCTCACTTTGGATAAATGAAAGCTTAGGTAATGTAGTACAGTTGCTGAGTAAGACCAGCAGGAGGAAATAATCTCCTCCAGATAAACGGATCTACCACGGAATTTTCTTGATAATAATATTTGGATATAAATATTTTTTGCAGATATGGGACACATTCTTTTACATATAATTACGTTTCTGAAGGTTCCTTCAATTTGTTTTCAACTTATAACCCTAGAAATGAAACATTACAATGTACTACTGCCATTCCACCATATTTAAAATGAATTTACGTGTCTCTAATCTGGATAGTGTTCATGCTTTCACTGCCTATGAAGACTTCAAAAATCGAGCTTTGCGAATCTCTGGACGCACGTAAACAAGACTTAGACAAGAAAAATTGGATGTGATTGTCCTTAGTCTTTTTGTCACATATATTTGGGTCAGTTGTTCTAACCTGATATCGAATATTGTAGCTGTTTATCCCATCGGTTTGATAACTGTTATGACAATTTATATATATTGAAGGTTAGCAGATTCGTTATGAATTAGAAAACTCAACGGAATTCTTTGGATCTCAATATTTACCAACTTGAATCTCATGGTTACAGTAAGATTTAAAATAATATTATTCTATACATGTATTAGTTTCTTTA